>CAWUFW010001546.1:0-1200000 GCA_963921515.1 Calotriton arnoldi
AAAAATGCTGCAGGAGGCAGGGCAAACACAAGAATAGCTCATCTGCTATCAGTGGCGTAGCAAGGGGGGCGGGGTGCAGTCCGCCCAGGGCGGCATGAATTCTGGGGGCGGTGGCCTCCCCTCACCCCGCTCTTACCTGCGGACGCCGCTGGGCGCCAAAAGGTCTAGCTACGCCACTGAAGGTATTAGTAATCAGCAAGGAACTGAGATAGACAAGAAGAACATCCAGTCATGAGCAAAGAGGGCAGGGGAAGGGGTGAAGAATATTAAAATAAAAATATAAAAATCAGAACTGAATGGTTAGGGGTGGGGGCAAGCAATGGATGAGCTGGGGATGGGTGGAGGAGATGAGAATCAACAGGAACAGTGGGGATGGGGATGGGAAGGCAGACACAGCACAAGGGAGATAGATAGAAAACACATGCAGTACCATGGAGTTTTAAAAAAAAGCAATGAGTAGTTCTCTGAATTTAAGTAACATCATCTTTGGAAGGATATAAGCCAACTACTCATAAAAATGGTAAACCCGAAATGCTCCTGGGCCTGATCAGACACAGGAGTAGGAAGGAAAACCTTTCAAAAAAGAGCTGGGAACTGCGATAGACAAGAAAGACATTCAACCTTGAACAAGAGGATGACATGAAGCCAACTCTGCATATTGTATTGTATACAATAGGTCTTTGCCTATATTTGTAAAGCGAGACCTATAAAAGAGTAAACCATTGACATTTAGGTTGTAGACAGACTACTGAAAGAATACAGCCGGAACCCAGTGGAGATATAGGAAGCAGGAGCACAACACCCATTGGGCTGAGCGGGCTTGAGCCCCGCCCCCGTCAGCGGCCACAGGCTGGGCTGGGGTTGCTGCCTGCCAGCCTGGCCTTCAAGTCAGTCGCTGCAAAGAATTCACCTCACCTTAAAACACGTTGGTTTAAACCTAGACGTACCGTCATTTGTTTTTTTTTTGTTCTTTCTCCTTTCAGGTGCCCACTTTATACTCTCTCTGATCTGCCTAATTCAACCATAAGGGGTCCATGGGGGAGGCGTGAAAGCAGCAGCAGGAACGAAAGTTACTGTGATCAGATCCTGTCCCATCCTCAAATACACTACCCGGGTGCTCTGAAGCACTGCCATTGTAATAAACGCTGCATAATAAGCGTCCATAATAGGGCAATTTAGAGAAATGCAGTGATATGCCTGAAAGATTTTCCTTTGGGAAGAAAACCTGCAGGAAATTAGAATTGTGCATGACATTGCAACATAAATATTTGTAGTCGTTTTTTTTATTTTCTTAGTGGCATGAGATTAATCATAAAGTGCAGTGCGACATAAGTTAAAAAAAATATATAGCATCCTGACAAAAGGGGTCCATCAATAATTCTCTTTGCATTTCTCACCCCAAGGTGGGACGGGGATACCCTGATGTGGGTCCAGTGCTCGCCATGCTACTGGATTAAAGCTGTCCTGGCTGCTGAGGGGTGAGTCCCCGAAACCTGTCCCAGGATGCTTATTTCTGGTCCAGGGAAGACCTCGCCTGGCAGTTTGGACTGGACTGTTCCTATTGGGGAGCAGGGCCAAGACTGTTTTGCATGTGGCTGGGTGCAAACTGGTTTGGCGTGGTGATCAAAAAACAGATGGCTTTAGGCCTACATCTCTGACTGGGGGTGAGTGTTTGACATTGCTCAGCATTCCGTCCATCAATTGTTCTTTTTGCATTTTGCGTAGAGATTGGCGAGCCAGTGAATTAACAGGGAGAGCTGAGCCGAGCCAAGGGTTTGGTTTGGCTCTAAGAGCACTTGCACGAGCCAAGCAAAGAAAATGTTTGACATTTAAATTGTGCAACAAAACATCACTCAAGAATATGATAAAGTTGTCCAAAATTCTAAATATTGCAATTCTTTAAAATGCATTAGTGTTTCACCTTAGTATATCAGATTATATCACTGTACTGAGGAGTACTTATTACAAGTGATAGTTTTTATCATAAACTTAGAAAACATTCATGCCCCCTCCACCCTAAAGACAGTGCCATTAGTGAACTAAGAGGCAAGACTGTTGTCATGTGCATCCTAAATGTGACCTAGATTCTTATTATATATGTAGAAACCTTAAATACTAAGAGATCAAATGCAAGATGTCTTTGTACAGTACAGATCCCAAATTTACGTACTTCAAGGAGCTGTCATGTGTAATATTGAAATAATAGGAGGTATAGTGAAATTAAATATTGCCTCGGATCACCCCATTAGGTCAAGTGGGAAGCCGGGATAGATCTGTTTTTCTGGTTTCACATTTTGAATTTCAGCCACTAGATGGCTATTACTTTCTCCTGTTTTACATCAAAGGTTAATGCTTTGTTTTTAATTCTTTCTGCATGAGGTTGGAGTGTTGGTGGCAGTGAGAAGCCTCATGGAAGCTTGGCTCGTTTTGGGCGTAAAAGTCCACATACTTACCTGTCTATATTTAATTTCTGATATTCTGTCCTTGATATTCGTATCCAGCGATATTGTTGTTTTTATATTCAGGAGCACACCTCCTTGAACTGGCACTATGCTGCACTGTTTCTTTGTTCCCATGGAACATTTACTCCTTCTGCAGTTAGAGAAATAAGAGAAGGGTAGAGCCCAGGAACTGCCCTACTGTAAAATGGCTAAAATAGCCCTCTGAACAACAGATACAGGAATATTCAGAAGGGTAGAGAGTTATACAATGTTAAGATTTTCAATTAAATAGATCTCTAATATATTTACTACAACCACAGTAAGGTGGAAAAAGGGGTTTATTCACAAGGTATGGTTTTACTTTAGAGGAACTGAGGCAGCCAACAAGTGTTTCAAACTTTTTGCGGTAAGGAACAACGTATGAACAGAAAAGGTAATATTAGGTTATGCCCTTAGTTTGGACTAGGTCATGCCATACAGAGGTGACCATCCGTCACAGAGAAATAGATACTTTTTAAAGATGTGCAAATGTCAGGCATGACATGATCTTTATCTGATTTGATCAAGTCTGAAGGTGAGATCATCGTATTGGATCTGAACCAATAAAATGCCCGTCCATAGTTAGAGCAGGGGGCAACTCCTCTGTAAAAGCACTTATTTTCAGAAGCTGGGGAGAGAGACCTGTGCGTTGAATAAGTTGGTGAGGTTGGACAGAATACAAAATAACTTGCAGAAGTCTCTATCCTAAGCCAGCATTGTCCTTCTGCCTGGATGCTAAACCCTGGACCAGTCCCTTAACCTCAGGTCTTGTGAAATGATCTGGAATGATAAATCATTGTATGACATACCTGCTTACACTTCTATAATAACTAAAAATGTATACAGATGTGAATGTTTGCCTTTTAGCATTTCTTGTCTTGGATTGATAATATTACTAACACATAGGTAAGAGAACAGTTTAGTGAAATTAGAAATTTAGGATTCTGGGATAAAACCAACCACTGAAAGGTTTTATAATCTAGGTAAAATCCAATAGAATGCCTTGTTTCCTATTTTTATACTATTTTGTCTAATGTTAACTAATATCTTACTAATGCTATCCTGATAGATTTACTGATGTTATAAATAATGCTGACAATGCCTATAAGGCATAGATATTGTGCATTTGTTATACCATTATTTGGTATGCGCATTTCCTTCCACATCGGTTGTATCTGTGGTTCCTGACATAATAACCTGTGAGTCTTCAACAGGAATAAAATGTCCTGTTCAAATATATATGTTTTTAGGTGGAATTATGACAAGAAACTTCTGTGAGGTTACTTTTCTAACTAGAGTGATTGTGGTAAGTCATTAGGCTTGGCATTCACTCTTGTGCGATAGGTAGATAGCTGTGGTGTACCTTTTCCTCTTCTGGGCTATTTGTGGTCAAAGGTCACAACACCCTATAATTTTCAGCACACGTTTTCAGATGCCACCATTTCTACAGCACCAAAGTGAATATCTGCTGCTACCTTCCTCAAATGATCTCTTTGTGACTCTAACATACCTCCCCTCCCTCTTACGTTTAGGAATTATGCTTATTGTAAAAAATAATTACATCTCAGAGTTTCATGCTAGACAGTCATCTACATCTTGACAAACACATGAAAAGTTGGTGATATGTATTCTTTAGAAAATTGAAGATTTCATCATAATGTCTGATCTAAAAGCAGTCATTCAAACTCTGTTCCTCAACAGGATTGATTAGGGTAATGCACGTTTAATGGGTGTATTCAAATTAAGGCCGGAGCCAGTCAAAGCAGTCCTTCATGCAGCTGCTAGGTTGGTAAACAGAGTAGGCCAACAAGAACATATCTCAAACATCTAAAATGGCTCCTTCTAGACTCTAAATGCCAAATGAAACTAACATGTGTAGGCTACAAAGCAGTTTACCTAAACACTCCCCATTACATTTAATACCTCGCATGTCACCCGAGACTCACGGAACAAGAGCTTTCCGTACCTAGAGACCAGTATAACCCTAAAGAAAAAAAGACCCTCAAACAGACCTTCTCAGGAGCAGCCCGCAAGCTATGGGACTCCCAGCCTCTACCCTTCAGGAAATCTCCTCCAACTTCAACAAGGAGCTGATCTAGAAAAATAAGGGTTGCCAATTTACCCATGAATAACACATCGAATGGCAAATGCATCATAACTGCTTTCTGTACTTCTGCGTTTGTCTGTGCTCCAATGGTCTTAAGATCCTTCCTGGCTCTGAGAGCTTTCCTCAACATGTGGCGAAATACCTGTCCTGTTACTGTGCTCGCATATTGTCACTCTTAGTTGTGACACATGAAAACTCTATCTGTCATCATATCTCTCTTTGTGTTTTTCATATGGTTCTATTTCTGAAATGAGTCCCAGGTTCTTTCTCAATGTGTGTTTCTACACTTGTGCATAAGTCACAGTCATGTGTTATGACACTGTTGATCTCTACTCACTCCCCGCCCCTATTATTACTTTGTCAAACTTTTCTATGTCATTTTTCCATGCAATCTCATACCCTCTGTACAATACTATGATGACTTAACGGCCTGGTCCGTACTGTACAAAACTGTGTACAGCGATCAATAAATACATTTGTGCCCCTTGTAATACCAAAGTCCCATCTGAAACCACACCAAAGGTCACAATTATTCTGTAGTTCAGTCCCCGGAGTTGAATAACAACTGAGCTCCAGATAATGGAAAATCTGTTTCAATTCAATAAAAATTAACATATTGGCATCCACCACTGATCCTCACAAGAGTTCTGTTGAACGCAACCACACAGGTTTCAAACTCCATTAAAGCTGATGCAAATGTGAAAAGTATCTTCATTTGTTGTTTTCTCCCAATAACTCAGACAAGGACTTTGTCATCCTTATGACTTTATTGTACAGCATAAAAGACAAATGCATCTTTAGACAGATTTTATTGCAAGCAGTGCATAAAATAGTACATTATTATAAGTTGACTTTCTGAGTCAGGGAGGTGTCCACTTATCCCAACATTATAGAGCCCCCCAGCTCTGAAGTATCTGCTGCTCGTCTCCAGCTACCAGTGGAAGTTTGCAGACCTGCTGATGACTGAGGGAAAGGCACAAATTCCCAAAATGCACTACGATGCTATGAGAATTGTAGATTGCTTTGATGCTCAGTCAATTGAGTGTGGGACTCAAGTCTGAATATAGTAATGCCACTTTTACATAAAGAATCGGGACAATTCTAGTGAAAATAAGCTGCTAAGCCTCGACTAGTGCTGTGCAGAGTTAGATTTGCCACATGTCCATATTGGACAACCTAGTTTGTCCACTTCAGAAGGCCACCACCTCCACAGATGTGTTTATTTTGGCCACGTCTCAGGGAGTGTTTGGATTCTGGGATAAAGGAACTGTTTCCTCAGTGACCTTCTGCACATTCAATCCAGGGCTGGATAAATATTTGATCAATTAAAGATAACACATCCTTCCAGAGATGGATATGCTGTCCAGGGATGGAGAACCCATTTTTATTGACGGGAATACCAAACCCAAGGAAATATGTTGTATCCATATCTTGGGGAACCTTGTTCAGCTACAGGGGACAGCTGTCCTGAATTGATGCACATTCTGCCTTGAGGTACAGTAATAGTCGTATATAATGGGGCCTATTCACAAAGAGGTACAGTTACCACAGACAAAAAGGACCAAAAACAGTAGTAAATGTACTCTAGCTCACAGCTGTAGTAAGTGCAGGACCACACATTGCCTATTACCGTTCATAGAAAATAATAGACGTAGGAACATAAAATAAAACTCCACAGGAAATAATGTTAAATTACATGAAAGAATTGAAAATAGTTAAAAAATATAAATGAAATTAATTTAGTTTAAGAAACTTATTTATTTTATTTTAACACATTTCTGATTATAAAATTAATGTAACTTTTTGTTAAAGTTTAATTAGATTACTTTTAATGAATTCCATACAACTCTTTTAATAATTATTAATCATAATACAAACAATTACCTCAGGTGGGACTTTTTAATGTGAACTTCAGAAAAATAATATTAATTTAATATATTCAAAATAATTAAATTTTAAATTCAAATTAAGCTAGTACTGTAATTTCTTTTATTTTGATGTGAATGTAAAATAAATACATCAAAACTGACATTAGTATTTAACATAAAAAAATGTATTACCTTCATTCAAGTTTAATAAACTGTTTTTACTTTGTCCTGTACTTTACTACACGGAGCTCTCTAGCTTGGTGGTGGAGCTCTCCCTATGGTTAAGTATACTGAAGAATATGAAAACAAATTGTAAAAATATTTTTATGTTAATTATTAATGTCAATTATTTGTTATAATTATTTTAAATGTAGAACAAAACAAATAAGTAACAGCACTATTACCTCAATTTATAATTAACTATGTAATTAATTTAAATACAATAAATTACCATATTTTAAATAGATTTGTTAACGAAAAGATTCCACGTATACAAAAATATTTTGTATCATGTTTTAATAACTCTTCAAAGTAATGTATAGAAATATTTAAAACTACTGTTATTTTATTTTAATAAAATGAATGTTACATTCATTTTTAAATAAATACATTTATTAAAATATGATAAGCAATGAAAAATATGTGTCATTTTTAGATAGATATCTATTTGAATATTAAATTAATCATATTTATTTGTTTAACTATTTCAAATCATTTAATTCAATTCAGCATTATTTCAGAAGCGGTTTTATTTTAAGTCTCTGCATCTATTATTTCTATGGGAGAGTGTTGCAGTATCAGTGGTTGGCTATCTGTGTTGTGACTTACTGCTGCTCTGTTTTGACAGTAGGTATTTTAGACTCATAAATTTGTCTGCACCTCTTTTCCAGGGCAAGAAGATATGTAAGTCGGCACTTTTGAGTATCATTACACTCTACATATGGTGAATAGCCTAAAGTAGTAAAATTACAAAAAAGTGTAAGAGTAAATTTACTACCAGTAAATCTACATTTGTAGATTTATCTTTGTGAACAGGTCCCAAAGACAGGATAATATTCTAAAGCATGTTGGTTGTGTCCAGTTCTGGAGACCTTTGGAATAAATACTGGGGACAGTTTATAAAAGTGTTTTTGGCTATGGGCATACATATACAGATGAGAACAATGCATTTGAATCTGCCAGGAATTCAGACAGGCGAAAATGATTTTTCTACTGGAGATTTCTCCGGAATGAGTACAGAGAAATCTACAATACTAAACCCTGTGCAAATTGTCAGGCATGGGTCTACTGAGGCGGTGTTATCATGTGGGTTTAGCGATGGCAAAATGCTTGTACATTTGTGGTCAATCCCATACACGAATGCAACCCTTTCCCACTCTGGACATGGTTAGAGATGTACTCCATTCTTTGGGGGGCCCCGCATCCTGTCACCCCTGTTAGAGCCAGCCCTGGTCAAAGGGACTGTTAGCACTGAGATAGAACCCACCTGCCTTTTTAATATTAATAGGACAGGTACCATCTTTGCGCCTCCATGCAAACAGTGGCAAAACTGGTGCAGAGGTCAAAATGGCCACCTGCACCCCAACATTGTATTGACAATATGCCAGCATTGTGACCTGTCACTCTTGAAGGACCAGGGGTTGTAACGCCACACAGGTGACCCAATGAAAATTGGCTGCAGTGTCCTGAAACGAGTTGAATATTGAATGCCTTACAAATGTTATCATTCATTCATTTTTTCATTTATTCATTCATTTAACTGACTATTGGAGAGGGGGGGCAGGGTCCATTGTACTGATGTCTGCTCTTTGTGATGTCACGCCCAGTATAACTTCCATATATTGACAGCTTACACTTTGCACATAGTTAGCGCCTGCTCTCAGCATTCATTAATCATTGCTTGCTTTATAAATGTGTAAGTCGTCGCCAAGCATTAGCGGATTCCACTGCCCATCTCCTGGGAGTAGGAGCCCATGGTACTGCTCCTGGGAGTATGAGCCCATGGTGCTGCTCCTGGGAGTAGGAGCCCACGGTGCTGCTCCTGGGAGTAGGAGCCCACGGTGCTGCTCCTGGGAGTAGGAGCCCACGGTGCTGCTCCTGGGAGTAGGAGCCCACAGTGCTGCTCCTGGGAGTAGGAGCCCACGGTACTGCTCCTGGGAGTAGGAGCCCACGGTGCTGCTCCTGGGAGTAGGAGCCCACGGTGCTGCTCCTGGGAGTAAGAGCCCACGGTGCTGCTCCTGGGAGTAGGAGCCCATGGTGCTGCTCCTGGGAGTAGGAGCCCACGGTGCTGCTCCTAGGAGTAGGAGCCCACGGTACTGCTCCTGGGAGTAGGAGCCCGTGGTGTTGCTCCTGGGAGTAGGAGCCCATGGTGCTGCTCCTGGGAGTAGGAGCCCATGGTACTGCTCCTGGGAGTAGGAGTCCACGGTGCTGCTCCTGGGAGTAGGAGCCCATGGTATTGCTCCTGGGAGTAGGAGCCCACGGTGCTGCTCCTGGGAGTAGGAGCCCATGGTATTGCTCCTGGGAGTAGGAGCCCACGGTGCTGCTCCTGGGAGTAGGAGCCCACGGTGCTGCTCCTGGGAGTAGGAGCCCATGGTGCTGCTCCTGGGAGTAGGAGCCCACGGTGCTGCTCCTGGGAGTAGCAGTACCATGGGCTCTGCTCCTGGGAGTAGGAGCCCATGGTACTGCTCCTGGGAGTAGGAGCCCATGGTGCTGCTCCTGGGAGTAGGAGCCCACGGTGCTGCTCCTGGGAGTAGGAGCCCACGGTGCTGCTCCTGGGAGTAGGAGCCCACGGTGCTGCTCCTGGGAGTAGGAGCCCACGGTACTGCTCCTGGGAGTAGGAGCCCATGGTACTGCTCCTGGGAGTAGGAGCCCACGGTGCTGCTCCCTATTGTTTATGATTCACAAGGGTTTGAGCATGTGCCTTGTGATCCTTAACACTGTTTACGAATTGCAATTGGACTGGGACATTTGCAAAGTCGGCTGCACTGGCTTTGTAAATGCAAAGTCAATTTGAGCATCAGGTGTTAGGTCCAGGAATGTGTCCTCCCCCTGCCCCAATGCTGCCCACCCTCGGTTACCAAAGGGAAACTGTCCCAATTGGACAGTTCCCCCTTTGGGAGTCAGATATCGCCCCAAGTCGGGTATCCGATCAATGATGTATGAGAGCAGGTGCAGCCACAAAGCATGGATGGATACCGCTGAGACTCCCAGATAGGAAGGGGGCGAGGGGAGGGGCGCCTCATTCCATGATCCGCAATATTTGCGATTCATAATGGATTACAAAACCCTCTTTGTGAGTCAGAAAGGCTTCTCTGGCTTACAAAAGGGGTTTTGTACAACACAAAAAAGGTATTTTGTGCCAACCCTCTGTTTTTGAGAATCTCCGGATTTGTTACCGCAAAATTATTTTAGATTTGAAGCCTCTGATTCTTAAAGCTGTTTAGGGGGCTCAGTTCAGCTCAGGAGTACAAATGAACCTACTTCAGCGGCAGTGCTTTACTCTCGCAAACGGATGCAATTCAGGCTTTAAGGATTAAATGTCCGTGAAAGTGCACAGGGACACCACCATCGCACTTAATCTTGATACGTCTGCGGAAGTTAGAGGCCCGGTAGGAGCAGTGTGGTGGCCATTCGTTAGGTGTTAGGGGAGAATGTCGGCAATCCGTGAGATAGTATGCGTTATTGCTAGTGATGTACCGAGATCCAACTATTTCCTGGCACAAGCTCTCGATGGTGTTAGGCTGTGCGTGGATAAAGGTGTTTTTATCTTCACACTGTCCTTGTGCACCTATGATTCTTAGATTTCGGATTTGAGAGTTGCAGTAAGCGTTGTTTCCTGTTCTTCTTACTGAGTTCTCAATGTGCTTTCTCTGGAACCAGGGCCAAGACTGTGAAGAGGCGGGTCCGAGACCGGAAAGGGCGATGACACCCAGCAGGAGGAAGACACAGGACGTCATGTTCTTTGCAGCCACTTTCACCTGCGGCAGAACCTGCACAGGTGAGAGGGAGAGAGAGTAAGTGACAGGGGGAAGGTCACTCTCACACCAGCAGTTGTGCCTTATCATACATGGAAAACTGTAATAAAAACCTACGCCTTATTGTCATGTATCCATCTGCAGGTGACATCGATCACTGCTTACCGTCAACAAGAACATTACATCACTATTCTACTTTTAATAAGTTATTACAGTTGTCCTATGACGTCACAGTGCCTCTGCCAGAGACCGCAGATAGTACCAGGAAGCGTTACTGTTTAGACAATAAATCCTCCATCTGTCCAAATCTTTCTTCTGAACTTTTATTCTTTCAAAATGCATTCTTTATCTTCCTAGAATACATTTTTGTTAGCATTTGTATTTACCGCGCATTGTGAGCCGTCCTTCCAAGAAAGCAGAAATCTGTATGTATTTTACCACTATAGTTACTTTTCAAAATAGCATATTTGCTTAAAACGCATAATACAAAATACTTCAATTCAATTCAAAGAGCTTTATTCGGTATGTACAACCATAAAAGCAGAGGCAACATCTAAAACACATGTATAAAACATTCCAATACATAAAACCGTCCAATTAATTATCAAGCATGATACCTTTCCTAGCAGCAATTGTTTTTTGAATAAAAGTAGCAGCATAAAAACATATTCCTGGATCGTCAAGTGTAACCAATAAGTTCATAGCAGCCTTGGTTGTTCTCACATTGAATTTTAGAAACAATGGTTTCAAATAAAAACGTCTTAAAAATGAACAAAACTTGCAGAAGAGCATAAAATGTATAGTGCTTTGCTTTGATAGCCCATCACAGGGGCATGGGGTCGATGGGCACGTTTTCATAATGGGAAAGGCAACTAGGTGGTGTACTATACCCATTCTCAATCGAGTCAAAACAAAGCGGTGTGAGGGCCTAGTCACTACTGATAGGTAATCTTGAAATCCCATTCTAATCTCAAACTGCTGATAGAATATAACGGTGGTTTGCTTCCCTACCACTCTCTTGCGAGTCTCTATTTGGTGAGCTAAAAAAGTATCCTTGATCACCTGTTTGGATATAATTGTCTGGGTCACCCTGGATCTGAAGGTTAAATAAGTTACTAAATGAGTCACGAATATATTTGAGCCAAGGGAAGCTAAAACTATTGTCCAGAAGTAAACAGTCTTTAATGATGGTTTGAGTAAATTTAGTCTCCTCTTTCGCCCAAATGGATCTCCATAGCAATAAAGGCTGCATAGCAATCTGGTCCGATAGGTAGTTAATACCTACTTCACGATGTATAATTTCGATAGGTGCTGATGAGGGTCGACACAAAAGGCGTTTTAAAAAAGAGTTTTCTTCATGCTGTAGAATCTGGTTGTGTTTATGACCCCAAACCCCGGCACCATAAAGGGCTATGGCAACACAGCTAGCCTTATATATGTCTACCATATCCTTGATACGACGATTACCTAGTTTGGTTGCAAATCTGAAAATCCCGTGGGCACTCTCAACCATCTTGGAGCGAACATTAGCAAATTCGTGTAACCATTTTCCATTCCCTGAATAAGTTACTCCCAAGTAACAAAAAGTATTAACAACTTCCACCTGGGAGTTCTCTATGAAAAAAGTCTTACATTTCTTGATTTTCTGGCCACAGGCCATGACAAAAGTTTTGGCCTTATTGATCAGCAATTTCCTATTATTGATGAAAAGGCTAAAGTTATCCATTAGTCGTTGTAAACCAACTGGGGTTCTGGAGAGCAGCACCGCATCGTCTGCATATAGTAAAACAGGTACGGAATTGCCAGCAATTAGTGGAGCGTCTGCCTGGACCGACCTAAGGGCTTTGTCAACTTCGTTTATAAATAAAGAAAAAAGAAGTGGTGCCAAGACACAGCCCTGGCGGATACCTCTTTTGACCTCAAAATGTGATGTACACTCCCCACGCGGTCCATATCGCACCTTGCATGAGAGTTTCTCGTACAGCCTTGCTAGGAAGAAAATTATTTCTTTTGGAGCCCCTAAATTAAGCAAGGTTGGCCACAAAATAGAAGGGTCAACAAGGTCAAACGCACTGCTAAGATCTGCAAAACACAGGTATAATCTTCCCTGTTTAGCGTGAGTATATTTGCCTAGCAAGAGTTCTAAGTTAATGCGTTGCTCAAGGGTTCCCAACCCTTTTCTAAAACCATGTTGGACTGGTGAGAGTATCTCGTTTTCAGTTGCTCAATTTTCAAGTCTCAACAATAGGATTCTGCTCATCACTTTAATGGATCAGTCCAGGAGCGAAATTGGGCGATCATTTTTTGCTTCGGTTTTAATACCTTTTTTAAAAATAGGGATTATCACGGATTGGCCCCATGACGACGGTATATGCTCGGTCACAGCCAAGTTAAAAACTCTAGTTAAGATAGGACACCATAGATCTATTTCAGTTTTATAAACATTAATGGTGACCCCATCTGACCCTGGTGCTTTACCACCCCTACTGCCAATCAAACCGTCCTGGACTTCATCGATGGAAATATCTAGGGGCAGCATCGGCCACTTACTTCCTACTATACTTTGCGGCTCAAATATATCGGGAACAGGAGGATTAAAAATCCCAGAAAAGTGACTCACCCATGCGTCACAGGTGACATGAGAGAGTAATTCTGGAAAAGAATCACTCTTCAGGAACGATGAATTAACAGTTTCCCAGAATAACTTACTATTAGCTGTATCCGCTGCCATGGATAACTTGTCCCATGCTAACTCTTGGGGTTTTTTCCTCCTTGCCTTTATAGCCAATTTATAATTATGGCGAAGGTTTTTGATAATCTCATTATTTCTAGGTTTACTACCCAGTGCTTGTTTAAGTTGGCTTAAGGCCTGGGTACAAGTATGGTCAAACCATCCTCTATTATGTCTGCTATTTTCCCTGAAGGGTGCAGTCAGTATCCCCTCAATTATCACATTAATTTTTCCAAAGTTAGCTAACAGCTGGGAGGGATTAACATCCTCATTGAGGCAATAACAAATCTCTGTATCGCATTTGGTAACAATTTCCTGTAAGATTTTTGCAGGTTCCACACCAACCCATTTGATACGTGTCCCGTTGGGTCTAATGGGAACGATACTAGTAATAAGATCTTGATTAGCTATCGTTTTTAGTCCCCAAACTAAAGTTGACATAGAAATACGATTATGGTCACTCAATACCTGCTCAGTGATCCACGGAGTAGAACACAAATGGCTGCTGCTGGCTGAGATAAGCATATGGTCAATAGTAGAAGCAGCATTTCTGCCAGTAAATGATGGTAGAAGCCCACCATTGATATCCCGTGCACACTGAAGCAATTCTAGGTCGTACATAGCCATCAATAAATTAAGGGCTCCGCCATAATCATTGTGTGTGAAATGCATACTTTCATCATCCTCACCATACGTGTTCCCACAGACCTTAGTCATCGACAATGGACAGGACTGGATATTAAAATCCCCCACCCAAATTATAACAATATTAGTCTTAGTAGTACTTAACAGTTTATCAAGCCCAGTGTCCAACTCTAATACCAAGTTACTGCGAGTTGTATCGAACACGTTATTGTAGTAATTGATCATGACCACATCCCTGTTGTTTTTGTTTGCAATGTAGCCATAAAATCTGGGAGTGTGTTCCTATAGTAATGGTTCTTTTAACAATAATAGCAGATAACTTATTTGAAATAAGAGTCAGGAGTCCCCCCTTGGCCCTACCAGCTGGTGAGGGCACTGCCTGGAGCCAATGTGAAGAGAACCCTTCTACATATACCGGTTCGGTACACCACGTCTCTTGTAGGCAGAATATATCGAGATCGCTGGTAATTAAATCCTGCCATTCTGACGAATCCTGTTTACCCCTTAAGCCTGCAACATTCCAGGTGGCAATTGTGTAGCCATTCTCAAGTAGTTTCCCTGAGTTGTGTACTTACTATTGCTTCCTTTGGCTGGACCTACTGGTGGAGCCTCTATAGAAACACACTCGGAGTCCATGGTATCGGTAGGTATGGTCTGGGGCGGGTCACTTATAGGTAGGCCCCCTGCATCTTTGACTACTACCCTTTCTCCTGTATGATAAGGCTCAAATCTAGAATGGCTAAAATCCTTATGTCAGTCGTTTTCTTGGAGAGTACTCAAGGCCTGAAATCTATTTGAAACTAGTAAATCCTGGTGGGGTTGGATTAACAGGGCTGGATTCATTGGGGGGTTTTGATCTTCTTCCCTGTGTTGCGCAACCCTTAAATGCCTGTAGAAGAAACCAAGTGGTAACACTGTCATAATTGGATCAAATTGAGACATTGGGGGTGCTTTAGCTAATGTATTTCTAGCCAGCTTGGGGTTCTAAAATTGATGATAATGCAGTCTCCTTTGAGACAGTTCTGTAAGGGGCCAATCCAACCTACTCTTTGTGTCATTAGAATCTGGTTAGCTCCTGTCACCGGGAAACCACAGTTTTTGTCAAGCCAGTGTACTACTCTGTTCTTCAGGGTGTCATGACTCTCCGTTTGTCCTGGTTGCAGGGGAGGCACGTTCACCAGAACGGCAACGTATGGGCAGCACTCAGGGGGCAAATTAATAGAAATGTCAGATCTCTTTTCTTGGGTTACGTAGTGACATGCCTTATTATATGTGGTGCTTGGGTGTTCCCCATCCATCCTATCCAACCTAGTCCCTTGAACTAGTCGTGGTTTATTAGTTGAACCCTGCTGACTTGGGCGGATATGGTTTGCTAATACATTGTTACCGCTAGTGTGCACTGAGCTTGCCATGTCATTTCGGCCCCTGACAGGTTCTCTACCTGTTCCTTTGTTGATTCCATTAACAATGGGGGTAGTTATCTTGGGCACAGGCTCGTCTTCCCCTCCCCTGATGACATCCCCCTTTGCCCCGGCACTAGTGCAAGTGTCCCTCAATAGGTCATGGATCTTGGTCACCTCACTGGACAGATTATCAATTTTCTCATAAACCGGCCTAAGCAGCTCCTCGACCTTAGATAAAATTGTAGCTATCATTAGTGTTGTTTGTGGGTCATCAGTGGTTCCTTGGTTGTCTAGGCTATCATATTTAGGATCTTTAGGGGTCTGTATAGGGCCTGTCTTTCCTTTGGGATTGCCTACCACCGTTTGTCTCTTCTTACACCCTCTCTTCCTTTTTCGGTGATGGCGATCTATCAGATATATGTAGGGGGAAGGAATCAGATGGAAGAGGCAAATCGTGTTCAGGATCTGATGTAATAACAGGGGGCCTAAGTGTTCCATAGGGCACAGTAGTGGCAGCTTCTGCAGATTGCGTTAGCTCTCCTGGTAGGGATCCGCTACTGTTATCTATCTGTTCCCCTACCATCATGCCAGGGCCTAAGGATAGACAGCGTTCTGTCCTATCAATTTCATCGGTGATTGCACTAACTGCTCGAACTAGAAATGAATCAATTGCAGTGCGCGGGTTATCGATTGTAGCTTTTTGAATCTTGCGTTTGACCATGGTGGCTTCCCAATATCTCAGGCAATATTTAACTATACAATATAAGCTAGTATTGATCTATAGTACAATACACAATCAATTATCAATATAAAGTGCCAAGTGCAAAAATGCTAGTGCTAGGATCAAAGTGCAAGGTGCTAAGGTGCTAAAGCGTTATACAAAGTGCAGTACCCAATACAGTGCAAATGAGCAAGGAGCTATGTTCAGTATGTAAAATGCGAGATAATAAGATGTTATAAGGACACACAAATATTTAAAACACAACCGAGACCTTTAGAATTGTTCTCTATTATTATAGGTATTCCGTTAAAAGGGGCAGTAAAAGATTAAGTTAGAAAACCAGGACATATGCAGAATTGTCGCAAAAACCTCCTTAACACAGACTCCTATACGGCCAAAGTACGTCGTATATGATATGGGTACTCCTTTCTTCTTTACACCGTTAAAATAAGTGGAGGTACTGTATTATATAAGGCTAAAGTCTCTCACCATTTTCGCCAGGTAAAACGTTTTAGAATTTCAAAACCTGTTTGTCAGGGGTAGTACCTGCGGTTCCTTTATGTCCACGGTGATCCTTGAAGGAGCTGAACCAAGGGGGGTGGCCCAGCCCGGCCTCAGACATCCGCGGACGGGCGCAGACGGTTCCGCCCTTGGCCTGGGCTTTGCCCGGGCACGGCCCGGGCTCGCCTGCGCACGTCCCACGCTGCGGGAGCTGCTAGCAGGTGTAAAAGCGCCTACTGGCGCTGTGGGGGGTGCTGGCGCTGAGGTGGACGGCACACTGAGCCGCACGGGGACAGTGCAAGGGACGCTGGGGGATGTAGTCTCTGCTCCCAGCTCCCTGATTCCCAGTCTCGGTCTCCTCTCCTTTCAGCCCCCAACGAAGGGCAAACAGCAAAGCTGGAGGGCGTCCTGCGCTGCGGGAGCGCTAGCAGGTTTAAAAGCACCCCCTGTACAAAATACCTACAAACTATATATTGGTGTGTTTATTTTCACAGCACAGATTCCATATGTATTGCTCATATTTGCAACTATGCAACATCTTTAATAAGAATAAGCATTAGATGATTTAAAATATGTTTGAGAGAACAGTCATTGTGTGTAAGAAATAAAACAGCTCCCTCCTGTACATTACAAGGATATTGTAGATCATCTCAGATTCTTTTGACGTATCAAAGGAACTCTGCATTCAGCCACTTTTCTCTGGGTGTATTACAGAACCACGCATGCCATTACCACGCACGCCTTAACAGACGTGGTCTTAACCATGTGTTAGTCTTTACAACGCATATCTTAACCACAAAAAACTTTACCACTCATGGACCTTTACCACCCATGAGTTTACAACGCAAGTGTAAGTATTTTACAGGTAGGACCAAAGTTTCCAAAGTAAAGCATTTTTTTTTTTTGCCAATAACTATGACGCCGCTTCACGTATCTCCATAAAATTTCCACAAAACTCCCCTTTTTGGTTCAGCTGCTGTGTGGAAAGTATTGGGATGATCCGTCAAGCGGTGGCCGAGAAAAAAGGGGGGGGGTCCCACAATGCGTTTTCCCCATGTTATGTCTATGGGGATTTTTCATTTTTTGAACATGACTACAGGCCAAACTGCTGAACGGCACTACACCAAATTTGTCAGAAAGCTAGATGTTGGTCCAGAAAGAGTGTTTTTTGTGATTTGGTGTAAATCCGTTCAGTAGTTTTTGAGATATCTAGCTTAAAAATTATAGATATCTGGGGACGCGAGTCCTTGCAGTGGACTCGCGGATCCTACTACAATTTGATTGGCTGCCAACACTTCAACCAGGAAGTGTTGGCAGCCATCTTGGGACTCGACTTGAAGCCGAATCCCACAAACAAAGTAAAAAATAAAGAAAAGGGGGCAGGGTAGGAACACCCTGACCCCCCCAGATATGGTGGGGGGGTCCCTCAGGGACCACGCAGGGGCTAAAAAGCATTTTTTTTAAATTTTGACACAGACTCGCGGTTGGATCGGCAAAAAATATTTTTTAAAACAACGCTAGCTCGTCTTTTTTTAAGCCTCCGGGTGGGCCAAATCCCAGGAGCATGAAGAAGGGGGACTCATGCCCCCCCCCTAAGCTTATAAAAAGCCCCGGGGACCGCCACCTCCCCGGGGTACACTGTTTTTGTAAAGAAATGCGGGAAACGGCCCTACGGCCTCCTCGCTGCCCTGGGGACTGCCACCTCCCTGGGGCAGAAACACAACAATGAAGGGCATACATTGCGGACCCCCCGCCCCGGGCACCGCCACCTCCTCAGGGCTAAAGTTCACATTGGTGCCCTAGATAGCCCTGGGGACCTCCACCCCCAGAGCCAGCTCCAGCAATGTCCCGGGGTACCTACCCCGAGACAGTTGTTGGGCCCCAAGGATATCCTTGTGGGCCAACTACCCCTCCTGTTACATTAAGTAAGTCCCACACTGCGGGACTGCTGAGAGGTCTACATGACCCGCCCCCTTTCTCTATCACTCTCCAACCACGCCTCCTGGTACACTACTAGTTGATGGTCGAAGTCCTCTTAGCTGCTGAGCATCCTTGGGGACAGACAACGCCTTCTGTTACCTCCAGTAATTCCCACACAGCGAGATTGCTAAGAGGTCTTAGGAGGCCACGCCCCCTTTCTCCACCACTCTGCAAATGCTGAACATGCAGCACCCTCTGTCCAAAAGCAATTCTGCTCTGCTTTGTGTAAGTGAGAGCTTTTTACATG
This sequence comes from Calotriton arnoldi, assembly GCA_963921515.1. Taxonomy (NCBI): domain Eukaryota; kingdom Metazoa; phylum Chordata; class Amphibia; order Caudata; family Salamandridae; genus Calotriton; species Calotriton arnoldi. The sequence continues at coordinate 18,658 of CAWUFW010001546.1, forward strand.
CTCTTGCTTTCTCGAAGCAGGGCAGAGTTTGCTATGGCTTGGCAGGAGCAGTGTTCCGGCCAAGCAATAGCAAACAGCAATGTCCCGAGGGTAGGCACCCAGGGACATTGCAGGAGCCGGCCCTTGGGGGTGGCGGTCCCCTGGGCCATCTAGGGCTCCATGAGGGCTGCCGCGCGGCCCCCTTCTTTGGTTTTTAGGAGGTGGTGGTCCGGGGGCACAACGGACCCCCTTCTTTTATTATTCAAATTTGCCCTCAGGAGGTAGTGGGCCCTGGGGCTGTGGGGGGGCTGTGTGGCCCCGCATTAATTTTATACAAAGCCTTGGGGAGGTGGTGGTCCCCGGGGCTTGGGGGGTCCATGCTACCCCACTATTCTTTTAAACTGTGCCCTATGAAGGTGGCGGTCCCCGGGGTAGTAGGGGAGCCGCCTGGCTCCCCGCATATGATAATTACTGACCCGGGGAGGTGGCGGTCCCCAGGGCTTGTTTAAGCCCAAGGAGGGGGGCCTCATGTGCCCTCCTCCTTTTTTTAAAGCTGAGATTGCACCCAGGATTTGGCTAATTAGAGAGGAAGCACGAGTGGGCGCACTTCGTTTTTATTTACATTTTCAGTGGAGTCAAGGATCTTAAGCGACTCTCGCCGAAGTTTTTAAATAAAATGCTTTATTGGCCTTGCGGGGTCCCTGTGGGACCCCACCCCCCCAAGAGGCCTAGTGAGGTTGTTTCTACCCTGCCCCCTTTTGTTTTTTTTAAATGTTTTTTCCAGTTCCAGTTGAGATCGGGAGGGGTCGCGGATCCTTCGCGTCCCTATATATACAACTGGAAATTTCTTTAAATAACTCCGAAACTACTGAACGTATTGACACCATTGAACAAAAAGGGCAATTTCTGGACCACCTTTCTGCCAAATTTGGTGTAATTCCGTTCTGCAGTTCGAGCTGTAGCTGTGTCTAAAGTTTCCTATGGAAATTAACATGGGGAAAATGCATTTTGGAAACCCACCCCCCCTTTGTCTCAGCCCCGCTTGATGGATCACCCCAAAAATTTCAACACAGCAGCTGAAGTGAGTGGCAAATTAGTTTGGAAAATTTTTGCGAAGACAACGCCTAAGTTATTGGCAAATAAAAAAACGATCTTCCTATGGAAGCTACATCCTAACTATAACTACCCACTGGCGACCGCCAATAGGTTCACCGCACTGTTTTATTTTGAACACATTTCTTACTAAGTGACATTGAGAACTGCAATTTGAACATTTAAAACGCTTTCTAAGCTTGCAGTGTAATGAAATCTTTTTAAATAAAGTTTGAAAGTGTGTAAATCGAACACGGACACAGGAATTGGTAGACTACAACCAATCAGGTAGTCTGACCCATGTTAAATAGCACATGACCCTTTGCAGTTTGATGTGATTGCCCACCTGTGATCAAGGCTCGAGAGAAAAAGCCGAAATGCGTAAGGAATAATGGCAAGTGTTTCATGATGGACGGCCAGCCTGTCTCTGAAGTTGAAAATAAAATGTTTGGATTTCCTACACTAGGAGTCGTCGTATTTCTGAAGAAGAAATGTGTTTGCTTTAATAGACAGGAGTCTTCGTTCCTGTCCGACGAAGCCGCCCTGCTTGGGTCTGGGGCTCCTTAAACGAAGAAACTTTGTATGGATATATATATATATATATATATATATATATATATATATATATATATATATATATATATATATATATATATATATATATATTCCTAGACAATTGTACCACCTGCAACCACTGAACTCAGGATGGGTGCTTCTGAATTGCAAGGGTGGCACTCAGCGTTTTCCACAACAACTCCAAAGAAAGGTTTACGGAGCACTCACGGGGCTGTAGCTGAGCTAACTAACTGACTGACTGACTTATTTGTTAAGCGCACGAATGCCGAGGCGTCTTGGCGCTGGGTGAAAGACAACTGGATTGAACTGATTAAACTGCCAGTTTGGGAAAAAGCCAGGTCTTTATTAGCTTCCTGAAAATAGTCCTATTAGATTGTAATCTGAGCTGTGCGGGGAGAGCATTCCATAGCTTGGCGGCTTGGTATGAGAAACCCTTGCCTCCCCATCTGACTTTTTTTATCTTGGGGATCACAATCAGACCTGTGTTCGATGATCTAAGACAGAGTTGCGGGGAATACCGCTTAAATAGCAGCTGCAGGTCGGCAGCTCCTCCACCATACAGAGCTTTATGAACAAGGCAAAGGGCCTTAAAATCCACTCGCTGCCGAACCGGGAGCCAGTGGAGCAGTTTAATGGTGGTTGAGGTAGGGTGATGTTTGGGAAGACCATAAAGCACCCGGGCCGCCGCGTTCTGAATGGACTGTAGTTTGGCCATCTGGCCCTTATCTGCTCCCAAGTAAAGGGCATTGCCGTAATCGATTCTAGAAAGAATCAAGGCCCCTATTACTGTTTTCCTCATAGAAAAGGGAATGAACCGAAGGATTTTGCGTAGGTTCTTCAACATGCAACTATAACTCGCGCCCCGCAATGCACTGCTGATGACATCACATATTACATCACTCATGACATGGTCAGTGACATCACTGATGACATCTCAAATGACATCACTGATGTCACTGATTACATCATCCACTTAATATCTGATGCACCCCCTCGCACCCTAATATAACCTTTTATACACCCACTCTAAAATGCAGACTACCATTCTCGAAACCATAGACACACCAATACTGAAGTGTTGTCAGCCAATCAGAGTCAAGCTCGTGATCGGGAGGGTTCGCGGATCCACCGCTGTCACCAGATAATAATATTTTTTTATATATAATCTTCTAAGGAATATACACCATTTAAAGCAAAGAGTTCACTCTGGACCAAGAGCAACCTCTCTTAATTCCGTTCAGCAGTTCGGGCTGTAGCTGCGACTAAAGTTTCCTATGGAAATTAACATGGAGAAAACACATATTAGGACCCCCCTTTTTTCTCGGCCCCCGCTTGACGAATCACCCCGAAACTTTCATGACAGAAGCTGACCAGAGCGGGCCATTAGTTTTGAAAATGTTGCGAAGATTCGTCAAACGGCGCCAAAGAGATTGGAATAAAAAAAAACGCTTTTTGAATAGAAGCAAGGTCCTAACTATAACTACCTACTGGCGACTGGCGTTGACGCGTTTGGGCACGAAGCCTCTTTAATGACATAAAAAGGCTTCATGCCGAAATGTGTCGACAGTCTTTTATCGTTCTTTGGGCTTTGTTGGAATAAATCTTTAACTGCATATCAGCTCTCCATGAGTGCCGTTCCTTCCGTTGAAGTGTGGGTCGGAAGCTCGCAAATTTCTACACGCCCCGGCGCGGGCGTTTTCTCGGCACCCCCGGCGCTTGGGATGCCCGCCGTGCATACCCAGACCTACAGAAATATATATATATATATATGTATGCTTTATACTTACCTGCAAAATACTTACATTTGCGCGTAAGGACATGCATGGAAAAGATGTATACGTGGTAAAAGTTTGCATGGTAAAGACATGCGTGGTAGAGACTTATGCGTTGTTAAGTATGCATGGTAAACGTAATGCCTTCTAATGACTGCGTTGTAATTGCTGTTTCCCAATTTCTCTATGTGGTCACAGAACTCCTTTATAACTTACAGTAAATATCCTTAAACTAAACAGTAGGTGTAGCCCTCCTATAAAGTCTTACTAATTTTCATATTACAAACCAGTTCTGCCATCAGAACTGCTTTTACTAAGAAAATGAAGCCACAGGTTACCTGGAATTATATATAACAGGCATTTCATTACGTCAAATCCCACTAGCATGACCAGCACACAGCACCCTCCTGCCCTTCCGCATTAACTTGCCTAGAGTTGGCAAAAGTGAAAGAAATGCTTAAAAAGAAAAGAAAATGCTAGCAGCATTAGCACAGATAGTGACAGTGATGGCTCTATGCTTTCAAAGCCGTTGCAGAATGATCTGCCAGTGATTCCTCCCACTATCCCACTCAACCACCAGGAACTCTGCCTCCTCGTATTTTCCGTTCTGGTTTTCCACCATCGACACAATAAAACACTGATTTAAAATCATAGATGAACATGGTAGCTTTGCTTTTTTCTGTTTATGGATACTGAGTGCTAGGGCCAAAATATTCGTAAGTGTTCCTTTACCCCGCGAGAGCCCTGTTAGTTTAGGGGTAAGTGCCCTGCAACTTGGGCATTAAACAGGCAGCCTCTTCAGAGATGTTTTAAGGCATGGGCAGAGTTGTTTGTAGTGGACCACGCAATTAGGTCTGCCAGTAATGTAGACATGAAGTTCTTAGCTTCGTTAATCAACAACCTATAAGGCAATAGTTTTGTGGCTCAGTCCTGTCATCCCTTTAAATATGGGGTTTATTATGGAATCCCGCCACCCTCCAGATGTTGTTCCTGTAATAGGTACATGGTTAAACAGGGAGGTTAGTTTGCCCGCCCAAAACAAGGGTTATTCTTTATATACCGCCTGTGATATACCATTTGGACCAGAAGCACCATCTCGCCTCCCTTCTTTGATGATTACTATTATTTTAGATATGTGAAATTGAAAGTTCTTTTCAGGCTCCCTGGGTGCTGGGGCAGAGTTTCTATGCTTTATTGGTGGTTCATATCCTAAGGGTGTTTCATCATTGTCTACCACAGATATATTGATCCGATCTTGAGTTGCCTCACCTGTTCTAGGGTGTCTTCTTGCAAATTCCTCAATCAGGTAGGTGACCCAGACATTCTCAGGTTTCTTAGAATTGTTTATGGCATATGTTGTTCTTGAAATTGAATTTGCTAGTTTCCAGAATTTTTTTGAATTTTTTTGTTCGCTGTCATGAAGTAGCTTTGCCCAGAAAGCTCCTGATTGAATTCTCTTTTCTTCCCATGGCTGTTTCTTGTACTACTTTTTTGCACACCTTAAGTTGTTGAGGTTGCAAGTAGAGGGTGATGGCTTCCTTAAGATCCGTAGTGCTTGATTTAATATCAACCTTGAGCTTGACCTGGATTCAAATTATTACTGGTACCTGAGTTGACCTTGGTATATTATGCGATCAATGTTAAACAAAAACCTTCCCAAGAAAGTATTGGGTCGTTGTGGTCGTACTCACATTTGATTATTATTTCTATTATTTTATGTTCGCAGTCTGGGCTATTGAACGGTCTGTACATTTTATTTGTTTGTAGTCAATGGTGTACAGACTGCCAACATTATTGGGTACAGGGGGTGTCTTGGTAAGGCTAGACTAAATTCCATAACTTAGGGGCGGTGATCACTCTCAGTGGTCATTTCATTTTTAAATGATTTTAGCAGAGGACCTAGTTTAAGTGACGCCAAAGGGTAGTCAATAATTGTTGGAAAACGAGGCAGTATCTGTGAGGCCTGCACAAATAACATGACTACATTTGTCCTTCACTGGGAACCAAACACCCAATTGTAACGCCTGACTCTCAGAGGGTAGCGTTGCAGGGCAGTCTGAGGCTTTACTCAAGGGAGGTGGTGTGGGCTAGTAATCGCCATTTGCAGGTGCGCAGAAATAACACTCAATAATTGATTGTCCAGTCTGTACTTTGCTTTATAAAAGTAAGAGTACATTTATTAAACACACACACTACTGAATACTATGCACCAATTTACAAATATACATAAGCTGTTGGAATTACTTTGTGACATGGCGTAACATCTCCACCCCTCCCAAAAGGGGGTGGGGTCTAGTACCACCACTCCCATGTATGCACATCATCTTACCCCCTAATGCAGTGTGTTGAGCATAACCTGGAGCGAGGGCCCTGCGCGACGGCGCTCCCCGACTTTGCTTCGGGGCCCGGGGATGGGTTCCCGGGCCCCCTGGGCTCATTTTCGCGGGGGGCGCGACGGCGCTCCCCCGCCTTCCTTGTCTTCGCCGGGGACCAGGGTGGGCTCCTGGCACCCCGGAGGGCACAATCTCCACGGGGAGCGCGACGGCGCTCCCCGGCTTTGCTTCGGGGCCCGGGGATGGGCTCCCGGGCCCCCGACCTCCTCTTCGTGGGGGTCAAAGGCCGCTCACCTTCTGGGGGCCATATCTCAGCCCATGGGGGTCCAATCTGCCCCATTTTCGTGTCCTTTCGCTCCTGGTGGCCAGCCCCAGCCACGGGGAACACTCTCCTTTGCCCTCGGGGTCTCTGAGAGGGGTGATTCGGCAGGGAGCTGTCTTCACTGGCTCCCTGCGCCAGCCTTTTGCCTGTCTCTCCTCCTTGGCCTTTCTTCTCCCTGCGCAGAGGCCCCTGCTTCTGCGCACTGGTCCTGGGCTCTTCTTCTGGTGCTGGCAGGGCCTTGGGGGACAGTCAGGGGGTTCCTCCTTCCAACTGCCCATTGCGCCAGGCTCTAGCACCTTCAGCCTCCGCAGACCACACCCCAGAGAGAGCTCTCTTCCTCTTCCAGTGGTTTTTAAAAGTTGAGTAGGGGGCTGGCAGGAAGTCTCTGTTTGTCCTATCAAACAGCGACACATCACTTCCCTGCCCCTGCTCCCTCCTCCTTGTCCAGCCTCTGGGTTTGTTCAAAATGGCGTCGTCCAGGGTCTCTGGCCACATGGTCTCTGAAACAAGATTCTTTCCCCAGTGCTGCCTTCACCTTGGTTCAGCTTGGTGCCTAGCACCCAGCGACAGCTGCTGATGGATTAGCCTGTAGCTCCACCTATCTTCTCTCCTTGGAGGGAAGATCTTCGCTCTGGGAAGAAAGGTCATTAATCTAACCTGCCAGGGCCAGACCCCAGCCAGGGACTCAGAGAAATATGACATTTCTGGATGACCCAAAAGCAGTACAAATATGACTTTGGACTCTGAAGAATACTTCTTTTCACATCCGCTACCGTGGACTTTAGTGCGTGTCTGGAATCTGTAGGCCTTATGGAAGTTAATCTAGCACATGGGCTCCACATCCCCATAGGGGAATAATGAAGTGAAAAACACAGTAAAGCACACTGACTTTCCCTGGCATGTTCCTTCCTAGTGTATAAGGCCTATTCCGTGTCACCACCCAATTCTGCATAAGTCCTGCCACACCATTCACTTTGTAGCTGCTCCTGGACTGCGCACGCCAAGAATCTCCCCTGCGCAGCCCCTACACGTGTGCACACGCATATACACAGGTGTCTGCATGTAACCAGCCCGGTGCCCCTTACTCCAGCTGCTGCGCAGCGGCCTAGTCAAGCTAGGGGGACACCAGTAAAATCCACATGCAGTCTCTTTCATCATGAGTTCACTGTGGATGAGTCCCAATTTATGAGGCTCTCCCACAGTAAAAGCTCAACACACAGGTGCTCAAAAAGCGAAAAATCCGGGCGGCCCATAGTGTCAGAACCACCTTCTAACAATAATTGATTGAGAATTTGGCCCATAATGCATGATGTTGGCTGGTTATCGTCAGTAGTTCTATCATTTAGCACCCTCAGGTCTGTATATTCAAGTTTGTTTAATACATATTCACCCTTTGAGTCATGACGTGTGTTGTCCCCTAGGTATTAAGGTGGGATTTCCCAGTGTACAATTTGGGGTGTCAGGAGATCCTCCTCTTCAGGGTTGTAAAATAGATTCATGTTGAAGTCTCCAGTTAAGAGGATCCCCGGCATTGTTATTTGTTTCATGTGGTCATGTACGACTTATAACTTTCCTCGTAAGATCTCTTTTTGTTACCAGATCTGGAAGGACATAGACATCGATCAACAGTAAGGATGACTTTCCTTGTTTGCTTCAGTTCTTAAGGATAAGGACATGCATCCAGTGGCCTATTTCTGTCTGAACATCTACCTCGACATGTAGAGATTGTACCCCTGACGAGGCGCCGAAGCGCTTTTTCGGCGAGTAGCACGCTACTCCGGAACCTATAAAGGATTAGAGAATTAGTATAGTGAAATATGAAAGTGATTTAAGTGGTGGATAGGTTAGTCAATTATTTGGATTCAGAAGCATAGCGGAAGGATAGAAGAGAGAAAAAAGGTTTGTATTTATATAGCGCTTGTTACCCCTGATAAGGTGTTGAAGCACTTTTTTTGTTGTTTGGCGAGTAGCACGCTACTCCGGGACCCCATAAAGGATTAGTGGTGAATTAGTATAGTGAAATATGAAAGTAATTTGAGTGCTGGATATTAGTCAGTTGTTTGGAGTGAGAAGGATAGTGGAGGGATAGAAGAGGGAAAAAAGGTTTGCATTTATATAGTGCTTGATACCCTAATGGGGTGTTGAAGCGCTTTTTTGGTGAGTAGCGCGCTACTCCGGAACCCATAAGGATTAGTGTTGAATTAGTATAGTAAAATATGAAAGTAATTTGATTGGTGGGTATATTAGTCAGTTATTTGGATTGAGAAGGATAGAAGAGTGAAAAAGGTTCGCATTTATATAGCGCTTGTTACCCCTGATAAGGTGTTGAAGCCCTTTTTTTTTTTTGGGTTAGTAGCACGCTACTCCGGAAACCCATAAAGGATTAGTGGTGAATTAGTATAGTGAAATATGAAAGTAATTTGAGTGGTGGATATTAGTCAGTTGTTTGGAGTGAGAAGGATAGTGGAGGGATAGAAGAGGGAAAAAAGGTTTGCATTTATATAGTGCTTGATACCCTGATGGGGTGTTGAAGTGCTTTTTTTGGTGAGTAGCGCGCTACTCGGAACCCATAAAGGATTAGTGTTGAAAATTAGTATAGTGAAATATGAAAGTAATTTGAGTGGTGGATATGTTATTCAGTTATTTGGACAGAGAAGGGTAGTGGCGGGATAGAAGAGGGAAAAGAGGTTTGCATTTATATAGCGCTTGCTACCCCTGATGGGGTTTTGAAGTGCTTTTTTGGCAAGTAGCACGCTACTCCGGAACTCATAAGGATTAGTGTTGAATTAGTATAGTGAAATATGAAAGTAATTTGAGTGGTGGGTATATTAGTCAGTTATTTGGATTGAGAAGGATAGCGGAAGGATAGAAGAGGGAAAAAGGTTTGCATTTATATAGCGCTTGTTACCCCTGATAGGGTGTTGAAACGCTATTTTTTTTTGGGGCGAGTAGCATTCTACTCCGGAAACCCATAAAGGATTAGTGGTGAATTAGTATAGTGAAATATGAAAGTAATTTGAGGGGTGGATATTAGTCAGTTATTTGGAGTGAGAAGGATAGTGGAGGGATAGAAGAGGGAAAAAAGGTTTGCATTTATATAGTGCTTGATACCCCTGATGGGGTGTTGAAGTGCTTTTTCATCACCAGTTCATCAGGCCAGGCGGCAAGCGGGTCATAATGTTTCCAATCGCCACACGTGAGTATTTCCGTTTTGGAAGCATTCAATTTGAGATGGCTCCAAGTCATCCACTGATCCACTGCTCTGAGACAACTGAAAATTGGAGAGTTTCCAATGTCTTTGGGACATTCCAGTTGAAGGAGTATTTGCTTGTCATCTGCATAGTTATAGCACATGAGGTGAAATTGATTGATCAGTACCGGTAATGACTTCATGTAGATGTTGAAAAGCATGGGTGAGATGATAGAGCCTTGAGGGACCCCTGCTTTTGTGGAGTATGGTTTGGACGAGAAAGGTGGGGTATGGATGACATTAGTTCTGTTTCGAAGGTAGGACGTGATCCAGTCTAGAGCAGTCCCCTCTATGCCGGCTTCATAGAGTCTTTGTTTCAGAGTGTCCTGGTCAACCGTGTCAAAGGCAGCCGAGAGGACCAAGAGGAGTAGCGCAGCAACCCCGTTGCAGTCTACTGTGTTCTTCAGATCATCCCAGATGGCAAGGAGGGCAGATTCTGTGCCTCTTCCAGGACAGAAATCTGTTTGGAAGTCTGAAAGTATGGCATTCTCTTCAATGAATTGTGACATCGGGCGAACGCTGCTCTTTCTATCAGTTTGCCCAGAAAAGGTCCATTTGTAATGGGTCTGTAGTTGTCAGGGTTCAGCGGGTCCAAGTTTGTTTTCTTCAGTAAAGGGCGTATGTATGACTTTTTTAGTTCTTTTGGAAATATTCCGGTAGTTAAGGAATCGTTGATGATTCCTCTTACTGGAGTGGCAGCAGAGGTTGTTAAAAGAATTGTCTTGAAAGTTTGCGGTGGACACGGGTCAGAAGGGCTGCCGGCAGGCCTGCTTCCTTTGACCAGGTCCATAAATTCATTGTGTGAGATGTGTTGGAAGGAACGGAGAGGCTGGGTTAGAGTATTCTTGGATTGTTGTTTTGTAAAAGGGTTAGTGCTGGTGCTTTGTCTCTGTTTTAAGTACGAGTCCAACGTGTCTGCTTTGTCCGTGTAATGATTTGCCAGTTTGTCTGTGAAATCTTGAGTAACAGGATGAGTTCCTTCTAGGCAATTTGGTTTACGAAATTCATTGAGTATTTTATAGAATTCTTTATTTGCACATTTAGCATTTTGAATTCTGTCTGAATAGTACCTTTTCTTAGCTTTTTTAATAGTTGACTTGTATAATCTGTTAATTTTCTGTAGGTGAAGTTTGTCTTGTTTGGCGTTTGTTTTGAGCCAGGTACGTTGCAGCTTTCTAATTTGTTGTTTTATGTCTTTTATCTCTATATTTCTCCAAGGCAATTTTTTTCTTTCGTTCTGTTGTGTGGTTTTGAGTGGTGTCAGGATGTCAAAAGCTTCCTGTAACCACCCATATAGTTTTTGAACAGAATTTATTGTTTCCAGATCTGTACTGGATATTAGTTGTGTTTCTAAGTGTTCCAAATTGAGTTTGTTCCATGGTCGATAGGTGGATGCATGTAAGGCAGTTTTAGGTGAGTCGCTTATTGTTGTTTTATGTTGGAAAGCAAGCAAATGGTGGTCTGACCATGTGACTGGAGTTATAGTTCAAAAGGTAACTAGTTCAGTATTAGCAAAAATGACATCTATGATATGTCCAGCGATGTGTGTGGGTTTGTGGACAGTCTGATGCAGGTTCAGTGCGTCTAGGCCAGTGATTATTGTTTTTGGATGGGTCATATTGGGTTTGTCCAACCAAATGTTGAGGTCACCCAGAACGCATAGGTTGGAGTGTATTGTTATCAGGTTTGAAACTGTGTCTAGAAGTGTGTCTGGGAATGTCGCCTTGCTAGGTGGAGGTCTGTAAAGGAGCAGGAAGTTACAGGTGTAGGATTGCATCTGGTGAGAAGAGCCTCACAATTCTTTATGGAGATGTTATCAACTTTAGTGATATGTAATGTTTGCCTAAACACAACAGCTAGACCACCTCCTTTTTTGCCCATACAATTTTGGGTGATCGTTTGATAGCCTAGAGGAATGGCTTCATGCAGGACTGGACCCATATCATCTCCCAACCATGATTCAGTTATGAATAGTATGTCTGGTTTTGCATCGGTGAGAAGGTCGTAAATGTGATATTTGTTTTTAGAGAGCGATCGAGCATTTCTTAGAAGACAGTTTAGAGAAAGTACTTTGATGATAGTGAGACTTTGTTTTGTAGAAGAGTGATCAGTATTGTGTGGGTTTGTAGCAGGTGTGTTTTTAGTGCTGGTATTAGCTGTATTAGCATAGCAATCGTGTAGCTGTTCTGTAATGTGGTCCTCGTCCAGTAGGCTAAGAAGGCATTTTGATGGGTCTGCGTGTGTAGGTGGTGGAGACGGTGTTTGAGAGTGAGTTGGTACACTGTGTTGTTTTCGTGGTGTAACATTGTTGTGCAGTAGACATGGAGAAGCGAAGTTGTGAGGTGTGGTACGTTGCTTATATTGTTTGCGTCTGTTTAGGGCTGAAGGTGTATGAGTCAGGGGTGGTGGTGCAGCATGTGGGTCGTGTAGTAAGGTTCTAAATTATCCAATGGATGAGAGGCGGTTGGAAGAGAGTTGCTGTGTTGCTGTATGTGTGTTAGGTGTGGTGGAAGAGAGAATGCTTTGCATTGGAGTTTGTTCCTTTGTGTAGTTTGAAAGGTGGGTGTATGTTTGTATTTTGTGACTGTAAGTATTATGAGGTGTTGTGCTGGTGTGTGTGATATGTTTTGTTTTTGAAGAGTAGTGAAAAGAGGTGCTGGTGTATTTGTTTCACGAGATGGATTTGTTTGTATAGTATTGTTTGCGAGTGGAAGTTGTAAGGTAGAGGGGGTGGTGATGTGTTTATGAGTAGAGTGTATGTTGTGTGTAGGAGGGGATGAAGTAGAGGAAAGAGTGTTTGTCTTAGACTGGTTTGTTGCAAGAGTTAAAATGTGTGGTGCTGTGCAGTGTATGTGTTGTGTGTTTGTGTTATTATGGTAGAAGGAAGAGGAGGGTGTTGGTTTGACAAATGATGGAAGGCTGAGTATGGGTTTGTTAGTGATAAAAGGGGGTCTGTTAGGAGTAATTAGAGCAGGGAGTGTGTGTCTGGATGGGATGTAGTTAAGTATGGTGTGGAATGGGGTTGTGTTAGTGATGAGAAATTGAGATACATACATTGCGAGGCCGCCTTTCGGTCTTCCATATTTTTTGTAATTTAGTTCCTGGAGTACATTAGTGCGAGTAAACTGTGGTCAGAAGGGGAGCCATTGCCAAGGTTTCCTGGAGAGCCACGTTGTCATAATTCTCCCATGTCAATGATGGATTCCCAGCTGATAATTTATGTTTTTCCCAGCAATATTTCACAAACAGATTTTTTTACTTCCTGAGTTCTTCTTGTGAGAAGGGCTTTACAGTGAGCTTCACAGTTTTAAGGGTTTTAGCAGGGCCGATGAAAGCCAGCCCCAATCATCATGAACTCCCTTAAATTCCACTGGAAGAGAGGTCGTAGAGGCTACGCTTTGTTCGTTTTCCGCTCTTCTGGACATTTTGCCAATTGCTCCTTTGAGGATTAAATTTGGCGTCTCGTTAACTTCCACTGCGGATTGCTGTGTGAGTAGTGGCCATAATCGCCTGATTTCTTGTTTGTGGCGTTCTGTGGTGTGTGTTCCAGGGAGTGCACCTCTGCATGTTGCAGGGTGCACAGCACGGTTGCAGATATTTAAATGTTTTAACTAAGTGTGCATATTGAAATTGCTTTAAATCCCGCAACAGTGTTCTGTGGAGGGCACCTCTGCATGTTGCAGGGTGTACACCATGGCTGATTATATTTTAATAAATTAACACACTGAAACTGTTCTTAACCCCTCTATAGACTTTTAAACATTTATTGCGTTTTTTGCACAGTTACCTTGGGAAGGGGTCTGATCTGAGAGCTCCTCCGCCTTGTGTCCTGAGCAGAGTGCCATTTTTTATTTGACTCAGGGGTCACTTTTAGATGCCATCTTTGGTGGGTGAGCAGTCTAGCTTTTGCGGACTGCTCCCCGGAGTCTACTTAATGCAGCCTGTGAAGCAGAAAGGCAAGCCCGTCTGCGCCCGTCCACGTCTGGACCGCGGCCAGAGCCAGCCACACTGCACAAAATGTCAGCAATAAGATAGTAAAATGGTCTAGAGATTCTCTTATGGCTCTTATAGATAATATATGCATTGGGAATCCGTGCGCTAATCTGGAGAGCGATAGCTCCAAGTGTGACTGCAAAGGATGCAATTTTAAACTGGAAGCCCTGGGAGGGATGGAGGTGGGTAACATATCAACTGCTAACTCACCTAAGGGGAAGGATGGCAGTATTCGAGCATGTCTGATCAATTGTAGATCGTTACCAAAACATGCAGACGACATCTGGCTTTCTTTGATGGACAATGCCTGGGATGTAATATTCTTAATGGAAACATGGTGAAAAGAGGATTCAAAGCCAGACATTACCCTGGCAATTCCGCCCAGTTTTGTATCACCTGTGTAAACCGGAGTGTAGATAGGAGGGGGGGAAGGAGTAGCTGTTATTTTAAAGGATACTTGGGAGGCCTCTTCATCTGAGTTAAGCAACATTAGCAATATAGAGGGTTTAAGCTTCTGTATTAAGATCTCACCAACTCTCTCCTTTGCAGGTTTATTGATTTACAGGCCACTGGACTGCGCTTATAGTTCCATACAAGATCTATGCAATGTTATTGCTCAAATGTCTGTACACTATGCTAACTTCACAGTCTTAGGTGATTTTAACCTCTATGTAGATGATCCCAGTTGCTCCCAGGCGTCTCAGCTAATCTCGTCACTCAATGTCTTTAATCTTTCTCAGCTCGTTGTCGCTCCTACTCATAGAGCTGGCCATATATTAGATCTTATTTTCTCGAACATCCATAATCTGGAAGTAGAGGCCCCTCTTCAACTGGTGTGGATGGATCATTTTCTTGTCCCTTTTTCCTTTAGACTGGTGATTAAACAGCCACTAGATGGAAAACGAACTGAGCCAAGGAGGAATTGGAAAAAGTTGACAGCTGACTCCCTGGGGCCAGTTTTACAAGCAGTGGAGCCACAACTGTCCGGCAATCCCGACATTGACTCCTCCTTTAACACATGGATCTCTTCCGCCTTAGACATGGTGGCACCCAGTAGATCTGTCATGACCCCCAGAGGCTCCCCTTCTGCCCCGTAGTTTTCAACAGATCTTAGAAGGGAAAAAAGTAGATGCAAGAGGCTTGCACGCTGCTGGAGGAAAACGTACTATCCTGCAACAAAAAATGCCTACAAGGATGCACTAAAGAATTTCCGCAAGCTGATGGGGGCTACAAGGAGAGAATATTTTTTCAGGCGCGTAGAGAGTTCGGAGAACTTGACAAGGGAAATTTTTAAGATTGTTAGATCTTTTACGAATCCGTCAGCGGTGGAGGGTATCATTCACCCATCCCCCTCCTTGTGCACAAGCTTGTCAGACTTTTTCGAGGAAAAAATCCTGAATGTATATTCTTCATTTCCAGATGTGTCTGAGATCTCAACTATGCAACAAATTGCAAGCTTGAACCACCACGGCTCCATCTCGGAATTCCTCCCCATATCCAAAAACCGGCATATTTCCGGGTATCTGGAAACAAGCGTTCTTATTACCTGTACTGAAAAAAGCTAATGCGGATCCAGCTGTGCTCAGCAATTTTTGCCCGATATCCCTCTTGCTGGCACCTGCAAAAATGCTAGAGAAACTGGCACAACGGCAGCTAGCCAAGTGTATTGAGACACATGACCTCTTGCACAATTCTCAATCTGGATTTCGGTTAGGCTACAGTACTGAGACAGCTTTGATTGAAGTGGCAGAATCTGTGAGAAAGACTGTGGATGCTGGCTCTTCTGCTATGTTAGTTTTATTAGACCTATCAGCAGCATTCGACACGGTAGCACACTCAATCCTACTGGATAGACTAAATCAGCTGGGTATCTGTGGGATGGCATTCTCCTGGATTCGGTCCTATCTTAAGGACCACACCCAACAGGTCTACCTGCTACCTTTTCGATCCACAGCAGTTGTGAGATTTGCCAACGAGGGCAATGCTCCAAGTAGTTTCAGAATGTTTCCCTCTAGAGTCATATTCTGGGTATAAGAGGGTTCTTGTTTCACCTTGGTCATTGACAGTAGTATTCATTGGACCTCCATAGGTAATGGTGGGGCTAGGGATGAAAGTCAGATTTATTTTTTGCGGATCCACATTGGTAGATATTCGTTGTACGTTTGGATGATGGTGTTGTACATTTTGGCCATTTATGTGCCAGTTTGGCGTAATGATTTAGGTACATTGCTGTTGATACTTATTTGAGCAAGATTTGCTGGACCAAAAGGGCAAAGCACTATCGGATCAGGATAGTTAGGGTCTCTGATTTTTCCTTTGATTCCAAAAGAGGCTTGTTCGTTACTTTGATGGCCTGTGACTAAGACCTTGCTAACGATGGCAGCATTGTGAAGATATAGGCTAATGTTTGAACATTCACTCGTGGGGGGAGTATCTCTGTTGCCTGCTGTAGGCAGATTGCTTATTTGTTGATCAGTTGTAATAAGCCTTTTCACTTTCTTCTCAAAATTTGGGTATATGTTGCGTGCATTTTCTGTCATTCCCTTGTTTTTTAACCTTCTTAGCCTTTTGTTTGCCTTTTAGTTTGAGGTGGACCCTTTTGTGGGTCACCCTCCTGTTGGAAATCTTCTTGCATCATTGGTATCTCTGGGTTCCCCTGGCTACTTTTCCCTGATGTTGTCTGATGCCTATTAATTTAGTGTAAGTCATCGGTCTAATCGGCGACTCCTTTATTGTAATTGTGGCTTTGTCCCTTGATGAATGTGTCTTGATGAAAAGGCTGAGGTTCTATCTTGGTTTGGCTTGGGATCATTGCCCCTCTTGTTGTCCAGTAGTTCGTATGTGGACCTAATGGCTTTAGAGACAGATGGTATTTAGCTTGTTTTTATGTCATCCAGCATCATTGCCAGAGTATTAGGCTATGTGCTTAACTCACCAATTATTGGACCGCAGGTACATTTGACTGGTGAGAGAGAGTAAGTAGCCTGAGCTCGAATGATTACGTCTGACAATTTGTATCTATGCCTGATATAAAGGCTGTGAGTATGTTCAGCAGGTCAACTTAAACATCTAGTTTCTTTGACTGGTAATTCAGGGCACCTATCGAAGCTTGGAGAGTAACGTAGACCAGTAACGTAGACCAGATATTCTTTGATACATTATCTTGACTTTGGATGGGCAGACTGGATGAATACTTGCCGTCGTTTAGCCCTTGTTTGCAACCTTCTTTCGGCTGTGCCTGCATTAAGGGGCATGATAAGGTTGTTGCATCATATATTTGATATTATCTAACATTGGTCTTAGAGAACTGGCTACATCACCATGGAGTTGTTCATGTAGAGAATGTTCCAAAGGATCTGATTTTTTGTGACAGGAGCCATTATGCATGTGTGGGCTGGCATGGTTCACATGGTTATGGTTAAGAGCATGATCCAGCTCAGTACTGTTGGCTGGTAGATATGACCAGCTTTGATCCTCTGTCTGGGAAGAGTTGGATGCCCGTGTTTGATTTGAGGTACTTGCGGTTGCCTCTGGATTTGCAATTGGGTCTGACAGATTCGTTGGGATGTGCTTACACAAGGTTGAGTGAATTTGAGTAATGCACAGTAAGTTTTGGGAAGGCTTCCCATAAATGTTGCTTAAATAGTTCAGTTTTTGTTCCTGACCAGATAGTCCCCTCATTAGGCATTGAGGGGGCAGTAATGAACTGTGTTCAGGGACAACTTCTTTCCCCATTTGAGATGGTGCTGGGATTGTGCCAACAATTCTGATGCTGATATGTGACTGCGTGGTTGGAGCTAGCTGGTGTTGGAAAATATCATGGGTTTCACACACTGAGAATTATATTTTGAGTGCTCTTGATATGTGAGTTCTGCTAGACCTGGTAAATCACTTGTAATTGAGAAGGTGGCAGTTTGGGGGTCCTTAAGAAATGTGAACATGTTCAGATTTTCTGTGTTTTTGACAAACATCTGTGCTATTGGGGAAATCAAAGTGCCGGTATCATGTGCTGTTTTCAACTTGGCATTCCTAGAAGAGAGCTCCAACTGTTGCTTTCTCTTCCTGTGGGCAATTATCTGAGGGGACATAGTCCTAGATTTGCCAGATCTCACCGCCCATGCCAGACGTGCTCAAAAGACTGCATCCTCTGTGAGTGCTGTTGGGGGTTGCAGGGTATTATCGTGGGTCACAAAGACAGAGGGTGTTGTTAACAGTTACAATTGAACTTGTGTAACTTGAAAGGGTTGACTACCTCAGGTGCCAGATACTTGGTCTGGCTAATAGCCTCTTCCCCTCTGTAGGAAACCTGCTTTTTTCAAGTTGGCCGATAGAATTTTACCCAGTTAAATTGAACCTCTTTAGTACAAAAAGATCCATAATGGTGACATAGTGGGTGGAATACTCCTTTTGTCTTTTAGTGGAGGGATTGACTATATAAATCCTGAAGGGAGGAACCTCTAGATGTTCTGCACAAGATTGTGGGGTGCTGCCTGGAGCAGAGGCAGTCTTGGTGGTTGTGGGAAACATGTATGTTCAGCATAGAAATGCTTCACAACTGACAGAACACAAACATCAGTGATAATGTGGGTCCACTAATGATGTTGGAGTGAAAGCCGTCTCTTTGAAGCGATGTTGCTCTCCTGAGATAGCAGCCAAAAAGAGTGGTGCATTCCCCTTTATTAAGTCTGGTAGACAAGTTTGTTCATCCCAGCGAAGCTTCTCTAAGACTGATGAGTAGAGCCTGATGGTCAGGAGGTGCCCATTGCAAGGACGCTCCACCCTAAAGGACTGAAATGACTTACCTTCAGGAATGAGGTATGTGGTCTTGGTATTACTGCTTGGTTTACACTCAACCCTTTGACAGTCAGTATGCCTACTAGAGGATCTAATCTGTGGATGGAGGAACAGATTCTTTCCATCCAAAATTGATATTGACACCTATCTCCTGGTCATCTGCCCTCATATCTCTAGTATTTAGGTAGACATGGTT
This sequence comes from Calotriton arnoldi, assembly GCA_963921515.1. Lineage (NCBI taxonomy): Eukaryota > Metazoa > Chordata > Amphibia > Caudata > Salamandridae > Calotriton > Calotriton arnoldi. Next base: position 36,965 of record CAWUFW010001546.1, read on the forward strand.
GGGCTGTGGAGGTACCAAAGTTTATGATCCTTTGTAGGAGTCGTGGTCTGGTTCCGTGACATCAGCAGTTTCTGTTCAGCAGCTCTATTTCAAGGCTAAAACTTATCTAAACTGCTCTTGGGCATTTCCTAAGAACACAAATGATAAGTGATAACAAATTGTGTCACAGGTATATTCTGTAGCTGACCAAAATGATGTTGGCTGGGACTTGACTAAGGGAGAGACTGACAGGCTGGTGCATTTCCGCCCATGTTTGAAGATAGTTAGCTTCCTTGTCCATGAGGAAAGACAAAGCTTTATGCAGACATTAAGGTGGAATTCCAGCTGACCTTGAACATTACCCTAGAGGCCATGCAGTGATATGGAAAGACCATAGCATTTTCCCTACAATGAACTGAATTTTACACATGAATGAGTCCTTTGTGGGCCCCTGGGCCATTAGAAATGGTTGAGCTCTGGCTAAAATAGTAGACCTTGTGGAATGCTGTTGGGTTTTCTTCTCAAACAATCTAGAACTTGGATGAGGCACTGTTCTAAGGGAGAATGTTTCCGTATGAATCTGAGAATATCAGTGGCTTGTTGCTCCCTGCTCTGTCAGTTGCACTTGTACTGTCTTAAATAAAAAGCTAATCCTACCGCACATGTGTGATCTTGTAAGTGGAGATGAGCAACATGACGACTTGCGGAGTATGGGTGGTTCGAATATTGCAGGTTGGCTGCCTTAAAAATGACGTTGAGAAGCTTCGGGATTCGAATACTTGCAAATCGACTATTGTAACTAACAGGGTGTCTGAAACCTACAGCAACGAAAAATTCACACCCTAAAGGCACTGATTTCAAGGGAAAAGGGGGGAGGGATGCTAGCTTAACGCAGTGCAGAGAAACACGTGCTTCACCAACAGAAAGTTCAAACAACGATCAGCGCATCGGTCTATCGAGTCACAATGTCATGCCACATAACCTACAGGATACCCACACAAATTTAATCTGATCCCCTTACAATAGTATTTCAAGAATACCCACACGAGCAGCCGCCCGCACAACAATTTTTCGAAAAAATAGGGGTAGGGTCTGTTTTTGCGTTCAAACTAGACCACTGATACTTTGGAAACACAACAAGTGTTTGAACGCAACCTTTTAACTAGAATAAACCCTGCATATATATCTACAGGATTTAGTATTTTTATTTCACCATTTACTTTTTATTTCGGAAAAGTTTTTTAATAAATTTAATTGAGTTCATATCAAAAAACATATAGGCACACAATAAGATTTACAATGCATAATCACATAAATACAATGAACTTGACATTTCATGAGTGAACAACACTAAACAACAAATACATAACAATAGATGACCAGTCCTTCATTTACAAAGCAAGAAAAAAAGTAACGGTGAAGGCTTACTTTATGATATTATCATGCTACAACCTATTACAACACAACCAGACAGTGCTCTAAGGACAACAGGCCAAATGCCTTATTTGTACAATGTAGCAATTAAATTAACTCGCAGTTATTACTGCTGGCTGTATGTGGTCGACGCGTTTCTTTCTAGATAAGAATATTGATAAGTTCTACCATCAATTGACTGAAGACCCTTTTGCCCCCATATTCAGTTCTTCCTCATTAAAGGTAAGAACGGTTTTTTAAGCATTGGTACAGTTAGGAACAAGAGAGAATAAGTCAGTAATTAGATTCCCCGTCTCTCATATATTCACTTCTATTTCATAATTCGACCAAGTCCTGGTCCTGAAGAGAACCCCAAACAAATATAGGGTTCAGAAACGCGTCGACCACATACAGCCAGCAGTAATAACTGCGAGTTAATTTAATTGCTACATTGTACAAATAAGGCATTTGGCCTGTTGTCCTTAGAGCACTGTCTGGTTGTGTTGTAATAGGTTGTAGCATGATAATATCATAAAGTAAGCCTTCACCGTTACTTTTTTCTTGCTTTGTAAATGAAGGACTGGTCATCTATTGTTATGTATTTGTTGTTTAGTGTTGTTCACTCATGAAATGTCAAGTTCATTGTATTTATGTGATTATGCATTGTAAATCTTATTGTGTGCCTATATGTTTTTTGATATGAACTCAATTTAATTTATTAAAAAACTTTCCTGAAATAAAAAAGTAAATGATGAAATAAAAATACTAAATCCTGTAGATATATATGCAGGGTTTATTCTAGTTAAAAGGTTGCGTTCAAACACTTGTTGTGTTTCCAACATAACCTACAGGGGCATAGCTCCAGAGGGGGTGTTTGGGGTGTTACGCCCCCCCCTAATAAATGTATTTTCTGATAAGTAATTGGATACAAGTGGTTTCAGTCAGGCATGGTTGTGTCAGTCGGATTTCACAGGGATTTTTACATAAACACAGACAAAAACGCACACACACTCTCCCTCTCTCTGTTTTGAAAGTCTTCAAAAATGTTGGTTATTTTACAAAATATTGTGTTTCTCTCACTTAGTACCCCTACGAATCCGACTTCCGATCCCATCCCGCTGCCCTCATTGTCGTAACATTCTCTGAAGCAAACATGTATCTCATAAAATTGAATCTAAACCTTTCCTTTGATGATGACTAATTATAGTTGTCAGTTAAGAGTAAGATACATGTGAATGTTATAGTCACATTATGTTAGTAGACTTCGTTTGCACTTTAAAGAATGTGTATTTCACTACAAGGATAAGCTATAGTTATGTTTGACTCAATATAAACCATTCTTTTCCATTCTTGTTGCACTCAACTGTTGAATCTAATTAGTAATTACTAACTGTGTACTATATTTTCTGAATAACGCCTAAAGACCTGAGATTTGGTTATGGCGATCTATATGGGTGCAAGGTCATAATGCAGTAGAAACAATAATGATTCTGCAATGTATGCATTTGTGTTACACATATGTACTTTCAAATATAGAACCCCAGCATACTTGCCAATGATCATTTAAGTAATAAAGTATGTCATTTACTATATGAACTAACTGTATTAAAGAATTTATATATGTTTATGTTTAAAAAAGCACCGCACTTATTAAATGTGCTGTATTGATTTAATGTGTTAATTTAGCTTCATTCTCTAGGCCTGTACTTTTCCACTCAAAATGTGAGAAATCATTTTGTCAAAATAGGTACCACAGCATTCAATCATTAGTCAAGAGACATCATAAGGTACGAATAGTAAAGACTAGTGTTAAACATTTTTTTTATTAGAGATATCAAGTATTTTGTAATCTTTGGTGCGTTCGCATGTTCATCCATCGGAGCTGGACAACAGCCGATAAGTGACTTTTTCAAGGCTTTCATTAAAATACAGATATGGTCATAAATTTCATGTACGAAGACCCATATGGAGTGATGGGTATATATTGTGATGCTCTCAGGAGCTGCACCACTGTTAGATGTGATGTATACTGTAATGGACGCAGATTCAAACTGTGGAGGTAGGTAAACGTCTACACAGAAGGCCGCTCTCTGACGTAAGAAACCGCAAACCCTTGCTCAAGTATAGGGCAGGTCACTGAATATAAGAAGTGGATGTAGCTCTCAATGTCTAATAATAGAGGTGGCTGGTAGATATAAATGTGCCTTCCTTAGAGTCGGAACACAAACCTGTGCCAGTGATACATAAGAAATAGTAGAAAAGGAGCAAAGCTGGTATGGCCTCTCAAAATGCATAGTCTTTGGAAAGTGTCCCAAGTCCTGGCGTAAGGCCGTGGTGGATCTACGTGTCATCCCAGACTAATAGACCAAGTAGCAAATATAGGTCAGATGACATTTATAAAGAGATGGAGACCATAATAAGCTCATATCTGACGGAGTGTTGCTCTTCAGTGTCTCGGAGTGCTATGGTTTCCTTCTTCGAAGTTTGTAAACATTTGATCTATTAGTACAACATGAGGCCATACCTGTTAGTAGGGTGTGGGATAGCCAAAAAGCACAGTCCCAAGTAATTTTGACATTGTTGTACTGTACTCACAGAAATTATATTTCCTAATGAGGTACGATTGCTAAACCACTACTACCTCGTCTTTACTGAGAAATCATTTTGTTGCAGTTTTTGCTAAAGCAGCATTCTTTTAGGTAGTCTCATGACTTGCTAGTTTGAAATAGATACATTTGTGTGTTAGAGATAGATAAATGCCCTGAGAATCCAGCCTTGGAAAGGAGTACATGAGTACCCTGTGTAAAATGAATAGGCCATTGTGGACTACCTTGTGTGTGAGAAAGGACTGACGTTCTCATGTCTAGTGTGGGATTTCACACCGATGTTGTTTATTTTACCATGAGTAATGGAATTCCACCTATGGATGTCGGATGATGGTGGTGTGACAAGTGGGTGTCACCTACGAACTCATGGACTACCTGTTGTTTTCCTGGATAGCAGTAGGCCCTTTTCCTCTGCCATCACTGATGGAAGAACCCCTTTGAGATGAACTTTTCCCTTGCTGGCAGAACTTTCCTTGGACTCCTTGGCCAAACCATGATTCTGCAGATGCCCTGCAGAGCTCCCCCTCGAGACCTTTCCAGATCCTTTCCTTAATTTTTCTGCCCCTTCCATGGACTTTGAAAACTTTATGTCCCATACTTCTTGGACTCTTTTCTGAGTGTAGCTGTATGCTATATTTGTACCCGACTTACTGAAGACTCTTGACCGAGCTTCTGAAATGCTGATTGTTGCTTTGCTTAGCTCGCTGTACCTTGCCTTTGAATACAAAATGGAATTCTTTGATTTCGTAGACCTTTTTAACTTACCGAACCATCCTCTCACTGTGGAGTGTGCTTAAGGTACTAAGATTACTAATGTATAGCCGAGATAGTCATAGGTTATTTTCTGAGAATCAGGTTTTGGTGCTACTGTTGTGTATTGCAGCTGTCGAACTGTTAGTTTGTCTAATTCTTCTCCATCTAAACTTCTTCAGGGTACTTGGTCTCCCTGTTGTTATCCTGTATCTTTGCAGTATGGTCTTCAGAGTGATTTACCTAAATGTAATAACTAATTTATAACAAACACCCTTGAATCTGGCTATCGATTCCTGGTACTCATTGTGTAGCCAAATGGCTGCACTGTCTAATGAAACTATACCACTAACTTTCTTTGCTCTCAGTGCGCACAAGCACGACCCATCAGAGGACCAAGAGTAAGAGTAAGTATAAAAGTGTGGGCTCAAAAAACGGTGGATCACACACTATTCGAGAACTGTGTTTAAATTGTAATTTGTAAATTGTATGTAAAAACATGTAACACATCATCAGTGACGCACACACTATGTTAGATTGGCGTACAATTGCATCACATGTTCTGGAATAAGTTACATACAATTTTCTCATTTGACTACCAGCTATCTCTCTATCATGCATACATGGTGGTTAGAGCCCTATCCTAACGTAGTTTTGTGGGAGGCATGTTGCACTTTATTTCTAAATTCTGACTGGGGTTTTTCCCTACCATTGTGTACATATCCCTTTCAACTAACCAATCTATTAGCAAAATTTGTGATTGTGAGATGGGGGGGCACAGTACTCTATTGTTTTTTAAATATTTTGCTAAAACTCAATATCTGCACCGTAAATGGTTAGTGCCTCCTTTTCAATTGTTTTCAATTACGACATGGTATAACACACTTGCACTTTGCCATAGAACAAATACCCACCGATTTATATGTCGGTAGCAAACTACCTATGGGCAGGTTGGGTCATAACAAGCAGACCAATTTAGGCTAGAGACTGGGGTTGGTCTTGTTACATTTCTTTGTCAATAGATTTGAACTTTAATTCATAATCTTGACCTTTGAAATAGGTGATGTGCATGGCTTATAACCGTCCATTTTTGTAGTATATCTTTACCTTTATTGATGGTTTTTATTGTTTTATGATTATATTTGTTATGGTTTACGCTGAAAACAATAAAATGATGATAATGATAATGAATTAAGTTACATGCATAAATGTTCATGGCTTTTGTTCAAACAAAGGAGTGGAAAAAGAAAAAACACTAACAATAACGAACAGTGTAAATAAAAAATAAGATTTTGCATTACATAAAGATGCAACAAAATGTGATTCCTCTGCCTGCTTTCTTAGGTTTTGAGGATCATCTAGATACCATTGAAGGGGACATGTTTACACAAAAGAAAACCTTTACTTAAAGCATGCATGTACCATGTCTGACTATGTTAGTAGAAGGGTATGCTGTTGACGAATATTCCTCTGCTTTAAAAACCCTAAATGTTCATTTTTAAACAGATATAAATATCGTTATGGAGAGACATAAGTTTTATATGAGACACCAATTACCAGGTGACCCTACAGAATGTTATATTGGTGCTTTGAGAATTCTTGTTTCTTCTTGTGAACATAACATCTTTGAAGAGGAAATGATAAGAGGCCAGATTCTGGAGAAGACCAACAACAAGAGGATACAAGAAACATTTGTGACATCAGCAGTCTAACCTTAGACAACGCTAGGCTGTGGAGATTGCCAATAGTATAGAGTTCAGAATCCTATATGGAACAAATGTCTTTGAATTCTAACAATCATGATATTTAGAGTGTACAAAAGGAGGAAGTGAATGTTAAAAGATGTTAAAACAAAGAATGTAGAATGTTTCAGATATGGGAGTAAGAATCATTTGAGAAGGCTCAAATGTGACCTGCCATCGATAAGGCATGCACGAAATGTAGGAGCAAAAGGACATTTTGTGAAAGTGTGTAAGTCTCAGGGTGAGAAAAAAAGTAAGAGTGTGAATTCTGTGGAAATAGCTACAAAAACACATCTACATTCTGATTCAGATGTGTAGATATGGTTTTGTATGATGATAGACAAAGGTCTAGTAGCAGTAGTGTGATGCAGGTGAATGTAATGACAGCGTAAAGGACATTCTGCCATATCGAGGTGTCAGATGTTCATGTGACTATGATGGCAGATTCAAGCTCCTTTTTCACTGTAATGGGCACCAATCAATGGGAGAAATTCACCAATGGTGATCTAAAGCCCTCAAATGTTCATACGGTCACCTATGATGAGTAGCCAATAGATATATAAGGAGAGTTTGATGCAGTGGACGCAGTTTACGTAGTAAATGATGGGTCATATTTGTTGGGATGGCTTGAAAAGAGAAGTTTCGGCAGAAGTTGGATCCCAACAGTCTGGTAGAAATTTTATTGAAGAAATGGTGCTTATGTGTTGCAGCTGTTCAAGTTCCATATTGAGGGAATGCATTTCCGGAAGTCTTTTCTTATAGATCAGGCAAGCTTAAAGGTTTCACTCATAAAATATGATTAAAATGTGACGCCCAACATGTAATACATAAAATGTAAAGGGTACCAATTTCCATGAGCGGCGAATTAAAAAAGAAGCTGGATGGATTGTGTGAATTTATAGATTGTTCTTAGTGGTTATTACCTGTGGAATTGGCTAGGAAGTCTAATGAGAATTAGGATTGTTTGAGAGATTTGAATGCCAACATTTGGGTGCACAGACATCCCCTTCTTAACATAACTGAGATGTTGTCCGCCCTGAAGAATGCAAAGGTCTTTACCACTTTGGATATAATCCCTGCATATCATTAGATTGTTTAGCATCATGATTTAAGACACAAAACATCATTTATTACACCCAGTGGGGCAGATCTGGGTCCCCATTTTAATGCCTATCCTAGGAGATTGCAAATCCAGTTATCAATAACATTATTAATTCTTTGCTAGCCACAGCAACTGTTCCTCAGGAATGGAAGCTGGCAGTGGTTAAACCACTCCAGAAAAAACAGGTCGGGGATCCTTCCACACTTTCTAATCTCCGTCCTATTTCACTTCTGCCTACCCTTGGCAAGATTACAGAAACGTTTGTCAATAGGCAGTTATCTTCTTTTTTAGAAGAGGCCAGCATTCTTCATCCCCACCAGTCAGGATTCAGACCTAGATATTGAACAGCATCTGCCCTACTAGAGGTTGTAGATACATTGAAGCTTTTCCTAGACAGTGGAAAGAATGCAGTACTGATCCTATTGGATCTGTCTGCGGCATTTGATACGATTTGACATGATATTCTCCTATCTCGAATGAAAAATTGAGGTATAGCACATATGGTCCTGGCTTGGATCCAGTCTTTTCCACATAATCGTAGGCAAATGGTTGCCTTAGGTTCTTTCCTTTCTAAAGAACACCTTATTCCGACGGGCGAAACAGAGGGCTCTTCCCTTATCCCTCTTTTGTTCAACATCTATATGGCCCCACTAATATCATTAATCTCATCATTCCAAATCAAAACTACATCCTATGCAGATGATACACAGCTTATCTTAGTCTTGGATAAGGACTCAAATGAATCTGAACTAAATTTTAACAAATGCTTATCAAAGGTCATTCGGTTGATGCCTTTCAACCACCTTAAATGCAATACTGACAAGACTGAGATAATGCTAATAGGGAAAGATAACCCATTTGACCCAGTCAAATGGTGGCCTGAAGATCTTGTAGCTCCACCCGATACAGTGAACATAGTTAAGAATCTTGGAGTCAATTTTGACGCCAATCTTTCTTTCCGGCCACAAGCCTTGGCAGTGGCAGGGATGTGTTTTAATCTAATCAAATCCTTAACAACAAATTTCAATCTCATCCCCATTGCTACATGGAAAACGGTGGCAGTAGCCCTGATCTTATCTAGACCGGATTATTGCAACAGCCTATATGCCGGGGCAAACAAGCAGGTCTTTAAAAAGTTACAGATGATCCAAAATGTGGCTGCTCGACTAGTCTTGAAATTGCCGGTGCGCTCTTTGGCTTGGACAGCCCCAAAAACGATGCAATGGTTGCCGATCCACAAGAGAATTTTATTTAAGCTTCTTTTAATCACCTTCAGAGCTTTTAGGAAAATAGGACTCTCATACTTGACCTCTAGATTTACACCCTATGTTACTGTTATAACACTCAGATTGTCCTCAGATAATTTGTCTAAACCTCCCCCATTTAAACTCAAATCTAGAGGTGGCAAGTCCGTGGCTAGTCTAGGCACAAGAGCATGAAACATCTTGCCTTCACAACTAAGACTCTTGGAGTCAGAGACGCTCATCAGGAAAGCGCTTAAGACTTGGATCTTTACAGCTGCAGAATCCAGCTGTCGCTCTTTGGTGTAATCTATAACGGTCTGAATTTTCTGCTCACACTCGCATAGCGCCAAGATGCCTCTGGCGGAGTGACCGTGCGCTTTATAAATGCACAAATCAAATCAATTTTGGTTTGACCTCTGCGTCATTAGTCTTTCAGCGCACTGTAGAGTCTATCTGCAAAAATGTTCACAATGTGAGATGTCAAGACGATGTTTTGGTGTATGTAGGATAGGAGCTTAGCCAAGGTTTTGTACATTGTGAGGACCAGGGTGTCATGTTGAATGCTGCAAAGTTAAAAGTTGCCATTCATAGTGTCGATTATTTGGTATATTGTTATCTGCTCATGTAATTGAGCCCAAAGAGAGTCTGGTCAAGACTATTGCTGAATTTCTGGCTCCGGAGAATAAAGACCAATTATGGTCTTTTGCGGGATGTTGGAATTTTATGCCAGGTTACTTCCTGAGTGTGCTGAAAAAACACACAATTTACGAATGCTCCTTAAGAAAAATGAAAAGTACGTGTAGAGTTAATGAAGTAGAGAAAGAGTTCAGAATTTTGTAAGGTTAGAAGATGCCAATTCAATTTCACTTACACCATTTGACACCCGTGATCTGTGTATAATTGCAACTAATGTTAGCTAAAGGGGCTTGGGCGCGGTGTCACTTCAGTCCAGCCATGGAAAGGATGAAGTTGTTGTGGTTGCGTCACACACGTTAAGAGGAGCTGAGTCCAGTTATCCATATTTATGGGAAATGGAATGTATCATTTGTGTGATCACAAACACCTGGTGGACTTATTTACTACCAAAAGGGCAGGTAGACCTGCGCCTAGAATAGTCACATGACCATATCGGCTACAATAAGTTTCAGTATCATGTGGAATATATTTCTATGGTGAAAAATATATTTGACGATTGTTTGTATTGTGTGCCATTAGATGTGCCCAAGGGTGTGACTGATTGCTTAGAAGAGGTATTTACCATGATTGGGTTACTTTCTGTGTTGACAAATGACTCAACTTCAGAGGAGGAGTGTAGTAAAGCAGTTACAATGGAAGATAAGATGCTAATGGAGGTAATGGAATTTATTAATAAAGGATGCCCGAAATTGAAGAAAGTTGAGGGTGATTCAAATTCTTAAGAGTTCCTACAAGCACGTAGCAGTTTAACTGTGTGTCATTGACAGTATTCTTAGGCATGCCAATCAGTTGGTGATTCCGGTTGGCATGCATGGCAAAATTATGATTTTGCCCATGAAGAATATTTAGAATGAAGGCAATGAAAAGAAGGATTATGAAACATTTCTGGTGGCTGGTATATTGTGGACAATTATGTGAGGGAATGCATCTTGTGAGCACTCAGTGACAAATGTCTGTTGCTGATACACCTTGGGCCAAGTTCGGTTTGAATATCATTGGCCCAATGAATGTCTTAGTGGAGGGTAACACATATGGAATTGTGGTTATGGACATGGTTTCCTAAAGTGAACAGCTGCAAGGTAATTGAATTTTTGGAAAGTTTGTTTACAAGAGTAGGAGAATCGAGCAAAGTGGTCACTGATAATCATCTATAGTTCACATCCCATGGGTTTAAGGAGTTCATGACACATTTGGGCATCAAGCATGCCACCACATTATTGTACCCTCCTAGGAGTAATGCCTAGTCAAGAGGTGCAGTAGAGTAACAAACTTCATGTACAATTGTCTGTAGACAACCAGCTTGGTTGGTCTCAGATTTAAAGAACTTGCTCTGGGCAATTCACACCTAACGCAAAGCGGATATGGAAGGATTTCCATTTGTTCTTCTAAGAGGTCAAGTACCTATAATCAAGATGATACAACCTTGGATGGGGAAACTAGTTTCACTCAAAGTAGGTTGGCGCGTGTGGGGAGTAAGTGAAAGGAAGCACAGGTGAAGTATGCCTGTTTTGGGAAGAAGTGTCGTCTGCATTTTAACAAGGGTGATATGGTAAAAGTGAGGTCACCTGGTGTCATGCCGAAGAGGTTTTTCGAAGTTCACGAATCCAAGAAGAGTTGAAAGAGTGAAGGTTGTGTGATCTGACTTGATGATGGCAAGTGGTGAACTAAGTAAAGGTTGCCCATACAATCAGTGGAGATTAGTTTGAAAACTAAGTCCACTGAAGAGTTTTCCTTTGCCACAGAGAGAAACTTGAGGTCCTCAAAGGAGAGAAGGAGTCTAGTAAATTTCTAGATTTGGTGTGAATGGTAAGGGAGTTTGCTGTTGGTGTGCTGTACTCTATGCCGGTGCTCTTTGATTGTTGATATGCATTTGTTGTTTGGGCACATTAGCTTTGTTCATCTGAGAGCTCAGTACGTAATTGTTACATTATTTTTGTGATTTGGATATTCTTGTATATATGTGATTATTATTTGGTTGAAATTGCATGGGGGACTAAGTGTTGGTTTTTTTTCTCAACAATCTAGAACCTGGATGAGGTGCTGCTCTTAGGTACAAAGTTACCATATGAATCAGAGAATATGTTGCTTCTGGCTCCCTGCTGTGTCAGTCACACTTGTACTGTCTTAAATATCAAGTTCATTCAAACATACATGTGTCATTTTTTAAATACTTACACGTGTTTTGCGCAGTTGTTCAAGCAAGTATGATGTCTCTTTGTTATGACAGACACTGCTGCAGCTGACACTCTGAGGTGAAGCACAGGCGTAGAAGAGGACTTGACTTTCTTCAGTGTCTCACAAGCTCTAGAAACACATTTATAAAAGTATTTTGTGGATTACTTGCAGAATACTGGATTTGTGCAAGACTAGTGACTAACAATCCATAATACAGAAGGGAAGTATGAAGGGCTTTCACTAAAAGAGATCATAAAGAAATAACAGACAAAATGGAGACCACCTGGACCCTAATTGCTGCGAGGTATGTGCACAGACATCAACTTGGGAACATTGCCCTGTGCCATTCTATATGAGGAAACCAGAAGTACTTAAAACAGATAAAGTGATTCTGCGCAGGAGACAAAAACAAATCTTTACCAATCACAGGACAGCCAGTCATATATACACGAGAATATACAAAAGATAATATTTGCATGTGTTGTAGATTCCATAAGGCATTTCTCATAACCTCACTTACATGTCTCTTCGTAAAACTCCTTGAAAATGGTATGGGGAAAGATATAGGACTAAAGGTCAGTATCCTAAGAACCACCCAGTCTGTGCATCATTTCCTGAGTGCTTTGTGGCAATTCCCCTGCCCTCAGAATAGAGTGCGTTCACAGGAGTTGCTGTGGAAGTACCAGAATATGCTTGCTCATGCATAAAGCAGCAGCACCAATTAGACTCTTTGTCCTGCCTTACATGAGCAGGGCCTGCTACCGATAATGATAATGCATATACCATGATCCTATTACCCAGAATGTGAAGAATTCATTTGAACAAGTAAACACCACAAAGGTGCATTGACAGACTCTACAATTGCGATGAAGTGGTGGCTGGCTCATTCTTGCAGCAACATTGTTCTCTTCTGAACTCATGCTTTCTGTTCCTGCCCATTGCTGTGGTGTACAATGTCATCCTCTGACAAAGACAAGCCAGTCATTCCAACCTAGGCAATTGCAATGCACATATGTGATTTGCAAGCATAAGTTATTGTTTTGCATGTGCCCCAGGGATCATTGTCTTTATGCGCCCGCATGTGTTCAGCCTGTAGGACTCTGGCAACTCGGGCCCCGAATGATTGAAGTGGGTCACAAAATGTAAAATCTACATCAATACCTTTGGCATCACTAATGAGACTGTACCGTCTCCAGGTCTCCATTCTCCAATTCAACAAGAACAAGCAATAATCATGTGCTAAACTCAAAAGGAGTCTAATGACTAAGAAGACTTTTTATAAAAGGTAGAGGTAAATCTCATAGATTTGACTTTCTTTGCAGGGCCTGGAACCTCGTTCATTGAATACTTCCAAGCAGATTCAATCAGATCCCCTTTATTGTTGTCTAATATATGAGAATCTCCGATTTACTGGCATTCAGCTTGAGAAAATGTGATACCATCTAATGTTGTACGCCTATAAAACAGGTTTGAAGATGGGAGGCATAGCGAATGATCTAATCAGTTAGTGGGCTGACATAGAGATTGAACTACATGGGAGACGATGATCCTTGCAGGATTCCACAGCAGTTTGAGATGGAGAATGAAAGAGAGGTAATACCATAGTGTGGAGATGTACTGCAAGGTGAAATGTTGCTATGGCATTGATGATGTAGATGGAATGAGGAGTCTAGGAGTATTCTAGGGGTCTAGGAGTGTTATAGGAGGTTTCTGTTGTGTTAAGATGTTCTTGGAATTAAAGAAGATAAAGAAGCACCTCATTTGGCTCGAGAGTCTTGTAGCTTGTGGCACCTTGAGTGCTGTTTCCGGCTCGAAACTCTTCTGCTCGCGGCAGCTCGGATGCTTCAACCGGTCCTGGTTGAATATGTGGGAGAAGCTCGGAAGCTGAGCTAGTCTCCATGTGGCTGCCCGAGCATTTTCACCTAGGCCTTATTTTGTCATGCGCACACTGATATGCCATTATTGTAAAAAAAACATTATCCTGGCATAAACAATAAACTGTATTTCTGCATGACGCGCATCATCAGTAGTCACTTCCACATAACAAAACTTTAAATACTCAAGACTGTCTCATAAAACAATTGATGTCTCACCGCATTTATTTACCGTCTGGATCTTCCTTTATGAGATGATGATGATGAATGAGGCTCATATTAAATGAGGTTATTTACAGAGAAGAAGGACTTCTGCTGGATATAGTGGAAATACTTACTTTACTACAGCTAGAAGAAAGATGTGTGCAGAATCAACTGTTTACTGTTAATTTAAATAATTATTTTAAATATTTTTTTGATTTGTTATTTCAATGTGTTATAATAGTCTGTTATTTTAGCATATTGTGGTAGTTTGTTATTTTTATTTTCTTGCAGATATGGCAGAACAAAGTATGGCTGCCCCACCCAGTTTCCTGGCAGTGCCTGGGGAGCCCATTATCCCTTAGGAAAGATGGAAATCTTTGCTTTTTACATTTATGTTGGCCATAAGGGGAGATAAATATGGTCCCCTGAGAAATCAAGCAATATTACTACATCATTTAGTAGTGGAAGGGAGAAGGATTTATGATGATCTTCCAGAGGTCTCATTGGGCATGGGAAATAGACAGCCCATGAATATGTATGAGATGTAACTGCAATTGTTGGGAAAACATTTTACGCCCAAAGTAAGTGTGGTTTTTGAGAGACATACATTTTGTCATGTCAAAGGGGAGAATGCAGGACACTAGCGTGAAAATGGTGGAGAATTTGGGTAAAGTTCAGGAGTAAATTATATTGACTATCAATGAGATTGAGGATTTGATTTAACAAGAAAGTGACAGCACCCAAGGTAGGGGTGTAAACGAAATTGGAGAAGCCTCATTGCAGTATCACCTTTGGAACTGTGCAAGTTAAAGTATTGGTGGACTCAGGGAGTCTGTTTTCTTTAATTTCCTATGAGAATGATCTCAAAGAGCAGGTTAGCAATTTACAACAAGCAGATGTTAAAGCAGTAGGATATGGTGGCAAGGGGATTAACATTATAGGAATGAAATGGATGGATATTTTCTTTCTTTAAGGAATAGTGTGCATGGGAGAGTGTACATAACAGAGAAGGGGTCGAAACTTTTGGGGTGGCGCCACCAAAAAGATTTGAAAATTATTCTTGATCCAAATGCTGGGGAAGCAGTTATGACAATTGAACCTGTGATTGAGAATGATGTGCCAAAACACAATGCTGACACAGAGTGGGGTAAGAAATTTGTACAAGCATTTCCACATGTGTTTATGGACAAGTTAGGTATGCTGAAGAAATGTACTCATCGAATAATTCTAAGGAAAATACAGCTCCTACTGTACACAAATTAAGACCCATACCATTTTTGATGAGGAAGCCACTTCAGCAAGAATTGGATAAGTTATTGGAGGGAAAGATTATCGAGCCTATAGAGTCTTCTGAATGGCTTGCCCCCATTGTTGTTGCTCCTAAGGAGGACAATAAGATCTGTCTTTGTATTGACTTAAGAGATCTGAATAGAAATGTATGGGTGGATCGACAACCATTGCCCAATATTGCAGAAATGTTAAATGTGATGGGAGGGGGCAACGTATTCAGTGTTTTGAACATTTCGGTGGCATACCACCAGGTAAATCTGCATCCGGAATCCAGACCATTGACATCATTCATCACGCCTCTTAGGGCGTAGTGGTATTGCCGGATGCCACTTGGTTTGGCATAAGCCTCTGCAGTTTTTTAGATGATTCTGCAAAATATGTTCCAGGGAATGCAGAAAGTATTGTGCTCCCAAGATGAATTTATGGGGGTGGGGAAGTCATTGGAAGAACACGATGAGTTGTTGGATGAAGTGCAGCGGCAAATTGGTAATCATGGTTTAACTATAAAGAGAGATATCTGTCAATTAAAAAGAGAATAGGTCACTGGGCAGCGGAGATGGACAAATGCATGGTTGCTGAAAAAGAAGTGTATAAAGCGAGGGGGTGCCCCAAGAAATGGGATAAGAAATGGGGTGGGTGGAACACGCTCAGAGGAGGTTTATGTATATCCCCAACTGCGGAAATGGACATGTCAAGGCGAAAGAACCAGCTATTCGGATTGTTGGACCAACTGAATGTTTAATGTCTTACTGTGAGGTGATCATGATGTGCAATCTACGAATATTATGCATACCACTGTTTTGTGTTGTTTGGAATAAATTAATAAAAATATTATTTAAAAAAAAAAAGAGAGAACAGGTGAACTATTTAGGGCATGAGATATCTGCGAGAGAGTTAAGACCAAAAAAAGGCATTCTGAAGGCAGTTGAAGATGCTGATGCTCGGCAACCTGGTGACAAGGAACAATTGAAGTCATTTCTGGGACTTGCGCAGTACTGTTTCAAATTTGTCTCTAATTTTGTGGATGTATTAGAACCCATGAGAGGATTGTTAAAAAAAGGTGTGGTGTTTGAGTGGAGAGCGGAGTGCAAGACTGCATTCGACAACATCAAGTGGTCACTTGCTTATGCACCGACATTGGCTCATTTTGATGTCAAGAGAAAAACCACTGTGACAACGGATGCCAGTAATTTGGGTCTTGGTGCAGTATTGACTCAAAGGGTGGAGGATGAAGAGATTTGCATCACAACGGTTACAGAGGGCCGAACAGTATTCTGCCATTGAGAAATAGGTGTTGGCTTGGTGGGGATAAACCACTTTAGATTTTACTTGTGGGGATTGCCTTTTGTGCTTAAAACTAACCATACGCCTTTGTTGCATGTTTTCAAATGTGACCAGGGTCTAGAAAGTAGTGTAACACCTCAGATTTGTAGGTGGTTGATGTCTGTGACTGACTTTACGATTGTCAGAGGAAAAAAATGTAATAGCCAACTGTTTGTCACGCCTGCCTGTGAGGGGGGAAGAGGATGTTTCTTTTAAAGATGGAGTTGAGTCGGTGACAGTGTCTATTGATGTGGAAATTGCTCTGGGGCAAGAAGAGTGGAAGGATGCATTGCTTTGAGATGAGGAATACAAGGAATTGAGAGATCTTATTAACAATGGTTGGCAACAAACAGCTGCTTTAGGTGAAGGTTTGAAACAGTATTTGATGGTAAAGGACGAATTGAGTATACAGGCAGATAAGATTTTGAGGTGTAATCGAGTTGTTCCACCCAAGGTGTTGAGTGGAAGGTTAGTGAAAATTGTACATGAGGGACATCTGGGTAGAAACCTGATGAAGAGAAGATTGAGACAGTCCTTTTGGTGGCCAGGAATGGATCAAGAGGTGGAAGCAGCAGTAAGTGATTGTTACGCCTGTAGTAACAGCGATAAAGGCAGGGTGGTTAGGCACCCACCTTTAGGGTGCATAAGGCGTATCCCTATTTATTGCTCTTAAGGGCAGAGAACCAGCAACAAAGGAATCTCCCATATAGTTTCATAAGAAGGATCAGATATGGGTGGATTGTGAGTCCATGACAGCAAGAGTGACAGATTTTCAGAGGTGGAATTAAATGAGTTACAATAAAAGGAAAGGGGTGAAGGATGTGAGTGTGAAGTGTGGTGACTGGGTATTAGTGAAAAAAACAGGTCATGTAAAGAAAGGAGAAAGTAAATTTTCCCAGCAACAGCAAGTGATGAATGTTGTTGTTAGACTGGATGATGGGAGAGAATGGAGTATGGGAAATTTGTGTAAGGTTAAAACCCTGGATCTTGGTGAATGAGGTTGTACCTCCACGTATGCTCATCTTCTGTAATGATTATATTTAAATTGTGCAGTTTCTTTCACTTTAAGTTTTCTAATGTGTATCTTTATTCATCTCAAGTTTTATTTTTAGTATAGATATGTGACTTCTTGTTTTATAGTTTTGTTTGGAGATGTACTAACATGTTTTCTCTGTAAATTTGTGTTGCTTTATAAAAAGGGGGAGATATGTGGAGATGTACTGTAAGGTGGAATGTTGCTATGGCATTTATGATGCAGATGTAATGGGGGGTCTTGGAGTGTTCTAAGAAAAGCTGTTTCTGGATCATTATGCTGGAGGATACTGTTGTGTTAACATGTTCTTGTAATTAAAGAAGATAAAGAAGCAACCCTACTTTAAGTATGGTTACTACAAACTGCCTGGCAGCAATCACTTAGAAAGGATGGCAAACAATTTAAAATAGAATGTTGAAAGAATCAGTAGTATATGATGATCAGTGCATTGACCACTGCTGAGAAGTTTACAGCATTTAAATGCATGGTTGCCGTCAAAGGATGCTCTCATGGAGAAAATTGTGAGGGCATACCACATATGTCAGATAAGCATTGTATATCAAGATCGCGCCTGAACCACTCCAGATAACTCCTCTACCAACATATAAAAGGGATACGATTGCTATCAACTTCGTTGGTCTCACTGCCATTGATCAACACCCGTTGGTCATCATGAATGAATTCTCCAGATTCTCAGAGGGGATGACTGTACCCATCACATCTATGGAGGAGGTCATGCCTGCACTGAACAATGTGTTCTTCGCTTTTGGCATTCCATCCATAGTCAAATCAGACAATGATCTACCTTTTAATTGCACAGAGTATAAAAAGCTTTGCAAATCTGCTGGGGCTCGAAAATCAGAGAACCCCCCTCCTTGCCCACAAGCAAATGGAGTACTGGAGAGTTTTATGGCTATGTAAAAGAAGGCTTTACAAAGTGCAAAACTCACAAGGACCTCAATCTCTGAAACACTATGCCAGACACCACATATATGTAACAGCAGAGATTATTTATGCCCAAAAAACAAACCTAAATTCCCCATCATCGTAAAGAATCTGACTCAGAGGTGTTGTGCGAGAATTAATCTCAATATCACAAAGGAAAGCAAAGGGAGACAATATGTTATCAAGTGTCAACACGCCAAGTCTTTACGTATACATGCAGGTGAATGAATGCTAGTGCAAGACTGTGGCAAGTGTAGAGAAGATTCTAAGTACAATCCTCAACCGTATTCAAGTATTGATTCCCTCTTTTGTTTGTTTACGGGCATTCCAATTAAAGGTTATCATTGGAGCAGCTGCATGATTTTGATATTTCTACAGAAAAGGAGACACTCCTGTCTGGTGGCTTTAATGGCTGTTCTTTGGACTCAGATGTGGCTATTTTACGCACTGTCCCTCCTCGCTAACTCTCCCTCTTCTTCTCATTGATCATCATCTCACACTTCTTCCCCCGCTCTAATCCTCTCTGCTGGTCACTCAATCTTTCCTCTTCACAGTCAAGTGTGGCCACCAGAATGACTCGTAACATAAAAGGGCTAAACCAAGTGTTTGTTTATGTTGAGGGGGCATGTAGTGTCCTGAGATCTGACTGGTCTGCACGTAATTCCCTGAGCACAGTTTGTCACAACCTCTGCTCTCCGGAAGTGACACAAGGGAGAAAGGACCTTCGGGCCGGGCTGAAAATGTGCACTCAAGGAGGAGCAGAACGAGTCAGACTCTCTGCCCTGCTGCTTATGTGGGGGCTGCTATCTATGAATGTCAATGTGACACCTCTATCCTGTAATCCAAAATATGAGGGCATCACTGAAGCAATGAAGCACCACAACTGTATGATCACTGAATGTATATGTTCTTGGTGACACACTAAGCAAACTCTACAATCAGCAGTGCTGAGGTCAGATAGCTTGAAACAGCAACTTGCAATGAGACATGGACGTCAATGAACAGCAAATGAATCAGTCACCATAGAAAAATCATCAACGCTGGGAATATTACTAGAAGATACAAGTATTCAAACAGAACAAGACTTTACAACAGAGCTTTAACATGGTGCACATTTACTAGAACTTATGTTGTCTGACAATGAACCACAAAAGTCTTATGCTGCTATAAAAATAATTTTTTTAAACCAACCATTGTCAGTTCATCATGAAGGAGTTTATTGAACACACTGCCAAAGACCCATAGTTGCCAATACCTTTTGGGAGATATGGAAAATGTCCTCAAGCCATGAAATGTATCATCCTCTTAGAGGACTTGGACTGAATATTCTTGACCATAGAAACCAAGCTCTGATTATGATGCCACTAGGGTACATTTGGATGGGTTGTGTCTGTGCTAAGACTGAACTCAGACACACACCAGAAACTTCAGAAACACACCAGAAACTTCAGAAACACACCAGAAACTTCTTGTAAACCAAGGAAGAAGGCGAGTGGTTCTCTTTGATATGCCGAATATACGTGAGGGTCGTACTCGGGGCCCTGCAGGGTGCTTGCGCTGCCTGAGCCATTCTGGTGCTTTCCTGCTTGCAGCTGCCTGGAGGGGTGTTCTATGAGCTAGCTGGAGTAAAAGATGTGTTGGGCAGCAGTAGAGTCATGAAACAACGTGCTGGCTGAAGGTTGTCAAACTTGGGCTTCTTCTTCATCGACTACATGGTGAACGCCATGTGGTCCAGAATGGAGGAATAGTTAAGCCATATTTAGTATCCCTTATAAAGATGGTGAGTTACCTATGGGTTTCAATGGAGATTCCCAGTCTAAGATGTGGCTGAGTTCTTCCTATGAGGTCAGTTCCGCATAGCATCATATGTTTAGGGGCTATTTCCAAGTGCTAGATGCTTCACAACACATTTATTCTCTATTTTTAGTACAGGTTCTCCGCTTCTTGCTGCTATTTTTGCCCCAGATGTGTGCACCTCATTATCCTATAGTTCTTCTGGAGAGTTGCACTTAGAGTCTAGCTTGGCTCTTTCTCCTTCTTATTGTCAGGAAGAATTGGGTGCCTTGCTTTTATTTTCAATTTTATCTTCATCTTCAGTTAAGAGCTACATAATTTCCAAGGAGGTTTTTTTTTCCCTTGTGAGTTTTTTGCCTAAGTGTGACCCCTTTAAGGAAACACTTAGGGGCAGATTTACAAGCCCCTTGCGCCACGGTGCGTCACTTTTTGTGACGTACCAGCAGAGCATTTTGCTGCCCCATATTTACAAGGGCAGAAAAAGCCAACCTGCTTGACATTTCTGTCCTTGTAAATATGGCCCCTTTACACGCAGCACTTTGCATAAAAGGGGCGTTCCATGGGTGTTGCTGTGGGTGTTCGCACGCAACACCCACGGAACCTGACACATTTCCAGATTTACAAGAAATCGTAAATCTGGAAATGCGTCTGAATGCTACGCCTCCCCAGGGGAGGCGTAAGGAGGCGCAACGAGGAGAAATGTATTCATTTCTCCTAGTTTTTTTCAACTTTCTATGCGTGCTGCATTGCACACATAGAAAGAGGAAATCACCTCTGGTGATTGTTTATGTACAGGACGGTGTCCCTTCCTGCACATAAACAATCAGTAAAACAATGACGTTTTGCAAGTTCTATGTGTGCTAATGCAACACACACAGAAGTTGTGAAACGCCATTTCTGATTGTTTATGTGCAGGGAGGGAACCCTTCCTGCACATGAACAATCATCCCTGTGACGCAGGCATCCTTGCACCATGGTGCAAGGGTGCCTGCATCGGCGCATGGCAGCAGTTTGTGCGCCAGCGCAGGGGGAAGCACAAGGATGCGACATATTGTTGTAAATATTTTGCATCCCTGTGCTTCGAAACTAACGCAGCGTGGCGCAGCAAAATGACTTGCAGCACCGCGCTGCGTTAGTTTATTGTAAATCTGCCTCTTAACATCTTTCAATTCAAATATTCTGTGCAGGGTGGCGCAGTGGCTATTGGGGGGAGCTGCTCTCTCCTCAGGCAATCAAAAAGGTGACTAAACAAACCTTCCATAGAATCCAAACCTTTACAGGATTAAACTATTTGATGGAGTTGTCGAACCACTCCTAACATACAGGGGTGAAGTCTGGGGCAGTGCATACACTAACAATTACACCAAGTGGGAATCCATCCCAGTAGAACGTGCACCTACTGTTCTGCAAAAAGTACTGAAAGTACACAGGAATGCTGCCAACAATGCATGTGGAGCAGAAGTACAAGGAAACTCATTGCTGTTAAACATAAAAAACAAATTGCAAAAATCCAGCTAGAACTCAAAAGAACTGAAAACAATTGATGTCAGCATAAAGGCATACAAACCTTAAGAAATGTGACAAAACATCTCTTGATATTAGAACCCACTAACAACATAAAAGAGGAGATGCATGCCTCTACAAAAACTAAAATCCAAGCTACATAAGCCTGAATCTATTATCAAAGAAATAAAAATAGATGTAGTGACTAGAACACAAACACACAACAAATTCTAAACTACTAAATAAGATCTTTACCCTTGTGAAATATTTACCCACTGTGAAAAATCCTAAAGATAGAGTAACAACAGAAAGATACAGAAAGAGGGATCACACAACAGAGAAAGGCAGTGCTTAATTGGAGCCGGTGGTTGCAGGTGAGCTACACAAACACTCATTTGTTGCGACCAGCACTTATTTTTCCTTATTAGGGTTTGACCCGGACAGGAGAGAAAAATATGTGGGAAAGGAGGAGGAAGAGAATGACATGAAGAAAGAAATAAAAGGAGACAGCAGGAACCTACAAGAGTGAGATAGAGGGTTAAGGAGGGTCTGGTGGTGGATGAAAAAGGCATGAAGTGGAATCAAGTCTTTACAGCCTTGGAATTTGATGTCCCAACCTTCAATACCACCTGCCAGGAGCTTCTGAGCAAAACTTTGGGCCCTGGCATTTATTCTTTCACATATTAAGCACAGGAGATAGGCAGGACAGACACACCTGGAACCAGAATGGGGCTGTTGACTCTGTGACCTGGGCTTCAGAGAGAATGGAACACACCTCCTCCTACACTGAGTTAAACAAAAACAACTACCGCAGGTAATTTAATTCTGGATTCTGGAACAAGTAACGCACAAAGCTAGAAAATGGATAGAAGCCCTGCTTTCTTCTCAAACATGAACCTGAGATGTCAGGAAGCACAACATAACTTTGGGGTCACTATATTGTGTTTGTCACATTTAAAGGCAGTAATATTGTATCCACCTTATCAACCAAACTACATTACCTAGGTCTAGATAAGCATACGTGGTGTAAAAAACATTATGGGGATGTTAGTCGGAAAGCCTCCCACCGCCAGTGGGAGGCTTTCCGACCGACATCCTTGGTTTAAAGTCCGACCGCCTAGTTACAATGTAGGCAGTTGGTGTTTAAACCTGCCGGTCGGTTGGACCAACTGGTTTCCGATGGGCTCAAGGAGCCTGTCGACCAGTCAGAGGCCTCACATAATCCCCTACGGACGGCATTTCAGCTGTCGGGATTATGATGTCGGTTTCCGAAAGGCTTTTCATGTCGGGCTTTCTGACATGAAAAGCCTGTCGGAAAGCAACTTTGGGGACCCTAGCAGGCCCCCCATGCCTCTGCGGCCTCTGGCTGAGGGCCACCTATGGTACCCCTATATAAATCCCTGCACTGCGTGGCAGGCACCGCAAGGTGCAGGGATTTAAAGGAACTCCCATTTCTCTGTGGGAGCTTGTGCTGCGCCCGGTTTCCGAACACTGCACAAGCTCCCATGGGGAAATGGGAGATTGCAACCGCACCATGTGCGCCCGACATCATAATTAAGACCTAAATGTAACACTGCAATGCAGTGTTAAGGCTGATAGTAGTGGATGCAATATTATTGCTGGTCGATATTATCAACCTCTATATAGCTAAATTCAACAAACAGAATAAATGTGAGTCTGAGATACCATAAGATACCTAAAACACATGTACAATGAATGCAGTTCCTGTGAATCTAGGGAGCTTTGGTAACACTTGCAAACCCATAAGTCACATCTAGTAAGCATCTCTAAATTGCACTGAATTATGATACAGAACAAAAAAGTTAGAGAGGTAGGGAAGTATTGAGAGTATATACGTGAAGACTAAGGCCCTGAATACGAGTCTGGAGGTCTGAGGAACACCAGACTTGCGAGGGCTCTGCGGTGGCATGATGACTGCGAGGGCTCTGCGGTGGCATGCTGCCCGCTCCCGCACCTCCAAAAGTCGTAATCAGGCCCTATTTGGGCTGACACTAACAGAGATCTGATAGAGAGAATGTTACACACAATATCATTCTTTAGAGGATACAGCGAGCCTCATCAAAATGTATGGGATGCCAAAGTAGATATGAGCCGTATACCCATCCTATATTAAGAAATGAGCAAGCATTGGCAAAGCCAATTGGTCATACCTTTAACATGCGCGCACAGACCTGTTGCTTTTCCATTCATTTTTACAGATTGCTTCCCCGTGTATAGACTTTTTATTTTGTATGTAGTTTTTTTAGAATATATTACATATGTTCATTAAAAAATAAACTACTTACAGGCACATGCATCAAAAGAAAAACCGGTCGTAAACGGGCAGATTCTCAGAATATGCCCCTTTGCGACCGTTTTTTTTGCATTTGCGATGAATCATCCCAAATGCAAAAATTGCAATTTAAGTAATCTCTAAATTGCGATTACTTAAATTGCGATTGCATTTAAGGAATCGCAAATTGAGATTCCTTAAATGCAATGCAACAAAATAAAAAATTAGCGATTTCGCTACTAGGGGCGTAATTTACCATGAAGTTGAACTTCATGGTAAATTGCAAAACTTTGAGAAATGCACTAAAGTGCATTTTTCAAAGTTGAAGGTTACACACACACATGTCCTTGGGACATGTGGGTGTGCAACATATGTGCACGGATCAATTTCACGGGTGCAACAGGGTGTCCTTTTGACACCCCTGCACCCTTGAAATTGCATGCGCAATTTGCGAGTACCTATTGGTACTCGCAAATAGCGCTCGCAATTTCCCATTCATTCCTACCAGGCTGGAAAGGAAATGTGAAGGAAGAAAAAAACAGACAATCCATGAAAAGCACAAGGTCGGCGACCAGAGGCCACAGGCTGAAAGAGAGCAACCACTGCTCCCACACACAACCACAGGCCACTGAGTAGCATAGGTTGATGGAGTGCCATTAGAAAGATGGGCTGGAAGGGGGTAAAAAGAAAGAGAAAGAGAGAGAGGAGGAGAGAGAGGGCAAACGAAAGAAGATTCCTGCATATGTCCTTGTTTGTGGGTGTTCACAGACTTGTAAGACTAACCACACTGTGGAAGTATCAGGAATGCTCTAAAGCCCACACTTTGAATTACGCACCCGAAAAAGGACCTATGCCTGGCAGGGACTCAAGGAGTAACTGAGGTGAATTCTGTTGTAAACTTACGTTTATGGCTGAGTTTACTTTTGTGAATAGACTCTATGTTTGTTTATGGGTGTTTATAAAAAGTTAAGGCTAACCTTGCTAGAACACCCCAAAACATCTTTAATCCCACCCCTTGAGTGGTATTTAGGGGTTGAAATCTCTGCATCCGTAAATGGGGTCCAGCTGCCAGGAGTCCCTTTGTGAATTCCTAGTTAGCCTACAGCTCTACACTCGCATTCACAACTGAATTTACCTTTGTAAGTAGCATTAGCGCAGCCAGTGTGTCCTGGGCCCTATGACAAGGAAGGAAAATGTGCTCCCTGGCAGCTTTTAGGATTATAAAATACAGCACCAATCAGAGTTCAGTGGGCTCCTCTGCCCTCTGGGTCCAGGTGCAACTGCACCTGCTGCAACAAAGAAAGGTACACCCCTGGTAATGCAAGAGAAAAAGGGCATTCCTTGGACACAGAGAGAGGACAGAAAGGGAGTCAGGGAGAGGGAGTGCAAGAGAGACAGTGGATAGGGAAAGAGAGATTGTGGGAGGCAGAGGGAGTGAGTGAGAGACTGACTTATAGAGCAAGGAGAGCAGAGAGGAAGACCCAGTGCCAGACTGAGAGTGCTAATAGATGGGAGAGAGAGAGAGAGATTGAGGGAAACAGAGACCACAGACAGAGGGAGTATGAAGAAGATGGTAGTCCCTGGTTCATAGGTCCTGGCACGCACCTGGCTCTTCCTTGGAGGAGTTCAGGTTCTGTGGATGGAGACTTCTAAGCTACTTTATATACAACTCCCCTCCTTTGCATGGGATCACGTGATACATGACGGAAGGAAAGGAGGGGCTAATATCAACCTCTTACCGACCAAGATGCTGCCTGTATTTTGACATTTAATCAGCACAAGATGTGAATGGTCCAATCATGACACATTTTACCTTTTATGGATGTCCAGGCAGCATCACATCTTTGGCTCAACCGGATCTCTTTGGATGTGAAATCGACTCTGCAGCTGCCCAGATGATATCAGAAGGCCAGACCACATGTTGTGATCGCAGTGCGGGCCTTATCTGCCTTCTTAAGCCAGAGAAGGTCTGCTAAAGTTAAATCAGCTGTGCAATTGTATCCGGAGATACTGTACAAGAGCTTCTAACACCTGAAAATTAAATTGTGTGTGTATAACTTCAGGAGGCTGCTGAGGTCAGATAAGAAGATGCTTTACACTTGGTGAAACTGCTCAGGTTAGCAGGTTCGGTCCCTGTTCTAGGGGTGGAGGTACTTGGCATTGTTGTTACTGTGTTCATGGTAGGTGATTGCTGGGAAGGGGGGTGCAGTGCCTGGGGTGGTGGATGGTGTTGACACGGTGCTGGACATACTGCTGCAATAGCAAGGCATGGTGATTTGGGGGCGGTGGTGGTAAAGCTCAGGGGTTGCGGTATTGTCGTTGGGTGGTGGAGCATGGTTTGGGAGTGGCAGTGTGGGAGTGTAGCAGGGCAGTGGTGCAGTGCTGGAGTGGGGTAGTTGGATGCTGGGAGGTGTGCTGCAGGGCTAGAATTACCAATAGACTGCAGTAGGTGGTGGAGCAGTGCTGTAGAAGGAGCCATAGTGCTGGTTGGTGGTTATGCGCAGTGCTGACCATTTGAGCACTGGGAGTGCAGTGCTTGAGAAGTGATGTTATGTGGTTGGTGGTGCAGTGCTAGGATGTGGAGCTGCAGGTCTTTGAAAGAATACTGCTGTGTTGGGCCTGATGCTGAGTGGTTGTTGTGCTGTGTTATGTTAAAAGGTGGTTATACAGTCCATTATGTAGGGACGGGGGAGTATGTGCAGTTCTGGTAGCTAATGGCACTATGTATAGATGGTTGGTGAAGGGGGTAGTGGCGCTGTTCTGTGAATGTAGGGCACAGCATTGGCTTTTGTTGCAGGTATTGGACTTGCGGTGCCGCAATTCGGTGGTGGAGTCCAGTGGTGGAGCGTGATCACAACTTCTGTAGAGTAGTTGGGAAGGTGTTTCAGTTCTTTTATGGTGATGTGTTGGTGGTCACAGCTATCGGGTACTGTCATGCCGAGGGTGGTGATGGTTCCATGTTGAGTATGATGGTGCCTTGCAGTGGGAGTGGTGGTATGACAGTATTGTAAATGTTGTTTTGGTGGTGGTTCACCACGTTTGAGGTGTATGATTCTGGAAACCATGGTGTGGTGTTGAAAGGTGATGATGTGGTGTTGTGGCTGGTGTTTCATTGGTGGGACGGTGGTGGATGTGTGCTGCTATGGAGCATCAATGTGGTCATGAAGGATGGGCGTGGGGGTGGAGTAGTGAGATTGTGCTGTGCTGTTGGATGGAGGTGGTGGCTCCATGCTGCAGGTGTTGTGGTCCAGAGGGGAGGATGACAGAGCAGTGCAGATAGTGCTGTGTTTGGGGTAGTAGGCTAGGGCTAGGCAGTTCTTACAAAGCTGGGGAGAACTGTTGTTCGGTGGTGGCAAGATGGAGTGCTGTGCTGGAGTATTGTGGTGTGATGCTGGATGGTGTTAATGTGGTTCTTGTATTTGAAGGCAGTGATGCAAGTTTTTGTGCAGTGCTTAGAGGTGGTGATGCAGTGCTGAGCAACATCTTCTTGGCGCACCTCGTATCTGGCAATGCCCTAGGCAAATCTTTACTCTTTTTCACACGACTTCCTTCGCCACCATCCTAACCTGAATTAACTAAATTCCCTTAACATTACATTACATTTTTGCTGCTATGGCGTTGCCACTCCTCCCTGCCAGGGTTTTTTGTTTAGGCACATGTACCTCTTTCATGTCTAGGTGCACCAATAGCAACTGTATGTTTTTTGAACATTCAAGGCTACGTATTCCAGAAAACCCAGCATAACTATTGTATTCCAGTTTGAAGATATAACGAAAAAATGTAAACATATTTGCTCAATATTTTGTTGCATTTCTCAAACGGAGAATCACACATCCTGGAACGTTAACCAAGGAAATGGTGATGTAGATGTCAAGTCAGACAATACCAAATATGTGTGTGTTTTCCTGGGGAATGTATTCTGCACAATCAATTATACAATATTAGTGCAGATCACTACATTGCTACAGAATAACTGTTTATGATGACAGATACCAAACTCAGGACTACATGAAAAGAATAAAAAATATTTATCTTCTTAGTTTGTACAAAGTAACGAATTAATTGGTGTAAGCCAGAGCTCCTTCACCTTGATTGGGTGGCCGTGAACACTGTGTCACTGGAACCAAGCTGTACCTGGCTGATGAGCCCTAACTAAGGCGAAACCGGTCCTAGGTTGCTTGTGTGCCACTTCAGGGATGACCTGGCTTTGCAGTTCGGGCTGGACTCTTCCCATTTGAGCAACGTCAAGACTGATTTGCATATAAGAGGGTCCAAATTGAGGTGGCATTATGTGCGAAATAACGATGGACTGGGATGCGGCCCAAGTAATTACTTGCGGCCAAGATTAATTCAAGCATTCCATCCATCACTTTTTTTTAATACTTTCGTGTGTCGCCCTAAGTTGGACAGATATGCCCAGACGTGGGTCCAATGCACACTGAGTCACTGGAAACAAGCTATACCTGTTGATGAGCCTTAACTAGGATGAAACCGGTTCTGAGTTGCTTCTGTTCCAGTTCAGGGAGTTCCTAGCTTGGAAGTTCATGCTGGACTGTTCCCATTGAATCAGGATGAAGAAAGAATTGCATAGACGCTGAGATGGTGTTTGATTCAATTCATTGGTTCTACCGTTTTTGCGGTCCTGAGAAGTTTTGACTTATGCTCGCAATTCTGCAGTTGGTTTACTCCAGTGCTTAATTTGAGCCGATGGTTTCTGGTGCTCGGCACCGGCACGTAATTTAAGCACCGGTAGGACAAAGATGAGCAGAAAAACAGTTGTTTATTCATTTAATAAACGTTTAAAACAAGTAATACCTGCCACCCAAACAATTCTTAAAGCTTTGGGGGCCTCGAAAAGTGTGAATTGTCACACTTGTAGCAGTGTGATGGTTAGTAGTTGTGTAAGTTCTGTCATTGGCAGCGCTGGCAGTGGTAATGTGTGGTGCAAACTGTGGTGGCCTCATCACGAGGGCCCTGGCACTTATTGTTTTACAGATTAAGTACTGGGTTACTCTGCTATACACTAACCTGACAGCGGCGGTCCGTGTGAATGGGGCAACATCATAACCCTTTCCCTTAGGCCAGGGAACCAGACAGGGGTTCCCACATTCTTCCTTACTGTTTGACCATTGTATCGAACCCCTAGCAAGCTTGATCAGGACATCCGGGGAAGAAGTGGGGCATTACAGTGGCAAAAGGAAAGCATCTCCCTATATGCAGGCGATGTCCTATTACACATAGACTGACCTCACCGTGAACCTGGGACCCCTACTTGAGAAGGTGGAGGCCTTTGGGGAATACTCTGGGTATGGGGTGAACTGGAGAAAATCAACACTTTAAACAATGGGGCAATGGGACTAGAGGATACGGATACCTGTATCAATAAAGGTCTCCACAGCGGGCTTCAGATATGTAGGCATCTCGGTGACGCAGGACCCAGAGGACTTCTGGGAGTGAAAGCTTGAACAGCAAATGGTGGCCTGGCAGGGAGATGTGGTCAGATGGACAAAGTTGCATTTGATGATTCTTGGTAGGGCAGCCATCCTCACGATGATCACCCTCCCCAAGATATTTGTGATGCAAAATACCCCCTTTCCAATTCTGGCATTCTTTCCTCGGTTGGGCAGGGAGATACTGCAGTTACTGTGGATGGGGAACCTCCATGCTAGAAGACTCTATGTTGGTGGGTCTACAATGGGGGGATCGCCCTCCCCAAATTTCGGGCATACTATTGGGCCTCCCAACTCCACCTAATAAATGAATGGGCCTGTGCCCTAAGAGATGACCCTGCGGTGCATCTGGTGAGGTGCTCTGTGGTGTGCCCCTCATGGAGCCACCTCTTTTACAGCGCCGAAGGCAGATCTGGGATACAGGGCCCTTCCCGAGCAGTGCTCTTGGCCTGGGACAGGACTAAGGCCCATGTGGATGGAGGGAGGGGTGAACAAGGCCACACCTTTGTAGGAGGGTGGTATGCTGCGGGAGATTTGGAAGCTCTACAGCTTTGACCACTGAGATCTGGTAGGCATCTCCACCCTTGGGGTTGTGATTGAGGAAGGGACTGTGAAACCCTTCGAGCCTCTATGAGAGGAATATGACTGGGCAGCCACAAATACTCCCAACTCAGGCATGCCGTGATGGCAGAATAAACAGACTGGTCGAACCTCCCGGACACGTTCCCCCCTAGAGAGCCATTACTTGATGGCCTGCTAGGGTTGGGAGGGGTCTCGGCCACTTACAGAGTGAGCATCAACAATATCTCTAGCAATGTGGGTGACCTTAAGAACTGCGGGGAGTGGGAGACATCGTTTACTACGAATGCACTACAACGCATTCCATTACAACGCGGTCGTTAGAACGACAGCGTTGTTTCAACGCGAACCATTACATCGCAAGTCGTTTCAACCAATTGCTGTAGGGGGTGCGCTGGTGTTGGATTTACAATTCGACACCTTCCCTGCTGTTGCACAAACTGGAGTAGGAATAGTAAATAATACTATTCCTAAGTCAAGCGCGCCCCCTACAGCAAGTCGTTGTAACGACTTGCAATGAAATGGTTCGCGTTGGAATGCGTGAAAAATGCATGCGTAGTAAAGAGACATATTTGCGGGGAGCACAACATGGGTGACATGGAGGATATAGACTGGGATGCGGCCCTGATGAAACGTTGTGAGGTGGCAATCAAGGCACAGTTCTGACTTATACAACTGAAATGTCTCCACAAGGTATAACTAGCTAGGGACAGACTACAGAAAATTCTCAGTGCGGACTGTCTACGATGGGTGGCCCCCTTAGGGTCCTTTTTCCATATGATCTGAGAATTCCAGGGCATTCGTGCATACTGGGACAGCATCATGAGGGAGCTAGGGAACATTTTAAAGAAGAGGATCCCACTAAACCTGCATGTTATTAAGAGAGATATTCCACAGGTTTGGGGTAAGAGCACTGCCCACTAAGGACCTCTGGATATCAGGATGGACATGTGCATGGAGGGAGAAAAAGAGCTGTATGCGGCCAGAGGACATCCGCAGAAATTTACAAACATTTGCAGGAAATGGAGATCATACTATTGACTGGGTTCGAATAATCCTCCGGTGAATCAAACTGAGACACTTGGCTTGGATCCACCACCCTCGGAGACTGAGAATGGGCGTTGACATTGGGCCTTTCCTGTCCCTCTCCCTGTCCTCCTCCCTGCTGTCCCCCCTCCTAAAACCCCTCTGATCACCTTAGAGTTGTTGTCTCGGATGTGCTCACAGTGTCAACATATTTTCTACCTGCTCTGCTTGTTACACGATTGTGTTGTAATGAAAAGCAAATAAAAAATATAAATTAAAAAAAGACTGACTTGCATATAGCTGGTTCCAAACTGAGGTGGCATGGTGTGCAAAATAACGATGCACTGGGGTGAGGCCCAAGTAATTTCCAGTGGCTGAGATTAAATCAAGCATTCCATGAATCGCTTTTTGTCTTCTTTAGGTTGTCACCCAAAGTGGGGCGGGTATGCCTAGATGTGACTCCCATGCACACTGTGTCACTGAAACCAAGCTATATCTGGCTGATGAGCCCTAACTAGGGTGAAACCGGGCCTGGGTTGCTTGGGTTCTGAATCAAGAACGTCCAGCTGGATTGTGTCGGGCCGTGCGGCTCCGGCCTTGCGGCTCGTGCCAGCCCTTAAATTCCCGCCCGCTGCCACTGACAGAGGCCCCGCCTGCCTTCTCCCGCCAGCTGGTGGGGGCGGTGCATGAGGCATTCAAAAGGAGGGGTCTACATCGGAAACGTGTTTCGCGTTCCTGATCGGACCCCACCAAGCTTCCCACGCATTTCCAGTCTCCCTTCTCCTTACCTGCTGCTATTCTGGTCCTGCGTCAGAGAGGAGTTTTGTTTCTGTGTTCCTCTCCGGGCGTTCTTCTCTGTTTCCGGTGGTTTGTTGATGTCTCTTCCGGGTCAGGAGATTCCTAGGGGTTTCTGAGACAACTCGCAACATTGTTGCTCCCTAAGCAGTGCAGTGTAGTTAACTCTTTGCTGCCTCGTGTTCGGTCCCTGTAAGAAAAGGAAAAGAAAGGTGGTTTAAAGAATCTTTGTTTTAGTAGTGGTAGGTTACGCTACATTTTGTTTTCTGAATATTCCACCTATACTTATCTGATTGTTTGGCTCCTTTGTTGTTTTGAGGAGTGTTAGTTTCGCCCGGTTGTGGCTTCTTGTTTGTGTTTTCCTCTTTGGGCATCCATATTCAGACCTGTGAGATATACACAGAGACCCCGAGTATTAGTTACATTACGGACCCAGCATTATTTTTGCTTTTCCCCTGCATATTGTTTTGTATTCTGTTTTCTCCTAATCAGGGAAATTAGTTTTTTGGTTTTTTCCTGGTTCAGGCAAACAAGAATACAATTTTTTGGGTCTATTGATAATTGATGATGGTTTCATGGAGGTTGGTACACTTTCTTTACATCATTGTTTGTGGCTAAACTCCTGCAGTCCTTATGAATAATAAGTGTGCCTTTATTTTTCTAGATGCCTTATGTGAATCCTACATCCTAGTGATTTATAAATTTTGTATGTGATTACGACGAATCCTTCCACAGGTATAAAAGCAGAATAAGTAATAGCTATACTACAGGTTGCTAGTGTATATTATATACTTACCTTTGTGTCTTCTCCTTAGGGTGCCCTGGTGATACCGCATCGGACGAGCCAGTGGATTCAACCCCTTCTCCCTTTCCTTGTTTTGTCTCCCCTTCTTCCCCACATTCCCTCTTTTGCTTTGACTGTGTTGGGTGAAGGAGGTGGGTGAGGGAAGTTGGGATCTAGCATCCGTTCCTTCCATTTCACTCCTGCAGAATACCCACGTGAGCCTTACAGATTGTTCCTATTGAAGCAGGGTTAAGACTGGTTTGCATACAGCGGGGTCCAAATTGAAGTGGCATGGTGTGCAAAATAATAATAGACTGGGATGCAGTCCGAGAAATTATCAGTGGCTGAGATTAATTCAAGCATTCCATAAATCACTTTTTGTATACTTTAGTTTCCCTGAAAGACCTGGCCCCTCCACGCGAATACCATGGCGATGGAACTTCAGGAGTTAACTGATCGTACCTGCCTCCTAGGGAGTCATGCAGAGGATGCTGAGGGCAGGTCCCAGAGGCATAACCTCTGTATAGTTGGCCTTCCATCGAAAACAGACAGTACCGATCAAACTGGATACATCGAAAATTGGCTCATAACTGACGTAGCTCCACAGGGCATGTACGTTGTGGAGCGTACCCATTGCAACCCTATGAAGAAACCTCCCTCAGGCACCCCAGGCCAATTGTTTCAAAATGTCTGAATTACCATTACTGTGACTGCATCCTGCTAAAGGCCAGACAGATGGGTCCCCTCATAGTGGGCTCCACTAGAATGATGATATTCCCTGACTTCACACTTGTGGTGCAAAATCAGAGGTCCTCATTCATGGGAGGTATGAAATAATGTGGCCACACAATATCCAATACACTCTTCAATTTCCTGCCCCTTTCAAGGTGATGGTAGATCAAAACAAAACCCATTTCTTCACATTCCTTGAAAATACCTGGGCCTGGACTGAGCGCCTAAATGACTTTCCTTCAACTAACCAGAAATTAGTAGGCCTGTCCTTTCCTCGGAGATGAGGTTGCCCTTCGCGGGGCTCGAGGTGGAACCACCATAGGACTGTAGTAACAATCCTAACAAAGGAACAAGCGCTGGAGGTTTGCCAGGCTGTCCTAGACTCCACAGAAGCAATCTGTGATACTCCTGAATATCTTTCCTCAGAAATTGCAGAGGACTTCTCCTCAACATAAGACTCAGCAGACTCTGTGCTCCCAGCTCCCCCGGTTACCTCTCAAACCACTGACGACCTAATTTAATGTTTTTTGTTCTTTGGCTGCAGCATGCCACTCAAGCCTGATAGTTGAAGCTCGCCTGCACCTGTTCCATGTCCTTGACACCTGTCACCATCTTCTGATTTTTCTGGGGCCTTCCGGGCTATTCAAATTACTGTAAATCCACCACCTGTTCCCATGGATGACCAGCTGTGGATGCCAGGCTGGTCCCTTTTACCTTTATGTTTGCCAGAGTTCCTTTCTCCCCACACCTTAATTCCCTCCTAATTTAGAGCCCCCTCTATATTCTCCAGTGTAGACCCTGCTTTGAATGGGCCGTCCGCCTAAGAGTGCATACATTTTGATTCCTTTTGCCTGAGACTTCCCTTGCTGATGCAGCAAGTTCATCCACATTCCCCTTGAGGTTTTCTTAATACTTGGTCTGTTAATAGCTCTTCACTCACCTGTTGCAGTTAGTGTTTGTTATGGGATATTGGTTGAAGTTAAGCCCACCTTTTCAGCCTCCTATCAGCTTACTAATCCTCCTGTCAATTTGCATAAAGAAGGGTTGAGCACACGTATGCCTACCTATTAACGCCACTCCTCCCTCAATTGCAAAAAAGAATCACAGTGCACATATAGTTGATCTTCAGGAGACGTACCTGAATTCAGTTGAGGGTGACCAACTTAGGTGTGGAGCGGTCAACTATATACTACCAAGCGATCCTCTTTTCCTGGGAGCCGGGATCCGGATATGTCCAGGCACACTCTTTATCAAAGAGGAAGTGCGATTGGATCCAAACGGTCTATTCATCCTCGTTCAGGGCTGGTTGGGCATTCCCTGGACTTCAGTGGCATTTATGCCCCAAATACCATTGGGATTCTGCTATTGCATCTTCTGCTGCGCCAGGGTGCTCCTTTTGTGCAGTGGTATGTGGTTCATGGGGTGGATCTGGTTGCAGGGGCTCTGGTTGTGCCTTTTGCATATTTGGTGGCTGTTCTTATTGCTTTAGCCTTTCCCTCTTGGCTCCTCTGTGGGCTGCTTTTTTCCTGCTTCGCAGGGCTCTGGCGCTCTGCTGGTTGCTTGCCTCTTTGGTGGCTGATTGTTCTGGGGTCTTGCCTTCCTCGCTCATTACTCCAGTTGTTGTTTCGCCCTGGGTCTTGCCTCCTGTTCTTCAGGGTGTCATTTTGCTCCTTGTGTTGGGCTTACTGTAAGTGTCTGCTCGTTGGCTTTTAAGTGCCTGTTCCTTCGGCCAGGGGCTTGGGGGAGTTCGGAGCGTTCCTGGTGTCCTGTCCCTCTTTCCGGCTTTTGTCTAGTTGGTTGGTTTAATTTTTGGGTCTGGCGTTGGTTCTTCCTGTTTTTCCCGGTGGGAGTATTTTCCTGGTGGGGGTAATGGTCAGGTCCTCTCATCTTTAGTTGTGCAGCGGACTCTTCTGTCTCCTTCCTCTAACTCTGCTCTTTCACTCGTTTTTCTACCCTCTTTTATCTTTCATCTTTCTGCACTTTTCTTCATCTCTGCTCTTTTGTGCCTTATTTCTGCTCATTTTCCCTTCCTCTCGCTCTGCCCTTTCACTAGTTTTCACTTGTTTTTCTACCCTCTTTTATCTTTCACCTTTCTGCATCTCTGCTCTTTTGTGCCTTATTTCTGCCTATTTTCCCTTTTTTCTTTATCCTTTATTTCCTCCTTTACCTTTCCCCGCCGCTGCTGCCCCCGCGGCCCCTCCCCCCCAGCGTGACCGGCCAATCCAGCTCCCCTCCCCGCTCCCGCCTCCCAGCTGTCCAGCCCTCCCCGACCCCTACTTAATGGCGGCCGCGGGCCGCGGGCGCGCCGCTGGCTGCTGCCCCCGCGGCCCCTCCCCCCCAGCGTGACCGGCCAATCCAGCTCCCCTCCCCGCTCCCGCCTCCCAGCTGTCCAGCCCTCCCCGACCCCTACTTAATGGCGGCCGCGGGCGCGCCGCTGGCGCGCCGAAGGCGCGTCAAAGGCAAGCCCGTCTGCGCCCGTCCGCGACCCGACCGCGACCAGCGCCAGGAACCCTGGCCCTCCGCCCCACCAACGCTACGACCCAGCAGCACTCCACGCACTCAACCCAGGCCGCAACAACAACTGCAAGCTAGCATCACCAGCCGACTCCCACGGACCCTTCAGCTGTCACCGCTGCCGGCACACCTGCAGCACCGCCAAGAACACGGATCCAGCACAACCCGCCCACAAGAACACAACCGAACCGAAGACCCTGCAATGCATCCTCCTCAACGTCCGATCCCTCCACAAACACGCCACAGAAATCTGGGACCTCCTCGACAGCACCACCCCGGACGTAGCGTTCTTCACCGAAACCTGGACCAACACCACCTCGGGACCGGACATCGCCATCGCCATCCCCCAAGGATACAAGATCTCCAGGAAGGACCGCCCCACCCGCCCAGGAGGAGGAATCGCCATCGTCCACAAATCCAGCCTCCGCCTGAGCACACTCCCTGACGAGCCCACAGAACTGATGGAACACCTTCACTTCAAGATACTGGCCAGCCCCACCGCCACCCTCCGAGGAACCCTCATCTACCGACCCCCTGGACCCCGCAGACCCTTCGCCAACTCCATCACGGACATTATCTCCCCGCAGGCCATCGCATCCACCAACTACACCCTGCTGGGAGACCTCAACTTCCACCTCGACAACCAACTGGACCCCAACACCACATCCCTCCTGGACAACCTCCACAACATTGGACTGCGCCAGATCGTGACCGAGCCCACGCACTCAGCAGGACACACCCTCGACCCCCTCTTCACTACAGGAAACTCCATCACCTTCAGCCACACCACCGAACTCCCATGGACCGACCATCGTTGCGTCCACTTCACCTTCAGAACACCCACCATCCACAGACACCAGCACCTGCTTCCACGAAGAAACTGGACCAAAATCACCGACGACCAGCTCACCTCCTCACTCAACAACTCCACCCCAACCATCGCGGAAAACGACGACCCCAACACCGCAGCCCGAACCCTGCATAGATGGATCACGGACAGCACCAACACCATAGCCCCCTCAAGAAAAACAACAATACACGCGCCAAGAAAGCCAGATGGTTTACCACCGAACTTCGAGAGTCCAGAAGCACATGCCGCCGCCTCGAAAAGGCCTGGAGGAACACCAAATCCACAGAAGCCCACGACAACTTCAGAGCCGCCACCAACGCCCACCATCAACTCATCAGAGAAACGAGGAAAAAGCGATTGAAGACAGAATCTCCACCCACGCGCACAACAGCAAGGAACTCTTCGGCATCATCAAGGAGTTCGCCCAACCCACTAAGCGAGTCTACCGACATCCCTCCCTCACAAGACCTCTGCGACAAACTCAGCACCTTTTTCCACCACAAAATCAAGAGCATCTACGACAACTTCGACGAAGACAACCAACACACTGAACCCTCACCAACCACCCCCGACACCCGGAAACCAGCGATTGACGACTGGACAGCCCTCACCACGGAAGACACACTGAAGACAATTAAGTCAATCCACTCAGGGGCCCCCACAGACCCCTGCCCCCACCACATCTTCAACAGAGCCGCCGACACCATCGCACCCATGCTCCGCCACACCATCAACCGCTCCCTGGCGACCGCCTCGTTCCCCGACGACTGGAAACACGCCGAGGTCAACCCCCTCCTAAAGAAACCCTCAGCGGACCCCATCGACCTCAAAAACTACAGACCCATCTCCCTGCTCCCATTCCCAGCGTAAGTCATCGAGAAAGCCATCAACAGCCAACTCGCCACATTCATTGAAGAACACAACATCCTCGACTCCTCCCAATCCGGCTTCAGAAAAAACCACAGTACGGAAACCGCCCTCCTCGCCGCAACAGACGACATCCGCACCCTACTGGACAAAGGAGAAACAGTAGCCCTCATCCTCCTCGACCTATCAGCGGCGTTCGACACAGTCTCCCACCGCACCTTAATACGCAGACTCTACGACGCAGGAATCCAGGACAAGGCCCTCGACTGGATCCGCTCCTTCCTCTCCAGCAGGACGCAGCGGGTCAGACTCCACCCTTTCCTCTCGGACCCCACACCTACCACCTGCGGAGTCCCCCAGGGCTCCTCCCTCAGCCCGACGCTCTTCAACGTCTACATGGCTCCACTCGCCCCCATCGTCAGAACCTACGGACTCAACATCGTGTCATATGCAGACGACACCCAGCTCATCCTCTCCCTATCCAAAGAGCCCAACACCGCCAGACGCAACTTTCGAGAAGGCATGGAAGCCGTCGCCAAATGGATGAAAAACAGCTGCCTACAACTAAACACCAACAAAACAGAAGTACTCATCATGGGCCCAAACACCGATGTCTGGAGCAACACCTGGTGGCCCCCCGCCCTCGGAAACCCGCCAACCCCCACGGACCACGCACGCAACCTGGGAATCATCCTGGACTCCGAGCTCAAAATGGACCGCCAGATCAACTCTGTCTCGTCTTCCTGCTTCCACACCCTCCGCCTCCTTCGTAAGACCTTCAAATGGATCCCCCTCGAACACCGAAAGACCGTCACTCACGCCCTGGTCACCAGCAGACTCGACTACGGCAACGCACTCTACGCCGGAATAAACAAAAACCTCACCCGCAAGTTACAGAACATCCAGAACGCCGCCGCAAGACTGGTCCTCAACCTGCCAAAACACTGCCACATCTCCCAGCACCTGCGCACACTCCACTGGCTCCCTGTCGAGGCGAGAATCACCTTCAAGATGCTCACCCACGCACACAAGGTCCTCCACGGCACCGGACCAGCATACCTGAACAGCTGACTCAAATTCCACGCACCCCAAAGGACCCTACGATCAGCCCAGCTCTCCTACGCCGTGGTCCCCCGCACCAGAAAGACCAGATCGGGAGGCCGCTCCTTCTCCTTCCTCGCGGCCAAAGCATGGAACGCCCTTCTGCTCCACCTCAGACAGACAACATCGCTCCCCATCTTCGCAAGAAACCTCAAAACCTGGCTTTTCGACAGACCCCCTCCTTGATGGATGGAACCTGCACCCCTCCCCCCCCAGCGCCTTGAGACCCTTACGGGAGAGAGGTCGCGCTTTAACAAACCCCTGATTGATTGATTGATTGTCTTGCTGCATGTTTCATTTTTCTCTTTTCTCCTGTTTTTCTTCGTGGGCCCCGGTTGCCCCTTCTCCTCTCGGTGAAGGGGTGTGGCTGGCTTTTTGTCAGTCTTTTGGTTCTTTTTGTCTGGCTCCTCCTGTGCGGGTTTTGTGGTCCTCTCTGTATTCTGTTTATCCTTCATGGCCCGTCCTGCAGGAGTTTTTCTCTCCAGGGGTCTGTCGGGCTGCCTCTTGGCTGTCGCCTCGCTGTTTTGTTTGGCGTTTTTGACTGGTGGTGATGCATGCTTTGATGGCTGCTTTTGCTGTGGGTTTAGGGTCTGTAGCCCTTTTATGTGCTTTTTCTTGCAGTAGGGTTCCCTGCTATGTCAAGCTTCTTTTTTGTTTCGGGCTTGTTACGTCCTCATTATGTAATGACTGGGACGAGTAATGTCCCATTACTTACTGATAATCTTTATTACCCCTATTAAGGTCCTCCTCATCCCAGTCAAGTCCCCTTCCTCCCCCCCTCTTTTGTTGTGTCTGGTGTTGCTACTAGCAGGCATGGAGGCAGGTGGGAGGGGCCTTTATTCTAAGGAAATAAAAAAAATACTGTGTTAGAGTGCCTCATTATGTAATGACTGGGACGAGAATGACCATAATCGGGGTAATGAAGATTACCGGTAAGTAATGGGACATTCGTATCAATGGCAATTGCTTGTATTTGCCTTGCGGAAGGCTTGGAGGAATTCGGAGCCCCCTCCCATCAGCAATGGTTAACTCGGCTGCGCTCTAAGTATCACCTGGAGAGCAATTTATATCAATGCAAGGGTAGAAGGGCGAGGTAAAGGGGGCCTTCATCAGGACACCAGGGCCTAACTGGGTACTTAGGAAATATTATTGAGTATGATTTTACTATTTATTGTTGCTTTTATGGGAAGTGGGACAAGAGGTAATGGAGGGTTTATGCTATGGATTATGAATTAAGGAATCGAATTTATATGCAACTGATGAATTTTGGACTTGTATAATATGTTAAGCTGGTGGCCCAGTGAGCAAATGTAAGGGAAAATGGTCGAGTGAATTGCGCCTGTGCCCTTGAGAAAGACATCTGTATATTTTGCTTTCATGTTGCTTAAACATATAAATAAAATTAAAAGAAAATGTAAAAACAAATAAGGAAACATTTTACAGGCATGCATTGCTTCAATAGAAATCTACCTTTGTAGAGCATATCAAACTCATCAAGTAGGATGTTCTTAGTAGAGGTGCACACATTAGGGAAACGCAGGGAGAGATGACCAACTAGAGGCCTAATTTTGTCCAGCCCATCATGTCGGGATGTTCTTTCAGGATAGCCCTGGTGTTGTCATAGAAATGAGGAAATCACAGGAGAATTTGATAACAATCCCTTCTCGTTAATGAAGGAAACAAAGAGGTCTAAGCAATAGTGTGCATTGACCAGTATAACTCAATGTTGGGTTTTCTGAAAAGTCCTAGAACTTGTTGGAGACACCAGTTTATTTTTTTATTTTTACTGTGTCAGTGGGAACCCATGAGCGTGACCTTGCATGCAGAGGCAAATCAGGATGTTGCTAGAAAAACTGTTGTGCATACAGATGTGTCTGAATTAGTATTTACTAAAAAACAAATGTCACTGAAATTCATTTTGAAGCATTGGATTGACGAGACATGCTGTACTTCGAGTAATACTCCTGCTACATTAAACAAGGGAATTTTGGGCAGCACACTGATATACAGGTAAGGGATAAGAAAATGCAGTGGCATTGAAAGATGAACAATTCTCAGGCTGGCTATCTTTGGGCTCTGGCTGGCTGACCTGAGGCAAAGCCTGGCTGCTTGGAACAAAGCTAAAATTTCTATTGGTTCTCCTGGCTCGCTGAAGACTTTGAAAGAAGTGGTAAACACAGGCTGGCCTGCCTGGGGTGAAGCATGCAATGCTTGTGTTACTTGGCACATCTTCACCACTGCTGGTGTCAGAGTCAGCTGAAGTGGGCACATACTCCAAGCATTCAGCTGCTCCTTTCTCTGACAATTGCTCATCATCACTGCCTTCTGACTGTGATTCTTCTGTCTGTAGCATCAACATTTCTGTCACATCTTTAACTTTGTATTGTTTCTGCATATTTCAAGAAAACACAAGTAAGATGTGCATAGTCAAATGCATAGACAGAGTCAACCTGGGATTGGGGAGGTAGGTGTGTTTTAGAGCGATGGTGAACTGTTGCTGTGGGGTATGATGGGGAGAGTGTGTGTGTGAGAGAGAGAGGCACATGGGTTTGAAAGAGAAGTGAGCAGTGTCATTTTTATCCTAAAAGGAGTGAATATGTTTACTGTGAGTGTGAGTGGTGAGGGTGAGTGTGACCTATGTCAGTGTATACTTTCCTTCGTAGGGGCGCTATATGAAAGTGTGAG
The DNA here is from genome assembly GCA_963921515.1 of Calotriton arnoldi. Taxonomy (NCBI): domain Eukaryota; kingdom Metazoa; phylum Chordata; class Amphibia; order Caudata; family Salamandridae; genus Calotriton; species Calotriton arnoldi. Next base: position 78,314 of record CAWUFW010001546.1, read on the forward strand.
GCATTGTGCGGGAAGATGTAGGTGCGTATGAGTGTGTAAAAAGAGTGCTATATATTTTATTTCTCTACATGGCGTGAACTGCACTTGGCTATGTGTGAATGTTGTCTCAGAGTGCTTTTTTGCGTAACTATGGAGAAACTGATATATTACTCAAGGGGGATAAATACCCTCCCTTAGTAATAATCACAATCCTGGTCTGGGTGAACCCTGAAAGTCATTAAATTAACCTGAAATGTATCCCCTGGTAATTATGGCACAGAGCAGGGAGGCATAACTGAGGGCAATGGGTAAAATACTTGTGCAGTATCAAAACAGTAATAAAGTCAAAATACAACACAATAAAAATACGAAACTGAATTAGAAAAATGGAGTATATTTTAGTAAATAAAATCGCACCAAAAGAACAAAAATCCAATAGTGGAAACCAGAGATATGAATGTATTAAATGTTAAATTAAAACAGCACCTAAAGGCATTTATAGCGAACCGCCATCAACTGGTCATGGTAGACCTTGACACATGCGCGATTTGGGGCTGACTGCAATGGAGCGCAGGTTGAATTCAGTTTTACCTTGGGACTTAGTTTCAAAAATTGAAGTAAAAAATCCTCAGCGAGCAAGGCAGAAGGGTTCCACGATGTAGGATAGCTGTTGGATATGGTCCCGGTGAAGCCATTGGTTTTGGTGGTAAAAGCTCTAAGCAGGAGTAATTCAAATTTTGCACCCAGAGAACTCCTTGCGCCAGCAGGATACTTTTGGCACGTTTGCCAGGTCAAAATCTCTACCTTCGCACTTACTTTTTTGGGGATCGGAATTGTTCAGCAGAGCAAGGCTGCAGGCTGTAGATGAGGAGGGCTACACAAGGCGGGAACTTTCCGCGAGGTCCGGCTGAGTAGGATTTGCTCCTATAGAAAAGCTAAAAATGGGAGAAACCTGAATCTTCAGCCCAGCAGCAACGAACCTTGGATAGATGACTTGGCAGGTTTGTCCTGGTACTTCGGAGGTCTTGAATCTGAAAATGTTTTTAAGACACAGATTTTCAGGGGTGGTAGTAGAAGTACAACCAGACACAGCTAAGGGTTCCTGGACCTCAGAAGCAATATTTGGGGGTCCGGACTCACTCTACCATAGGCCAACAGCTGGGTCCAAAGGGCTCAATGTCACATTATCAATGCACACAATATCGATATACAAAAATATCGGAAGTTAAATATTGTTATCAAAAATATTGCCTCCCTGTATATACTTAACACACATACCACAAATATCACTGTTCAGACTGTTGTTTTTTTACTTTTATCGAAAACAAAAATATCGGAACCAGAAAAATTGATACCTTTAAATAAACATCTGATTAATCAAAAAATTTGCCTCACACAATATCGACGACAATAATAACACCAAAATAATTACATTATCGCTAATAAACATAATAATAACCACAAAACATTAAAAACAACATTAAACTACATATACACATGTTTTTACAATAATAAAATATATTACATCACCAAAACACTTGTAAGTCACCCCAAATAAAAATATAACTAAATACATAACAACATTATTTAAAAAAATCTTTACATGAACTACAAACATTCATACAATTTATAAAAAATATATATAAATTAAATTAAATTAAAAAATATTGAAACACATAACAAACAGTATAAATAAAACATCAATTAGCGTTTACCATAAAAGGACATAACTGATAAAAAAATTAAACCAAAATGAAACTAACCATTAAAATAAAACTATAAAAAAGCTTAACCAGGGAACATGGCAGCTGGCTGAATAAGCTGGCCACAAGCCCTCCTCTAGTGTCTGTGGCGAGGGCATACAGGACGGCAAGCTCACCAGTTGAGCGAGGGGCAAAGCAGCGGAGCAAACACCGTGGGCTGTGTACATGGTTGACAGGTGGGTCTGTGAATGGTTGGTGGAGTCTCCCGGAGCCATATGACGGCGGTACACTCTGGAGGAAGGCAGCGCTAGGGCTCCGCAGGGTTCAGTGGGCCTGGGTGCTAATTACCCTCCAGGGTGTGTTAGGTAGTGCCAGTACAAGCTAGTGGCTGCATGCGAAGCCATCGGAGGAGAAGAGGTTCACGAGTGTGCAGGGGAAGGAAGGCAACACCCATGCTAATCATCTCATGCATTCAGCAAAGGGGGTTGCTGCAAGAAACTGCATTGAGAGCACTCTGGAATCATCGTCAGTCAAATAGAAGCAAACCAAAGGAATGAGGTTAGTGAATTCTTCAAGGGTGAGTGGAGTGTCAGGGGGGGTGCGGGGGAAATGCTTTCTAAGCAAGAGCAAGATAAGGCTGGAGGTCTCGGTAAACTCATAGAGTATTCTAAGGCAATTGGACACAGATGGGAATTTTTATACCATTTACTCCCCCTGTGATAGCCATCTCCATAACCAGAAGTATGAGTACTCTTAATACATATACCCTGGAGCCTGTTTTGGCTCCATCAGCACCCCCTCTCACGAAAGTAGAAACAACGCAAATAGAGCTTCCGAGAAGGTGGTACATACAAAAGCCCTACATAGTGGGAAGATTACTCCCTCCTTGAGGTCTTACTCCAAGGTTCAGTCCATTAAAGAGGTTTACGTACCAGCCCTCTCCTCACAAACTTTTCCAGTCGTTAGGCATAAGAGTGGACACAATATGGAGGCAGGGGAAGATGGCTTGGACGACACCGTGAGCACTGAGGAGATTACAGTGGGGGTGCTCATAGAAAATAGATTCCAAGCTCTTGTGGAAAGATGCCCGGTCTCTGATCAGGACAGACGGTCTCAACCCTAAAGTGGAGAGTTAGGAGTCCCAGTGATCCCAAGGGGACAGGCGGGGTCCAGATTTTGCTTACAAGCCTAGCTAGTAGAAGAGGTAAAGTCCAGGTTCGCAATTTCAGAGAAGAATCAGGCGAGCATCCAGTGCCCCTGCAGGCGCTTGAAGGGAAAATGGACACCTAAACGCAAAGGATGAATTCACTTGGGTTCTTGCTAGAGGAGCTTAGGGAAAAAGCTGAGGTCAATCAAGAGGAGATTCAAGCTCTGACAGCTGGCGAGAAGGAGCTTCGAGTTAAGCTAGAATCCTTGGAGAACAATGCAAGGAGCAATATTGTGAGACTTCTGAACATTTCTGAAGGGTCTGAAGGAGATGATTTGAGAGCATTTGTGACTAATTTAAACATAAATATTATTTCATCCATAGACCCTAGTGACTTGGCTGCCGACATAAAGAGAGTCCATTGAATCCCATTTAGAAGGAATCCAAAGAGGAAGAGAGCAGGAAAAATTCTAATCAACTTTAAGACATACACACTTAAACAGCAGATCCTCTCAGCTGCTCTGAAGGTGCGGTGCTTCAAGATAGAAGATTTCTCTTTATGAATTAGCTAAGACATCTCAAGGGCAACTCAGGATCGACAATGGGGGTTGGGGAACCATATATAGGAACTTAGAAAACTGAGTGCCACAGCTCACCTCAGCTCAGGTTCCGTGTAGATCTCAAAGTTAAGTGGAAGAATAGCATGCACAATCTGCGAGAACCAGGGGAGGTGGAGAAACTAATTAAGCAAATTAGGGCCCATAAGAGTGAAGATCAACACTAGTGGAGGAGCTCAAATGGGTATAATGAGACTACCCAACAGGAAAGTAGGGAGGGTTCCCTAGGGGAGGATGGATAAAGGGGTTGACACAAGAGAGGGGTATGAGGAGGGTGTGGCATTGGGTGTGGAGCATTAGGGAAAAAAACAACAGAAAAAAGGTGCTTATTTGCAGGAAGTCGTAATGTACGGCTTAAGAATAGGTGGTGGCTGGCGGGTTACAGACAAAGTCACTGGGGAAGTGAAGGATACGGAAAGAATGACAGATGTAAATAGGGAGTATTCCCTGCAAGTTTTGTCTTGGAATGTGACTGGACTTAGAGTCACTATTAGTCCGATATTAAAACCTAATAAGGACTCCAAACTCTGCGAATCCTATAGACCAGTTGTTCCCAAACTTTTTCGACTCGTGGATCCCTTGAACTATTGGCCGTTGGCCACGGCTCCCCATTATGTTTTTTTAGCGGGTCGGGGGAAAGTAAGCCCGGCCTCTGGAGTTCTTCCATTTTATTCTCTGAAAATAATTGCCATGAAGCTGATGGAGGTAGTATAATCAAAGATGTAACAAAATACAATTATAATAGTTGTCTAATAAAAAAACTTTAATTGGTTAAGTCAGAAACAATGCTCTTCAGCACTATGGTTTGCATACTGAATTTTGTAAAACTATTTTTTATTTTTTTTTATTTGCCACTAGCATTGGGTGCTCTCCTACAGATCATTGTAGTTGTTAAGGAGCCACTTTTGAAATAAAAGAATGTTGCTCCACTAATCTTATTAGCTATTTGTCCACATTAGTAATGTTTTGGTGTTCTAGACCAATCCCTTTGCTAAACTGTGATTATAAGATCTATACACATATTTTGGCAAAGAAATTGATACAAACGTTTTCTCAGATGAGCCAATGCAGGTAATAAACATAGTTATAGCCTATGGAATAATGGAATAATGGTTTTGACCCCCATACTGACAGCCCTCTGGATCCTTTTCTATTGGTGAATGGAGGGTACATTTCCATCCAAGATCCACTCACTATTTTATACAGAACAGACGGTTCAACAAAGGTTGAACATAGCTCCTCATCTTTGCTAGCTATCAGCACTATAATATTGAACCCTACATTACCAGTGATTTGCATTTAATCTATGTGGATGATTCAGTACTACCAATAGTGGAGAACCACAAGATTTCACAAATGACTCTGAATAAAACTGCCTTCTCCCTACAGAAACCTGCCAGCAGTTGTAAAACAATATGTACTTGAGTAGCAAACTTTTGCCAAGATGGCTCCTTCCTCAAATTAATGGTATGTGGTATATATGAGGAAGTGGTGAAACATATCATGGGCGGCATTCGTTGCGCCTTGAGCAACATCCTCAAATACCGATGGACCATTGCTGCCAAAGTTCTTGCTTCTGTATGTTTTCACAACTTTTTTTTCTTGTTTTTAATGGTCTCATGCCCTCTTGCTTTGACTGCAGTCTGAGTGACCTTTGCAGCTCATGTGTTTATATGTGCAAACTTTCACATATGATTTTAAGCTATGATGGGGTTTGATATTTCATTTATTTCATGTTATCATCATTTATTACTAGGGACATGATTGCAATCCCTGGCATGGACATGATTTCTTTCTCACATTAGCATGACCTTGGATTTAACAACCAGAAGATAGTGAGAAAATGTTTTCCTTCCACAGCATTACTTTTCTACTGACACCACTAGGGTACCTTAGACACTTGGTATGTAGTTACCATAAGCGCGTGTTGTGTAGTTTCCTTAGACACTTGTTATGTAGTTGCTTAAGTCAGTTTTTATATAGTTGCCCATTAGGTATTTGCTATGTAGTTGTCTTAGGCACTTGTTATGTAGTTAACGTAGGTGCTTGTTATGTAGTTACCTTAGGCACTTGTTATGTAATTAGCCTAGGCACTTGTTATGAAAGTGCCTTAGGCTCTTGTTATGTAGTTGCATTAGACTCTTGTTATGCAGTTGCATTAGGCACATGTTATGTAGTTGCCTAAGGCACTTGTTATGTGTTACCTTAGGAACTTGTTATGTATTTGCCTTAGGCTCATATTATGTAGTTGCCATAGGCTCTTGTTATGCAATTGCATTTGACGCCTGTTGTTTAGTTTCTTTCTGACACCAATAGGGTACCTTATGTACTTGTTATGTAGTTACCTTAGGCACTTGTTATGTAAGTGCCTTAGGCTCTTTTTGTGTAGTTGCTTTAGGCTCTTGTTATGCAGGTGCTTTAGGCTTTTGTTATGCAGTTGCCTTAGGCTCTTGTTGTGTAGTTGCCTTATGCTCTTTTTTTTAATGATGTGTAAATGCATCGGTTTTTTTTAATGCTTTTTTTTTTCTTGGCATTTAGTCCCGTATACAAAGTACATCTTTACACAACAGATCCATGTAAATTACTTGTTATAAATCCAATGGCTCTGTTATCAATCGAAGCTGCATACATCCATTTGGTTCATCTTTCTACACATTATAAAGCATTACATTAATAACTTACAACAGTTTTAGAGTGTCGCACTATATTTTGCCAACATTTCGTATAACAAATAAACATTAACAATAACCCCTCACTTCCCACCCTGTCCTTTGGGTCAATCATCTTGTTAGTTTGCGATCACTCATACTATGTATCGTCCCCGTTGTTTAAGAGCCGGGCCCTACTTTTCAGGGTGACTGTGTGGCATGTCCCTGTGGGGAGGATCCCACTAGTTAGTCTGCTGAGGGGTCGACTCATGGTCTCCCTGGAGGTCTGCTATCATGGAGGCCCACGCCATTCTGTCTTCTTCGGCTTTTTCATCCTTTCTTACAAATCTCATTCTGACCAACCTCCGCCGCCGCCCACTCGTTTATATCTTTCAGCCAGTCCACGTGTTTCGGGGGTTGGGGCTGTAACCATACTATTAATATCCGTCGCTTGGCCAGCACCAACCCCAAGTTAATAAATCTTGTACTCAGCTTCTTGTTTTTTGGTTGGGGTAGTAGGCCCAATAACACTTGCTTAACCTCCCATGGTATGTGTTGTGTGTGTCCCCTAGGAGTAGCGCTGGCTGTGCGCGCGGAGCTAGCAAAATAAGACACGGGACACAGCGGCTAATATTATCGGGCCGTGACTGCCGTCTCCCGGCTTCGCCCCTCCTTTATTATCTCACGCCGGCCGGCGTGAGCGCAGGGGTGGGCCCTACTAGCGTGCGTTGGCAGCCGCCAACTAGCACGCTAACTCATCACATCCCATCTTAACTCAGTCTTTGACAGCTTCCCCAGAGTCACTTACTTGACAGGCAAAGTCTCTCAGCCGACTGCTGGGTGCGGGGTTGTTTCTCAACGCATACCTGTTATTGCTTCTGCTGGGCCTCTGCTCACTGGATGGGTCCGCGGGCATCTGCTGCTCCACTATTGCCCCACGGGCCCCTCCCAGTTCTCTTGGCGATGACTCTTCCTCAGTATCTCTGTCCGGTGCCTCGATGGGTTCCTGGCTGCTGATATCCGGCTCACCAAGTCCACAACTTGACTCGGCACCCGGCGCTGGGCAGTCAACTCTTTTGAACCATGATATGTTGCGTGTTACTGTGTCTCCTTCTCTCTCTGCCGAAACCATTGTTCCGTTCACTCCAACCACAGTCCAATACCCTGGCTCGTAGCGAGTCCGAAACTTCCCTCCTGGTCTTCGGTCTTTTATGATCACAACGTCTCCTTCCCCTAACTGCCGGGTTATTGCTCTCCTTGTTCGGCTGGTTGCTAGGTTGTGCTCTTCTCTTCTCTCCCGGGCGCCTTCCTCGTCGAATGGTGGGGGGAGTCCAGCCTGGAGTGGTGGGTAGGCTGTCCCTGCGGGTCCCATTGAACATTACTGCAAATGGAGCTTGTCGTGTGGAGCTATGAGGAGTGCTCCGGTACTCTCGAAGAAAATCCTGTAGTTGTTGCTCCGGATTTGCCTGCTCGGCCACAGCAATGCGGATGACCTTGTTAATAGTTCTCATGAACCTTTCAATGTCACCATTAGCCTGAGGGGCTAACTGAGGGGCTAACTGAGGGGTGATCCGCCTGTGCCGAATGCCTTGACGTTTCAGAAATTCCTGGAATTCATGCCCATGGAACGGGGGCCCGTTGTCGCTCCTGACTTCTTCAGGGAGCCCAAACATAGCGAATATTTTGTCTAAGACTGGGCCGACCTGGGCGAATGCAGTAGAGCTGACGATCTCAACCAGAGGATACTTGGAATAGCTGTCCATCAGAGCCAGGGTGAACCTCCCATCAGGGAAGCTTCCGAAGTCGATGCTTATCTTCTCCTATGGCTTTGTCCCTCGCTCCTCTGTCTGAATCGGCGCCGGTCTCTCAGGGGCACTTGTTATTTGGCAGGACGGGCATCTTCGCACTAGTTCCGCCACTCGAGCATCCAGTCCAGGGAACCAGATTTTTTCTCGCATTCTTGCTTTCATTTTCTCTACCCCTTGGTGACCAATGTGGGCTAACTGGGTGGCTCGCAACTGGAGTGATGCAGGAATGACAACTCGTTGTCCTCTCAGTAGGATCCCATTTTGGGTGATGCTCAACTCATTCCTGACTCGCCACATGTGCAGTAGACTCTCTTTTTCCGGGCCCGCCCATGCGTTGGCCGTTTGGATGAATTGATGCCAGTGTCCGCCCTGGACGGCTGTCCGAACTCTGTCGACCACGGGGTCTGCCGCTGCAGCTGCAGCTACTTCATCCAGAGTCATTGCACGAGGGCAGGTAAGGGATGAGACCATGTTTATATGTGCTTCCGTCTCCAGGGTGTCCTGGTCCTCCTCTTCCTCATCCTGTGGATCCGGATGTCTCGATAGGAAATCAGCAGGGTTTTTTGGCTCCTGGGCGGTAGGCCACTTCCATTTCGTATTGTTGCAGGCCAATGGCCCACCGCTCGATGCGTGGAGGCGAATGGGGTGCTGAACCTTTGAATAGTGGCACCAGGGGTTGGTGGTCCATGATGACCTTGAACGGGTTGCCACAGATGTAGAGGTGAAAATGCCTGCATGCCCAACGGATCGCGAGGGCCTCCCTCTCTATCTGCGCATATCGCTTTTCGGTTGGTGACAGCGCTTTGCTGGCATATGCCAGAGTGGCCCACCTGCCAGGTTCTTGTTCCTGGGTAAGGACTGCCCCTAGTCCTAAGGGGCTGGCGTCGACTAATAGCTCCGTCCTCTTCACTGGATCGAAGTATACCAGGGTCGCCTGGTCGAGGAGAGCACTCTTGACGGTTTGAAACGCCGTTTCTTCGGTAGATCCCCACTGCCACATGGCGTCCGCTTGGGTGAGGTTCCACAGGGGCTCTGCAATGGTGGCAAGACCTGGAATGAAACGGCCACAGTACGTCGCCATCCCAAGGAAACTACGCACTTCAGCTACTGTTTGTGGCGCTGGCGCATTCTTGATCGCTTGGTACTTCCGTGGGTCTACTTGGATGCCTTCCTGTGTGAATGTGTATCCGAAAAACTCTATCCTTTGCTGAAACAATAGACATTTTTCTCGATGCAGGGTGACCCCATGGCCATGGAGCCTTTTCAGCGTGGCCCTTAGGTGCTTGTAGTGTTCCTCCGCCGTCTTCGAGTGGATGAGAATATCATCACTCACATTCAGTACATTGGGCAGTCCAACCAGAATCTCTTTCACGGCATTCTGAAAAATCTCTGCGGCTGACGATATGCCGAAGCTTAGGCGTTTGTATCGCCTGAGTCCTAAATGGGTACTGAACGTGGTGATGTACCTGCTCTCTTTGGCCAGTGCCATTTGATGATAGCCCGCGTTCAGGTCCAGCTTTGAGAACCATTTGGATCCGTTAAGATCAGCCACTATGTCGTCCATTGTTGGAGTTATGTGGCGTTCCCGCCTGATCGCCTTATTAGGGAGGCGCATATCTATGCAGATCCTGATTTTCCCTGGCTGGCGGGGTTTCTCAGCGATCACCATTGGAGATACCCATGGAGTGGGACCAGAGACCTTTTCTATTACGCCTTGATCCTCCAGTTTCTGCAGCTCCTCTTCTACTATCGGTCGAAGATGAAAAGGGATCCTCCTAAGCCTTAGGGCCATTGGTTTGACGGTTGTGTCAATGTGTAGCTTCACGGGCTCCCTTTTCATTGTTCCTAGGCCCGTGAACAGGTCTTTGAACTGGTCCAGCAGGTCTTTCGTCTGGTCAGCCTGCACACTCTTCGCAAATGTTATCAGCCCCAGATCTTCAGCTGCATGGCTGCTTAATAGGGTGTCTGCTTCCTGGTTGATTACGTGGATATCTATCGTGATCTCTGCATCCTCATGCCGGACAGGTACCGTAATTTTCCCTCGGAGCGGTAGTGGTGATGTACTTCCATACGCAAAGATTTTCGTCTTCGATGGCCGGAGGTCCGGCTTTGGTCGTAGCTTGTTATACTGTTGTATCCCCATTACTGTAACTGAGGCACCTGTGTCGATGACCGCGCTGACTTCCGATCCCGCTATGTGCACCTTGCATCTGGGCTGCGGCCGCCTTCTTCTCTTTAGTGCTCGGGTGAACGAGACTAAGTATGTCTCTTCTTCATCCTCGGATGAGGTGTCCTCCGCTTGGTAGATGTTTCGTCCACTTTTCATCTCCTTTTGCGCAGATGTCAGCGACATGCTTGATAGCTGGCGAACCAGTCTTCTCCCTGGCATAGGTCTCTTCCCCTCTTTCCGTTGCCCTTTTCTCCGGCACACCGACGCGAAATGGTTGGCCACACCACAGTTCGTGCACGTCTTCCCTCTGGCCGGGCACGCTTGTGCCGGGTGCTCCTCGTATCCGCAGTACCCACACTGGCCTTTTGACGTGGTGAGTGGGCGATCCCGTGGTTTCCTGTCTTTGTCTTTCACTCTGACTGCGTCGGTCCGTTCCGTCTTTACGTTGACGCTCTTGTCCGTGTTGCGCACCAGGGCCAGGTCCATCTCTTCCGCACGCGCGGCAGACAGGTCATGTGACCGTGCCATCACTAGTATGTCCGCCATTGGTATATTGGGTTGACGCAGTATGAGGCCACGTAACATCTTGCTGCGAATGCCTAGAATTAACTGCGCTCTGATCTCTTCCGCCGCTCTGTCACCTGCAAGGTGTGTGCTAGCAAGTTCTCGCAGTCTGGCATGAAACGCGTCCACTGATTCCCCTTCCTTCTGCCGGGCCTGGCGTAACTTAAAGTGCTCGAAATCCGGATTGAGCTGTGGGTCGAAGTGCTCATTTAACGCTGCCACGGCTGCTGTATAGTCAGTGGCGAGTCCTGTGTTGGGGAGATGCTTGAAAAGCATATATATTTCTTCCCCTGCATAGTGGAGTAACAACGATCGTTTTACAGCGCCATCCACTTCTCGGGTGGCGATGAAATAATTTTCCAAACGTCCCAACCAGACTTGCCAGCGCGGTGATGCGGTAGCCGGATCAGCTGACTCGCTAAAAGGCGGCAGAACACCAGACGGTGGGTGCTGTGGCAGGACCCTGGCTGCAGCCTGCGCCCCTTCCTCTTGATCGCCCATGATTGATGTTGGTGCACCTGTGGGTGCGTGCGTCACCTTTATCGTGGGGAATGTGATGGTCAATTTTCTGTGGTCACTGGTCGTGAGTTCTGGCACAGTGGATGGCCCTTGACGTAGTGTGTGTGTGTGTCCACCCGGTGTGCCAGCCTTGCCTCCAGCAGGTCTCCTCACCTCACGGGCACCGCTCTCAACGCTGGTCACTCCCCTGAGCCACCTGCAGGTTGCTGCAGCAGGGAGCCCAATTCAAACAGGGCCTCTGCCGCCCACGTGGTCGTCCCTCGAGCGTGTGGCTGTCCAGTCGACCAGCCGGTCCTCCTTCACTGCACCGCCTGTGTCAGCGTCGTGCTGTGCACTCCCAATGTGAGCGCGGGCCTTTCCGCCTCGTCGCCAGTGTTGTGTGTGTCCCCTGGGAGTAGCCCTGGCTGTGCGCGCGGCACTAGCAATATAAGACACGGGACACAGCGGCTAATATTATCGGGCCGCGACTGCCGTCTCCCGGCTTCGCCCCTCCTTTATTATCCTCCGTCACGCCGGCCGGAGTGAGCGCAGGGGTGGGCCCTACTAGCGTGCGTTGGCAGCCGCCAACTAGCACGCTAACTCATCACAGTATGGTCCAGCCAGCAGCCTCCCCCAAACAGGTTAGGATACTTTCCCAGTAGGGTTGTATCACGGGGCATTGCCAGATCATGTGGAGGAAGTCTGCTCCCTGTGTGTTGCATCTGGGACAGCTATCCGTACGGTGTGGGTATATTATATGTAGGGCTCCCGGTTTTATGGTATTTATTTTTTTGACATTTCCATCTGCATTTATCCATATTTATTTTTTGCTAATTTTATCTGTATTTATCCATATTTATTTTGTCTTTTGTGGAAAAACGAAGCTGAAATTAGTATATTTCCACATTTAATTAACCTGTAAATATGCGCTTATGCTTGAATGCCTACTAAGTTTCAATGCTGTAAACACCGGCAGAAGATAAATCAATGCACTTATAAGAAAATATGCACATTTCAGTATCAACCTTGTGCATATCTACTGCTGTTAAAGCCTCTTTACTAAAAGTCCTTTCTTTTTTTAACCCCCTTACCTATCAATCCACACAGCTATTGGCCTGGCAGTCATGGCAGACAGTATTTAGAATTACTCAAAAAGCAACTCAATTTCCATTTTTATCCACATTTAAAAATAAATACAGACAAAAAAATAAATGTTTTCTGTCTGTATTTATCTATAAAAATCAGTAAAAACGGAAAACAGGGAGCCTTAATTATGTGTAATGTGCGTGGGATTAGGAATACTTGGTGTATGACATTGTAATGAAGTCATTTGAATCTTGCATTAGCACTAACTTTGGACACCCCTAGTGTACCTTTCTCCATTCAGCCTCAGTCATAGGTTCATTCAATATTGCGTCCCATTTGTGTTGTATCCCTAACGGCTTCTGTTGTGTGTCCTTGCACAATGCTCGGTATAGATGGGAGATGAGTCGTCTCCCCCGTGCCATGTTTAACATTGTCCCTAATATATTAGTGATGGGGGACTCATCTGGGAAGTTGTGCCACAACTCCTGTGTGACACTCAATATTTTTGCATATTGTAGGAAGTGACCTGGCCCCAACTCAAACTCACTTTGTGCGTCCTCACGTGTTATGAATTGTCCTCCTCTATAGAGGTCCCCCAGTTGTTGGCATCCTCCTTCCCTCCCTCCAACGTCGTATGGACATGGAATCCGCAATCGCGGCAAATGGCCGAATCGCTCATAGGGGCATGTCAGGTGCTTTTGGGGCATGTCGGACCACTCACCGGACGGTGTACTCCCATACTTTAGCCAAATGGCATATTATGTATGGGCGGCTCTCAGGGATCTTCCCCCCATCATCAACAGTCCGGTAAGTGTGTCTCTTCCGTATGTCCCGGCCAAAAGAGATTTTTCTCAATTGTCTTCGTCATCCAACCAATGGACCGCGTATTGGAGCTGAGAGGCCATGTAATAGAGCTCCAGCCTTGGAACCTCCAGTCCTCCCCTCTCCCATGTTCTTTGTAATGTCGTTAATCGTACTCTCCTCTGTTTTATGCCCCATAAAAGTTCACCAATAAGGGTTTCTAGTGTATTGAAATATGATCGTGGTATCATTTAAAATGAATGCTGTAAGATATATAGGCATTGTGGTAAAATGATCATTTTAATGATCGCAATGCCTCCCATAAGTGACAGCGGCAAGTCAGCCCAAAAGCGAATCGAGCCTTTCAGTCCCTCAACCAGGCGGCCAATGTTAAGCTTGTGGTAGGCATCAGCGGAGCTCGCCAGGCAGATTCCTAGGTATCGTGCCCCTTCTTCAGCCCATGGTATATCCATGATTGGTCTCGACTCCGGGAGGGCCGCGGCTAATCTGCCCATTGGTATCATTCTAGATTTTGTAGGGTCAATGTGTAGTCCCGAATTGCCGCATTTCTGCCATCAGTATCGGGACTGATTGTTCCAGTTGTCTCAGGTAGACCAGCGTGTCGTCAGCGTATAGGGATACCACGTGGTTAGTGTTCCCCAACCGTATGCCCCAGGCATCCATGACAGTTCTTAGACATATGGCCATTGGTTCCGTGACAATTGCAAAAAGCAGGGGTGACAATGGGCATCCCTGCCGGGTGCCTCGCCTCAGGGATATGCTCCTCGACACCGTCCTGCCCACCCTCACCATAGCCGTGGGGGCGGCATAGAGCAGTTGGCTCCATTTAAGATACTGGTCCCCTACTCCTATTTGCCGAAGAACCTGCCACATATATGGCCATTCCACTGAATCGAACGCTTGTTCGAAATCCAGAGATGCAATCACATTATCAGTCTCCAGTAGGCTGGGGACCTGCCATACATGTGCCAAATGCCTTAAATTGTATGTTGTGTTCCATCCGGGGATGAACCCCGACTGGTCAGTCTGAATCAGTCTTTTCATCAGCGGAAGAAGGCGTTCAGCCATGGCCTCCTACTACATCGTCTGCAAGAGATAGGGATTACTGGTACCGGACTATCATTGTTTAAATCTTTCCTCTCCGACCGGGAACAATTTGTTGAGATGGACGGTCTCAGTTCTCAGAGCTTCAATCTTCCCTGTGGGGTTTCACAGGGGTCGTCTTTAAGCCCGACTCTTTTTAATCTCTATGTAGTCCCTCTGGCCAGGCTTATCAAATCCTACGGATTTGCTTTGGTGTCATACGCTGACGACACCCAGATTATATTATCCATTTCAGATGACTCCCGAAACACAGCCCAGAACTTTCATGCCTGTATGAGACAGGTGAGTAGATGGATGTCAGAGAACTGCCTTAAGCTGAACTCTAATAAGACAGAGGTTCTCCTTTTTGGCAGAGATGTCTCTTTCTGGTCTTCCGACTGGTGGCCCACGGAACTGGGCCCTCTCCCCTCACCAGTCGCCAAGGCAAAAAACCTGGGCATCATCTTTGACACCACTCTGTCATTTTCCCACCATGTGAATGCAATAACCTCAGCTGCCTGCTTTTCTCTGAAGGTCCTGAGGAAAGTCTTCCTCTTCATTCCACTGGACCTGCAGAAAACAGTGGTTTCGGCCTTAGTTCTATCAAGGCTGGACTATTGTAACAGCCTTTTGATTGGAGTTAACAAAGCTCTCCTAGTTAAATTGCAGGCTATACAGAACTCTGCAGCTCATTTGCTTTTTGGACTGCCAAAATACTCTTCTGCCAAGGCGGCCCTTAATACCCTACATTGGCTACCAATAGAAAAACGGATCAACTTTAAGGCACTCTGCATTGCCTTTAGAGCATTGCACAACCAGGGTCCTGCATATCTGATTGACCACTTTTGCTGGTATACACCAACAAGAAGGCTGCGGTCCTCTTCACTTATGTTGGTGGAGGTGCCCAAAGCAAGACTGTCTAACTGGGGTGGTAAAAGCTTTTTAAATATCACTACCAGACTGTGGAATCAGTTGCCTCTCTCTCTTAAAAATTCCCCGGACCTGTTCTCTTTTAGGAAGGGTCTAAAGACATTGCTCTTTAAGGCATAACCTTAGTACAATTCCGTCACTGTAATCATTCAGCACTTTTTTTACCTCATGGCTGCTGGGGAGGGCCGTCAAGCACCTAGACGCCTTCGGGTATTAGTTGCTCTATATAAATATATAAAATATAAATATATAAAAAAAATATATACCACTCAGTATTTTAACATCAATGTTTAGTAACGATATCGGTCTATAGGAGCTTAGTAGGTTGGGATCTTTATCCTTTTTTAGGATCATGGCGATAAGGGCTTGGCCCATGGTGGATGGAAGAGTCCCTCTAGTTAATGCCTCGTTGTAGACCTCCAATAGTCTATCCACCAAAAGTGGTCCAAAGCACTTATAGAACACTGCGGGGAGTCCATCAGAGCCTGGACTCTTGGCTGTTTTGAGACGCCCTATGGCACCATTTAATTCGTCTTTAGTGATCGGGGAACCTAGGGATTCCTGCTCTTCTATTGTGAGATGGGAGAGCTCTACTGCATTCAAGCCTTAGGCTCGTATTATGCAGTTGCTCTAGGCACATGTTATGTAGTTGCCTAAGGCACTTGTTATGTTGTTACCTTATGCACTTGTTATGCATTTGTCTTAGGCTCATGTTATGTAGGTTCCATAGGCTCTTGTTATGCAGTTGCCTTAGACACTTGTTGTGTAGTTTCTTTCTACTGACACCAATAGGGTACCTTATGCACTTGTAATGTTGTTGCTTTATGTACTTGTTATGTAGTTACCTTGGGCACTTGTTATGTAGGTGCCTTAGACACTTGTTTAGTTGTTGCCTTAGGTACTTGTTATGCAGTTTGCTCCATGGTCAGTTCTGAGTGAGCTTGTTTTGCTCCTTCTGTGGTGAGGACACCATTCTCCCTTTATGTGGGTTGTTGTCACCTCTGATTGGTCACCATATTCCATATTCGTGTTCTCTTAAGTCCTGCAGCTCTATGATGGTTATTTGATACTTCATGTATAGTTTGATTACCTTACTAGTGACATAGATGAAGCCCCTGGTAAGTGCATGATTTATTTTTCACAGTAGCTTGACCTTCTTGAGTTTAACAACCAGAATTTCCATTCAAGATACTGAGAAACATCTTTCCTTCCACAGCATTACACTTCTACTGACACAAATAGGGTACCTTAGCACTTGCTATATAGTTGCATTCGGTACTTGTCATGTAGTTGCCTTAGACATGTGTTATCTAGTTGCTTTCGGCACTTGAAATCTATTTACCTTAGGCACTTGTATGTAGTTACCTTAGGCATTTGTTATGTAGTTACCTTAGGCACTTGTTATGTAGTTGCCTTAGACACTTCTTGTGTAGTTTTCTTCCATGCACACCAGTAGGGTGCCGTCGGAACTTGTAATTAAGTTGCCTTAGTCACTTGGTATGTAGTTATCCTAGGCACTTGTTATGTAGTTGCCTTAGGCTCTTGTTATATATTAACCTTAGGCACTTGTTATGTAGTTAACTTAGGCACTTGTTATGTAGTTGCCCTAAACACTTGTTATGTAGTTGCCTTAGGCGCTTGTTATGTAGTTGTTTTAGTCACTTATTATATAGTTGCTGCATTAGGATCTTGTGATGTAGCTGCCTTAGGCACTTCTTATGTAGTTTCCTTCGGCACATGTTATGTAGCTACCATAGGCACTTATTATGTAGTTGCCTTCGGTTCTTGTTATGTAGTTGCCTGTGACACTTATTGTGTATTTTCCTTCTATTGACACCAATAGGGTTGCTCATTGGCCATTCCTGAGTGATCCAGTTTTGCTCATTCTGTGATGAGGACACAGTTGTGCATTTCTGTGGGTTGTTCGTCTCTCACCTCTGGTTTATCACCATATTACATATTCTGTGTTCTCTCAAGTGCTGTACTTCTTTGTGTAGCTCCTCTCCTGCTGCTGAGTGATTTTGAAAGAGCACATTCACTTCTTTCATTAGTTGTACCGTTGCTGGTTTGCCACTGTTTTGCTTGTCAGTAGATTCTGATTCTTTTGTTTCTCCTTGGATTCCAGAGAGCACATTTCCTTCTTTCCTACCCCAGATAGGAAATATTCCGTTCACTTATGAGGTTCCTTTCTATAGGTTGCTGGTTTTCCAGACCTCAATGATTAGTTTGCATTCTAGTACCTTCTAGAAGATGAGTTGCGGCCACCAAGGGTTGACAACATATGCTAAACCAAATAATCAAACGTTCCCTGGAACCAGCAGTCAAAGTCTGGGGTCAGAGGCGTGGCTAAAAAAACTAAATATTCTGTGGCATGTTTTGGTCTTTCATCTTCAGGTATGAACTTATAAAATAACACACAGTTTAAATGTAAAATAAATGCAAGGTAAGTTAATCAGTGGGAAATGCACTATCCTACTTTATGAAACCTTTATTAGCTAATGCACTGCAGATGTCTGTGTCGGTAACCAGACAGTGGTAAAAAAAAGAGAGAGATGGCCCCACACTATCAGGGCCAGAGCACAATAATCTCAAGAGGGTTTCTCTCCCCACAGAAGCTGACCTGCTCACTCTCCAATTCACATGCACACCATATTCATCCAAAACTCACTCTTAATCCCGTACCACAACACACTTCATCCGGGTGCAAACATTTTATATAATATCATACTTAAAAAGATTACAGTATGTATGTACCCACAATAAAGATAATGATCACACAGAGCATCTGATCCAAAAAGTTGAAACATTTTCAAAACATTTCGGACATATTAAAAAGGAAACATTTCTCTTCACTATGTGGCGCAAACACATCCACATATTAAAAATCACAGTAAAAAACAAAAGATAGGGAGAAACACAATTCAAATTAGTTTGTCTATATCTATACACTGATCCGTTAGAACTGTGATGGAAAGTCATTTATGTGGTATCCGAAATGTCAACTCCCCGATCCACAGACTCCCCAGATTCCGTGTTTCAAATTACGTTGTCACATTTCGGGTGGAAAAGACTCTTAGTTGCCAGCTTCCTCAGGACTAGTAACTCGATTCTCCCAAATTTACATCAAAGTGAAAACTGAAAACCATTAATGTACACAGTGATTTCAATGCACTTAGATATAGAGCAAACATTATGTACTAGCAGTATACATACAAGTGTACCTGCAGGTTGTGCTATGTACAATATTCCATTCATCCTAAATGCATCATTCTGTTTATCTGTAAATATTGCAACCCCTTATTTGGGCGTGGTACCGATAACAGCATCCTCAATTAACTTTCATTTCAAGGCATTCACCTCCCGTACTTAAATCACGAACCTTGAACCT
This sequence comes from Calotriton arnoldi, assembly GCA_963921515.1. Taxonomy (NCBI): domain Eukaryota; kingdom Metazoa; phylum Chordata; class Amphibia; order Caudata; family Salamandridae; genus Calotriton; species Calotriton arnoldi. Next base: position 96,757 of record CAWUFW010001546.1, read on the forward strand.
GAAACCACTACTCCCCTTATGAGAATCTTATCTCATAGTCATACATTGCTAGTTAGCTCACTCATCTCAAAGAAATATGTTTATCAATTTGATTGATGCTTGAAAGATACAGTCTGGAACCCCTCCCATGAATCAAGAGTCCGCCTGTTCTCCTCTTTATAATCGATCACGGTAGGAAAAGGGGAAGCTCCCTCCAAATGAGAAAGCAGTCTAAAATAAAAAAAGGGGGCATGCAACAAAAATATATATATAACCACCACCCTCAATTTACACCGATTCAGAAAGCTGGAGACTCAGTCTGTGTTTGTACGTCTCATTCCACTCTGTGGATAACTGGGAATAACAACTCATGCTTACGTTCCCCGATAAAACCACTTGGCTAAATGCGGTTTCCCTTGTTATGCGCCAAAGATGGAAGGCTCCTCAAGGGCTCTTCACCGTATGGGGGTCACCCTCGTCATGAATGAGCAATCTAAAATAATCAGAAAAATATATATAATTTATCCTCAAAAATCCTACCGGACCTTGCTATTAAAGGGTTGACAACCTCCTCCTCGCCTTTGAGACTGCGGACAGCAGGGCCGGTCCTAGGATATGTGGGGCCCCGGGCAGAATAGGAACATGTGGGGCCCCTAAGCAGATACGACGCGGGATCGGATCGGGCCGGCTAAGAAAGTTATTTTTTTTCCTTTAAATTAAAATTACCCCCCGCCCCACAGTTAACAGCTAACAACCATTGACAAAACGCAGCCGCGGCCGACTCATGCCGGCCGCGACTGGGTTTTGACAATGGTTGTTAGCCGTTTAAGCTAAATGAGTAACTACAATAAATGATTTTACTTTCACCTTGTTGTTTTGACCAAAAAGTAGCTCCTTCACACACACTTGCATAGAATCACAACTGCAATGCAGGACCATTGCTCTTTGTGCTCTGCAGAGAGGCCATATTTTGAATGGTCATTTAATCTGAACACCTTTTTGACCTACAGACAGGCACAGTGTGAAAGTTGTACTGCCTGCAGCCTTAACTCCAAAGTGACCAACTGTAGCCTGTTATAAACACCTGGAGGCGACTCGGTACAAAGGGTGCATCATCCAAGAGTAATAATCTGTGAAATAAAATACACAAACACACATGCTGGAAATAGCTAGCACTCTTGGGGAATGCAAGATTCAGTAAAGCATGAGAAATATAAACAGGAACAAAATGACTGCCATGGATTACCCTAACAGCAGGACCACTGGAATTATGTGGCAGGAGAGGGTTAAATTATGTGGCAGGGTGAGTAAATTATGTGACGAGAAAAGGCAAATTATGCGGCATAACCCGGCACATTTTGAAATAGTATTACTTCATTTTTTTGCCATTTTTAAACTTGGTAACACTGTTTGGGCACTGGTTGCACCCCATTAGTAACAATTTAACACCCAAGTTTAGTAGTGGGAAACAGAAAGTTGACTATTCCAGCTTTTCAAAGGGCCTTCCCACATGTGCCAAGACGTGTCGCTGCATTTTTAGTAACTTTTGAACTGTTTGAGATAGAAAGCAATTTTGTTGTTAAAATCTGTAGATTATGCAGCAGCTGATGGATTATGTGGCAAATGCGTCAAATGCATAATGATGCAGAAATCGCAGCCACCGCACAATCGCATAATTCCAGGGGCCCTGCCTAACATGCAGCATCAGACTGGGACAGAAAATAGGCCTCTGTACCAAAATAAAAGGGGCCCCCATTAGGAAGTTAGTTAGCTAGAAAAGTATCCCATGTTTGCAAACTAGCGCAGTTTTCAACTTGTAAACACATGCTGTATAAGTTTTTTGTAAGGTATGGAAGGACTGCACTGATTTGAGTTTGCTGCAGGCAATGTTTGCTTTATTATCATAAAAATCAACAGTAAAAACCGGCTCACTTGACCATAAAGCAGGTCAACAACTAGCCAAAAAACGGCCTACATACTGACCTGAGAGCAGGGCTTTAAGTGGGTTGAAAAAACCTGTCATTGCCTCCAGATAAATATTACAACAAGTAAAATTACACCTAGAACAAGCCAGTACTATTGGCTTTGTCAGTGGTTATTAGTTGCATAAGATGAATAAGCAGCATCTACAGCTTCCTTGTATATAATATTGAAAATGCTCCAGTTCTGACATGATGAGACTGTGAAATAACTATAACGAGTCTCACTGAAGTTGCATTAAAGGTAGCGAAGGGTGGCACTGATGCAGAGTTAAGATTTGTTTTTCCCTCTGAGGGTGAGGGCAAAAATGGAGAACGGGCCCGTCTCATCACCTGTTTTTCAGAACTTTCATTCATTGTGCAGACAATGGATCAATGTTTTTGCAGGCAAAGTTAAGGACATGAATATGGGGCCCCTTTTCAATGTGCATTTTAATTTACTAACGGGTCTAAGACTTGAGTGACCCAGCACAGTTTAAACCCTGCTCCATCCACTTTTGCATGCGGATTCTGCTCCTCTGCGTGCACCTCTTGTCTCAATGCCGCGCACACACCTATCTGCTCCCCCCCACTGTATTCCATTTGTCTTGCCCCTTTTATTCGCCTCTCTGCTCCCTTTCCACTTGTCCTCGGTGAGCAGCTTCCATTGTGATGCGCCGCCATCGCCACTCTATCCTTTGCTGTGCCCCTGCAGGATATTCTGTCTTTTATTCACACAGGGGCAGGGCCACTTCACAGGCATGGGCACTCAAATTACCTGTCTGATTGCTGTCATCAACATGCAGATGCAGCCATTAGGCCCACAGAGACGGGCCAGCAGGGGAGATTGACATAAAAAAGAAAAATATAAACTCTCAGTGGGCCCCCTGGGCCTCGGAACTTCTGATGTCTTTAAAGGTGCGAGGCTCCATGGCTGCGAGCAGGCCCGGGGCCCTGGACAGCTGCCCACGCCTAGCGCCGGCCCTGGCGGACAGTTCACACTTCAGTCCACACTGCCGGCAAAAAGGTTTAAAAATCCCAAGTTCCTTTTTTCCGGGTCTCTGCACGGCTCTCGCTGGTAACTTTTAAGCATCAATCAAATTAATAAACATATTTCTTCAAGGTGAGTGAGCTAACTAGGAATGTATGGCGATGCGCTTTAGGAATGGATGCAGTGGAGATAAGTATCCATAAAGGGATGAGTTGTGGTTTCAGGTTCAAGGTTCGTGATTTATGTACAGTAGGTGAATGCCTTGATATGAAAGTTGAATGAGGATGGTGTTTTCTGGTACCCAAGTAAGGGGTTGCAATATTTACGGATAAACAGAATAATATATTTAGGATAAATGGAACATTGTGCTTAGCACAATCTGTAGGCACACTTGCATGTATACTGCGATTACATAATGTTTATTCTGTATCTAAGAGCATTGAAATCACTGTGTACATTGTTGGTTTTTTCAGTTGTCACTTTTCTCTAAATTTGGGAGGATTTAGGGGCCTATTAGCATGGCGGGCGGATCGCCACCGCCCGACCGGCTGTGGCGATCCGCCCGCCTAAACACCCTGCCGGACGGCCTTTTACTCCCCGCCACATTAGCATGGCGGGGGGTACCGCGGCGGACGGAAAGACCGTCCGTCGCTTTTCCGCCGGTAGGCAATCGTCCCGATTGCCTACTGGGCAGAAAAGGCCCATAATATGGTGGCGGTGCCTTGCAGGCACCGCCATCCATATTAGCATGTAGCATTTTCAATGCCTTTCCATGGCAGAGACTCCGCCATGGAAAGGCATGCAGAGTTCAGTTTGGGGGCCCGTTGCGGGCCCCCGGGGGGGTGGGGGGATGGAGGGCTGCACTTGCTGGGTACCCATGGTACCCCTCTACATTGGCATGGACAAGGTGGCAGGCACCGCGCGGTGCCTGTCACATTGTGCATGCCAATGTACAACATGCATTTTCAACAGTGTGGCGGGTGCTGCTTACAGCACCGCCCGCCACAATGTTGAATATGCGGAATGCGACCGCCAGGGTGGCGGTCGCATCCTAATGGGCCCAGCGGCACCGCCACACCCCTGGTGGTTGGTCCCGTTTACCGGTACGGTGGCGGGCGGACTTTGTCCGCCCGCCATCGTAATGATACCGTTAGTTATTAGTCCTGAGGAAGGTGGTGTCTAAGGGTCTTTTCCACCAAAACTCATCATCGTAATTTGGAACACTGAATCTGGGGGAGTCTGTGGATCGGGGAGTTGACATTCCGGATACCGCACAAAGGACCCTTCACCACAGTTCTAATGGATCAGTGTGTAGATATAGACAAAGTAGTCTGCATTGTGTTTCTCCCTATCTTTTTTTTACTGTGGTTTTTAATATAAGGATGTGTTTGCACCACATAGTGAAGAGAAATTCTTCCTTTTTAATATGCCTGCAATGTTTTGAAAATGTTTTTACTTTTTAGATCAGGTGCTCTTTGTGATCTTTATTTTTATTGTGGGTACATACATACTATAATGTTTTTGAATATGATATAATATTACATTTTTGCACCCGGATTAAGTGTGTTGTGGTACTGGATTAAAAGTGAGTTTTGGATGAATACGGTGTGAATGTGAAGTGGAGAGTGAGCAGATCAGTTTTTTGGGGGAGAAAAACTCTCTTGCTCTGTAACCAGACAGCCACTGAATTGAATCCTGGTTAGGAGCAGTGGAGAATAGTTAGGGGCTAACACAGGCCCTTAAAAAGCTCACACTTCCCAGCTCAGCTGGTAACTCCTTTCCAATACCACTCAAAATGACTAAATCTGTGTCATCGAAGCCAATACCCGGCTTCCGAGCTCCCTCTACATTTGCAGATTGACCTGCTGTGCACATTTACATTTCTTTAAAGTAAGCAGGAACCATGGCAAGAAAATTTGTTTAGCTGTCTGCCCACCTTCAGTTTCACAGCACAGGAGACTCCCTGCCCTACACTGTAACTGAAGCATTTCAGCTATTGGAATTAACCGTCCCGGGACGGTTATCTTTTCACAGAAAGTGGAGGAACTGCTTTCCTTAAATTAAAAAAAGTATGGGAGCGTCATGCCCCTCTGATCCCGCCCACTTTGACCACTACCTATACCATTTATAAAACCAACAATACCTTGATGTCCATGTTAAGTTGCCATTACTATAAGAACCTATTTGCCAACAAGGTATGTCTCCTCCCCTACCGTCAACACACCTCGTCTTTCCATAATTTACCCCAATTAATTCTTCTTCCTACCTACACCTACTACAATATTTCCACCAGTATCACTACTTTCTATCTACATCCCTTGTTCCTTTACCACTTTCTACTCATCTCCTATACATGCTAATCATCTACTTCCAAAACCTCTCACCCTCCTGTTTCTCCCACTGAGTTTACAATTCATCATCTTCATTCCTCCACTGACACCTTCCACCTCCCATCACTCCCTTACCTGCTTCTTATTCTCTTTATCTTCTCTCTTTTACCCTCTTCTCATCACTAATACATTCTTTCTATTCTTGCATGTAAGTTATACAATCTCACTCTCACAGTTGTTTGTCCTCTTCTCCACATTAAATGTTTCTCCTTCTACCTTCTGGCCACTACCCAAACTCACATTTTTCTACCACTCGGAACATCTCTCTTAGCTATCCTAGCCGTTCTCCCTCAATATTTTACTCCTTTCCTCTCCATGCTCCCAAGATTACATTTTATACTAACTCCTTTCTCATCACTCTACTTCCTCCTCCTCCATCTATCTCACCTTAAACCTATAAAGTCACTGAACAGCTGCTTGAGTCAGACAGTGAGTCTATTTTCATTCTCCTTGCTTCCTCCAACCTTCTACTTGCCAATCTCCACAAATCCCTTACTAACCTACAGCTTCACCTTCTGTAAACCAAATGCAAGGTTAGTGTTCACGAAATGTCTGAACATCTTTGAAATGAAACCAGCCTGCAGCCATGACCTTCTCTTCGTCACTCAACAAGGCTAAGTGATCATATACAACCTGTCCTACACAAAGCGATATGCCAAGTTACAAAATACTTACATCCTTATTATGAGTGGTGAAATTTCAACCGGAGTGATAACTCCAAGTTGAGTTCTGCGATCCATATTTATGAGTCTCCAGTGTCTCTGGCACTGGAATTATTGATTTCTCAAAGTCAGGGCCCCATAATCTCATACCCATAGGCACAAAATCCTCTCTTTTATGCTTCAGGGGCAGTGGTTATGGGCAGGAGCACAGCTTGGCCCCCATCCAACCACTTCCACAGCACAGGGAAGCAGACATTGGTCTCCCCATGTAGGGTCAAGCCCATACCCTCCTTGTCCCCTGCATAATCCATGTGTCTCCCATCAGCCCGCATGTTGATACCATCTGTGTTCTCACAGAAGGCAGAAAATGTCAATGGATTTCTTGCCAAAATGGCAAGCTACATTGTAAATCTGGACAATGAGCATATGAGGGACCGTGTCTGGAAGGTAAAATGATTATTAATTGCCAAGGAGCCCGACATGGAATTGATCCTTTTGAGGCTTGAGTGTGGCATTTGGATTTCATTGAGACTTACTAAGGCATAGGATTGCAAGGTTTAAAGATGAAGGACATTACGAGGCCTGAGAAAACATTTGCAAAGCATGATGGACACTGTAGTCCGATTAATGACAGGATTGCGAACCAGGACTGACAAACTCGAACCTTATTTAACAGTGGGCATTAGTCATATAATTTAAGAGTACTAGTGAAGTAACAATGTTACCTGGTCCCTGATATTGAAGAAAAGAAAGAAAAACACAATTTTTATTGTAAACGACGTGTAGGCACTCGTAGACCTTCTTCACTGTTGAAGATCCAAGTGTATTTAAATCCTTGTGTAACTGACCCTCTCATTAGCATATGATTAAGACCCGTTTTGGGGGTCGAAACGCGTAATGCTTTGCCTGCTGAAGAATAAATTCATTTACCTGATGTCTGACTGGAGGGCTTGTTTTCGTGCTGCGGATGGTGCGTGAATTTTATGTGTTGTGTTGTTATATATATATATATATATATATATATATATATATATATGGTAAAGAACTCCTTCTCACATAGAAAAGAACGGCACTCAATGGGGCTTCAAAATCAGGATGTGAATTCTATTCCATCAAAAGAAATTATCGGTACAAGCGTCTACGAGTTTCGGCGTTGAGCCTATATATATATATTCCAACTCACACGTTCCGCCAATGCAATAATTTCACATACTAACAAAAATTATTCATTCTTGAAGCTAGCTGTATAGCCTGTCATTCCAAAACTTGGTTTGATGCCTGATTTTTGTACCCAAGAATAGTTGTTTTTAGCAGGGGAGATGGAATATGTGGCAGCTATTGTTCTAAAGTGTAAAGTGCGAGTGTAAGGAACCCCTAAGTGACCTAAAGCAGCTATGAAGACAACCTAAAACATGGATTCAAATGTTGTTAATCTAGGTGTACCCACATCTCTTCATCATTGTTAAGACCCTGGGGGACCATCGTTTGGAGTTTAATAATATACCTCGATTCCAGGATGCGTAATTTCTTAATCCTGTCTCTCCCTCTTTCATCTTTGCGTACTTGGTCTAAGCAAAAGAAATTCAACAAGTCCCTATTGCTCTGATGGACCTTTTCAAAGTGGCGGGCAATCGGATAGGTGTTATCTTTATTGCTGATTGCCCGCATGTGTTCCAAGATACGCTTTTTGCAAGGACATACTAAGCAATAAACGGTTTACTCTGAATTACAGTTAAGTAATACGTTGATCTTCCACACTGTGCTTGGGTCCTTCTCTCTGATCTTATAGCTGGAGACTTTCTTACTAAATTTGCAGGCTTTACACCTCATACAGGGGAAAAATCCAGTTATTGGATCTTTCTTCAGAGGCATGGACTGGAAGTGGCTATGCACTAAATGGTCACCCATTGATTTCCCTCTCCTATAAGTGATGGTAGGTTTTGGTGGGCTTTCTCTGCGCAAAACTTGGTCCGTTTGCAGAATCCTCCAGTTCCTCTTGAATATCTGCATTATATGTGCCGATTTGTTATTGTACTTGGTGATCATCCTCACCGGCTCTCTCTTCCCTTGTTCATGTGTGCTCACTTTAGTTTTTGCCACTAACAGTTGTGCCCTTTGCACTGTCTTAACTTTTGCTTCAGCTATTTGGAGGCTGTTGATGGAATAGCCTCTAACTTTGAAGCGTTCAAATGCCTTTGTTTTAGCTTGTTGATACTCTGCCTCTTTAGTACAGTTTTGTTTCATCCGCAGTAGTTCTCCATAAGGAATATTGGAGATCATACTTTTTGGATGATGACTCCCTGCATATAGGATGGAATTCCCCGATGTTGGTTTCCTATATAACCTGGTTAAAAGCCTGCCTTTCTCTACGTACACCTCCAGATCCAAGTAACATACTTTGTTGTTACTAATGTTGGCTGTAAAAAACAGATTGTGCTCATTGTCATTTAGTGATTTGATGTACTCCTCAGCCGAAGATATATATACATATATATATATTCCAACTCACACGTTCCGCCAACGCTGCCGAACTCATTGCGGCGGTTGCGCTGCTCGTGAGGGCAGACTCACGGATACACAAAGAATTTATTCTCCTGCAAGCAGACGCGTTTCGGCAGAGCTGCCTTTCTCAATGCTTGTTATTTCAAACACACAAATAAAATGCTGTCAATTTAAATCATCACACCTCGCTCCCATTGGACAGTCATATATAGACACAAAAGAAGGGTTGCGTCATCTAAGTAAAATACTTTGTGCCCGGCAGCCATATTGGCATGTTTAAATTTTCCATCAAGCCTAATGGCAGTATTTCCGTTTTCCAAAATGTTTTGCCACTTGTAAGCGTAATGTTAAAAATGTAATACTTTCTAATGTTGTTTTTCAAGCCATAGGAAATTCCAGCAGTCCTTTTCTGAAATCACACCCCACGTGGGCTGTCTCTTAACGTCTCTTATATGTAGGGTAAAGGCTTGTGTCATAAATGCATGCGTTGTTAAGTCAAGCAACCATCAGAGAATGTTTGAGGAAGGTGGGATAGTAGGGGAGGTATCGCAGACGATTAGAATCAGGGTGAATCAAGAGATAGCTACAATTAGTTGTCGAAGATAAGGGTGAAGATTGTATGGGAGCTAATTAAGAGAATTCAAGGCAGCAGGTCTAACAGTGTAGGAAATGGTGGTCATAATGGGAGAGGTGGAGTTGGGAAGGAAATTGGGAAAGTTGTAGGTGAGCATGAAATATGGAGATAGAAATCTAAGAAAATTAGAGTGATGAAGTTGGAAGTAAGAGGCAAATTCTGAACCCAAAGTAGAGTGAAGTATGTGTAGAAAGAGCCCCTCTGATACAGAGATGAGAGAATAAGAGGAAGATAGGATGGGAAATATGTGAACAATAGTAACGAGAATTGGTAGTGGGAAGAAACAGGTAATAGAACTCTGAGAATAAGAGTGAGAGAGTTGTTTATAAAACTATGGTTAAGAGGTGAACTGGGAGAAGAGAACACATCAGAGGGTGATGTAGATAAACTGTTAAAGTGATTAGTATGACATAAAAAGTTGAACGTTAGAGGAAGATGGGGAAGGAAGGCGATAAGAAGATAGCAGATATGGAGGTGAGAGGGATTCTGAGGCAGAGCTGTGAGAGGTAGAGATGTGTAATGAAAGAGACTGGGATGATGACAAAGGTATCAATGGTATATCTATTTTATTAATTTTGCACTAATTGTAAAATGTATACCTTTAGTGATGTCCTTCCTGTGACATCACCAGGCTCAAAGGTCGCATGGTATCACTGCCGGGAAGACATCAAAAGTCATATCATGTCACTTGCTGTGATGTCACTAGGGTCAAAGGGCATGTGATGTTACTTCCGCTACCCATGCAAAAAGAACAATTGATGGACAGAATGCAGAACAATGTCATACATTCACCCCAGTACAGAGATCTGGGCCTAAATCCATCGTTTTTTTGCTCACCATGCCATTCCAGTTTGAACCCAGCCATATGCAAATCAGTCTTGACCCTGTGCCTCATGGCAACAGTCCAGCCCGAACTGCCAGGCCAGCTCCTCCCAGGACTGGAAACAAGCATCCTAGGACCGGTTTCGGGGTTTTACCCCTCATCAGCCAGGATAGCTTGACTCCAGTGGCATGGAGAGGATGGGACCCACATCTGGGCATACCCGTCCCACTCGGGGTGACAAATGCAAAAAGAACAATTGATGGACAGAATGCAGAACAATGTCATACATTCACCCCAGTTCAGAGATCTGGGCTTAAATCCGTCGTTTTTTTGCTCACCATGCCATTCCAGTTCGAACCCAGCCATATGCAAATCAGCCTTGACCCTGCGCCTCGTGGGAACAGTCCAGCCCGAACTGCCAAGCCAGCTACTTTCTGGACTGGAAACAAGCATCCTAGGACCGGTTTTGGGGTTTCATACGGCTGGGTCCAAACTGGGGTGGTGTGGTGAGCAAAAGAATGATGGATTAAACCCAGATCCTTGTGACTGGGGGTGAATGTTTGCATTGTCCAGCATTCCGTCCATCAATTGTTTCTTTTGCACTTCCACTACCCATGGCATTTTGGTTAATCTATGTCCATGAGCAAGAGTGCCACTTACAGTGCACAATTACGTTTGAAGAGCCCTTAAGCGACTCCATTGCAAACTTTACATGATCTACTCTTTAGGTGCTCCACCTAGTAACATATGTATACAAACACTGGCAAGAAATCCTACAGCATGTGCGTAACCCAACCTAAGCAGATGTGACAACTGCCACACAGTTAATTAGTAAGCAGTTGTGAAAGTGCAGAAAGAATATTTATTTAACGCACCATAAAAATCTAAACATCTAAAACCTACATGAATTATTCCTATCTAACCTATGCCTAAACTAACCTATGCTAACTTACCTACACTAACCTAACTTAAAACTAACCTTACCTAGCTAACCTTAACTTATCCTACTCTATACATATACCACAGCAGACAGAATAAACATCAACACCTCACCCCCTACATATTTGCACAGTAGACAAACATGAACTGCACCTATACACAAACTACCTAAATATTAAAGCCTAAACAAATATATATGTTTTTGGTATAATTTATAGGTTTTTTTAAATGCATACAAACATTAACCTCTCACCCACTTAACAACTTACCCACCCATATCCCCACCAAAAAAACAGATACATATTAAAAGCTATAAAAACACTAAAACTAACCTAACCTATGACTACGCTAAAACCTATCCTAACCTATGCTTGAAGTCTAAACAATAAAAACAAGCAAAATGAACATGGGAGGGCCAGAAAGTTGGAGTGAGGGCCTAAATGTGCTGTTCTATACTGTCCACAGTTTGTTGGAAGGTGCAAACCATTTGCATAAGTGTCGACACCTGCAGTTGGAGTCCTGCCAGCTTCAAATTTGTCTCTGAGTTCCCCGTCAGCAACTGCCTCTGAAACTCAGTTACTGAATTGATGTACTGTGGTGTCACTGCTGGTAGGGCTGTGGAGGGTTCCAGAACTGCCCCCGGAACACCCACATGAGACTCCTCCACTTGTCCAGGGCTTTCTGTCCCCGAGGTGGTGACTTCCAGATTCCTGCTGCCCTTGATTTTTCATACAGACTCCTTATCCCCATATAGGTCTTGGCAAAGTGCTGTATGTGTCGGTACCTCTCCAGGAGGATCTAATAGGACTTTTCCTGATCAGAGGTCATGGTGTCGGTTGGAGAGGAAGGACATATGTATCAGACCAAGCCGTAGTTTTCCAACTTGTCATCAGCTACATGCATGAATTATTATTAGCAGCACAAGTGCCATGTCCTGCCACAAAATGACAGATATTGAACATATTATGACCATCCATTATGAGAAGCATGTACTTTCCCAAAAAGTACAGTGATAATGTACTCAGGTCTTGGCCTTGTAGTTACAGGAAATGGCAGTGTCTGGCCGCATGAACATGTACCCATGTGCATATGAAGACAGATCCTGAACAATGATATTGTGTATACATGGAATGGTCTACATGGTCTATATAGGTACTCCCTGGGGATTGTCATACAGTATGTAAGAGGGGTAAATCTATGGTCAATCACCTATTTGAAATGAGTGATGTGTAGCAAGTACACATATTGTGCCTCAGCAATGTCTCAGTGGTATGGCATATATACAAGGCCACACACATAGCAGCATAGATTGACCCTGTGCCAGGTAGTTGAAACGTAGACAGACTGTGGCTAGCTACCTCCAATACAACAGACCTGTTGCACACTTCTCCAAGAATGACACATGGACATACCTGGAATACTTTAACGTAGATCACGTAATGAAAATCAGCCAAGAGCATGAGGTCCTTTACATACCCAATAGTCTGTACATACATTTCTGCACAGATTGTTACCTAGATGCACATCAACTCATGCTTAATCCAAGTGATGAGTGTGTGCATGCAAGCTATAGATCTCATATGTTTGAGTATATTGTGCTGTTTCTTGCAGGCGATTGGCCAAAAATGTTCAATGGTGACAAATCCTGGGGATACAGTATGGGTAACGGCAGCAGTTGGTGGACAGGGAAATGGCCTGTATGCTGACAACATAGTGCATACATGCCTGTGGTACATAACACATTGGCCTTATTCCTCACAAAACACTACAAAGGTATGGGAACTTGTCTATTATAGGGCATTGGGTATATGAGGTATGAATCATCACAGCTTGTGTGGGCCAGCCACACAAAATTGTCCATACATTGCCATGTGCTCGCATACTCTAGCAATGTGCATCAGACACACAGATTGAAGTTCATCCCTTCAAAACTATATGCACATCGAGTTTTGTGACAACCTTCTTTATAACACCATGCCAGTTTGTCAATTGCTCCTCTGTCACCCCATCTAACCAATATGCAGTACTCTGAGGGATGTGCAGGTACCCATGATGCTGGATGGCAGATCCCACATCATGATAAATGTGGGCTAAGATATCAAATGAAGTAAGTCATTGTTCTGGGCAATGGACTGACACACTCACAGCAACAAATAGGGACATATAACTTACCCACTGGGTTTGTTTGCATGAATAATACATTTGAACTATGGCACATCACAAATACATATGCAGCATTTGAACTAGTAAGGAATCATGTTATGGTATGCCAAGCCGGCTCACATGGTCACCCAAGTCCATTGGAGTTCAAACATTGGCTAGACACTGAACAACAGATACATGTACGGATCCCAGAACAATTTTCTGTTTGAGTGACATTAATGTCTGACATGCCTTCAAACTTTTAGGGCCAGATTATGAATTTGGTGGTCCACGGACCGCAAGACTCGTGGGGGCGTGGCGGTGGTGGTCTTCCCACCGCCCTATTATGAGATAGGCAGTGGGACGACCACAGCCGCCAGGGAACCGCCGTTTCCTGGCTGTGTTGTGGTGGTCAGGAGGCATCCATATGCTTGAAGGGACTGCCGCAGTCCCGCCAAGCATATTAGGAGTTTCCTCTCCGCCAGGGTTTTCATGGCGGTTCCTCCTCCATGTAAACCCTGGCAGAGAGGAAACAAAGGTAGGACCCCCTGGTGCCTCTGCGTCATGTGGATGCACACAGGAGGGCGCAACATGTGCCCCCCGTGTGCATGTATGCCAGTTCCTGCATGGCATGGACTTTTCAATCCATGCCATGCAGGAAATGTTTTTGGCGTTCCCATTGCGGTGCCCTTTTTTAGAGGCACCACCGTGGCAACGCCAAATAAAAGCCCGCCAGACAGGAGGAAACTCCAAATCTGGCAGGCGGCCTCACCACGGGCTTGGTCATGGGGCAGGGGAGCGGACCCAGCGCCGCACCATCAAACTCGTAACCGGGCCCTTTAGACGTTACCAATTTTGGTAGGGTGGAGGAAGGTATTCCGCAGTCATATGATTGGTATGATGTGAACACACAATAGGAGGTCAAACAAAATTGTAAAGCTATTCACTGTGCACATGCCAACATTAGATGTGCTGTTGACAGTTGGTAGTATTGTCTGGGATATGTGTTATAACCCAACCACACCTGTGACCTTCACAAATTTGGACTTGGGAAAACATACTGTGTCAGGAAAAGCACAGCCTACATTTCTGTCACATATTCCGGGTAACTTTCCTTCCATATTACGAGTGAGAAAGACATTTGAACTGAGGTTCATCCTTTGGTTTTGGGGCAGGTGATGGTATATGTGCCATGAGCATCCATTCCATAGCTTGCACAACATTCACACAGCAGATTCTGAGCCATCCATCATGTGGGCCTGTAAACATTGGGATTAATTTCACATAGCAATTTGGCTGTGACATTTGCACATGCAACTAAGTCCTACTTCTGTTGTGAATCTACATGGAAGGTAAAACGTATTTCTGCAGTCTGATGATACCCCTTACACATCTCACTGCAGCCAATTGATGGGAACATACACAATCCTTACAGAGCAAAGGAACAGTCAGTTGACACTCACTGGTAGCATTGGGATCTCTAGAAGTTGCCACCTCGCCACAAGTGTATGGGTTTGGTCCACCTACAGGTCAGATAGATGGTACATTGCTCTGTGAATGCTGAACATGTACACTGAGCACATATGTAGCACAGTACATTGACTTCACAAATGCCTGGTATCGTCGGTGAGGTGGACTTCTAGCATTAGGCAAAGTTGGATTGCCCTAAGGCTGGACCTATGTAAGCCATGTTGCAGTGTTTTCAGATAATACCACGCACATCACGTATCAAGTGCACAGAGTGCAGATAAGGTAAAAAACTGCCTAGCTTGCTACATGGTGCAGGGGTGCCTAGCTTTGATGGCTATGTGTGCAGTCCACTTTGACTGACCATACTCTGCATATTATGATAATACTTGGGCCCTCTAATGGCAATACGTGTTCTTTACAATGCTACACAGGCAGTGTGCATGCTTGTTTGTCTTCCTCACCATGCTCCTTACATGTGACCAATGCACTGTGAACAAACAATAATCATTCAAGGCCTGTACAGGCTCATAGCGGATTTAAAAAAAGAAATCATAATATACACGTATGTGTGCTAGTCATGGGGTAAACCAAACACCCTGTGCAAACTGTGGCCTGAAGACATGTGAGTGTGCTCCCATGCAACATACATGCTGGGTGGCCCCCACAGTTTGGAGTCATTAATGACCTAGCAGGCTGAATGACAATACTCCGTGCACAGTGCCGGAATGGTCCCACTGCACCTATGTGGCCTCCCCTGCACTGCATGGTATGTTTTTGCTATTGTGATGCCCCTGTGAACAAGCGCCTTAGGCATGTTCTGTTTATTAAACTGAGTTAGCCCTTATCATGTTATACTGACCTGTATACATATCAGGCCCTTCCTATAGAAAAACCTTTTGAAGATGTGTGCAAAAGCCACACACCTATGAGCTCATGGCATGTAGGGACTTACTGGTAGCCCCACCAACTTCAATCCCCAGGTGATGAAGGAGCTATGCCTCCCGGCTGATAACATTGGCCCATTGGTGCTTTAGTTGGTGGACGCTCGGCTGGGCATTGAAGATCCGACTCATTTGGTATTGCACCTTCTCCCACTGCTCCCATCTCTCACGTGTAGGGCAGGCTTTGCTCACCCTGCCTCCACAGCCAATCATTTGTGGCAGGTACCGAACTGGCAGCCACAGCAGCCCTCCAAACTCATCCTCTTACATGTTCTTCGATCTGGCCCTGCCCGACATCTCCCTACCCACACTAGCCACCCTAAAACCAACAAAAAACCCCTACCCCTGAAAATACTAACCCCTAAATGGATAGACACCCGACAATACAGTGGACAAAACTTTACAAAATACAATTGCAATACACAAATTACAGTAACATTTCAGAATAGGGAGAGCAGAGACACCAACAAGACCAAATCACACACCAAATAATAAAAGCTCATACCAAACACATCCACCAGCCAGCACAGACAAAAGGACTGTAAATGAAAGTGAAAGAAACTTCATATTGCCTTGTTTGCAACACGGCTGCGCCATTGCATCATTTCCTGCTTGGATGCCTCGCATTTTCCAACTAGAGCATCACTTTTCCTACTAGAGCATCACGTTTCCTACTAGAGGTACACTTTTCCTACTAAAGTAGCAAGTTTCCTACTAGAGCATCACTTTTCCTACTAAAGCGGCACGTATCCTATTAGAGCGTCACATTTCCTACTAAAGCGGCATGTTTCCTACTAAAGCGGCTGTTTCCTACCAAAGCAATACCTTTCCGGCTAAAGCCTCACCTTTCCTACTCAAGCGTCACCTTTCCTACTCAAGCATCACCTTTCCTACTCAAGCTTCTCTTTTCCTAAAGGGTCACCTTTTGAACTTGAGCATCACTTTTCCAACTGAAGCGTCACCTTTCCGACTTAAGCATCATTTTTGACTGACACCTCGCTAGTGAAATGGGCAATGCGTTTGTTCTAATTGATGCAACTAGCTCTCCGTGTGTGATAGTGTACAGATTGTTGCAATGCAGGTAATCACTCCCAGGGATCACTTTTCCTGCTCAAAATGTTTTGGCAGACAGTCTTCAAGACTTGGATTGTATCACATGTGTGTTAACAGTGAACATATGTATGAATCCTTGTCATCATGGTGCAGTACACAGTTTCACATAGCATTTCTGTATATGTGTTATTGATAGTTGTGCGGAATGGGCCCATGTTGGTCAGCAGGTCTGATTAGATGATTGTAAACTTTTGAGGCCTACTTCTAGCTGACGAGATGTGGGTGTGTAGCTGTCTACTGGGACTAACACATGAACATAAAGACAAATATTAGATTCACACAATTATCTGCTGGTTGAACATTAATCAATCAATCCATCAGGGGATTTATAGAGCGCACTACTCACCAATGAGGGTCTCAAAGTGCTGAGGGGGGGAGCCGCGAGCAGCTCTGTGGTCATCCGAAGAGCCAGGTGTTTTCTGAATAGGTGCAGTGTCAGGCTTCATCTGATACTGAGGGGGAGTTTGTTCCAGGTCTTGGCCGCAATGTAGGAGAAGGATCTGCCACCCGTTGTGGCCCAGTGGATGCGGGTGACCATGGCTAGGGCTAGGTCGGCGGAGCGGAGGTTTCTCTTGGCGGCGTGGAATGAGATTCTTTCGGTGAGGTATTGGGGTCTGGTGTTATGGATGGCTTTGTAGGTGTGAGTGAGCAGCTTGAAGGTTATTCTTTTTTCGACGGGGAGCCAGTGGAAGTTTCGGAGGTGCTGGGTGATGTGGTCCTGTCGTAGGATGTTGTGGACGAGTCTGGCTGCTGCATTCTGGAAAGTCTGGAGTTTGCAAAGAAGTGGTTTGTTGATTCAGGAGTAAAGCGCATTTCCTTAGTCTAGTCTGCTGGTCATGAGTGCGTGGGTGACGGTCTTCCTGGAGTTGGGGGGGATCCATTTGAAGGTCTTGTGGAGTATGCGGAGGGTGTTGAAGCATGTGGAGGACACGGCGTTGATCTGGGGGTTCATGGTGAGTGAGGAGTCGAGTATGATGCTGAGGTTGCGAGTGTGGTCCGTGGGGGTGGGTGGGTTTCTGAAGGCGGGGGACCACCAGGTGTTGTCCCATGTGGAGGGGGTGGACCCGAGGATGAGGACAGCTGCTCCTCATCTAGGATGCAACGTCCTTCATTCCTTCTTGGAAACTGTGCCTGGGGATGTCGGGTTCCTTGGTGAGGGAGAGGATGAGCTGGATGTCGTTGGCGTATGATACTATGTTGAGTCCGTGTTTTCTGACGTTGGTGACGAGGTGGGCCATGTAAATGTTGAAGAGCGTGGGGCTAAGGGAGGATACTTGGGGAACTCCGCATCTGATCTCGGTGGGTTCGGAGAGGAATGGCGGGAGTCTTATTCTTTGTGTTCTGCCTGAGAGTAAAGATCGGATCCAGTCTAAGGCAGTTCCTTGGATACCGGCGTTGTGGAGTCTGGCGGCCAGTATGCGGTGGGAGACGGTGTTGAAGGCTGTTGAGAGGTCTAGTAGTATGAAGGTTGCAGTGTGGCCTTGATCGAGGAGGGTGTGGATGTCATCGGTGGCGGCTTTGAGGGCGGTCTCAGTGCTGTGGTTGCTGCGGAATCTGGATTGAGAGGAGTCGAGGATGTTGTTGGTTTCTATGAAGTGTATTAGCTGGGTGTTGACGACTTTCTCTATGACTTTGGCGGCGAAGGGGAGAAGGCAGCAAATTAATGATAAGGTAGTTATAGCGCCATCCTTGTACATGTGATTCACCTGAAGACCTATTGCACAATGTTTGTGCATTGCCTATTGCCAGCCACTGAGTTTTGAATGTCTCCACCATCCTCCTCCTCCTCCACCTTTTCCTCCTCCAGTGGGTCCTGCTGTTGCTGGTCTCTATCCCACTGGACGTTTGTCCACACACATATATTGTGCAGAATAGGCACAGACAAGTATGATCTTGCACACCATTGGGGGAGAGTACAGCAATCTGCCCCCCTGAAATCTCGAGACATCGGAACCTGGCCTCGAGCAGACCAAAGGTTCGCTTGACAGACTGCCTGGTTGTAGTTCTTCTCCTGCTCGGTCTGGGGGTGTGCATATGGGGTCATGGGACATGGCTGGAAACTATATTCTTGGTCAGCTGAAATTGGAAAAGATAGGACAACTGTCAATGCTTTGGGTCACTGTTACAGATACATTCTGGTCCATGTGTGTATTGTGCAGTAAAATGGTCCTACACATTTCTAACAGTTTTTCGCAATATGTGTTACTCATGGCATTGGTCAAAGATGTACACATGTCTCTTCCATTACTCTGTGTAATGGCAAATACTGAGCATGGGTTGAAATGTACACATGTCTCTTCCATTATTCTGTGTAATGGCAAATGCTGAGCATGGGTTGAGATATAGTACCCTTCTACATACTGACTTACATGTTTTAAAAAAAAAACAATAATAATTTTTATCCTCATTTGCCTTGTTTCCACCCTTCTTCTAACGATACCGCCCTGGGTTTTCAAACCTCATTTGCTGGAAAGAGAGGCTTAACCAAGTGCGCGGAGAAAAGCCCCCAGTAAAAACTGGGCGCCATTGAATCTTACTGGGCGACCCTCCTCCACCAACAACCAAAACCACTCTCTTATCCTCCTGCATACACAGGAAGAAAAAGATGTCACCAGCCGAGGCAGACGAAGGCTTAATCATTAGACTGACTTTTTTCTGAGTAACCCAACTTTAACCACACCAGGACAAGAAAGGAGTCCAAAATGTATATCTCTTTTTCATCCGATCCGAAATATCCAACTTTGCAATACATTTCATCGATTGTATCCAACTACCCTCCGTTGGGGAGGCTGGAGAGACCCATAATTTACATAACTCTCTGCGGGCCAACAACACAGCATAAAATACCAACTTTGCCACATCTTTCGTAATCTTTCCTTGCAGATCAAGCTTTCCAAAAATGACCAGCTCAGCACTTACCTTGATCTGCAGACTTAAAACACTCGACAGGCAATTACTCACGGCCTCCCAGAAAGACTGTATCTTCGGGCAACGCAGGAACATATGTAGATCATCTTCGTTTGGACTGCCACATTTAGGACATGCCACCACTCCACCTGAGCCAAATTTAGATAGCCTCTGTGGAGTCCAATATGCCCTGTGCAATGTAAAAAAAAGGTTCCTCCTCAGATAGGCGGGTTTAACTGTTTTATAAAGCATAGACATTGATACTTGCCATTGGTCTTCCATCTCGGTCTCTGGCAAGCATCTTCCCCACAGATCTTCCGGTAAAGTGAAAGCACCATCCTCCAACTCTAACACCAACTAGTACCATAGTGCAATTTCTTTCTTAAACATGACACTGGACACGAGTTTTTCCTCTAATTCATTTGGTCCTCCTATCGTTTCCCCTGAAGCCAAATGCCAACTCTGGATCTGGAGGTATTTAAATCTCGAGAACCTCGGGCCCAGTTCCTGCTCGCACCAACTCCACGAAATTAGATGACCCTCTGGAAATAAGTGCTTCCACATTATAATGCCCGCCTACTTTAAGGGTCTAGCCAATAAGTCTCTAGTCCAAGCCGGAGAACCTAGTGCGTCCCAAATAGGAGCCAGCTGACTAAAAAACTGAATTTTTAAGGACATTCTGATTCTATACCAAGTTTCCGCCATGGCCACTAACACTTTTAACCTAACTTTCTCAAAGTATTTCGGATCGGCATACTTAAACATAAAACCACTTTCTGCTCCTTTTTCTTTCCTCAACATCTCCTTGAACATCTTACCAATCTCTGTGTTCGTAGGGGTACCCAATAGCATCCTTCCATTTTTCAAAAGAAATGCCCATGCATAAAATAACAAATCTGGAAGAGCTAAGCCCCCCTTCTAAGTTTTTTCCAGGCTAGTCGGGGACCTTTTGACGCCCAGATGAAAGAACTAATTTCACCTTGCAGTTTTAACAGCCATTCTTTCTTAAAGGTTAAAGGGATTGTTTCAAATAAAAAAGTTAACTTTGGAAGAACCATCATCTTCACCAAATTTACTCGCCCATACAGTGTAAGTGGAAGTTGCATCCAACCTCGTAGACTGGCACTAATTTCCTTTTTAACCCTATCAAAATTTGTCTTAGCGAGTTCTACGATGTTCTGGGTTATCCTAACTCCTAAATATCTCATTTCTTTCTTGCATTCAATGCCCTCTGTCTCCATATTCCATGCCATGATTTCCGTTTTCTGCCTATTAATATCATAGCCTGATATTTTGCCAAACTCATTCGTTATCTTCAGAATACAGCTCATAGTTTGTTGTAAATTGGTTGTATAATTACAATATCATCAGCATAGAGCCCAATTTTCTTGCTCCAATCATAAAATTTAAAAGGCAGTATACTCTCACAGCTCCTTATTTTCCTCGCCAGTGGCTCAATATAGAGATCAAACAAAAGTGGGGACAGGGGGCACCCTTGCCTTGTACCCCTCATAATCCGCACCTGCTGTGTCTGTACCCCGTTAACCAGTACTCTAGCTACCGGAGCGTTAAATATACCTTTTAACATTCTGCAAAAGTTTTCCCCCAAATTAAGATGTTTGAGCAGGGTCTGCAGATATACCCAGTTAACACGATCAAATGCTTTGGCAGCATCTAGTGTTATTACTGCCAACAGAAGATCGTAAGCTGTAGCCATGTCTATGGAACCAATAAGAGAAAACGTCAACTCCTTCAAAGCTCTTCCTTTAATAAAACCCTTTTGATCTTCATGCACCAAATTCAACATAATCCCATTTAACCTCCCTGCTATAAGCTTTGTGAACAGCTTGTAATCAGCATTTAAAAGCGAAATAGGCCTGTATGAGTCAGGATTTTTTAATGACTTTCCAGGCTTAGGGATCAAAGCTATATTTGCCTCCTTCCAGGAATCCGGCATAGCAGAACCTGAAAGGAAGATGGCATTAAAGAGCTGCCTCATAACAGGTATTATGGCACTGGCCAGGGATCTATAAACCTCTACTGGAAGGCTGTCCGGCCCTGGAGCTTTTCCCTTTTTGCCCCCTTTAATAACCTCCTCCAACAGAGATCTCCCTGTTCAAAACCTCCATCACCTCCTTTGATAATGGCTCCATATGGTCCAACCAAATCATTACGTCTTCCTCCGTAACCATCAGATCTTCCTTATATACCCTCCCAAAATATCTATAGAATGCTGAAGCAATTTCTTTACTATCACTAAATAGCACACCTGAATCTTCACATCTGCTTTCTTTAATCAAGCTTCTGACCCGGTCGCTCTTTGCCTTCCAAGCCAGAAGCTTGCTACAACCTCGCCATATTCAAAATGTGCTAGCTGGCTGGACTCCCATTTCTCCTTGACTCTATCTCTCAGAACGCCTGATAGATTCACTTTTAGATTTAATAACTCATCCATCTCCCTTTCATGGCTTCCTACAGTAATCACAACCGCTTCCAGCCTCCGAATCTGTTCTTCTAACTCCAACACCTTTTGATGATAAACTCGCCTTTTCGCTGCTGCCAAAGCACCTAGTCTGCCCCTTAAGAAGGCCTTATAGGCATCCCATACTATTCCAATCTTAGCTGAGCCTTGATTCCTTTCTAAAAATTCCTGAGTTTCCACTTTCAAAATTTCCATCGTCTCATCTTTAGACAGAATTGTGCGATCCAACCTCCATATTGAACTGGTAGTCCCCTCCCCTATCCACATCCGAAGAAGAATAGCTGAATGATCTGATAGGTGAACCCCAATATGTTCAACCTCCAAAATAGAATCTTTCACTGTTCTGTCCACCAAAAAATAGTCTATCCTTGACCGGTGTTTGTATTTTTTATTGTAGTACGTAAAACCCATACGGGAGCCTACCTTGCACCTCCATATATCGCAGAGACCCACTGCGCCATCAAGCCTCTCACCCTATCTGACATCTTGGGATTTACCGCCGCTCTACTGTTCGCTGATCTGTCTCATTTATGGTCCAAAACTGTATTAAAGTCCCCTGCCATAATAATGTGACCGGAGAAACTCAAAAGCTCATTTGCTATTTCATCTAACGGGCCTGTGTCATCCTGATTTGGACCATAATAACCCACCAGATTGAAAATCTGCCCAAAGACTCTTAGCTTAACTATTAGCCACCTTACTGTAGGACTCGAAACACTGCCTTCTATCAAAATATTTAGGCCCTGCTTAACTAATACTGCAACCCCTTTAGTAACTGCTGTCTGCCTCGTGTAAATTGCATGTGCAACCCATCTCTGCGCCTTAAAGAGTGCCTTACTCTCGTCCTCTGTCAAGTGTGTCTCCTGTAAAATAATAATTTGCGCAGAAGAGTCCTTCAAATATTGCATTATTTTATCTTTCCTACTCTTCACCCGAAGACCGTTTATATTCCACAACAGAATTTTTAGCTCTATTCCCTTTCATCTCTTTAAAGCCCTCTCAACCCACCAACTATTGATGAAAACCAGACAAATGAGACATTTTTTATTTTTCCCCCCTGAATCCCCCTCCCTGTGCAGCCCACCCCCACCCCCTCCCTTGGAAAACCCTAACCAACTTCCCATAGCAAAGCCCTGTGAGTTACCCTTCAACGTGCGGCGCACCTACATACACACCTATACACCCATATACCCTCATATAAATTTGAAAACATAAACAAAGCAGGAAATCATTATCTATAAACTATACCACATAACTGAGAGACCCATCTTCTTGCTTACAAAAATGTGAATTCTTAAAGATTCCCCGCCTCAAGCTGTTCAATAAAACTGTCAACCTCCTCAACAAACCGAAAGGAGTACATCTTGTTATTCAGCATCACTTTGAGTAGAGCCGGGAACTTCAACTGGACTGAAGCACCTAGCCTCCTTAGCGGCTCGATTCTTTTTCCCAGCTCCCACTGCCTATTAGCTGTTACTACTGACAGATCTGATCTTACTTCGATTCTTACTCCATCCACCTCCAACACTTTCTTCTTCAAAGCTTTAGCTAAGATATTCTCCTTCAAGGAAAAAGTGAGGAAATTTACGAGAATTCTCCTAGGCTTAGGTCTATTTGCATTTAACCTAAAAGGGTCCCTATGTATCCCCTGGATATCTCTGGCAATTTCCTCCTCAGACTCTTCCAGCTGAAGCTCCCTTTTCAACAACTGAACCACAAAGCCTTTAATGTCTTCTCCCTCTTTACCCTCAGGAACTTTTAAAACCTTCAAATTATTCCTCCTTTGAAAATTTTCTAATCTTTCCACTCTTTCCTCATGCTCTCTCCCCCTAGCTCTAAGCCCTTTGATCTCTTTCCAGTTAGTCTGTATTTCCTCCTTTAGGTCCCTAACTTCACCTTCTAGCGCTAGTGTTCTTCCACTCAGGTCATCCATTTTTTTCTCCAACACCTCACATGCAAACCTTTGCCTTTCTGATTCAGCTCTGAGGTCTCAAATCTTCCTTGCATCTCAAGAGTAAGGGTTTTAAGCAGTGTACCTATAGAGGGCTCTCGACTATCTAGGACTGCGCCCTCTTCACCTAAAGCATCTTGCCCCAGTCCATACTCCTCCTCGGGCGGTAACTCATTTTGTACTACCTCCGACACTTGCGATTTCCCTCCTACCTCCAAAATAGACCCGCCTGGAAAATTTATACTGCCCTCTGGATCACTCAAACTAACCTCAACCCTTGTGGCTCCCACTACCTCCCCCATCTCTGCAGACAGCGCTTGAAATCGGTTTGGGCTCAAATGTGCAGACCAGTCTTCCAGATTTGTTATCCCCTCAGGGCTGCCCCCACCTCCTGAGTAATCACTGCACTCCTGTATTTGTTTAGGGGCCGCCACCGCTGCTAAGGTGGGATTGTTCCTTAACACCAACGTTTTCGGGAGCACCTTAAAATAGGACCTAAGGGACGGTGTCACCTTAATCTTGCGCTCCTAAGAACCCCCCCTTGCCAGTTTATTGTGCACCTTTTACCTCTGGGTTTCACCACCTTCACCTCCTCCTCCACCCTCCTCTCCCTTTGCTTTTTCCCTGACCTATGTGAAAGATCCACCAACTCCAGGAGATCTGCACTCCCCCTCACCACACTTCTCAATGAATACCTTGAAGCCACCTCACCAACACTACAACCACTCTCCACCCTCACTACTGCTCCTTTACCCTTGTCAGTACTATGGCTCTTCTCATTAATCCCCTGCTCCTGGCCCTTTTGAAGAGACGGGGCAAACAGTACCTCAGCGTTTTTAGCACTCGATAAGTGCTCCACTCCACTCTCTGGCCCCACTCAGCCCACTGGCTCCTCGACCGTTACCTCGATGGAGGACCCTAGCAGCAGCCCGACGCCCTCTCCTCAACTCCAGTGCTGCTCTCTTCCACGGCTGCTCCGCTGTGTTCCCAAGCTCCGCCTCCAGTCTTGCTGCCTCGCCACCTCGTTGCCTTAACGATCAAAAACTCGGCTCCAGGAGCTCCTACCTTCTTGGACGCTCCGATAACTCTCCAGAGCACTCCAAACCCCCGTGAGTCTCCCGCAAAACACTCAATTAATCCTGCTCGATAATCCACATAGAACGGCAACTTTCACCACTGCTCGCCTGCCATATCACGTCTACTACACCGCACGCCTCCGGGATCACCCGCGACCCGCCGCTAGCCGGCCGCCATGTTTTCCCCTTGGAATAAACTTATTGTCACCTACTGACTTACATGTTGATACTGTAACTTTCTGTGATGGCTATTTGGAGATGGTCGTGGCCATGGCAATGCACAGATGATGTTGGTGGCATGCATGACATTGGCAAAGGCCTTTCATGGTACACTTACTTCTCCATGTGATGTTGGGTCATACATGTGGTGCAGTACACACATGTCACGTGGATTGTTACGCTATTCATTGTCTGCCTTCCACTATATTTTGGGGCATAATAGTTATCAAGGTGCACTTTGCTTCACACATATCTATTGCAATGTGGGCCATGCTCATGTGGAACAGACTGATGTTGTTATAGTGTACTACATGAGTAGCCACAATACATTTCCGTTCATGGATGTGTAGGAGTAGAAGTTGTAGGGGATTGTGCAAGTGTATGCCTTATATTTATTCTCATAGCTTTGGGAGATCCATGTTGAGATTGGTGTCCTGAGTACACTGTTGTGCCTTGCCCAGGCTGGATATTTTTCTATGCTGATGACTTTAGGTGTGATGACATATGTGAGTTGTGGGTTTGCTTGACACATGTGGCATGATGCATGATGCATGTATGTGGCAAACCCCTCATGCTTATGGGCCTATCTGCTGCAACAGAAACAGAGAAGTATTCTGTAATCCATTTCTGACTGTTAGCAGGTCTGTTATGTACTTAGAATTTGCTTACCTGCAAGTAGGCCATTCCCATATTAGCCATTCTGGAAGCGTTCATTTTTGATGAGGGGCCTGAAGATGTATGCGTCATGCACACTCCCTGGGTATTTGGCCAGCACGGTGCTGAACATCCACCAATGGTCAACGATGCCATGGACATTGATGGAATTGTTGTGTGCTTCCAGTTCCTGTAGAGTTGGGATGTTGCTGCAGGGGGAACTAGTGCACATTTGTGCAGTCCATGGTCCCCAACACTAGTGGGAAACCGGCAATGGAATAGAAGGCTAGCTTGATCTCCAGCTGCAGTTGTCTGTTGAGGAAGAGGAGCTACTGTGGCGCTAGGCAGATGATGGCGTCCAGTACAGGGGGTAGAAAAGCTGAGAAAGATGGCTGGGAGATTCCTGACACTCTGCCTGTTGTGATCAGGAATGAGCCTGGGGCCAACAAGTGTAGGACAGCCACAAGCTTCATCTGGGGAGGGACGTTGGTGGCTCTGGGAGTTGGTGCCTAGAGCCTTGGCGCTATCTGGTGTAGCAGTTGGATGATGGACTCCCTCCTGAGTCTGTTAAGTGATGATCTCATCCTCCCTGAGATCAATTAGGGTGGTCCACTGGCGATAAATGCTCTCCCAACTCTTGCGCTGCGTTTGTGGTGGTAGGGGGAAGAGGTGGGTGGTTGGGGTGGTGGTAGTCGTCTCCTTGTGACTCCCAGTTGCAAAATTAGCACCTCCATGGTGTAGTTGTGCTTGCCACACTGTTCTCTCTGGCTTTTCTTTATATACCAATGTCAATGCACCATTTCCTATGCGTGGGTTTCACAGGCGCAGGAATTTTGACGCTATTGGGCTTCTGCGCGACTTAAGCAGGTGATGCATCACTTTTGTTAAATCTCGTAAAGATCCATGCATCTGTTTTACAGCGGAAACTACGATGGAAGGCCTACCTTGCATTTATTAATACTTATGTGACGCAGGCGGTTCCAGCGCAGGTTGCTTTTGATGCAGGGCTCCAAAAAGATACGTTGTAAATAAGCCCCTGTGTGTTTACAAAAACCCCTCTTGCTAGACTACAACATTTTGTGTTGGGACCGTCCCTGTCAATATTATCTGTTATAGCCAAGTGGGAGAGGGACACTGGGGACAAAGTGTTCTTGCTCATAATAAAAAGGTGGGAAGTTATTGAAGTTCACTCAGTCACAATGTTTACATAGAGCCTGTTTATTCCCATACTCATTCACAGAAGTGACCAGACTAATATAGATAGCTATCAAAGTGCTGCACAAGTTTATGCTATAGTCATATGCACATATGGCTGCATGTTAGAAACAGGTGCAACACAATGACAGGTATTGTTGGTACCTTGATCACTTCATCTCTGAAACAATGTTCTTGGCCCACACTGAGACTCCAAAGGGGAACTTATTATATATATTTGTTCATTCTTCTTTCTGAAAGATGCAGAAGTGTACACTGGATACAAAGCTCTGACCCATCTTATAACATGTGGCATTAAGTCTTGTATTGTCACATGTGTATTGAGAATAGTTGGTCCTAACTCTGTCTCTAGTCACGTTTGAATGTATTACTACAATTCTGAAATGTTCTGTGGCTCTTACCTGCCACTTTTGTGTTTTTATGTTCTTCTTTTATTTATGTAACCTGTATACATTGTTTATAAAATATGCAATGTTTCAAACTCTAGGGTGCCTCCTAGAAAGAGTATTTCATAATACATATGAAAAGTGCTATTCTGTGCTGGACTGGAAAGCTGTTTCATAATCACAATAGGGGCTTTCAGAGCCCACATAGTGTGAACACAGTAGAACCCATAACTTTTCTGAAAGATTACTGGGACGCATAGAATAAATGAAGAGCTCTTTCTAATACAGGCGTGCTATCATGATGTTTTTTCTGATGATACTATTTTTCTTTTGGAGGCAGAACACAGTGTTATTTAAACAATGCTCCTGTACTGCTTCACTGTAAGGCAAAACTTATTATTTTTTGTGGCATAATTGTATTACCGAGATGCCTCATTTGGCACTCCAGCTCATAGCCTAGATCATAGATTGGATTTTTAGGATTCTAAAAAGGTTCATCCATGGTTTATGAAAACAGCATGAAATACTCTTGGATTTCTAAAAGTGTGCTAAAATATATGAAAAATATTTTACAGTGTCTGCTTAAATGCATACTCTGAAAGAGGATTTCATTCGCTGATAATTGCAAGATGAGAGTTTATGGGTATTTTACATCTCTCTCTTACTTAAGCAGCAGTGGTAAGTAAGGATGTGTACATGAATGGCTGTGCGATATGTATCACGCCAAGCGGGGTGTGTCATTTGTCACACCAACATCACTTGTGACGTTTTGTTTACAAAAAGAATTCATGATTTGGGTGCGGGATTCAGAGTTCACCATTCCAGGCTGGTCTGGAAGTCCCAATGAAGGCTTATTTGAAGCTCCTATCATAGCCAGGGCTCCAAGAGGTGCCTACATTTGCTCAAATATCCCTCTGTCAACCAAGGCCCACAGATCACAAGAAAGCCAGGTCTCCTACCCCAGATAGTTATTGCTGGAGCAGAGGGGGAATCTGAAACTAAACAAATCCTTTTCCAAGTCAAGAGTTTGTTGCATGGTTCACTTTAAGCTTCAAAGGGACTGCCAGGCTCATTAACCATCCTGGATCTCTGTCCATACCCTGACGAGGGATGCAAAGGCCCAGGGAGGACTCCCTAGCTCCTGCAGGGTTGAAAACTCAGACCTTGTCCCAAACAGAGCTGTGGCAGGTCTGGGGATGGACCGTGGACCTTGCCACTCTAGACTACCATTGTCGTACCAAACTACCCATGATACGCCTCCGCATGCCTGAGGGCCTTTTTCTTTTTTTAACTGAGTGGAAATCTAAAACCTTGGCCCTGCTCAGAGTTCCAACAGGCCCAGGTTGTGGTCCCTTTGGCCTGGGCTCCTCTCACCAATCCATATAGCACCCAGAATGGGTTTCTGCAGGTCAAGGAGTATTCCCATGACTTGGGCTACATTTGTTGTCTCAAGGTGCACTTGCACTAGCACGTCATCATATATTGCTTTATTTGATGCTTGGTACTCTCTAAGAGGTTGAGCTACCCTGCAGGTGTTGATAGGCATTACTGTATGTGTTGTGGTGGAATGTCCAGATAGGTTATTTAATAGCAATGAACACACCAAAATGCAGGTCTCACATATTGAGTTTGAAACTTGTGAAAAGATAGATGCCAAGTTGGCCAGCAGATCTCCTCCAAAAGAGAAGGCCATTGCTTCATGATATTGATTTCAGTCGGGTATGATCAATTTCTGTTTGTGTTGATATTGACTTTATTTGTTCACTAGGAAAAAGTATGAGTTGCACAACCAACTATAAGCAATCTAGTTGATACTCCACAAAATAACTTTAAAAATAAAGAACGGAAAAATGAAGGAATGTGTCTGAAAATATATATAAAGCCAGATCCAAATCACAGGTAATACCTGTCGTATTTAAATCATGAAAGATGGTGCACAACAAATCAGCAAACTGTGTTGGGAACTGCATCTGCAGGAATTGCTGCATTTTAGATGGAGATCGGGCTGTTTTTAGATCAAGTATTTCTGCTGCAGAGGTTAAAGGCACCTCTTTCTGAGTTAAAATGGAAAACAGCTTATTTTATTTAACA
The DNA here is from genome assembly GCA_963921515.1 of Calotriton arnoldi. NCBI lineage: Eukaryota > Metazoa > Chordata > Amphibia > Caudata > Salamandridae > Calotriton > Calotriton arnoldi. The sequence goes on from CAWUFW010001546.1 coordinate 126,282, forward strand.
ATGAATGTATTTATCATGTCTACTTTTAGCCAGCAAGCTTGCACAAATCATTTTCTTAGGGAAGGTAAAGTATTATACCACAACATTTTACTTTCTTTTGAACAGTTAGGGGCTCATTACGATGTCGTGTGGAATCACTTCCGCCCGACACCGACTCGGTCATGGGATCGATCGACACCCGGTCAGCGGTCCCAACCGCCCCATTAGGATGCGAACGAACACTGTTCGGTCGCATTCCTATATTTCACTATAGGAGCATGCATTACAGCCATAAATGGGAGGTGCGGTTCACTGCAAGGTGCCTGCCACAAGGTGCAGGGATCAACAGGGGGCACCATAGGCGCCCTTTTAGCCTCCAACCAGAGGCGGTGCACCAAAGGGGGCCTTGCTGGGGGCCCCCTATCATTATTCCAACATGGTTTCCATGTCGGACAGACCGGCATGAAAACCATGTCGGTAAGCGTGATCGTAATCTCAAGGGCGGAAAGACCCACCCTTGAGATTACAGGCCGGATTCCGAGCCCGTCAGAAGCAAGCCAGAATGACCGGCCGGTTTCCTTTCTGACTGCCTCCATCGTAATGAGGCGGTTGGAAAGGAAACCGACCGGCCCATTACGATGCGGCCCAAAAGGCTCCGACCAAAGGTCGGAGCCTTTACGGGCCGTATCGTAATCGCCCTCTTAATGCGAATATATACCCTGCGGTCAGCACACACCAGGATTAATTTGTTCTAATTAGATATGAGCTATTTCTTAGATGTGTGCCATAAGGAGGAATAAAAGAAGCAGATATCGAAAAGAGTTTTCAAGCAAGGCTGGCCTGCAAAAGATAGCAAACGCTGTGAAAAGTGATAGAATTAAAAAAAAGCGAGTGTCCTAATGGGTTGGTGCAGCTAAATGTGATAATGAAAGCGGGCTTGTCTTTATTCCAACAAATGCATTCAAAAAGAAATTTCCAGCATTGTTGTAGAAAAGTGTTGCATATGCTTTTGTACTAACCAAGCGATGTATGTTTTTGACAGTTATAAAAATGGAAGGTAGTCGTCGCCAATGAGATTACTCCAAGCAATAGCCACATATGGTCTGGATACAGCCATTTTTCATATTGTTTCCCCAAGCTGTAAGTAGTTATAATTGTTGGGGAATAGGTGTTGTACTAGGGTCTGGTCTGCTTACCAGAGCTATAGACAGAAACGTCTGCATGCATGTATAAGTATCCATTGGCCACATGGCTATACTATGTAAACCAAACAATGTTACCCTGTGTGGCTACACCATCTCATTCAGCTCAATTTCAGAACCATTTTCTTTCCATTTTCAGCTTGAAAAATGTGTCATATTAATTTTTACAAATAATGGTGTTTTAAGTCTTTAAGGCAAATCTCATGCAGGTCGTCTGCTGTACAGTCTTATGGACAATATAATTTGCCTCAAAAACATAGGGGCCTATTACGATGGCCACAACGGCAAATGGGACCGCCTGCCAGAGGAGCGGCAGTCCCGCCATGCCAATCAGGATGCGACCGCTACCGTGGCGGTCGCATCCCGCATCTTTTACATTGCGGCGGGCAGTGCTGTCAGCAACACCCGCCGCAATGTAAAAGATGCATGTAGTGCATTGGCATGCACAACGTGACCGGCACCGCGCGGTGCCTGCCACCTTGTGCATGCCAATGTAGGGGGGAACCATAGGTACCCCCCAAGTGCAGCCACCCACCCCTCCACCCCCCCGGGGGCCCGCAACGGGCCCTGTGGCAAAACACCGCATGCCTTTCCATGGCGGCATCGCCGCCATGGAAAGGCCGGTTAACGCTGGCATCCTAATCTAGTGGACGGTGCCTGCTAGGCACCACCACCATTTTGGGCTCCCTGGACCGTCCGCCAGGCAATCGGGGCGATTGCTGGCGGCGGGCGGTCTTTGCGTCAGCGGCGCACACGTTCATGTTCCCACCCCCATCCTAATCTGGCGGTGGGAAATATCCGTTCGATGGCGGAAGGACCGCCACCGCAGGGCCGGCGGTTGCCATCCTAATAGGCCCCATAGTGTCAATACCCTTGGTTCACTGGCAGAATATTGAAACCAAAAATATTGTGGTATATAAATATTGTGTCAAAAATATCGAGCACAAAAATATAGTTTTCCTATACTTATAAAGTAAATAACAAAAATATCACTGTACACTAATATCAATTACAAGAATATCGTCTTTTAACATATAGTTAAAAATAATAAACATTAAGGGGCTTATTTACAAGCTCCTTGCGCCACCCATACGTCACTTTTCCAATGTTAAAAACGATGCAAAAGTGGCGCAAGGCGCTTGTAAATAAGCCCCTAAATATATTAACGTTTAACAGTAATATAATGTAAATTAAATATATTTAAATAAGAAAAAACATATATAAATGTACTTATTTAAAACACACCCACACGCATATATATGTATGTATGTATGTTTATTTAAGCATATATAATTTTAAACTATTATTAAATAATAATTTTAATTTATATTATAATTTGCTAATTGTTTGTGAAGTTTAATAATATAACAAATAAATAAATATATATATATATGTGTATATATATATATATATATACAAAATACATTCAAAACTGTAACAAATGAACTAGAACGAATGTTAAAAAAAAAAAATTAATTGCACATAAAAAAAGTAAACAATATAAAAATAGCATTTTACTAGAAATATATAACATATTGCAAACATTACTAAATAAAAATAATATAATGTTCAATACACAAACATTATAATCATATAAATGTAAACAAAATTGTAAAATTGTAGAAATAATACATATACTATTCCCACTCCAATCTGAAGGGAAAGCGTTGAACTCAGGAGGGGTAAAATACACTATTTACGCTCCAGTCAGTGCAACAGTAGGGAAAATGTTGGATTGCAGAGAGGTAAAATTTACTACTCCCACTCCAGTCTGTGAAACAGTAGGGAAAGGGTTAGTCAGAGGGGTAAAATTTACTATTCCGATTCCAGTCTGTACAAAAGTGGAGAGAGAGTAGTTCACTTCAAACAAATAAAATATTTTGACAACTATATTAAATATCAAGAAATATACATATTTGAATATATATATATATGTACATATATATATATGTATGTATATATATATATATATATATATATATATATACTCTCTCCACTGCACCTAGACCAGCGCACTCATGGACGGGTGCTTGTAACGCGGAGGTGCATCCGCGTTCAATATCCGCACTCACTCCTTTCCTCTTCGGTTTCGAAAGCACTCACAGGGGTCTTTACTAGTTTAAAGTATCTTTAATTCGTACAGCCAATAGTCAACATGACGCGTTTCGGCTTACGCCTTAATCAAATTTGATTAAGGCGTAAGCCGAAACGCGTCATGTTGACTATTGGCTGTACGAATTAAAGATACTTTAAACTAGTAAAGACCCCTGTGAGTGCTCTCGAAACCGAAGAGGGAAAGGGAGTGAGCGTGATATATATATATATATATATATATATATATATATATATATATATATATATATATATATATATATATATATATGTTAAAAACAAAACAAATACCACACTAAATTCTCACAATCATAACAACCAACTAATAATAAATGTATTGTATTTAATTAACTTCCCATCCTTCACCCCTACAAACCCAACAACCCACACCTGATATATAACTTAAAAAATATCTTAATTACACATACTTAATTATCAAATAAATAATTATTAATCATTAACATTAATTATTATTTATTATTATTCATTTCCTTTACACACTTTACACCCAAAAAACCAACCCACACTACAAATATCAATACAAAATTAAATTAATTACACTATTTACATAATTAATTATCAACTAAATAATTAAATAAATTAAAAATGAATCATTAATCAATTATGATTAAATTACTTTCCGCCCTATACCCCTTGAAAACCCACAACTCGCTCCTAAAACTTAACTTAATTAAATAAATTAATTACCCTATTAGCATTATTCATTATCAATTAAATGAATAATATCAATAGAAAATTACTTATTAATTAATTACAATTAATTTACTTCCCACCCTGTACCCCTATCAACCCCACAGCATTAACAATAATAATACAAACAATTTATACCATATACAATTAAAATATATACTAACATCCATAAAAAATAACTGAAACACAATATTATTAACAAAATTATTTTTGTAAACAATATTAACAACCTAGATATTTCCAACATCGGTATTAACAACATAGATAATTTTAACATCGATATTACTTACCTTAAAATCGATATTCTTGTCAAAGATATTTTTGCACACCATATTTGTGCATCACTATGGGCCAGATGTATGACCATTTTTGCAGGCGCAAACTGGTTTGCGAACCCGTTTGCGCATGCAAAAACAGCATGGGGAATGTACAAACCCTATTTTGCGAGTCGCAATTTTTTGCGACTCGCAAAATAGGGTTTTGCGACTCGCTATTAGGAAGGGCGTTCCCTTCCTAATAGCGAGCGCAAACCTATGTTAGAATGTTTTGCGTCCGCAATTGCGAGCGCAAATTACCACCCTCTTCAAGAGGGTGGTAATGCACTCGCAAAAGGGAAGGGGTCCCCAGGGGACCCCTTCCCTTTGCAAATGCAGGGGAAAATATTTTTAAGGGCAGGCAGTGGTCCCAAGGACCACTGCCTGCCCTTAAAAATTAAACGAAAACGTTTCACATTTTGTTTTTTAAATGCATCCCGTTTTCCTTTAAGGAAAACGGACTGCATTTAATAAAAAGACTGCTTTATTTAAAAGCAGTCCCAGACATGGTGGTCTGCTGAGCCCAGCAGGCCACCATACCTGGGAGGGCCTGCCATTCCCAATGGGGTCGCATATTGCGACCCCATTGGGAATCGCTAACAGTGTGAGATACAGTGTTGTACATTGGAAATTGCGCCTCGCAAATTGCGAGTCGCAAAAAACTCTCAATTTGTGAGGCACAATTTCCACGGTCGTACATCTGGCCCAAAATTTCCAACTCAATATTTCTGCATCTCGATATTTTTTTCAATTTTTTGTCCAAATACCTTTGTCCTTATTTTCACACAATTAGTACCCCACACACTTTTTTTTGTTAATGTTTTCTTTCCAATAAGAATAATCTTGTTTTGAAAACAAATCAACAAATTATAAAAAATAAATAAATCTGTACTTAGTAATCAATTTTTATTTTTTATTTTATGCTTCTTGGAAATAATAAAATGCAGACGGATCGGATCTGTAATCACTGTCAAAATAAGGAAATGTTTTAGGAAGCTTTGGGACTCTTAATTGGAGTGTACCACAATGCTTCCACTGTGTTAAATTATATATTATTCTGGGCTGTTAGATCAATGTGTACATTGATGTCCATAATGATGAAAGCAAAACAGCTCTTGATTATTTTGTGTTTTCTGTTAGGAATGACATCACCATTTCAGGTTTGTTTGCAAGTTCATGGGACATAAAGGCTGTTAAGTTACTGATGGCAGATCTAAATTCCTGTGCTTCACTGGAAAATTAGGGCCTTATTACGAGTCTGGCTGTCCATGGACCGCCACACTCACGGAGGCACGGTGGTGGCGGTCCAGCCACTGCAGCATCGCCATGTTATAAGTTTGGTGGTCGGCCCGCCATTTGACCACCACAACTGCCAGGGACCCGTGTTCCCTGGGGGTGGTGCGGTGGTCAGGGGCTCAGAATATGCTGGTGGTGCTGCTGCTGCACTGCCATGCATATTTTGAGTTTCCCAACCGCCAGCCTTACATGGTGGTCAACACCACCATATAAAAGCTGATGGGGGGAAACAAAGGGGGCCCTACAGGGCCCCCCTTTCCCCATGCCGGTAGGTGCACCTGTGTTCAAGCACCACCCAGTTCCAGCACAACATGGACTTTACAGTCCATGCTGTGCTGGAACACACTGTGGTGGTCCCACGGCGGGGCAGTATTAAAGGCTCATTGAGCCTTTTTACTGCACCGCCGCAGTACCGCCATGCTGCCCGCCCACTAGACTACAATTTGTATTGTAAGCTGGCGGGGGCAGAGTTTTCGGTTTGGCAGTTCAGGAGCAGAGTGGTGGTGAACCGCCCTCTCCAGCACCGCCAAACTCGTAATGAGGCCCCTAGTATTCCTAACAGAAAACACAAAATAATCAAGAGCTGTTTTGCTTTCATCATTATGGACATCAATGTACACATTGATCTAACAGCCCAGAATAATATATAATTTAACACAGTGGAAGCATTGTGGTACACTCCAATTAAGGGGCCAATTCCGATTCAGACCGGAAATCTCCCAGACCGAGCCGGACCCGGAGAGATATCCGACCGAATCGGACCCTAGCAGCCCGACCGAACGAGTACGATGAGCACGTATGCTATCGGACTGGATTCGGTCGGACTCCCATTGAAGTCAATGGGAGCCAGTCGTACGACGCGTACACGGGCTCCCATTGACTCAATGGGCACGACGCGAACAAGGGCGCCCCCTACAGTGGGTTCGCGTCGATGCGGGTCGCGCCATACATGCACGTGTAGGGGGGACCCATGGGTCCCCCCTGTGTGCGACTCGCGCGGCTACGCTTACAGGGGGGTCTGACACGGACCCCCAAAGTGCGGCTCCGACAGCTCCTTGGAGCCGGACTGCGCGAGTCGGTCGCAGCGGTCGAGGTACGCATCGTACTTACCCAGCCGGGGAACATCTCCATTGCGCGTTGCGAGTCGTCCCCGTGTGAGTCGGTCGGAGCGGTCGGGTTCTGCGAACGAGTCGGTCGGAGATTTCACGAGCGCTCGCATCGTACTCGCTCGCCCGGACGCACCTACGAATCGGTCGGGAAATAGGGCTCCGAATCGGATCCGGTTAAGCCGAATCCGATTCGGTGTCCTACCGGCCGAGATCGGAATCGACCCCTAAGAGTCCCAAATCTTCCTAAAACATTTCCTTATTTTGACAGTGATTACAGATCCGATCCGTCTGCATTTTATTATTTCCAAGAAGCATAACATTTAAAAAAAAAATTGATTACTAAGTTCAAGAGGGTGGTAATGCACTCGCAAAAGGGAAGGAGTCCCCAGGGGACCCCTTCCCCTTTGCAAATGCAGGGGAAAATATTTTATAAGGGCAGGCAGTGGTCCCAAGGACCACTGCCTGCCCTTAAAAAATTAAACGAAAACGTTTCACATTTTGTTTTTTAAATGCATCCCGTTTTCCTTTAAGGAAAACGGACTGCATTAAATAAAAAGACTGCTTTATTTAAAAGCAGTCCCAGACATGGTGGTTTGCTGAGCCCAGCAGGCCACCATACCTGGGAGGGCCTGCCATTCCCAATGGGGTCGCATATTGCGAGAGGCTCATTAATATTCATGAGCCTCGCAATTTGCGACCCCATTGGGAATCGCTAACAGTGTGAGATACACTGTTGTACATTGGAAATTGCGCCTCGCAAATTGCGAGTCGCAAAAAACTCGCAATTTGTGAGGCACAATTTCCACGGTCGTACATCTGGCCCGCAATTTCCAACTCAATATTTCTGCATCTCGATATTTTTTTCAATTTTTTGTCCAAATACCTATGTCCTTATTTTCTCACAATTAGTACCCCACACACTTTTTTTTGTTAATGTTTTCTTTCCAATAAGAATAATCTTGTTTTGAAAACAAATCAACAAATTATAAAAAAGAAATAAATCTGTACTTAGTAATCAATGTTTTTTAAAATGTTATGCTTCTTGGAAATAATAAAATGCAGACGGATCGGATCTGTAATCACTGTCAAAATAAGGAAATGTTTTAGGAAGCTTTGGGACTCATAGGGGCCGATTACGATTCAGGCCGGAAATCTCCCCGACCGAGCCGGACCCGGAGAGATTTCCGACCGAATCGGACCCTAGCAGCCCGACCGAATGAGTACGATGCGTCCGTATGCTATCGGACTCGATTCGGTCGGACTCCCATTGAAGTCAATGGGAGCCGGTCGTACAACGCGTACGCGGGCTCCCATTCACTCAATGGGTGCGAGGCGAACAAGGGCGCCCCCTACAGCGGGTACGAGTTGAACCGACTCGCGCCGTACATGCACAGGTAGGGGGGACCCATGGGTCCCCCCTGTGTGCGACTCGCGCGGCTACGCATGCAGGGGGGTCCGACACGGACCCCCAAAGTGCATCTCCGACAGCTCCTTGGAGCCGGACTGCGCGAATCCGTCGGACTGGTCGAGGTGCGCATCGTACTTACCCGGCCGGGGAACGTCTCCATTGCGCGGTGCGAGTCGTCTCCGTGCAAGTCGGTCGGTGCGGTTAGGTCCCGCGAACGAGTCGGTCGGAGCGGTCGGGTTCTGCGAACGAGTCGGTTGGCGATTTCGCGAGGGGACGCATCGTACTCGCTCACCCGGACGCACGTACGAATCGGTCGGGAAATAGGGCTCCGAATCGGATCCGGTTAAGCCGAATCCGATTTGGTGCCCTACCGGCCGAGATCGGAATCGACCCCTTAATTGGAGTGTACCACAATGCTTCCACTGTGTTCAATTATATATTATTCTGGGCTGTTAGATCAATGTGCACATTGATGTCCATAATGATGAAAGCAAAACAGCTCTTGATTATTTTGTGTTTTCTGTTAGGAATACTAGGGGCCTCATTACGAGTTTGGCGGTGCTGGAGAGGGGCGGTTCACCACCACTCTGCTCCTGAACTGCCAAACCGAAAACTCTGCCCCCGCCAGCTTACAATACAAATTGTAGTCTAGTGGGCGGGCAGCATGGCGGTACTGCGGCGGTGCAGTAAAAAGGCTCAATGAGCCTTTAATACTGCCCCGCCGTGGGACCACCACACTGTGTTCCAGCACAGCATGGACTGTAAAGTCCATGTTGTGCTGGAACTGGGTGGTGCTTGAACACAGGTGCACCTACCGGCATGGGGAAAGGGGGGCCCTGTAGGGCCCCCTTTGTTTCCCCCCATCAGCTTTTATATGGTGGTGTTGACCACCATGTAAGGCTGGCGGTTGGGAAACTCAAAATATGCATGGCAGTGCAGCAGCAGCACCACCGCACCACCCCCAGGGAACACGGGTCCCTGGCAGTTGTGGTGGTCAAATGGCGGGCCGACCACCAAACTTATAACATGGAGACGCTGCAGTGGCTGGACCGCCACCACCGTGCCTCCGTGAGTGTGGCAGTCCATGGACAGCCAGACTCGAAATAAGGCCCTAATTTTCCAGTGAAGCACAGGAATTTAGATCTGCCATCAGTAACTTAACAGCCTTTATGTCCCATGAACTTGCAAACAAACCTGAAATGGTGATGTCATTCAAAGAGAATTTTAAAACAAATAACTTCAGTTGGACCCGTAAGTTGATAAGGAACTATTTTCGAAACAACACACTCAAGCACAGGATGTGCTGCAATATTCACAGCATGATAGCTCCGTTTGGTTCTGTGAGAAGAAGAATGCAGTTGCAGTTCCTGACTCACATGAGATGGTGTAATATTTTCGGGAATGCAATTTCCATGTACCAATAATAAAATAATGCTTTTAGTTATGAGCCACACATGAATGTATATTATTGTAATCGCATCCCAGAAATATGACAGTGGTGGAGAAATATACCTGTCACAGAACCATCAACAAGCAAGAAGCCATTTGTAACGTTGGCTATTTGGAGGAATAACCAGCACCTTACTCTGACAAACTTGACTTACTTGGACCATTTGGAGATGGACTGCTTGCCAAACTCAGCAATTGCTTTAAGCAAACAGCTTCCACCTCATCTGTGACCATCCAACTCAAGGGTGTACCTTGAAGAGGCCCTCTGGTTCTGATATCTGGTCACCCAGGAGGGTGAATGCTGATAAGCCAGATAGCTTTCCTCCCAGTGGTCCAAGCAGAGTAGATGGAGCAGGTCGTGGTAGCTCCGGATGCAGTCTGGTGGTCTAGGGCACATATGCCATGCTGTTGCACTTCTACACCTAGTGCATTTCTGCAGCAGCTCAGAATGATCAGGACAGGCCTGTGCACACGTATACAGTATCAACACAATTTTGCATATATCAAGTGAAACTTCAGACGAAGAGTCATGAGTGGTGTTTTCTTTCTTTCTTTTTTATTCCAGAATGGTTGCCCAGCCAACAAGTGTTTTGTCTGGGGAAGAACCCCACGACTTCTTCAGGGCTGTAAGGATGTACAATGGAGTATCTCAGAATCTGGATAGATCAAGCATGGTCGAGGGTTGTATAAACACGACAACCCATACATGGTGAGAAAACACCCTAGGTGACACAAAACCTGTGCTGTATAGACACGGAAATATACATGTTATGTGTTCGAGCCCACGTGGATAAGTGACAAGTCATAGTGAGCATGGAATAGTGTGACTTATCAGTGACATCGGATTGTCAGACGGTCGGTTATGACGCAACAGGGCCGTGACCAATACGAAGAGAGAGAAAAAAACATGGAAAATTGACAGTGAGGGAGAGAAAAGGGGAGAACGCAGGTAGAGGGAGAGTGAGAGGTCCACCAGCCCAAGGTAGGGCCTAATGGAAAAGAGACAAGACCACAGATGCTAATGTCGTGGATAGCCGTGAAGAGCAAGAAGAATATAGTGTCCTAAGAGAACTAGAAAAAGGCAAAATGCCATCAAGAGCAAGTTCACCCTGCCAGTCGGGATGGTCTAAGGTGGTGGAAGGGCAGGTGTACGGAACCGTTCACCGCGGTGCCTACGGAACTCTAACAGAAGGTACTGTAGAGTTCTCAGAGTGAGTTTGCACTAGTGCAGATTCCTACCTCTGGCAAGCGAATTAAGGCAGGTAATCTAAAAGAAAACGAAAATCACAGGACAGGGGGTGAGGAAAGGGTAACATTTCTCTGAATACCATGGAAAAAGAGACAAACGATGGAGGGATAGTGAGAGAGGCGACTCACCTCTCTGCCGGTTGTACTTCCGACCGGGCTGGCGAAGGTAAGTGGGTAATCATTGAGTGACAAAGAACGAAGTAGGGGACCTTGAGAGGAGCCGGAAGTGGAGGATTCACTGTAAAAAAGTATGACTAAATCAGCCACCTGTTATGTGCATGGATGGATGGCATAGGATAGGGTAGAAATTGAGAAAATCTGGAGGTGGCGTAAAACAGAAAGGAAAGTGGCAGAATGGTGCTAGAGGCATCTCACCTCTTAGCCGGTTGTAATTCCGTCCTGACCGGTGCAGGGAAGTGAGTCTTCTTGAATATCTAGAATTGCTTTGGTCCGCGGTCGGGGACCTTGGGAAGGATCCGGGTGTGGAGGCTTCACTGTGAGAAAAGATATGTCTGTATGAGCCCAAAATTATTTTGCACGGGTGGAGTAGGACGGGTGGGGAAAGATGACTGAGGCGATGGAGGGAAAAGTGAGTGGATAGAAATATATGGAGCGCTGCGGGGAACCGCAAGTAAAATTAAAATTACAAAGTCAATGGGTACCAGTGAGTGTACATGCCCATGGTGAGATAAGGCGCCTCGACAGACAAACTGGTCAACTGCCACGGCCCCCGTATGGGGACAGTGTGTGAAGGGCAGACTGCCGGTATCGCCAGTCGAGAACCGGAAAGCATCGGGAGTGAAACTGGAAGTGCTGGATTGCACTGCCTGGGTTTAAAGCAAAGTGTGCCGGATACGAAGGGCCCTGATGATGCCCTGCGCGTAGAGACCCCCAAAAGGATATTTTGGGGGGGAAAAAGCAAATGCTATATTAAGCAGTGCAATGGGGGTGTGACGGGTGGCGAGGGGAGCCTATTTCTCGGGCAACTCTCACCTGCTGCAGCGAGTACGCTGTGTGCGCCATGTCCGAAGTGTTGGAGACCGGAAGCGAGGTGCCGACGAGGCGTGGTGAGATAAAGAAAACTCACCAAAAAGGCTAGACTGTTAACTTGACAACGTGCCGCGTCTACCGGAGCCTGGTATCCGCCATGCATGATGCGTAAAGCATTCAGAAAAAAGAATATGTAAGGGTAGATGCCCCGCATTCGATATGGGTTATTTGGTCATGCGAGGAAGCCAAGAATTGTAAGGTATAGGTGCCCTATAGATCTTAAAGGGTTGGGAAAAGCTGCTCTCAAATCAGAAAAAAAGGGGAGAACATCGTCAAATATAGAATCAGAAAAGGGAGATCACAGTCAAAATTAGTAGAAGATGCGAGGAGCGACAATTCAGTACAAATTATTGAAAGAGAAATCCATGTGATGTGCTGTGGATGCAATGCTACTTGGAACGCTGCATGTGAATTCAAAGTGATCATGCACAGTATGGTTCCTATGTCAAATTACATTTTTTCTTTACTTATAAGCAGTATCATACAGTTTTAATCAGGAATACAGTTCCTGAATACGGAACCCCCGCCCTATACGTTTCCAGAATAAATTACTTCTGATGACAATAATATATAGATTGTCAGCATTGTGACATGAATCATTAAGAAAATTGAAGTACAGAAATTATGACATGTGAATTTTTGGATACGAAACATGGGCCACATACAGAAGTGGCAATTATGCGGTGTCCATCAAAAAGCTGCAATGCTACTTGGAATGCTGCATGTGGATTTATAGTGATCATGCACAGTATTAGGGTTCCTATGTCAATTTACATTTTTTCTTTACTTATAAGCAGTATCATACACTTTGTAGGAAACTGGCTCTATATATACTACACCAAAGTGAGGTATAGTGTATAGAGTCCAGGTGACCCCAGAGGTAGACAGAGGTTAAAGTTAGATAGAACCTTACTCTCTATTTGTGGTAGAGTTGTCGAGCAGTAAGGCAGTATCAGAGGACAGTGTTAAGCATTTGATGTACCCACTCAGTCAGCAAATGAATTCACACACTCAAGAACTGAACTCTAGGCCAATTGTTTTTGTATAAAAAATATACTGTTGTTTTATTTGTAGAACCAATTAAGCCTGGCACAGGTAAGCATTAAACACTTTACAGTAATAAGTTGCTGATTGTCGAACAGTTTGAAAATGCAATCGGAATTGTACTTTGTTTGATTTACAGGGGATGCAGTAGGTTGCAATACTTAGCAAATACAGTACATTGAAATGAATAGGCTTTTTCAGTAAATTACAGGTAAGTTACTTTTTACGTTACTTTTCTAACTCAGTGCTGGATACCTAGATTCAGCACTGGGACATTTCCTGCAAACAGGTAAGTAAATACGTTTTGGTTATTCGTGCGATTTTTAAAGAATACGTTCAGTTTTCAAAACTCCATACTTAGAAACTTTTTGGAAGAAAATTGTCAATGTTATCCTATGGAGGAAAAACAGGTTATCGGTTCACAGGTAAGTTATCGACTGTGGGAGTTAAGGTTCTGGGGTTAGACTAAGGGGTCCCCCAGGGTCAGTGATGCACTCTTGTTACACCCTCAGCGACAATAGGGCGGCCGGGTGCAGAGTGTTGAGGCCCAATGTTATCCAATGGGGGATAGGGGGCCTCCGGTTGGTGGCTGCTGGCAGGCAGGCCACTGGGTTGTGGGAGCAAAGCTCCTAGGGTTTAGGTCAGGGCAAATGGGGAAACAAAGTAGCACAAAAGGTGCACCCTCAGCGGCACTGAGGCGGCCGGGTGCAGAGTGCTGTTTCGACGTCGGGCGCCCTGTTGTTTTCAATGGAGAACCTCCGGTTTGCAAAAGCACTGCAGGCAGGGAGATGAAGGACTTCTGGGTGCGACCACCACTTCGAGAGGTAAGTTGGGAAGTTGGGGGTTGGTTAGGCACCGTTGGCTTGGGCACACAAGGCCGTGGGGCATTGGGTGCAGGGGTGCCTTTTGGGGTCGGATCTTCTTACCAGCTCCGGGTCGCGGTTAGGGAGGCCTTCTGGATTTCGACTGCAGGCGTCGGCTGGAGGCTTGAGGCAGGTCAGGGGTCGCCGGATCTCGGGTCAGGATCGCCGGGGAGACCTCCTCGTGGTGTTTTTCCACTCGAGCTCGGGCCGGGTTCGGCAGGTGCAGAGTGGGCTGGATTCGCGGTCTCCGGCTGCTGCCAGAGGTTGCAGTTGAACAAATCCGGTGTTCACGGGAGAAGCAGTCTTTGGAAGTGAAGGCAGGCAGGTCCTCCGGGGTTTTTGAGGTTGCTGGCTGCAGGACACACCGGGATTTCGCAGGAGCAAGTTCGAGGGGAGACAGGCCTGTAGAGCTTGGGCCAAGTCAGTGGGCGTCTTCCTCTTGTTAGCTGGCTGCACGGCTGTTCGGTCTTTCTTCTTCTTTTCTTCTTGTTGTTTCTGGATCTGAGGAAGCAAGGTTCAGGGTGCCCCCTAAATACTAGATTTAGGGGCTTTACAGGTAGGTAGAGGGCAGGGCCCAATGGGTCCCTTCCCTGGGGTGGGTACACCCCCTATCTTGCCACCCTCCAGTGGGAGGGGGGCACAAGCCTGTCCCTGGTTGGTTGGGTCCCCCCATCCTCAAGATGGCGGGGACTCGGAGTTGTGCTTCACCTCGCCTCCCTGTTGGGATCTGCTTGGAACATATGTCTCGAGCTCGTGTGTGAGCTCGTGTTGCTGGGGGGTTCTATTCTGGAATGTGGGGTCCCACGGCAGTTCAGTTGCTGCCGGGACCTGGAGGACGTTAGACGGAATAAACCAGACACTTACCTTCATCGCTTCTGTGTAGTGTCTTCCTTTCAATGGCGACGAGTTGGTCTGACGCCTCCAGATTCCCTCCGAGGCACCCCCGAAGTTGTGCCACGCTGTGTCCTGCATCCTGTTCCCTCCAGTTGTCTTCCTCTGATCTGCCTGGTTCCCTGGTCTGCCTGCTTTTCCGGCTGCACCCTGGTGTTGGCGTTCTACTCCGGTGTGTCGTTCCTGGAGTCCACCAAAATTCTGTCAAGTTTTGTCTCATTTTCTTGCTGGCGCGCGGGTGCCCATTCGTCTGCCAGTTGGTGCGTCCTCATGGTGCGGCGAAGGCTCGCGCACCGTCTCCCATTACCAGTGCCTGCGCAGTGCACCGTTGCCAGGATACAGTTTGTGCTTGCTGCAGCATCACGTCTCCACGCTCTACGTCCATGACATCAGACGTCCAGACGTGCCAGCGGCCATTTTGCATCAGGCTGTTTCGTGGTGCTCATCGAGGTTTCTGCACTGTACATCTGGTGTTTGTCTAGTTTCTGCATCCGCTGATCTACACACCGCTTTCCTGCATCTCTTCATTGTGGATTTCTGCACTTCGACGCTGCGCATTCGGTGATGCGCACACCTCTTCTTCACTTCTGGTATTGTTATTTCATTTCTTTTGCTATATTGCGCATCCGGTGATGCGCACACCTTTCTTTACTTACGTGTGATTACTCCTGCAATATTGAGTATCCGGTGATGCGCACACCCTGCATTTCGTTCCTCATCTACATTTTAGATCTGCCTCCACTTGCGCACTCGGTGATGCGCACACCTTTTGACAATATATTCTGTGTTTATAGCAATTGTGACATTGTGCATCCGGTGATGCGCACACCCTTTGTTTTCTCTCTGCATTTCTTTTGACTTTTGTGATGTGAATTCTTCATGACTTTTCTGTTACGGATTAGTTCTACACCATTTGCGCACTCAGTGATGCGCACACCATCTGTCAACTGTTCTGTCTAGCCTTTATTTATTCTCTGTGCATTCTAATGTCATTTTAGCAACTTGTTTAGAGTTATTGAAGTATAGTTTGTGTTGGCGTTGGGCAGCAACTCACCCACGCTTTGCCATGGTTCTCGGTTCGGCGCCTTCACCCTTTTTACAGTCTGCAGGTACTCCACCTGTTCAGTGGGAACAGTGGAAAGATACTTTCGATGCATACTTAGAAGCCATCGATGGTGAAACCTTTACTTCTAAGAAGAAGAAAGCGCTCTTAATCTACAATCTTGGCTCTGAGGGCAGGAAGATTTTGAAAACCTTACCCCTAGAAGTTGTAAGTACTCTTGTAAGTGGTGGTGACAATGGGGATTCTCTACTAGTTGATGTCTATGCCTCTGTCGTCAAGACTTTAGACAAGAGATTCAGCCCTAAAAGGAATGTTGTTCTTGAACGTCACAAGTTCCTGCAACGCGCTCATACTCCCGGTAAGTCCATTGATGACTTCGTTGCTGCTCTCAGAATCCTAGCAGTCACCTGCAACTACAGGGAGTTTAGAGATGAGATTATTTGTGACCAATTAATTGAAAGGACATCTAACAAAAAGATCCAAGAGAAATTGTTGTCCTCTGATGATCCTGACTTAGAAACTGCACTCACATTGGCTAGGTCTATTGAGCACTCCCAATTTTGCGTGAAAGAAATGGGTAGTACTGCCTCAACAAGCGAGGTCAAACTGTTAAATGCCAAACCTGTCTCTAAATCATCTAAGGTATCCGCTCCTAACGCTTCACGTCCTACTACACTCTTCCCCAAACCCAAATCTGAACCAAACGAGGTTATGTGCTTCCATTGCGGGAGCAAGTCACATTTAGGGAATGCAAAATTTTGTTTTGCCCTGAATCAAACTTGTTATAAATGTGGAAAGAAAGGTCATTATTCCAGAATGTGCAAAGCGGTCATGGTTAAGAAGAGTTCATCTCAGGTAGTGAAGGCCATTGCAGAAGACCTGATAGATTCTGATGATGAGAATTATGAACTGTTGATGTTGTCTCCTTCATCGTCTCACGCTGAAGGTGTTGTCGAATTATCTTCTTTGGGGGGGTCTCACAAAAGGAAATCTCCTTCATGCAATATTAATGTCAATGGGATTTGCCTTAGCTTTCTTGCTGATTCGGGTTCGCCTTTTACCCTCATCAACGTTAAGGATTTTAACAAAGTTGTCGATGTCCAATTGGCACAATCCAACATCAAAATCTTTGCATATGGGGGTAAAAGAGTGGAGGTTTTGGGAAAGTTTTTGGCAAATCTGGCCTTCAATGCTCATCAAGCTACGGGGACTGTGTTTGTAGTCAAGGATGGTGCGAACTTGTTGGGATGGGACGAGCAAGGCGCTCTTAACATCATTCTAGACCCCAATCATCCTGATATGGTGGTGTCCCGAAATGCCCTCAGTCAATTCTACAGTCTCACTCCTCATGACTCATCCCCTGCTCACACTGTTACCCAGATGTCCAATGACAAGTGGGCACACGTTTTTCCTGAAGTATTTAATGGTGAACTTGGGAAACTAAAGGGCTTTCAGCATCGCATCGTGCTCAAGGATGGTGCAAAGGCTGTGGCTCATTAGGTTCGCAAGGTGCCCTTGAGTATACGTGTTGAACTCAAGCGGGAATTGGAACGATTGTGTACTGCAGGGGTATTGAACCTATCGAAGGTTCTGAATGGTTGGCCCCCATTGTTTTAGCGCGCAAATCTGACAAATCTCTCAGGATGTGTGTTGACTTGAGAGACCTCAACGCTAACATCTGGGTTGATCGTCAACCACTACCTAACATCAATGAGATGTTGGCCACTCTGGAGGGTGACAAGTTTTTTACCTCCCTTGATATTTCCTCAGCGTATCACCAAGTTGAGCTGTGTAAGGAGTCTAGACACTTAACATCATGTGTCACTCCAGAGGGTGCTTATCGCTACATTCGCATGCCTTTTGGCCTTGCCTCGGCTTCAGCTGTGTTTCAAAGATTAATGAACAATTTATTTAAGGACATTGCTGGAGTCGTATTTTTTCAGGACGATATTCTCATTTATGGGAAGACAGAATCTGAACACGATGAGAGGGTCAAGCATGTGCTAAGTATTATTAGGTCCAGTGGTTTAACGTTGAGGGCAGACAAGTGCAAGTTCCTCCAACAGGGTGTTGATTACCTTGGCCATCATATCTCACACATGGGTATTGAACCCAAACTAAAGATCATTGAGGCTATTCAAAATGCACCCACTGCTTTGAACAAGGACCAACTTCGTTCTTTTTTAGGGTTAGTGGAATATTACGCCAAGTTTGTCAGCAATTTCTCCACCAAAACCGCTTTTATGCGGAACTTGCTAAAGAAAAACGTCAAGTATGTATGGGATGTTGATTGTAACAACAATTTTGAGTCTATCAAACAGGAAATTGTACATGCTCGTCCCCTTAAACTCTTCAACATTAATGATCTATGTATTGTATCTACTGATGCGAGTAATGTTGGTTTAGGTGCAGTTCTTCTTCAGAGAAGGGGTGATGGTCGTGAAGAAACCATAGCCTTTGCTTCAAGGACCTTAAGGGGTGCTGAGAGTACCTATTCAACCATTGAAAAGGAAGCTTTGGGTTTGTGGTGGGGGGTCCAACACTTCAAGAATTTCTTGTGGGGCAACGAGTTCATCTTAAGAACCGACCATAAACCCTTGGTCGATTTGTTTATTACCAAAGGTGGTGGCAGGGCCACACAGAGGTGTGTGCCATGTCGACTCTTTACTTTGTTCTGCACTAAAACACGCAGCCTGCAAAGGCAGTGTGTGTGTGTAAAGGTACAGGGCCTCTGAGGGTGGCACAAAAAGTGCTGCAGCCCTTAGAAGTCTTCTCTGGTAACAGTGCCCTGGGTACCTGTGGTACCATTTACCAGGGCTGACCTGGGGCCAGAGATGCCAATTGGGTACAGTTTTGGGGAAAGAACACAGACCCTGGGAACCTGATTGGCAGGGACCCAGGGCACATCAAGTCAAAGTGCATCAGTAGTCTGGCAAAAAGTGGGGGGGTTACTGCAACAGGAACCCACTTCCTTACACACTTTTAATCAGGAATTCAGTTCCTGAATACATGACCCCCGCCCGATACGTTTCCACGGGAAATCACTTCTGGTGACATTAATATACAAAGTGTCAGAGTTGCGACATGAATCATTAAGAAAAATGGAGTACAGAATTATGAATGTGAATTTTCGGATACGAAAATATGGGCCACATACAGAAGTGGCAATTATGCGGTGTCCACCAACTAGTCATTAGGAAGAGGTGTGCTAGAGGGTCTAGAAAGTTAATAGAGACATACCAAATACAAAGCGCAATCTGTTCACCACATATAAATCATGTTTAAGTACCTTGGCCATGACCCAGAGGTAGGTGACTGGAATGAAAAGGACTACAGAAGGAGGCAAATTAGTCACCCAAGAAGTATTGCACTCGTGGTCAGTGTTCAAACCACATTCAACTGCTTTTAATCGCATGATCCAAGTGGCCTCCGTGCGGTGTAGTGACAGTTCCCTATTACCCCCTCTCTGATTGGGTGGTACTGTTTCTATCCCAAAGAAATAGAATTGTTTATAGGGACCTTGTGCCTTGCACCCCATGGCGTGAACTGTCATTGGACACCTCTCATCACATTGCTTCACTGCCCTCGTATGTTCACTGATTCTTTCTTTTAGCATTCTGATTGTACTGCCCACGTATTGTTTGTTACATTTGCATACGATGATGTACACCACATATTTGGATACACAATTAATGTTCTGTCTTATCTTGAATTTGCGCCCATCAGGTCCACTGAACACCTTTTTGTTGTGTAAAGCCCACCTGCACACCCCACAGCAGCCACATTTATGGAAGCCCTGTGAGCTTTGGGTGAGCCAGTCGCTGTCTTTGTTGTTGGTGGGGACAGTGGGCCTGAGAATAGATCTTAATGTCCTCCCTCTTCTCTATGTGATGAGTGGTCTCTGAGTAGTGAAGCCCTCCAGAGATTTGTCTGCTCTGAGGATATTCCAATGTTTAGTCATGCTTTTTACCAACATGTTGGTTAGTTCATTGTGGTTGGTGATTAGTCTGACTGATTGATTGGGTGATGTCTTGATACCTTTATTTTTTAGAGTGTTCCTTCTTGGTAGTTTCAAAACTCGTTGTTCTGCTTTGTCGAGGTGTGACGGATTGTAGCCTCTGGCCCTAAATTGTGTTTTCATGGAGTCAAGGCAGGACCGGAACTCAGTCTCTTCGCTGCAGTTCCTCCTGGCTCTGGTGAACTCTCCATAGGGGATGGCCCTGATTTGGTGGGGTGGATGTGAGCTGGTGGCGTGCAGTACAGCATTGCATGCCGTTGGTTTACGGTGCAATTTACTGTGTAATTTACCATTCTTGATGTACAGTTCCACATCCAGGAAGATCATGTGTGTGCTGCTATGCTGATGTGTGAAATTAACTCCCAATGTGTTGGAGTTTATGTACTCGTAAAACTCTTGCAGTTTTTCTTCTGTTCCTGACCACAGCATAAGCAATGTACCACCCCCAATATACTATGTGTTGGTTGTGCATGTTGCCTTTTTGGTTCCATATCCATTGTGTCTCAAAGAAGCCCATGAAGAGGTTGGCAAAGGATGGTGAGAATTTTGAGCCCATTGCCACCCTTTGGATTTGATTGTACCACTGACCTTCACAAAGGAAGCAATTGTTGTTGAGAATGAGCTCCATCATCACCAGTAACATTCTTGTGTGTTCCCATTGAGTGGCTGGTCTTTTGCTTAAATGCCAGTTCATGGCCTGCATGCCAAATGTAGGTTTGATGTTAGTGTATAAGGAGACCACGTCTAAGGTGACAAGAATGATGTCCTCCTCCCAGGTGAGATCTGATAATAGGCTTAGGATATATTTTGTATCCCGAATATACGAGGGAAGATTCGGTACTATGGGTTGGAGGAACATATCTACATATTCTGCCAGTCTTTCTGTAGGGCCTCCTATGCATGACACGATGGGTCTGCCAGGCGGGAGCAGAAGGTGTTTATGTACTTTGGGTAAGATGTACAGGACAGGGAACGTGGGTCGGTATACCTTCATGTACAAGTGTTCGTCTTCATCAAGAAGACCTGCAGAGTACCATTCTCTCAAATGTTTGTTAATCAGGACGGTGAGGGGCCCTATGGGGTTCATGTCCAACTTTTCATAGCAGCTGGTGTTACTGAGTTGAGTTAGTACCTCACCGTTATAATCCTCCTTGTTCATAACCACAATGTTGCCCCCTTTGTCTGCCTCTCTTATGATGACCTGATTGTTAGTGGAAAGAAGTGCCATTGCCTGTCGTTCTCCTTGTATGAGATTGTCTAAGGTTTGTGCCCTTTTCTGGTGCATCTTTTGTTCACATTTGTCAAGGTCCCCCAATACCAATTTTTGGAAAACATCTATTGTATTCCCCCTGGGAGTACCGGTGTCCACTTGGACTTAATCTTTAGACCACTTGCCATGGTGTAGTCTGTGTCGACATTCAATTCTCGTAGGAGGTTGCTCATGTCACTTGGTGATTGTTCTTGTTCCGTGATGGACAGAAGTAGATGAGTGTCATAGACATCCTGGATGCTAAGAACATCTGACATACCACACGCAGGAATGTTTTTAATGCTTTTGTTGATCGTAGGATAATTCACAAAAAATTTCTTCAGTTTCAGGTTTCTGATGTATTTGAAGAAATCTATTCTGACCTCCTTGCACAGGTCCACTCTCTCTGCTGGGCAGAAGCCCAAACCCTTCTTCAAAAGTGCAGTCATGTCATCTGTTAGTGTTTGGGATGATAGGTTGATCACATCTACCCCAGTGTCTTGTGTGGTGGCTAGTTCCTCTTGTCCCCTGATCATAGGTTCATTCTGATGTCGTTTTGTCCCTGCTATTTTCCCTCTGCGACTTTTCTTGTTTGTTCCCCATGGTTTAGTTGTGTTTTTTTGCCCTTTTTGATCCTTTGCATCACCCTTAAAAAAGAGTTGGGGGGGCACTGATGGATGTTTGTTACATTTGCATACGATGATGTACACCACATATTTGGATACACAATTAATGTTCTGTCTTATCTTGAATTCACGCCCATCAGGTCCACTAAACAAGTGGACACCGGTACTCCCAGGGGGGAACACAATAGATGTTTTCCAAAAATTGGTATTGGGGGACCTTGACAAATGTGAACAAAAGATGCACCAGAAAAGGGCACACACCTTAGACAATCTCATACAAGGAGAACGACAGGCAATGGCACTTCTTTCCACTAACAATCAGGTCATCATAAGAGAGGCAGACAAAGGGGGCAACATTGTGGTTATGAACAAGGAGGATTATAACGGTGAGGTACTAACTCAACTCAGTAACACCAGCTGCTATGAAAAGTTGGACATGAACCCCATAGGGCCCCTCACCGTCCTGATTAACAAACATTTGAGAGAATGGTACTCTGCAGGTCTTCTTGATGAAGACGAACACTTGTACATGAAGGTATACAGACCCACGTTCCCTGTCCTGTACACCTTACCCAAAGTACATAAACACCTTCCGTTCCCGCCTGGCAGACCCATCGTGTCATGCATAGGAGGCCCTACAGAAAGACTGGCAGAATATGTAGATATGTTCCTCCAACCCATAGTACAGAATCTTCCCTCATATATTCGGGATACAAAACATATCCTAAGCCTATGATCAGATCTCACCTGGGAGGAGGACATCATTCTTGTCACCTTAGACGTGGTCTCCTTATACACTAACATCAAACCTACATTTGGCATGCAGGCCATGAACTGGCATTTAAGCAAAAGACCAGCCACTCAATGGGAACACACAAGAATGTTACTGGTGATGATGGAGCTCATTCTCAACAATTGCTTCCTTTGTGAAGGTCAGTGGTACAAGCAAATCCAAAGGGTGGCAATGGGCTCAAAATTCTCACCATCCTTTGCCAACCTCTTCATGGGCTTCTTTGAGACACAATGGATATGGAACCAAAAAGGCAACATGCACAACCAACACATAGGGGCCGATTCCGATCTCGGTCGGAGGCGCACCTAACACTATTCGGCCGGGAAAAAAGCCAGGCGAATGCCTGTTTCCCGACCGACTCGCATATTCTTCCGAACGAGCAAGTACGATGCGCACAACTGCATAGATTCCGACCCAGTCGTACTCACCAAATCCAGGTCCTGTTCTCCGACCGAGCCGTATCCGTAAACGCAGAATCGAGTCGCACGGAAGCCAAAATAGAGCCCCGTCCGGCCGGACAAGTACGATGCGCTTTCCGTACGTGCCGAACCCGTCGCTACGCACGGCACGTCTAAGCATCCGGGAGAGGCGCACATAAGCTCCGATTCGCGCCACAAGACGATCCACGGCTACGAGACGAACACGCCAGCCACGAGGACAAGGCGAAGCAACGACAAAGACGAACGAGACGAACCAACCATGAATCCCATCGTGCCGATCCTACCAATATTCTACATCTATTACCGGAACAGGCACGGACGCGTACGGCGCAGAAGGTAAGTCAGACACCAACCACAAAAACAAACTACACATACCCGACATATCACACACACACACAGAGGGATGCAGAAATTACTCGCAACAGCAGCACCATCGGGGCGGGATGGCCATCACCAATACCACATATACACATATGGGTCTGGATGCCAACAACTAACACCACCCCTACCCAGGGGGTGCCAGATGCCTGTCACGACTACCACCCCTACCCATGGGGGGCTGGATGCCTGTCACTACTACCACCCCTACAAAGGGGGTGCCAGATGCCTACCACTACTACCACCTCTACCCATGGGGGGCTGGATGCCTGTCACTACTACCACCTCTACCCAGGGGGTGCCAGATGCCTACCACTACTACCACCTCTACCCATGGGGGGCTGGATGCCTGTCACTACTACCACCCCTACCCAGGGGGTGCCAGATGCCTACCACTACTACCACCCCTACCCAGGGGTGCCAGATGCCTACCACTACTACCACCTCTACCCATGGGGGCTGGATGCCTGTGACTACTAACACCTCTACCCAGGGGTGCCAGATGCCTACCACTACTACCACCTCTACCCATGGGGGCTGGATGCCTGTCACTACTACCACCCCTACCCAGGGGTGCCAGATGCCTACCACTACTACCACCTCTACCCATGGGGGCTGGATGCCTACCACTACTACCACCTCTACCCATGGGGGCTGGAAGCCTGTCACTACTACCACCTCTACCCAGGGGGTGCCAGATGCCTACCACTACTACCACCCCTACCCAGGGGGTGCCAGATGCCTACCACTACTACCACCTATACCCATGGGGGGCTGGATGCCTACCACCTCTACCCATGGGGGGCTGGATGCCTGTCACTACTACCACCTCTACCCAGGGGGTGCCAGATGCCTACCACTACTACCACCTCTACCCATGGGGGGCTGGATGCCTGTCACTACTACCACCTCTACCCAGGGTGTGCCAGATGCCTACCACTACTACCACCTCTACCCATGGGGGGGTGGATGCCTGTCACTACTACCACCTCTACCCAGGGTGTGCCAGATGCCTACCACTACTACCACCTCTACCCAGGGGGTGCCAGATGCCTACCACTACTACCACCTCTACCCATGGGGGGCTGGATGCCTTTCACTACTACCACCTCTACCCAGGGTGTGCCAGATGCCTACCACTACTACCACCTCTACCCATGGGGGGCTGGATGCCTGTCACTACTACCACCTCTACCCAGGGTGTGCCAGATGCCTACCACTACTACCACCTCTACCCAGGGGTGCCAGATGCCTACCACTACTACCACCTCTACCCATGGGGGCTGGATGCCTGTCACTACTACCACCTCTACCCAGGGTGTGCCAGATGCCTACCACTACTACCACCTCTACCCATGGGGGGCTGGATGCCTGTCACTACTACCACCTCTACCCAGGGTGTGCCAGATGCCTACCACTACTACCACCCCTACCCAGGGGTGCCAGTTGCCTACCACTACTACCACCTCTACCCATGGGGGCTGGATGCCTATCACTACTACCACCTCTACCCAGGGGGTGCCAGATGCCTACCACTACTACCACCTCTACCCATGGGGGCTGGATGCCTGTCACTACTACCACCCCTACCCAGGGGGTGCCAGATGCCTACCACTACTACCACCCCTACCCAGGGGGTGCCAGATGCCTACCACTACTACCACCTCTACCCATGGGGGCTGGATGCCTGTCACTACTACCACCTCTACCCATGGGGTGCCAGATGCCTACCACTACTACCACCTCTACCCATGGGGGGCTGGATGCCTGTCACTACTACCACCCCTACCCAGGGGGTGCCAGATGCCTACCACTACTACCACCTCTACCCATGGGGGCTGGATGCCTACCACTACTACCACCTCTACCCATGGGGGGCTGGATGCCTGTCACTACTACCACCTCTACCCAGGGTGTGCCAGATGCCTACCACTACTACCACCCCTACCCAGGGGGTGCCAGATGCCTACCACTACTACCACCTCTACCCATGGGGGGCTGGATGCCTACCACTACTACCACCTCTACCCATGGGGGCTGGATGCCTGTCACTACTACCACCTCTACCCAGGGGGTGCCAGATGCCTACCACCACTACCACCTCTACCCATGGGGGCTGGATGCCTGTCACTACTACCACCTCTACCCAGGGTGTGCCAGATGCCTACCACTACTACCACCTCTACCCATGGGGGGCTGGATGCGTGTCACTACTACCACCTCTACCCAGGGTGTGCCAGATGCCTACCACTACTACCACCCCTACCCAGGGGTGCCAGATGCCTACCACTACTACCACCTCTACCCATGTGGGGCTGGATGCCTACCACCAACAACACCCCCACTCATAGGATGGCTAATGCATGACACAACAAGCACACACCAACATAAAGAATGCAACAAAAAGACATCCCCCCAACACCATGACAAGCGTGTGTAGACTGTGTCAAATGCCTACAACACTGAACATGACTTTGAACATACAATGTGACCCCCTATCACATGTGTCACACATAAATGTGTGTGGACCCCACAATGCAAGCAGACCATGACCACTGTGGCAATGGGGTCCAACCCCCATCATCACAGTGACCAATAGGTAAGTGTGGGGTCCATAGCTGAAGCACATCTTGAACATTGTGGCAATGGGGTCTAAACCCCCATCATCACAGTGACCAAAATGTAAGTGTGGGGCCCATAGCTGAAGCACATCTTGAACATTGTGGCAATGGGGTCTAAACCCCCATCATCACAGTGACCAAAATGTAAGTGTGGGGTCCAAAGCTGAAGCACATTTTGAACATTGTGGCAATGGGGTCTAAACCCCCATCATCACAGTGACCAAAATGTAAGTGTGGGGCCCATAGCTGAAGCACATCTTGAACATTGTGGCAATGGGGTCTAAACCCCCATCATCACAGTGACCAAAATGTAAGTGTGGGGCCCATAGCTGAAGCACATCTTGAACATTGTGGCAATGGGGTCCAAACCCCCATCATCACAGTGACCAAAATGTAAGTGTGGGGCCCATAGCTGAAGCACATCTTGAACATTGTGGCAATGGGGTCCAAACTCCCATCATCACAGTGACCAAAATGTAAGTGTGGGGCCCATAGCTGAAGCACATCTTGAACATTGTGGCAATGGGGTCCAAACCCCCATCATCACAGTGACCAAAATGTAAGTGTTGACATTGAAAAAGCTGCAACTGCCAAACTGCATGGATGATTCCTGGTCACAGAACAACAAACACATCAGTGGCAAAGTAGTGCTTGTGTCCCATAGCAACATAGATTGGGGGAGGCAAACAGTGCAGTGCAAATAAGACATACCTTTGGCCATGTGCAGACAAACATCACCCATGGGGGATGACACTGTCAACATTCATCAATGACACAATGACAGAAGTGACCATCAGAATGCAGACCCACATATTTGCACCAATGGGCACACAAATGCAGATATCCTGTGGAGACTGTAGATGTGAGGTGAACAGATACCATACCATGGCAGCAATGGGACACACAAACAATGATCATTGTGCTGACTGATGACCTAGGAGTCCCAGGGACAGCAGGGAAACCCACCAAACAACATACAGCCAATGGCACACTAAAGATATGCCAATGCAGTGGTGCAGATGCACAAACACAAACAGGCAGACCCACACTGCACATCAAACACAACAGGTGAGGGGGGGGGTGCCAGTGTCCCCAGGCAACCACACAACACATGATAAGGCCTGAATACCAATTACACAGATGCGCATACAGTGCCACACAAAGGTAACTCATGGATCCAAATCCCCTATGTGGGCAATCAGGCATTGTTAGATGAGAGGGAGCACAAATCACACATGTCACACAAGCATGTAGAAACAGCAACTGACACAGCAAGACACAGACACACCACAGCACTACCCCCAGGGTCCCCACAATGTGGTGACCCTGGGCTGCATGACAATCCCACTGTGATGACAAAGCTAGATGTCGTTCACACTGTGAACCACAGTCATGTGTCCTGAGCAACAAACTACCATCACACCTACACAAGCACAAATCAATCAGCACGGCCAGTAAGCCAAGGCCAACATGGAGGCAGGGGTCTAGCCGGGCAACAACTCTCATCTGCACACACTCAACACCACACACCTCGACCTCCAACAATGTGCAGCAGTGAAGCTCACATGCACTGGTGACATTGCACATGCACCCATGACAATCCCATGGGTGGTGGTGGGAACCAAGGTGCAGAAACACATCACACATGGCCACTCAACAAGACTCCTGAATGTCTGACACACTGCACACTACGCCGTACATGGACATGACGGCAATACCACACCAACCAATGGGATCCCAGCCACAGTCCCACACCAATGAAGAAGCCAAGTTCACCCACAAAGAACACACATAGACAACTACCAACATTGCAGCCCTGACCCTGAGGAGTGCCAGCAGTCACACACACAACGTGTCACAATCACTGAAAGCTAACACAAACTGGAAATTACATGACAGGTGTAAACAACAAGTGCCAAGGGGAATCCTGACTGTGTCCCATCTGCGTCTGCCCACAAACTCAGCCCTGACAGCAAACACACCTATGGGTGACACCCTGATGACCAGTAATGTGCCATGCACCCACATCACAGAGAACCCAGGGAGAAGACTTTGGGGGAACATAGGTCAACTCAGCAAGCATCACAAACAGGAACATCACGGGATCCCAGCATGCACAGCAAAATGGAAGTGAACACACAGACATGCTCATACAAAACACACCTTGGGCGCAGGCAATGTCACAGGAGTACACACTGCCATGAGGGGACTCCACTCCTGTGTGAGGAAAGCTGTGCCATATGTTGCCTCAGTAGGGCTCCATCATGTCAGCAGAACACTTGGTCACACAGTCAACAATTAGCACCAAATGAAGGCTCCCGTCACATCAGCCTGGTCATGGGAGTGTCAACGAAATCATCAGCACAGATCCAACACACATGTATAGCAAGTTGCACTGACAACACAGATGAGTCCTTCCCCATTGATGCCCAAACCTGCATGTCCAGTGGAGATGGCCACACGGTCAGGGAAGTAGACTAATTGAACAATGGCAAGCACAACAGATGTGCAGGGGTGGAAGCCACAGATGTGACATTGCTAATGTAAGTAGGAAATCCCATTGCCAAATATTGAAAACATGACACCCTCAGATGCTGCTAAGGATGACATGGATACACTACAGGATAGGACACATTGCCCGTGGACCACATGGGTTCCTGCACAGTAACACTTCATTTTCATGAGACCAAATATCACCATCACTGCAGCAAGGGCATGGTTAGCATCATCAACATCATGTACATCAGAATCAAAACCACTAGAGAACAGAAAGTTTCTTTATTCAGCATATGTGGGTTCAAAAGTTGAAGTCCAGTAAAAAAGAAACAAAGGCCAATGGCCAGTCCATCCTGAAAGTCAAAACAGGGTGACAGTGGCAGATGTCACCCTACGCAAGCCTGCACTGCTAAACACCAGGGACAATCCCCTCGGAGGGGCATACGGGGGGCAGGCCAGGCACCGCAGGGACAGGATCAGGGCTCACCAGAAGGAGGCAGGGAAGATGTGGTGGGTGCTGGAGAGCCACTGACAACTGCAGTGGAGGTGTCTGACATAGTGTGTGCCGGCACAACTGGGGGGCATGAGTCAGATGGTGTGGGTGCCGGCACGACTGCAGTGGGCCGTGCAGATGGAGTGGACAGGTTCCCCACTGCAGTGCCCAAGTCAGACCGGGTGGTAGTGGACTCCACTGCAGTGCCTACCTCCAGGGGAGGAGAATGGGGATCAGGTAAGGAGGGCAGGACAGAGGGGTAGGACAGAGGGGGAGGACACCGTCTCCACACCAGTGGCACAGACATGCGCAGCGGGGGGGTGCCGGAAGAGCAAGTGGCAGGGGGAGAAGGCCTGATCATTTTGGGGATGGTGTATCTGTGGGTGAGGGAACCTGGGGCAGGGTGTGGTGGGGCACCTGTGGAGTGGGGGCCTGAGGGATGGAGGAAGGAGACTTGGTGCCTGAGCTGCAGGGCGGGGTCTTGCTCTTCCGGGTCCGGGGGGACTTGCGGATGGGGGCGTCAGTCGGTCTGCGCCTGGGGAGGGTGTCCGGGGGCGAGGGGCACTCCGCTCCGTGTGGGTGGGCTTCCTCTTCCCCCTGAATGCTGTATCAGCTGGATCGGAGGGGAAGAGGCCGAGGTCACTGAGGAAGAGCCGCTGTGTCTTTGGGGTTGCAGGTGAGGCAAGGGAAGGGGCTTTGGAGGGAGAGGTAACTGAGGACTGCGCAGTGCTCGTGGATGCGTGTGTGTGTGCCTGGGCCCCATCCCCTGTGAGTGTGGTTTCAGTCCCCTGACTGTGCGTGCGTGTGTGTCTTGATTTTGGCGTGTGTGTCTGTGTGCTGCTTGTGTCTGTGCTGGTGTGTGCCTGTGCCGGTGTGTGTGTGCTTGGGACAGGTAAGGTGCTGGGGAGTGTGGGTGGGGCAGAGGCAGGAGGGGTGAGGGACTGTTGGAGGAGGGACACTGCTGCCGTCAGGGAGGAGTCCATGGACCTATTGCCCCTCTGTAGGGCAGACATGCCCGATGAGATGCCCTCCATGAACGACACCAGCTGAGTCAACAGAGTGGTGTGTGCATGGAGGACACTCAGCATCGCTGTCTGCCCTACATGGAGCTGGCGAAGGAGGTACACAGACTCCTCACTCAGGGCAGCAGGGGACACAGGGGCAGGGGTGCGGTGCCTGGCCCGAAGGAGACACGCTCCCGAACATGGGAGCCTCCACGGACCTCGGGAATGGGAGCCGATGGGAGGGCGGTGGTGGTGGTGGCGGGGACAGCAACACTAGCTGGGGTGTGGTGGCTGCTGACACCCGCATCCACAAGGGAGTCATCCTCCGAGCTGCTGTGGTCCTCAGCTGAGGTGGATGCTGCTGAGGACTCCTCGGTGTGGCTCCCCTCGCCCTCCGTGCCACTGGGTCCATCCGACCACTCCTCGGCTGCTGACCCAGTCTGGCTCTGCGGCTCCTCCTGGTCCGTGGAGCTGTCCCCTCCTGTGGCCGTGGATGTATCTGCAAACAATAGGGAAACAGACAGACATCAGTCACCTGCACCGAACGCACACACCACAGTAAGTACAGCACATTACAGAGCAAGCCCTGGCATCCTTAGTTGAACATTGCCAAAAGTGCCCAAACAGAATAGGACAAGCCAATTGTCAGTCTGATGGTCAACCATGGCACTCACATCCCTCCTGGCCTTGCACCCATCTGTCTGGTGTCTGTTGGATGGCAATACCCCAGTGTGGACACATGCACCACCTACACACTAGTTGGACAGTGCAGAGAACACGGTGAAGCATGTGAACATGCACACATCACAACTCTTGCCACTGAGTCAGTACAGGTGTCCGGATGAAAGGGATGCCCAGAGTCAAATATGAAATGCATGTGATGCATACCAGCGACAGACACCATGATGCACCCATGTCCTGATAGTCATTGCCACAATGTTGTGCATGTAGCACATGTCACTCCCCTGCAGGATCACTCATAGTAAGTTTCATGCCATGGCACAGGCATGCCTGCTAAGTCATACATCACTGTCTCCAGTCACATGGGCAGGGCAGCCAGACAACAACAGTCTGCACTGTGTCACAATAGTAGGTCATGGGGAATGCAAGTCCTGGAGCTGAACAAGTGCACATGTCCATCCCCCACACACATCATCTGAACCCTTATCTGTCCACGTCATACCAATTGGGCATATGGGAGACCTGTAACACAACCCTCTGAACCTGAGCACATCACAATCTGCTGTGAATGGGAAACAGCTGCCTGAACTTCACATTCGCATACCCCAGTCTGCACGGTCAGGTGATCAAACACCTATGTGTCGCACAAGTATCGTCTCCTATGGTCACATCTCCGGTGGCATGCTGAGCCCCAACCGAGAAACACCCCAGCAGTCCTGACAACGAAGCCACAGCACACTGACACAGAGGCAGACACCTGAGGGGACATATCACTGAGCACAACGTGTCAGCTGATACACGGGAGTGGGAGTACAGAGTGCATTGTATGGCCTGGAGTAGGCATGACTGTCCTGCCCCACGTGAATGAGGGATGAGCCCTGGACAGTAGGCAGGTGGCTAAGTATGTGTGACACACGTAATATACACACTCCTGGGGCCCAAACATTGTTCACACCCGCAGCATGGGTGTGTGCCAGATACCCCAGGCACATGTGGTGGATCAGCTCAGCAATTGGACCACATATCAAAGTAACACGCAGATTACATGTCAGAACACAGGCATTGTGTAAGCAATGGACCCACCCATGATGCCCACCACAGAGTTAGGGGAACAAAGGCTGTCCCCCACCTTGAGCTAAGCAAAATGCAAGGACACAGTACCCAAGTGACACAATTCCCTGACTGTAAGGGCCACACCTGGGTATCAGATGAGGAGTGGGCAGTGCACAATTGAGGGACATGGGTCCTGGACCACATGACTGATGTACTGTGGACGTTTAACCAGGCCAGAGGAGGGCACATAGCATGGCAGACAAAGTTCACAATGCAGTCATGGACTCACCCCCTCCTTGCTGCTCTCTGGCCTTCAGCTGCCCATCCAGATCAGGGAAGACCACCGCCAGGATCCTGAGCATGTGGGGGTCAGGGTCCGGTGTCCGCCCCTCCTGCGAGGAGGCGACAGCTTCAGCTGGACCCGTGCGATCCTCCAAGTCCAGCCCCGAAGGTCCTGCCACCTCTTCTGGCAGTTGCGGATCTGGCGCTTGTAGACCCCCACGGATCTCACTGCCCGGACGATGGTCAGCCATATCTGCTGCTTCTGGTGGGCATCAACCTGTGAGGATGACAAAGTGAGAATGCCATTACTACACATGCAACATATCCGTGCATTACACAGTTGGATATACATGTCTCAATCACAGGGGCACATGATGTACACAGGCTGTGCAACGATGGCTATGGACAGTTTGCCAGCAGTTACTACATGGTATCATTGCCTGGGAAGTAAAACCTTGTTTAAATGCACTGTCACTGCACTATACCTGTTCAGTGCATGTAACTACACACTATGGGGGGTGACAACTACTCAGTGAGCCTGCTAGCCAGTGGCGTGCAGACTGGAAGAGTTGCTAGTCAGACAACATGCACATTTAGTAAGGCAGTGGACAGCACACTCACCTGCTCCCCTTTTTTCCCATACAGCTTGCTGTACTGTGGAAGGAGGCTGTCCAGCAGGGCCTGGTTCTCCTCAGTGCTGAAGGCTGGGGCTCTCTCCACAGTATGTGCCATTGCAGGGTCCAGAGGGTGCAGATACAGCAGCAGTGGTGGTGGCAGATGTCGTCCTGGAGCATGTAGTGCAGGCAAGTGAGCTCTCAGGGGAACAGCCAGCATTATATGTGTGCTGCAGAGGCAGATACTGTCCCATGTGTCCAAAGTGATAGGTCCAAGTCGTTTGCATCTTCTGAATCTGGCCAATCTATGGAATTGCACCACTTACACACGCCCACAGCATCCTTCAAAAGTTCAACTTCATGACACCCATGAATTTGCAACATTGTTGTGGGTGACCAACTGAATTTACAGCATCAGACTCGTTCAAGATTTGAAAACGCGTCCGTTGCCAGGCCAGGCCATAGCCAATGTGTGCGCACCGATCGGTCCATTGCTCTACAACACGTACCCGGGATACAACGCGTACCCGCACACATTGAATGCAATGGGCCGGCCGGGCACACCGATTGGTCCATTGCTCTACAACGCGTACCCGGGATACAACACGTACCCGCACACATTGAATGCAATGGGCCGGCCGGGCACACCGATCGGTCCATTGCTGTACAACGCGTACCCGGGATACAACGCGTACCCGCACACATTGAATGCAATGGGCCGGCCGGGCACACCGATCGGTCCATTGCTGTCCAACGCGTATTGCGAATACAACGCGTACCCGCACACATTGAATGCAATGGGCCGGCCGGGCACACCGATCGGTCCATTGCTCTACAACGCGTCTTCGGGATACAACGCGTACCCGCACACATTGAATGCAATGGGCCGGCCGGGCACACCGAACGGTCCATTGCTGTCCAACGCGTATTGCGAATACAACGCGTACCCGCTCACATTGAATGCAATGGCCAATGTGTGCGCACCGATCGGTCCATTGCTGTCCAACGCGTATTGCGAATACAATGCGTACCTGCTCACATTGAATGCAATGGCCAATGTGTGCGCACCGATCGGTCCATTGCTGTCCAACGCGTCCCTGTACAAGTCACTGGCATATGTCACCATGCCTGTCACAGGTGAACATATGCCAGCCACATAAACCTCCCAGGGAGTGAGGGGCACACCTACAACACCTCAGCCTGTCCACACTGTATCCTAAGGCATGTAAGGCTGCATTACCTATTCCGTGTATGGGGGTGAACATCTTGTTCTGTGGGTGTCACTTGGGGGCAGCCACTCCCAGGCTGTGCACGTGTTCATGGGGACAGAATCCTTGGTGTGTCGTGCACATGACCACTGTGATGTGCAACTTTTCATTTCTGAGCATGTGGCATGGTCACATTTCACGTTGGTGTATGTGTATGTCATGTCACATACCCCCTGAGTCCCATGTGGGACGGTATGTACGTCCCAGGGTGACCCATTGCCACAATAGTGATGGTCCTCCACAGTCTGTGTGCATGTTGTGTTTACAATGTCTCTGATTCCATGTGCACAATGGGAGACAGTCTCCACATCCACGTTGTTTGTGCATGGACTTTGATGTTGTGCGTGTGTGTGTCACAGACGTCCATGTCTGTCCTGCCGAGGCAACAGGGACCACTACCTGTGGGGGTCATGGTTGTTTTGCTGTGGTGTATTCATGATACACCATGTCATGCCAGTGTCCATGTGGCAATACAGGGTCCCTGGGAATCTACCTGTCGATGAGCTGTGATGCCTGGGGCACATCTGTCCTCACATGTCACTGTGGGGTGTGTTTGGAACGTGGCAGCAGGAGATGGGAACTGTGACACGGCCTCATGATATCCCATGGCACAACCTGGGACTTGTTGATGCCACTTGTTGAACTGTGATGTTAGATGTTGGCCATGTAGGTGCCATACATGTCCTTACGGAACTGCACACATCATGTACTTGTGCCTCATAGTGATGTATCATGTGATATTGAGTATGGTCAATGCCACATATGTGGGGTGACTGACAATCTTTCTTTCTTCACCTATGCACTGCAGGGCACCAGCTGTCCATAGACCATTCCCTGACCTTGCAACCATGGTGGAACGGGACTGCATCCGACGGTACAGCTTCACCAGGCCGCTGATTGAGGTATTGACGGTGCGGTTGGCCCCACATTTGCAAGCTGGCCGGACATACCCTACAGCGCTGACCCCCAAGGTGAAGGTGATGGCAGCCCTACACTTCTTTGCCACCGGTACCTTTCAACACACTGTGGCGACTGCTGGTGGGATGTCACAGACCATGTTCAGCCGTGTGCTCCGCGATGTTTTGGAGGCTATGTTGATATACCTGAACCAGTACATCTATTTCCCTAGACTACAACAACTCACTGACGTGAAGAGTGACTTCTATGCCCTGGGGAGGATGCCGCATGTCATTGGCTCCATTGATGGGACACATGTGGCTTTGGTACCACCACAGGCCCAAGAGCAGGCATATAGGAACCGCAAACACTACCACTCGGTCAATGCACTGGTGGTATGTCTTGCAGATATGAGCATCTCACACGTCTGTGCCCGTTTCCCAGGTTCTGCACACGATGCCTACGTGATGAGGAGTAGTCGCATCCCGAGGATGATGTCACAGATGCGGAACCAGCGTGCCTGGCTTGTTGGTGTGTACTGACTTTGTGCCATTGTGTGTGTTCTGCAATGTAGTGTTCCACCCTCTTTTCCAACTCAGCTAATGTGCAATTGTCTGTATGTAGATGACTCCGGATACCCCAACATGCCGTGGTTGCTGACGCCCCTCAGGAACCCTGTGACACCAGCCCAGATGCGCTACAATGAGGCACATGGTCGGACCAGGAGAGTGATCGAGCGGACATTTGGTCTCCTGAAGAGCCGCTTCCGCTGCCTAGATAAGACAGGAGGGGCCCTCCCATATGCCCCAGCAAAGGTGTGCAAGATTGTCATCGTCTGCTGCATGCTACACAACCTGGCAGTGCGGAAGGAGTTGCCTCTCATCCTGGATGACGATGACCAACATCCGCCACCTGTGGAGGATCCTGGCTTGGACCACGATGCCAGTGATGATGATGATGATGATGGTGATGTCCGCACACAGCTCATCACCAACTTCTTCAGCTGAATGTGAGTATCCGGAGATGTAATGTCAATGATGTGAGTATGCATGATATGTGTTGGTGGTGCTCTGGTGCTGTTTGAGTGTGTCCATGTGCTACATGACTGTATGCGTGTAGCGATGTGTCCTTACAGGTAGTCTGTACTCCCCAACAGTGTTGACATGCTAACTTGGTTCTGGGTGGGTATCTTGTGACATGTATTGGGCATGAGTATTGCAGTTCTGTCCTGTTCTTCAGTGCTTTTGACTTTGTGTCATTTCTGTCCTTCACAGGGTACTTTCAGAGTCGTTTGGTCAACTGTGATCCCCGACACCGTGATTAGACTTACAGGGTGGTAGCTGTCGTGTCCCTACAGGTGATGTGCGCCACACCCATGGACTTCCTTCCTTCTACACTTGTTGACTGTGTGCCCGCTGCCAGGTGGGATTACCTTGCATCTGCAGTGGTTACAACATGTTGCAAATGTGTAATAAACCTGTGCTTCACTTTGTGATGTGCGTTGTCTGTGGTCACACATCTGACTGACATTTGCTTACTGCACCAGTGGGCTAGTTGACAGTGACTGTGAATAGGTGTTGTGTCTGTGCATTGCACCTTATTTCCTGGCAACATCAGTGTAGGCGATGAGTCAGATGGCCTTGGTGTGTATATGTTGTGTAGCCCTGGTGGTGTGTCTCCCTCATATGTGTCACGTTGCCATTACTCACATGCCTGTGTTGTACTTGCTGTAGCAGTTAGCATGCACAGTGTAATTTCGCAGGTCATCATCTCCATGACAGAAACCACGTTGGAATCACAACAGAGGCAGGTATGGTGTATTAGTGTGTTTATTGTCATACATGTGTGTGTATAGTGCACAGGATGGTGGGTGCTGTACATTGTGATTTAAATCCAAAGTTCCTAGATGATTTGGAAGTCCTGGTAGCAGAAATGTCCTGAGTAAAGTCCACAGTCATCTGATACATTGGTCCAACTTGTACTCCCCATGTCATGTGGGGGAGTTGTGTTGCAGTCAACAGGGTGAACAGTTTGCGCACAAAGGTGATTATCCAGAACAGGTTTTGGCTTCCTGGGGGTTGCGCATGGCCATCGGCCTCTCAGTTGCCCTTCCTCGGACGACCCCTCTTCTTTGGGGGGACCCTCAAGTGCAGGCTGCTGCGGTGCAGGGGACTCTCCACCAGAGTCATCCTCCCTCCCTGTGGCAGTTGCAGTTGTTTCAGCACCAGATGTTGTGGGCACACAGGGAGGTGTTGACTGGTTGCTGCTCATCTGGCGGAGGCATTGTAATATGTCCCTATGCACCGCCGTCATCTCTTGAAGTGTGTCCCACTTGGACTCCATGCGGGACATGTGTAAGTCCAAGCGGGCATGATGGGCAGCCTGCTGCTGTCATATGTCCCTGAGGAGCCCCACTACCTGGCTGAGCTCTCCGGTGCTGGACTGGTATGCATCGGCTATGCGTACCAGTTGTGGGTCATCATGCAGTCCAGACCCCTCTGCGATCAGCGACCTATGTCTCCCACCCCTCCCACCACCCCTGGCGACATGTGCAGTACCTGAGGTGGCACGCACAGGTGACCCTGGCCCCCTTGGGGGTTGTTGGTGGTGTTGGTGTCCATAGCCCCACGTTGGTCCAGGGTCCGTGTGCTGGTGGTGGTGGTGCTCCTTGGTCTGTCCGTGTCGGCAGGGGTGGTTTGTGTGTTGACAGTCGTTGGAGGGGTGGGTGCAGGGGGTGCAGCTGGTGGTCCTGCTGGTGCTGCATGATGACTTGCTCCGGAGGTGCCAGGTAGGTCTTCGTCATCCGAGGAGGGCAGAGGCTGTTCCACACCAGTGAGCTCCGTTTCCCCTTGAGCCTGGGACGGGGACTCCTCAGCGTCTGCTGCTGTGTCCCCATCATCACCTGTTTTTGGGAGACACACACAATGTATGTTATGTTTCTGCAGGCATCAATGGTTGACACACCTGACAATTGTGACTGTACCTCTGGATGCGGGCCTGTACATTGCATTGTCCTAAGTTGTCACAGTCAGAGGTTGATATTGGTGTAGCACATTGTCCTGCATACTTTGGGCATTTCAATAGGAATGTTGGGGTGCGTACATGGTCTGCATTGGTTGTATTTGGTTGACATCCGGCCCTCCTTCCCACCCAGCCAGATATTCCACCATGGAACGTGCTTCCATTGCAGGGAGTGCAAGTTGTCTTTCAGGATGTCAGTCAGTGGTGTTCTGCTGTTGGTTGGTGCACAGTTGCCAGCAGGGCCTTGTGCTCCCCACAGCAGTACCCAGTGTCAGCCATCTTGTCAGTTCTTTTCCACTCCCTGTGATGTGCGCATGTTTCAGGGTGGTGTTGATGGGACAGTTGTGGGGGTGACCAATATATGTGACTGCCACTCCCATCATGCTATTGCCTCCAACCCCCTTCCCAGCATGCCCATGCTTCCTTCCTTTTGACTCTGCTTCCCTGTGGGGTTGTGTGCCTGTGCTGACAAGATGGCTGACAGTGTTATCCTGGGTTTAGTTTGGCTACAAGTCCCATGTGTGTCCCTGTGCTTCACACAGCATGACCCAGGGTTGTGGTTCTTTGTGGGATATTTGATTAGAGTGTGAGGCAATGCATTCTCCCAGGTGAGTTGTGTGGAGTTTGTGTTAGGGGTGTGTGTGAGTGGAGCTGCTGGTGACTA
This sequence comes from Calotriton arnoldi, assembly GCA_963921515.1. Lineage (NCBI taxonomy): Eukaryota > Metazoa > Chordata > Amphibia > Caudata > Salamandridae > Calotriton > Calotriton arnoldi. The sequence goes on from CAWUFW010001546.1 coordinate 164,619, forward strand.
TGGTCAGTGCTGTCAGTCCTCCTTCCCACCCAGCCAGATATTCCACCATGGAACGTGCTTCCATTGCAGGGAGTGCAAGTTGTCTCTCAGGATGTCAGTCAGTGGTGTCCTGCTGTTGGTTGGTGCACAGTTGCCAGCAGGGCCTTGTGCTCCCCACAGCAGTACCCAGTGTCAGCCATCTTGTCAGTTCTTTTCCACTCCCTGTGATGTGCGCATGGTTCAGGGTGGTGTTGATGGGACAGTTGTGGGGGTGACCAATATCTGTGACTGCCACTCCCATCATGCTATTGCCTCCAACCCCCTTCCCAGCATGCCCATGCTTCCTTCCTTTTGACTCTGCTTCCCTGTGGGGTTGTGTGCCTGTGCTGACAAGATGGCTGACAGTGTTATCCTGGGGTTAGTTTGGCTACAAGTCCCATGTGTGTCCCTGTGCTTCACACAGCATGACCCAGGTTTGTGGTTCTTTGTGGGATATTTGATTAGAGTGTGAGGCAATGCATTCTCCCAGGTGAGTTGTGTGGAGTTTGTGTTAGGGGTGTGTGTGAGTGGAGCTGCTGGTGACTATGGTCAGTGCTGTCAGTCCTCCTTCCCACCCAGCCAGATATTCCACCATGGAACGTGCTTCCATTGCAGGGAGTGCAAGTTGTCTTTCAGGATGTCAGTCAGTGGTGTTCTGCTGTTGGTTGGTGCACAGTTGCCAGCAGGGCCTTGTGCTCCCCACAGCAGTACCCAGTGTCAGCCATCTTGTCAGTTCTTTTCCACTCCCTGTGATGTGCGCATGGTTCAGGGTGGTGTTGATGGGACAGTTGTGGGGGTGACCAATATCTGTGACTACCACTCCCATCATGCTATTGCCTCCACCCCACTTCCCAGCATGCCCATACTTACTTGCTTTTGAGTGGACTTCACTGTGTGTGAGTGTGAGAGTAATGGCAAGATGGCTGACAGTGGTGTCCTGCTGTTGGTTGGTGCCCAGTTCCCAGCAGGGCCTTGTGCTCCCCACAACTGAGCACCATTGTCAGACATCTTTGAAGTGGCTTTTCACTCCCTGTGATGTGCGCATGGTTCAGGGTGGTGTTGATGGGCCAATTGTGGGGCTGACCAATATCTGTGACTACCACTCCCATCATGCTATTGCCTCCACCCCACTTCCCAGCATGCCCATACTTACTTGCTTTTAAGTGGACTTCACTGTGTGTGAGTGTGACAGCAATGGCAAGATGGCTGACAGTGGTGTCCAGCTGTTGGTTGGTGCCCAGTTCCCAGGAGGGCCTTGTGCTCCCCACAACTGAGCACCAGTGTCAGCCATCTTTGAAGTGGCTTTTCACTCCCTGTGAGGTGTGCATGCTTGGGTGTGAGCTTGCTGGGCCATGTGGGTGGGGGATGTTGGGCTGTGACTACCACTCCCATCATGCAATTGCCTCCACCCCCCTTCCCAGCATGCCCAGGCTTCCTTCCTTTTGACTCTGCTTCCCTGTGGAGTTGTGTGCCTATGCTGACAAGATGGCTGACAGTGTTATCCTGGGGCTAGTTTGGCTACAAGTCCCATGTGTGCCCCTGTGCTTCACACAGCATAACCCAGGGTGGTGGTTCTTTGTGGGATATTTAATTAGAGTGTGTGGCAATGCATTCTCCCAGGTGAGTTGTGTGGAGTTTGTGTTAAGGGTGTGTGTGAGAAAAGCAGCTGGTAACTATGGTCAGTGCTGTCAGTCCTCCTTCCCACCCAGCCAGATATCCCACCATGGAACGTGCTTCCATTGCAGGGAGTGTGAGTTGTCTTTCAGGATGTCAGTCAGTGGTGTCCTGCTGTTGGTTGGTGCACAGTTGCCAGCAGGGCCTTGTGCTCCCCACAGCAGTAGCCAGTGTCAGCCATCTTGTCAGTTGTTTTCCACTCCCTGTGATGTGAGCATGGTTCATTGTGGTGTTGATGGGCGTATTGTGAGAGTGGGCAATATCTGTGACTACAACTCCCATCATGCTATTGGCTACACTGACTTGATCAGCATACACAGAATTCCTTCCTTTCAGTGAGCTTCCCTGTGAGGTGGTGTTGTAGTGGTGGCTACATATCTGACTGTGTTTGTTGGTTAGATTTGTGCCACTGCCTAGCTGTATTTGTTGTTCGGTTTGTACATGTGATGACACAGCTACATATCACTATGAGATGGCATGTATTGTGTTTATCTGACTGATATACACATCTTGGGATGATTATCTTGTGGTTGGTGTGTATTTGCTGAGGGTGCATGGTTTGACTCTCCCCTTGACAGTGATGTGTGTGTATTGTCGCACAATATTGTGTACATTTGTTGTGTACTCACCAGGCTCTGGGATGTTTTCTAGTCCATATACGCTCACTGGTGGTAGGATGGCCCGCACCTTCTCCTCCCAGGGCCTGAGGTATACTGGTTTGGCAGGAGGGCCACTGCCGGTGTGTTGGCTCAAGAGGTAGTCCTTCTTGAGCAGGTCCCTGACCCTCCTGCGCACGTCATACCACCTGTTCTGGATGTCTTCCTTTGTGCGCAAACATGGTGATTGTGCGTTCACCCTGTCGACGATCTTCTCCCACATCTTGGTTTTCTGCGACATGGGGGTCTGTTGGACCAGTGTACCAAACAGCTGTGTCTCTACCCGGAGGATCTCATCTACCAGGACTTCCAATTCACTATCTAGGAACTTTGGATTCTTCTTTGGGGGCATGGTGATGGGTGGTGGTGGTGAGTGATGTGTGGGGGGGTGTGCAAGTGAGGGTGTGTGAGTGTGTGTTTTGCTGGGTGTATGTGAGGGTGCTATTTGTTGAGGTGCTGATGGCGTGTGGCTTGTGTGATGGATGAGCTGTGGGTGGGTGTGTGGTTGCTGTGTGTTGAGTGCTGGCAGGTCATTAGAATTTGCAAAGGATCATGGTAGGGATTTGTGTCCTTTTTATGGGTGGAATTGTGGGTGTGTCTTTGTTCCCTGTCCCCCCCCCCCAGTATTTATTGGCTTTGTAATTGCTTGTTTGGCCTTTTTTTGTGTGTTTTTCCCTTTGTACTTTTTGTGCATGTAGGAGACGTTCTTCTGACCGAGTCGGACCCTGCAGTTGTCTCGTGCGAGCTTCTCCGATTTGTTCACGCTGTGTTTGTGCTGTTTTCTGTGCTGCGTACGCGTCGGTCGCGGTGTATTGGGTTGCTTCGGCTCGCAGTTTTGTATGCGTGTCGGTCGTATGGCTTGGGCTCCGTGCGACTCGGTCGTGTTTTCCACGCGTTGCATCGTACTTGGCGGGTCGGATTTCGCGGGTACGTTTCGTTCGGGATTCTTCCTGGTGCGTGTCGGTCGGTTCGATTCGCGTGGTTTTCCGGCCGGATAGCTATTTTCCGCGCGGTTCGGTCGTTCGTATTGTGTTCCGTACGAGTCGGTCGGATTTTGCACGCATTTCATCGTACTTTGCGGGTCGTGCTGCACCGGTACGTGTCGGTCGGAATAAATTCCAGCTCCGAGTCGGTCGGTACGTTTTCCGGCCCGAATCGGAATCGGCCCCATAGTATATTGGGGGTGGTACATTGCTTATGCTGTGGTCAGGAACAGAAGAAAAACTGCAAGAGTTTTACGAGTACATAAACTCCAACACATTGGGAGTTATTTTCACACATCAGCATAGCAGCACACACATAATCTTCCTGGATGTGGAACTGTACATCAAGAATGGTAAATTACACAGTAAATTGCACTGTAAACCAACGGCATGCAATGCTGTACTGCACGTCACCAGCTCACATCCACCCCACCAAATCAGGGCCATCCCCTATGGAGAGTTCACCAGAGCCAGGAGGAACTGCAGCGAAGAGACTGAGTTCCGGTCCTGCCTTGACTCCATGAAAACACGATTTAGGGCCAGAGGCTACAATCTGTCACACCTCGACAAAGCAGAACAACGAGTTTTGAAACTACCGAGAAGGAGTGATTTCCCCTGGAAACGTGTCGGGGCGGGGGTTATGTATTCAGGAACTGAATTCCTGATTAAAAGTGTATGATACTGCGTATAAGTAAAGAAAAATGTAAATTGACATAGGAACCCTAATACTGTGCATGATCACTATAAATTCACATGCAGCGTTCCAAGTAGCATTGCAGCTTTTTGGTGGACACCGCATAATTGCCACTTCTGTATGTGGCCCATGTTTCGTATCCAAAGATTTACATGTCATAATTTCTGTACTTCAATTTTCTTAATGATTCATGTCGCAATGCTGACACTCTGTATATTAATGTCACCAGAAGTAATTTCCCTGGAAACGTATCGGGCGGGGTTCCGTATTCAGGAACTGTATTCCTGATTAAAACTGTATGATACTTCTTATAAGTAAAGAAAAAATGTAATTTGACATAGGAACCCTGATACTGTGCATGATCACTTTGAATCCACATGCAGCATTCCAAGTAGCACTGCATCCACAGCATATCACGTGGATTTCTCTTTCAATAATTTGTACTGAATTGTCGCTCTTCGCGTCTTCTACTAATTTTGACTGTGATCTCCCTTTTCTAATTCTATATTTGACGATGTTCTCCCCCTTTTTTCTGATTTGAGAGCAGCTTTTCCCAACCCTTTGAGATCTATAGAGCATCTATACCTTACAATTCTTGGCTTCCTCGCATGACCAAATAACCCATATCGAATGCGGGGCATCTAACCTTACATATTCTTTTTTCTGAATGCTTTACACATCACGCATGGCGGATACCAGGCTCCGGTAGACGCGCCACGTTGTCAAGTTAACGGTCTAGCCTTTTTGGTGAGTTTTCTTTATCTCACCACGCCTCGTCGGGACCTCGCTTCCAGTCTCCGACACTTCGGACATGGCGCGCTCAGCGTACTTGCTGCAGCAGGGGAGAGTTGCCCAAGAAATAAGCTCCCCTCGCCACCCGTCACACCCCCATTGCACTGCTTAATATAGCATTTGCTTTTTCCCCCCCGAAATATCCTTTTGGGGGTCTCTACGCGCAGGGCATCATCAGGGCCCTTCATATCCGGCGCACTTTGCTTTTAACCCAGGCAGTGCAATCCAGCGCTTCCAATTTCACTCCCGATGCTTTCCGGTTCTCGACTGGCGATACCGGCAGTCTGCCCTTCACACACTGTCCCCATACGGGGGCCGTGGCAGTTGACCAGTTTGTCTGTCGAGGCGCCTTATCTCACCATGGGCATGAACACTCACTGGTACCCATTAGCTTTGTAATTTTAATTTTATTCGCGGTTCCCCGCCGCGTTCGATATATTTCTATCCACTCACTTTTCCCTCCATCGCCTCAGTCATCTTTCCCTACCCGTCTTACTCCACCCGTGCAAAATAATTTTGGGCTCATACAGACATATCTTTTCTCACAGTGAAGCCTCCACACCCGGATCCTTCCCAAGGTCCCCTACCGCGTACCAAAGCAATTCTAGATATTCAAGAAGACTCACTTCCCTGCACCGGCCGGGACGGAATTACAACCGGCTAAGAGGTGAGATGCCTCTCGCACCATTCTGCCACTTTCCTTTCCGTTTTACGCCACCTCCAGATTTTCTCAATTTCTACCCAATACTATGCCATCCATCCATGCAAATAACAGGTGGGCTGATTTAGTCATACTTTTTTACAGTGAAGCCTCCACTTCCGGCTCCTCTCAAGGTCCCCTACTTCGGACTTTGTCATTCTATGATTACCCACTTACCTTCGCCAGCCGGGACGGATGTACAACCGGCAGAGAGGTGAGTCGCCTCTCTCACTATCCCTCCATCGTTTGTCTCTTTTTCCACCGTATTCTGAGAAATTTTACCCTTTCCTCACCCCCTGTCCTGTGATTTTCGTTTTCTTTTAGATTACCTGCCTTACTTCGCTTGCCAGAAGGTAGGACTCTGCACTAGTGCAAACTCACTCTGAGAACTCTACAGTACCTTCTGTTAGAGTTCCGTAGGCACCGCGGTGAACGGTTCCGTACACCTGCCTTTCCACCACCTTAGACCATTCCGACTGGCAGGGTGAACTTGCTCTTGATGGCATTTTGCCTTTTTCTAGTTCTCTTAGGACACTATATTCTTCTCGTTCTTCACGGCTCTCCACGACATTAGCATCTGTGGTCTTGTCTCTTTTCCATTAGCCCCTACCTTGGGCTGGTGGACCTTTCACTCTCCCTCTACCTGCGTTCTCCCCTTTTCTCTCCCTCACTGTCAATTTTCCATGTTTTTTTCTCTCTCTTCGTATTGGTCACGGCACTGTTGTGTCATAACCGACCATCTGACAATCCGATGTCACTGATAAGTCACACTATTCCATGCTCACTATGACTTGTCACTTATCCACGTGGGCTCGAACACATAACATGTATATTTCCGTGTCTATACAGCACAGGTTTTGTGTCACCTAGGGTGTTTTCTCACCATGTATGGGTTGTCGTGTTTATACAACCCTTGACCATGCTTGATATATCCAGATTCTGAGATACTCCATTGTACATCCTTACAGCCCTGAAGAAGTTGTGGGGTACGTCCCCAGACAAAACACGTGTTGGCTGGGCAACCATTCTGGAATAAAAAAGAAAGAAAGAAAACACCACTCATGACTCTTCGTCTGAAGTTTCACTTGATATATGCAAAATTGTGTTGATACTGTATACGTGTGCACAGGCCTGTCGCTATTTTGTATGACCATTGGTCAATCACTTAGGGGGTTCAGGGTTAACTCCTTCCTGTAGCACCGTCTCACGTGGACTTAAGATACACAACACGCACACTTACTGCTGGCGCCTTGCCTACCACAACTCTTGAAACCTTGTCTTGTGTGTCTCGGAATGATCATTGGGTGGGGGGCCTTAACCACCTAAGCTAATGGTGCACCTCAGCCCGAAAAGGTTGTCTGGGATGGGCACGAGTCTTCCTACACCTCCCCTAGGGGTGACTACCTGGATGATCCTTTATATGTGTGCCTCAAAGAATAAAAAAATGGATGGGTGGAATGCTTGAATTAATCTCAGCAACTGCTAATTACTAGGGGGACATTTGCGTCCATCATTATTTTGCATATCATACCACCTCAGTTTGGAACCAGCCATATGCAAATCAGTCTTGACCTTTCTCCAATAGGAACAGACTAGCCTGAACTGACAGGTCAGGTCCTCCCAGAATAGGAACAAAAGCAACACATGAACAGTTTCGCCCTGATTGGGGCTCTTCAGTCCGGTCTAGCTTGACTCCAGTGGCAAAGTGAGCACTGGACCAACATCATACCCATCCAACTTAAGGTATCACACTGAAGTATACAAAAAAAATGGGTTGAATGCTTGAAATAATTTCAGGCACTGGCAATTATTTGGGCTTGCATACCAGTTAATCTTTATTTTGCTCACCATGCTCTCTCAGTATGGACCCAGCCATATGCAAATCATTCTTGTCTCTGCTCCAACAGGAACAGTCCAGCCTGAACTGCTAGGCCAGGTCCTCCCTGAACCTGAACACAGAACCCCAGGACCAGTTTTGCCCTGAATGGGGCTCTTGAGTCAGGTGTAGTAACAAAGATCCATTGGAGTGCAACAAGGTGTCAAGAGCACTGTTAACTGTGACTCCAAAAGCTTGGTTTGTCGCTACAAGTCTCCCTCCCAGCAGACCCCATTTCTGAATCCCCTTCCCTCACCTGGTAACTCGGTCTCTCTGTGCCTTAAAGGTGTATCCTCAGAGCCTCAGAGTTGCCTGGAGGTGGGCCCCTTTGAGCATCATGTCACTTCCAATGATGCCACAAGCTTCACCACAACACATCATGACAGATCGGGTAGCAGATGGCTCTCTGCTTTGACAGAGAGTATTACAGCCCACAAGTAGCATTTTTGCAATTTCCATGTGTTGGAAAACGAGGCAGTATCTGTGAGGCCAATACAAATAACATGTCACATTTGTCCTTCACTGGGAACCAAACACCCTATTGTAGCGCTTGACTCTCAGAGGGTAGCGTTGCAGAGCAGTCTAAGGCTTACTCAAGGGAGGTGGTGTGGGCTAGTAATCGCCATTTACCAGTACGCAGAAATAACACTCAATAATTGATTGTCCAGTCTGTACTTTACTTTATAAAAGGAAGAGTACATTTATTAAACACACACACTACTCAATACTATGCAACAATTTACAAATATACATAAGCTGTTGGAATTACTTTGTGACATTGCATAACATTCCCACCCCTCCCGAAGGAGGGGTGGGGTCTAGTACCACCACTCCCATGTATGCACATCATCTTGCCCCCTAATGCAGTGGGTTGAACATAACCTGGAGCGAGGGCCTGGCCCACTGGCACCATCACAGTGGCGACCCACCCCATTATCTCAACAAGCATTTAAAATAGGTACACCTGCCCTGGTGGCACATAACCTTGACTGAGCATCTCATACTGACCATACGGTATACACCTCTACATCTTAGTGGCTAACAGTCTGGGTTGTTCTTCACCTAATGCAGTAGCAAGAATACATGTTTGGGCATCACTTAGAATGACAGTATGATAACCGTTATAATGCATTGCAATTAAAGCCCCTAAAAGGCATCACAGTTAAATTCACAGGATTAAGCAGATACAGCCAGACACCCTAGCAGGAATGTCCAGCAACATAACCCCATTTTGCTTATGACTTCACCTTACACAGGTACTTCACATTACACATGTGACTTTCAGTCCCTCTAAAAGAAATAACATTGGTAAATGCACTTTTCGTGCAATTGCACCTCTTCACCTCCAGGGGATGCCCTTCATACCTTGGTGCAGTCCCTGATGCACCCCCAGCTGTAGAACAAAAGTTCCAGCCCCGAGATGCTGATGACTGCTGACTGAGCCCTTGAGGGGTTATTTCTTTTAAGTCCCCCAGAGACTTAGGGAGGGACTTCTCCTCTTCGTGCTGGTGGCGGAGGCGGTGCTCCTGCAGCTCTCCCTGCACCTTGGCTCACACTTGGCTGTGACCCCATCCTCCTGGGGCCACCACACCCAGGAAACGATCCGCTTTTCCTTGCAGGCCGTTCCGGGCCTGCAAGGCATTATGGGGCGATTCGCTCCTGCCCGTGAATAACAGAACAGCAGCTCCCCCGCTGCTTGGGGAGAGCTGCGCTGCCCGCTTCTTCCCTTCGTTGGGGGTCCGGTCCCACCCGTACCCCTGCTGCCAAGTGAGTGCCGCGACTCGGGGAGCCCACCCCTGGCCGCTCTTCACTTTCGGGGGCCCAGTCCCACCCGGGCACCCCACCTTGCTTCCTTATTGGGGAGCCGCTCGGGGACCCCACCCCCGGCGGCTCCCGCCGGCTCCCCGACTGGCCAGCACACTTGCGTGCTGCCGCGGGAGCCGGCACCTCTCTTCTGGTCTGCCCGCTGTGGGCAGACACGGAAACTCTTGCCGGTCCGGCCGGACCTCGGGGGAGTGCGACAGCACTCCCCCCACCTTCCTCCTTACACGGGGGAGTGCGGTGGCACTCCCCCCACCTGCGCGGGGCACTCTGGGGCCCTGAGTTGGGATCCCGGGCCCCTCCCCCTTGGAGGTCTTCATGGGGAGCGCGACGGCGCTCCCCGGCTTCGGCTTTCGGGGCCCGGAGTTGGGGTCCTGGGCCCCATGGGCAGTCTTCACGGGGAGCGCGACGGCGCTCCCTGACTTGGCTTCGGAGCGACGGGGCCTGGAGTTGGGATCCTGGGCCCCAGGGAACTCTTCGCGGGGAGCGCGACGGCGCTCCCCGGCTTCTTTTCTCCTGCGAGGGGACGCGACAGCGCTCCCCTCCCTCCGGTCTCATTGGAGGCCAGGGTGGGCTCCTGGCACCCCGTTCGGGCAGTTTCACGGGGAGCGCGACGGCGCTCCCCGACTTAACTTCTTGTGGGGGCATCCCCCGGGGCCTGACCCACCCTGGGGGCATAGTAGAGACCGGCGGCGGAGCCCCACGCGCTTCGTCGTCGGTCCACTTAGAGGTCAAAGGTCGCCTACCTTCTGGGGGGCATATCTCAGCCCCCAGGCGGCCGATCTGCTCCATCTTGGCCTCTTCTTGCTCCTGGTGGCGCTCCCCAGCCACTGGGAGCACTTTCCTACGCCCTCCTGGTCTCAAGGAGGGTGAATTCAGCAGGGACCTGTCTTCACTGGCTCCCTGCGCCAGCCTTTCGCCTGGCTCTCCTCCTGGGCCTCTCGTCCCCTTGCGCAGAGGCCCAGGCTTCTGCTCACTGGTCCTGGTCTCCCCTCCTGGCCCACTGCAGGGTCCAGTCTGGAGGTTCTTCCTTCCAGCTGCCCATGGCGCCAGGCTCCAGCACCAGTCTTCCCAGCAGACCACACCCCAGAGAGAGCCCCTCTTCCTGTGCAAGACCTTTTAAAAGAATTTGGAGGGGGTTGGCAGGAAGTCTCTGTTTGCCCTATCAATCAGCGACACATCACCTCTCTGCCCCTGCTCCTTCCTTCCTGCCCAGGCCTCTGGGTTAGTTCAAAATGGCGTCGCCCAGGGGTCTCATGCCACATGGTCTCTGAAAGCCCCTTCCCCCCTTGCTGCCTTCTCTCCAGAGCAGCTTGGTGCCTGGCACCAGGTGATAGCTGCTGATGGATTAACCTGTAGCTCCACCCATCTTCTCTTCTTGGAGAGGAGGCCTTTGCCCTTGGAATGCTTGTTGTGCAGGGCTAGGCCTCGGATGCTACAGCTTGGGGAGGAAGGTCATTAGTCCAGCCTGGCAGGGTCAGTCCCAGTCAGGCTCTGGTTATGAGCTGAGTCAGGGGAATATGACATTTCTGGGTGACCCACAAGCAGGACAGATATGACTTTGGACTCAGCAGAATACTTCTTCTCACCTAAGTAACAGTGGACTTTAGTGCGTGCCTGGAATTTGTAGGCCCTAGGGAAGTGAAACTATCCCATGTGATCCCCATCCTCATAGGAGAATAATGTTGTGGTCTTTCAGTGAAAACAGTAAAGCACACTGACTTTCCCTTACGTTTCTTCCCATAGTATTAAGCCTATTCCATGACACCACCCAGCTCTGCATAATTCCTGCCACACCATTCAATCTGTAGCTGATCCTGAGCTGCGCACACCAGGAATCTCCCCTGCGCAGCCCCTACACGTGTGCGCACGCATGTAACCAGCCCGGTGCCCCTTACTTCAGCTGCAGCGCAGCGGCCTACTCTCACCAGGGGGACTCCGGTAAAATCCACATGCAGTCTCTTTCATCATGAGTTCACTGTGGGTGAGTCCCAACTTATGAGGCTCTCCCACAGTAAAAGCTCAACAATTAGGTGTTCAAAAAGCGAAAAATCCGGGCAGCTCAGATGGTCAGAACCACCTTCTAACACCATGGGTTTAAGTGAGCTTGATTGCCTTGATTGGTGTTGTTCGGAAACTGCCCGACTTCTATTGGTTACTGCAAGGACATATAACGGGGCCCCCGGCTCTTGACACAACAGTTGATTGTTCTAAATGCACCCCAACAGTGTTGCTCCGTTTGGTGGTTAGCACCAGGTGTCTGTTGTGCTAGCAGTTTCTCACATTTTTGTCTTTAATAACTTACCAAGGAGTAATGAAAAGATGGCCCAAGTGGGCACAGGCAGAAGCATAGAGCGCAAGACGGTCAGGTTCATGGACTTGGTCATCTGGTCATCAGCTCAAGTGGGCCTGGGCAGACTTGTCAGTAGCCCCAGTGGGCCTGAGTTAGATGGTTGGAGGTTAGATGTTCATATGGTCAGCGTCTGGCACAGGCCATCTGGTCATAGGTTGCAGGAATCTTCAACTTGTCGCTCCCCTCAGGTTCCCCAAGATCCCACTTCATCGGTGCTTAAGAGCACAAAGCTGCAATTTAAAATTATATGGAGCATGCCACGTTTTTGCAGCGGTGATTGTTGGGACATTTAAAGACGCCATCTTGGTTAGCGCTCTAGTTTTTTTATGTCCCGAAACCGGTCCCAGGATGCTTGTTTCCAGTCCAGGGAGGACCTGGCAGGGTCAAGACTGATTTACATATGGCTGTCCAAACTGGGGTGGCGTCGTGAGCAAAAGAAAAATGGATTAAACCTAGATCTTTGTTTTATTTATTTATTTATTCGATCAATAACATGATCATTTACATCAGAAAATTCACAATTAATAAAAAAGATAAAAAGTCCAATACATTATAAGTAAAATAAGTTAAAAACAAATTATCACATACCTCTAACAATATTAAAATTTACCCAGAAATGTCATAATTTCACAAATAATTAAAAAAGGGGGGAATTCCACATTACAAGTGTCTGTATTATAAAGATTCCTAGGATCAGGACCCTGACATCCTCTTCTAGCCCCATGACCGGGTAATTTACATGTTCAATTTGCTTTCCCAGAGTCATAATTTATTATTTTTAACCTCGTCCACCAAGCATAGAGCAAGTATCTCGAAATTGCGAATACTAACCACCTTGTCGTATCCGTCCTAAGGATGCGTAAGGCTGTCCAAACTGGGGTGGCGTCGTGAGCAAAAGAAAAATGGATTAAACCTAGATCTTTGTGACTGGGGGTGAATGTGCAATGTTCAGCATTCCGTCCATCATTTGTTCCTTTTGCTTTTGCCGCCCTAAGTGAGAAGGTTATGCCCAGACATGGGTCCTGTGCTCACCGCGCCACTGGATTCAAGCTAGTCTGGCTGATGAGGGGTGATCCCCCAAAACCGGTCCCAGGATGCCTGTATCCGGTCCAGGGAGGACCTGGCTTGGCAGTTCGGGCTGGACTGTTCCCTTAAGGAACATGTTCAAGACTTATTTGCATATGGCTGGGTCCATACTGGGGTGGGGTGTTGAGCAAAAGATCGATGGATTAAACCTAGATCTTTGTGACTGGGGATGAATGTTTAGATTGGTCAGCATTCCGTCCATCATTTGTTCCCTTTACACAATGTTTACAAGCCTTACCAGAGGTGTTGACTTGTAAGGCTCTAAAGAGAGCTAACTTCATACTCCTCAGAGATCTGAATATTCATGAATATGATATTTACTGTTCTAAAGCAGTAAATCTACTACAAGATCTAGCTGGTATTCAATTGATGCACCTTTACCGACGCATAGCATAGCCCATCTTCTTGACTCAGTTTTCACAAATCTTTCTGCTGTGATAGTCAATAGATGTTTTCCGGTTACATGGTCAGACCATTTTGTGGTTGCAGTTCTATTACCATCTTGTAGTACATCCAGTCTCCCCCCCAAGCCATCAAGTATGGAACACTGTAGGTCAAGACTGTACCTAGTTGAATTGAACACATGCTTTCTAACAGAAAACAGACATAGTCAATAACATCATAGTGGCAGACCAAAGATTCAGAGAATGGGTTACCTCTTCATCAGCTTTAAGTAAGTAAGTAATTAACATATTTGTAAAGCGCAACGTATGCCAAGGCATCTTAGCGCTAAAAGCAATGCTTCTGAGAAACTGGCCAGGGAGAAAGTTACACAGGTTTTGACGAAAAGAGCCAGGTTTTAAGCGATGTCCTGAAAGAAAGTCTATTGGGTTGGAATCTAAGAGAGGAAGGTAAGGCGTTTCAAAGTTTGGCAGCCAGGTAGGAGATGCATCTACCTCCCCTTTTGGCCTGTCTGATTCTAGGGATGGCGACCAAATAGGCATTGGGTAACCTAAAATCGCGTTGGAGGACGTACCAGACAATATGCTTATGAAGGCCACACGGCCCAAATCCATGCAATGCCTTGTGGACCATGCTTAGATAAAAGCAGAGAAGGTGACAGGTACGTTATTTCCCTAGGTACACCCAAAACATTTTTAACCGTATCAGGAAGGACCCAGAAATACAAAATAGATAGGGTACCCTCCTAGACAGTTTTATCTTATTACTGTCTCTGCAAAGTGGATCCCTAGTGTTTTTTCAAAAAATATTTTTTGCGTTCCACCCTGTATGTTGACCTGCAGCAGGGTGTAGTAGCGGCCCTCTGATGAAGCATGCCACTATGTATTGGGTGAAGGCACCATTAATAAACCCATAGGGTTTCCTATGCTCAGACTGAGATAAACAGAATATATGGAAGCTTCCCCTTTTGTGTGTGAATAGATGTATGACATAGGGAGGACTAGGGAAAGCTTTATCCTCTTGTCCCTTTGTTCTAAGTGTGATGGAAGCATACATAGTGCCTTGAATTTTATCCTCTGTTGGACGGGCAGCCAATGGAGGGCCTTGATGCTGTTCGATATGGAGCTGAATTTGGGAACTTTCAGCAGCAATTGGGCAGCAGCATTCTGCAGAGATTGAAGTTTAGACTGCAAACGTTTATCTATTCCCAGATAAAGAGCATTGCAATAATCTATTCTGGACAGCATCAAAGCGACTGTTACTGTTTTTTGCATCTCCAATGGAATGAAAGGGAAAGGGGAGGTGGGCCATAGTAAAGCTTATAACAGGAGTTACGGTATGCTCGGTTTACGGGTCTAATCAAGATGACCCTCAAATATTTGAAGACCTAGAAATAGAGCTTGCTACATGGCCAAACTCCCTAATTTTCTGCGGAGATTGAAATATTTCTTTAGATATAGGTGCTGGGAAGCAGAGGCAAGGTGGATATTCTGGCCGGAAGCCTAGAGTTTACAGGGCCCTAAATTGTCTTAAGAATAGGCATGGTCTGGTGGATATCTGGGATTTAAAAAACCCAACTAAGCCCGGGTACACATACTTCTCCTGCCCACATAATAAATATGTCAGGATCGATTACTTTTTTGCAACAAGAGATTTACTAATACGAGCTGAGATCAAGAAAATCCCAAAATTAATATCTGATCACAATCCTCTGATTTTAGAAATTGAATTAACTAATTTTAAAAGGCCACGGAGTAAATGGACGTTCGATAGAAAATTGTTAGTGAATAATGAGTATATTGAATTCATTAAGGATTGGGCACAAGAATATTTTGATATGAATCGCTTTAGCGCAGGCAGGGGGGCCGTTTGGGACTCTTTTAAGGCCACTCTAAGAGGGGAAACTATTAGTTTTGTGGCCAGAGCTAAGAAGGAGCGGGAAAACAAGAATCAACAAATATCACGGGAGTTGGCTAGAGCTGAAGAGGAACATGTCTTGACAATAATACAGGGACAAGATGGGGTCCATATCCAACATCGAATAATTGCTTTAAAGGCGGAATTAAATAGCTGGCTAACGCAGAGATCAGCAGAAGCATATCAATCACATCGGAATAGTATATATGAAAACGGTGAGCTGGTAGGTAAGAGGCTAGCCCTTCGCACTAGGCAGAAGATTTCTTTTAATGCAATACCTGCTATTAATATAGATGGACAAGTACATACTGATTCAGAAGACATCATTAAAGGGTTTCAACGGTATTATCAAATCTTGTATCAAGATGATATCATGAAAACTACAGCAGAAGTTATGAAAGCTTTAGCAGAACTGACCGTAGATATTGAATTTGGAGGAGGCCTGGACAGGTTAAGAAGAGATGAACTAGAAGAAGAGATTACTCTAGAGGAAGTTCATTTGGCTCTGCTAGAAATGGCCTCGGGGAAAGCCGCAGGACCCGATAAAATCCCGCTAGAGATTTATAAAATCTTAGGAACAGTGATAACACCTCTTCTTCTGTACTTGTTTAAGGGAGTGCAATATAGTGGAGCCCCCTGAGTCTTGGAAAGAGACAGATATAATAATATTAGCTAAAAAGGCAAGCCGGTTGACAATCCATCATCATACCGACCAATCTCCTTGATTAACTCAGACTCTAAATTATATTCTAAAATCTTGGCCAATCGGCTTGGGAGGGTCATAGAGCATCTGGTCTCCCCTGGCAACATGGTTTTATCCGGGGCAAAGGAACAACTGACCATACCCGCAGAGTTATCTCCCTTTTGATATCATGTCTGGGACAGGGGGCCAGATGGCCATGATCCTTCTTGACGCTGAGAAAGCCTTTGATCGGGTCTCTCGGAAGTTTTTATGGGGGGTAATGGAGCTAAATGGTTTTGGGCCCCAATTTATAAAAGCAATTAAAGCCATGTACTGTCAACCAAGGGCCCGACTGCAACTTATGGGAAAGGAGTCTAATAATATTAATATATCAAGAGGGACAAGGCAGGGATGTCCTTGCTCCCCGATTTTATTCGCTTTATATATTAATCCCTTGGTGGTTAAACTTCTACAAAGCCGGAATATTAAACCAATAGTTACAGGTGGTTATGAGACTAAAGTACTGGCTTATGCCAATGATGTTGCGGTATTAACCCCGAACCCAGCTGAGGCAATTATAGAAATTAATAAAATCACTGAGAGCTATGGGCTTCTCTCTGGATATGCTTTGAATAAGGGGAAAACTATTGTGCTATGTACAGATAACATTGATTTTAATGACCCAAGGAAATCAAATACTGCGGTTTATCTGGGGGTTTGCATAAGCGCAAAAATAGATGAAATTAATAAATGTAATTTTGAACCTCTGATTAAAACCATAGGGAACGATCTAAGGAGAATTAATGGTTTACACTTGTCCATTATTGGGAGGGGAAACTTTTTAAAAATGACTATGCTACCAAAGTTATTATATTTGTTTCGGGCTATACCACTGGCTGTAGAAGATAAATTATTGAAGTCATTGGAATCAATGTTTACCAAGTTTATATGGCAATATGGGAAAGTTAGGAGAGCAATGAAATACTTAGCTCTACCACAAGACAGGGGTGGCCTCGCAATCCCTAATATCACCCTATATTATTGGGCGGCTCTTCTCCATCAAATGGCTACTCTACTTATCGTAGATAACGACACTGGAACAGAGCACGGCCCAAAAATACCTACTATCTACGAACTCTCTATTGGGAAGAAAGCTCCTGGGCTTTTACTGAGACAAGTGGAACCAAGTTACTATAAGAAAGTAAGGTTTAAAGTGATCCGCAGCGCATGGAATGTATGGAAGCAGGTTTCCAAATTTATGGTAATCCCGAAAGTCAATAGATATACCCCCTGTGGCGCTCATCACTATTATCGTCCCAGGTTAATGATGACATGGGGAAGAAATGGGAAAGGTTAGGGGTAAGAACAATTGGGGACTTTTGTGGTGGGGAGCAAGATTTTCAATTTCCTGTGCTTCAGAAGGTTTTTGATATACCGAGTAACCATTATTTTAAATTTGTTCAGATTAAAAATATCCTTGTTTTAAATACCCCTAAGATCACGCTTGATAAGATTCCACTTTTAGATATCATAACTAGGAAGTCCACCAAAATTAGGAACCTTTATGGCTTACTTCTTGATAAGATTCCAGACGATTTAGAAAAATCGGAATTATCTTGGGCATCGAAGCTGGGAAATCCCGATGTGGACATCTATAAGAGCCTCTCTTTAACAGCCAAAATACTTTTATCCTCGAACCTAAAAGCTCAATTGTACAAAACTATTTTTAAATTATATTTTACACCAGATAAATTGTACACATGGGGGAAAAGGACAGATGATAAGTGCCCTAGATGTGGGTCAGGACCAGCCACCCTGATTTATGTTCTATGATTGTGATAAACTAACTTTGTTAAAAAAAGGTTTATTAGGGTACTGGGAGGAAATATTTGGCCGTAGATTAGAACTATCCCCTACTCTGTTGATTCTTGGTTATGATGGCTCAAGGGAATTTAGTGTAGAGGAGGAATACTGTCTCTTTTGGGGACAGCGGTATATAGGATTTTATTAGCAACTAGATGGAAAGATGCTGAACCACCTACCTTCTACATGTGGCTTGCTAGGCTTCTCGGAATTTATAATCAAGAGAGGGCTATCTACGCTAGCAGGGGTAGACGGGCTAGAATTCGGGGGCAGAAGGTTTGGGCACACATCGCCAGTTGGAGCAGAGATGTAAGGGTGGTATAGGCAAGGACTTACAGAGGAGGCCCTTAGTGTTATCAGAGATAGGCTCTAATGAACTCATTCGCTTGTAGATATCTCCAAAATACCGTGCAAGAGAGGTTAGCTGTTCGTTTATAAGATCGAGCTGTTTTAATTTCTGATGAAATGTAAAATCTTAAGACTGTTTCTCTTTTTTTTTTTTTTATTTTATTTAAAACCAACTGCCTTTTAATTAATCTAATTAATTTATTTTAATGTATAAATTGGTTTTATCATTGATTGTTATTTCATATATATGTATTTTTCTGGAAATGCTTAATAAAATAAATATTAAAAAAAAAAAGGAATGAAAGGGAAAAACACTTTGAAGATCTTTCAAAGGAAAAAACGCGAGGATGTAATGTAATTAATCTGTTCTGAAAAACAAAGCTGCTCATCAAACAGAACGCCCAGATTTCTCACTTTATTTACTGGGTCAGGGTCAGGACGTGGTCCAGCGTCAACAGACCACCAGGACTCATTCCAGAAGGAGGGCCCACTTCCAAACAGTATCACTTCCGTTTTCGCTGTATTAAGGTTTTGTGCATCCAGGTGGTAATATGCGCCAGACAGTTATTAAACTGGTTTGCCACGGTGTTCATATGGGGTGTAATAGATATAACTATAACTGTGTGTCGTCCGCATAAGATAAGCGAGAGAAACCGCAAGCACGGATAAGTCTGGTCAGGGGGGGTGACATAGATGTTGAACAATGTGGGGGATTTGGACGATTCTTGAGGAGCCCCACAGGGCAAGGAAAACGTGTCAGAGGTGTACCCTCTCCAAGTCACCTTATGCTCTCTGTGCGAAAGGAAAGAAATGAGTAGGGTTAGGGCCGCACCTTTTATTCCCACTGTCTCTAGCCGCCTAACTAACACCTGATGGTTGACCGTGTCAAAGGCAGCCGAGAGATCAAGTAGGATAAGGGCGGCTCTCCCTCCCCTATCAACATGCATGCAGCCATAACTAATGCAGATTCTATGGAGTGAGTGGGACGAAAACCATGTTGTGAAGCATCCAGAAGATCGCTGGACTCCAAAAAAAACACCACATCGTCATTCATGGCCCTTTCCAAATTTTTGACTGGGAGTGGCAGCCAGGATATAGGTCGGTAGTTCTTAATCTCAGTAGGGTCCAAGGACATTTTTTTAGGATGGGACGTATGCATACTTTTTTCCATGCTGTTGGGAAATAGCCTGAAACAAGTACCTTGTTTGAGAGTGGCACGAGATATGTGGCAAAGATGTCTGGGACCATATGTACTACAAAAGGAGGGCATGGGTCAGTGGGGTAACCTGACTTTGTAGTTGCAAATAGATTTAAGACTCTCTCAGGAGTTAGAGGGGAGAAATTATCCAATAGATTCATAGTATTATGCGACTGATCAGCATTCGATGGTGGAGAGCCTAGTGCTGGGATAGGTGTGTGCCCAGAAAGCTCTTCATGGATGCTATGTACTTTGGACTGGAAAAAATTAGCTATGTCATCACAGAAGGCTTGGTCAGGAGAGAACTGTTTGCCATGCTCAAGCTTAGAAAGCTCCGTGACCATTTAAAACAGTTCTCTGGTTGAATTTTTTGCCGACCCAATTTTCCTTGAGAAATAGGTGTTTTTTTGCGGCTATCTTGTATTTGATCTTTTCGTCTATGCTTTAGCCTTGCCTCCAGATGTGTTCTTGCCTTCTACATTTTGACTTAATTGTTCTGAGTTCAACAGAGTACCATGGGGCTGAGGGATTTTTCCTACGGCCTTTATAGATTTCTCAGGGACCAGTAGAGTCACAGCAGAACAAATCTAATTGTCGAAATTAGAAGCAGCAATGTTATTTTTCCTTTTTTTTTTTTCACATGTCAACCATTAGGTTTAATAAAATTACAAATATGTTAAAAATTACAATTGCCAAAACAAGATAAAATCCCTCATAAGAGGACCTAATAAAGATTGTCAGCCCAAATCTTCTTTCGCCACAATTTGTTGGAGTAGGTCACCAGCACCAAAAGTCTTGTCTATTATGGCAATGTGTGAGACGCCCTAAAACAAAATACCTGACAACAGACTTTAGCACTTTAGCACAGTGTAGTAAAGGTCCACCCTAAGGGGCCTATTACGATGGCGGGTGGATGTCCACCGCCGGCCTGGCGGTGGACATCCGCCCGCGATCGCAACCAAGAAAACCGCCGGTCAAATTAGGATGGCGGTGGTGACCGTGGCGGTGGGAAATTCCGACCGCCGCCTTTCCGCCGGTTGCCATCCGCACTCCTGCCTGGCGGACGGAAAAGGACCGGGATAATAGTGGCGGTGCAGAGCAGGCTCCGCCGGCAGGATTATGATGCCGGCGGTAGCCAGCCTTTCCTCAGCGGTCAGACCGCCATGGAAAGGCATGCGGAGATTGTCTTCCAGGGGCCCGTTGCGGGCTCCCGGGGTGTTGGGGGGCTGGGGGGTACCCATGGTCCCCCCCTACATTTCCCTGTACCAGGTGGCAGGCACTGTGCAGTGCCTGCCACGCAGTGCAGGGAAATACAGGACATGCTCCTTTGGACATCGCGGCGGTGCTGCGGGCAGCAGCAACCGCCGCAATGTTAAGGCCCGCGATCCGACCGCCGCGGTCGGATTTCGACCACGGATCATCGTAATTCGACCGGCGGTGATGTCGCGGGCCATGCGGGCGGTGTTTTCCCGCTACCATGGCGGTCGGGGAGGTTTTCCGACCGCCATCGTAATAGACCCATAAAAGTCTTTTGTCTTTAGCACGTTTTTCTTTTTGTGTTGTAATTCTTTATTAAATTTTCACAACATATGCACAGAGGAGATGAAGACATACATAGCAGTAGGTTTCAGTCACCTGTGCATTATCTCCAATCTACATCGGTGAGGGGAGGCCTCAGACATTTGGTAACTGGCTCATATGAACAGCAAACAGTGCTAACCTGGTGCAGGCGGGGAGAGGGGAGAAGGGGGGAGAGGGGAGAAGGGTGGTGGGGGGGCATTAGTGTGCCTGGGGGGTATGTATAAGGTGCGTGTGTACCTTCTACGCTGCGCTGTGTGAATCCTGCATCTGTGGGGCTACTCTCTGCAGGTGGAGGGTCACATGTCAGAGTCTTTGGGTGCTTCTTGGCGCCTTTGGAGTCATGGTATCATATCAGGTGAGTTGTTCGCGGAAGTCCTGTTCCAGGCCGCTAGCATCCTATCATGATCTAAGGCAGCGGTTCCCAAAGTGTGCGCCGCGGCACCCCGGTGCGCCGTGACGAGAAGCCAGGGGCGCCGCACCGCCGCGCAGGATGTGGGTCATGCAAATTACAGCCGCAGCGCAGCATGCGGGGGGGTTTAAAATGCCACCTTCAGAATGGTTTTGCCCAAGAGCGCACTGCCGCCATACGCATACGTGCATACGTACGCATGCGTCGTACGTGCTTTAAAATGCGTAGTCTCAGCATTACTGCCATAGCAAGCTCGGAGCGTTTGAGGATCGTTGTTGCTGACCCCCGTGTTGTGCCGTGCCTCGTGGGACCCTCTTCACCAGGAAATCGGTAAGTAAGCACCACCACGTGTTATCTCATTTGTTCTTCTTTTGCTTTCCACCACATCTCAGCTCCCTTATTCTTAAATAACCTCTTCCTTTTTCCTTCTCTTCTCCACGCGCTCTCTGGTTTCTCCCTTGTTCCTCTTCTTCTCGTTGAACTTATTTGACCCGTTCACCCGTAGCTATCTAATTTAGCAACACCCCCCTCGTGACCTCAGCTGTTGTTTACTTCTCTCTTCCCTCGCTCTCTGATCTCTTTCACCTCTCTGACCTGGAGAACTAAGCACTGCAGGACAGACACGTCCCTCATACTTTTCCCCTATCGAGGCTTCTGCTTGCCCATCTCTGCTGGGTGTAATTCTAGAAACTGAAGTTTTGGAGGTGTTTTAGACTTGTATCGCACTATCGTCTGATTCTATGCCTTTTTCCTCAAATTAAATAAAACAATTTGAACGCCCAAAAAAACATTGAACAACCCTTTTCAGTACTGCAGTGAAAATCGAGCCTTTTCATTCCCATGTTTTTCTTCCTGTCTGTGAATTGTTTCTGACCACTTGTTGAAAACTCGCTTCTTGCTTAAGGAACAATTTGAAAATGTGGGTTGGTAGTTGTTGGTAAATCCTGCCATTTTAGCTAAAGAGGGGATTTTTTTGTCCACAGGGCAAAGGGGATGCTAGGGTATGTGATGAACATGTTTCAAAACTTGAATTCGTAACAATCAGTATGCCACTCTGTTTACTTTGACCTCCAGCAGGGCCGCCAGATGTCTGTTTACACTCCCAACAGGAGCAGGGGTGGCTCATGCATGGTATTAACATGGGATTTCTCTAGATATTCCGATTTTGCAGGCAAACTCTGCGCCACGATTGCATGTTCCCCCAGAGTGAATATAGACCTCTTTGCTGACCATAGTAGATTTTGCTCATAAAATGTATTTAAAAAAAAATATATATATATATTACTACGAATTCACAACAGTGAGGTTGTACAATGATTTCTCAGCATGAAGGCCCTCCCCATGGCACATGACCACCTTGACATTGGGAAAGAGGTTCTCTTTGGAAAATAACGCTTTCAAGGTAGTGCTGTTTTTGGAGAGGTGTGGTGCAGCGGCCAGGGCAGCTGACTTCGGAGCACAGGGCTCACGGTTCGAACCCTGGCTCTGGCGGCAGCTCAGCTCAGCACCATGTGACTCTGGGATATTTTATTATACAGAAGTTTTTAAACTATTGTTGTGTGGTTAAAAAAATTGCATGGAAACATATTTGGCTATTAATCTTGTATCGTTTCTCACTTAACGAGTTTTTATTAAACAACTGTTATCTTCTTATTGTGTTACAAATATGATTATAATACCTTCATTGCGTCCCAATTACTTTAAGGAAGACAACAGGAAGTACTCCCGAAGTCGGGCTTAAATCCCGCCCACCGGTAAAAAAATGGTGGGGAGCCACGGCCAACTGCCGATTAGGTCAAGGGAGCCACAGGTCAAAAAAGTTTGGGAACCACTGATCTAAGGAGAGAGGGCCGACATCCCGGAAGGGACGGGTATGGGAGGGGGGAGCCTGCCTGAGTATGGTGTCTCACAAGCATTACAGGGGCTGCTAAGAACAAATCCAGGGGTTGGTTGACGCAGAAACGGCTAGATGCCGTGGTACTGAGCTGAGTCGGGTGTCGCCCACAGGGAAGAAGGGTCATCGGGGGGGGAGCATGTCCCCTATCTCTGCCACTGTTATCCTTAGGGGTGCACTTCCACCATAGTGCCATAGTAATCTCTCTACCCTCAGCAGTCTCCTTCAGTTTTTGGAGATGGGTGAGAGACGTCTGGTCACCATCTAAAGTAGAAGAACTGTGAGTGGGGGGGAGCAGCAATGTTATTGTCAGGGTCTAGTGTGGGGCAGTGTTCGTGTAAAGCAGACTCCAGCTCTGATTTACTGATTTTTCGCCAGGGCCGAGTTTTTACGACAGTGCTGTTATTAATGGAGGATGATTCTTTAACTGTGAGAGCCAGTTCAAAAAAGATAGCACTGTGATCAGTCCATGTAAGTGGAAATACTTTGAGTAAAGTGATATCGGTGTTATTGGTAAAAATTCCATCTAAACGTGTGGCTGGCCTTGTGGGTAGGGGTATGCAGACATAATATCGATGTTTAAATACCGATATACCAGAATATCGATGTTTAAATATCGATGTGGCACAATATCGACCTGCAAGAATATCGCCGACCAGAATATCAACATGCAGGTAAGAAATATTGTTTTACTTAATATCGAAGTTAGTAATATCGTTAGTAAAAATATCGTTGTTAATAATAACGAAATTTATTTTAGTGTTCTGTATTTTAGTATATGTGTTAAAAGTATGTGATTTAAATATTTTGTATAAGTATAGCTTATTTTTGTAATGCATGTTTGAAATTTTTAGAAATAATTAATTTTATGATAATTCATTTTTGCGTATTTTAGTTCCGTAGCGGGTTGTGGGTTTATAGGGAATAGGGTGGGAAGTAATTTAATTATAATATATTTATTAATAATTTTTAGAAGTTATTAATTTTATAAAAATTAAATTTTGCGTTGTTGTGGGTTTGGGGTTTATAGGGGAATAGGGTGGGAAGTAATTTAACTATAATTAATTAATTAATAATTTTAATTAATTAATATTTTTGTATTTAATAATTTATATTGTTAATTGTGTTAATTAATTTGTTATTAATTAGTTATTATTTGGTTATTAATTATTAATTGGTAAATATGTTAATTGTGTCTTTTTTGGGAACGGGTTGTGGGTTTATAGGGGAGTAGGGTGGGAAGTAATTTAATTATAATTAATTAATAATTGTATTAATTAATATTTACGTATTTAATAATTTATATTGTTAATTGTGTTAATTAATTTGTTATTAATTATTTATTAATTGGTTATTAATTATTATTTATTAATTGGTAAATATGTTAATTGTGTTATTTTTACGGAGCGGGTTGTGGATTTATAGGGGAGTAGGGTGGGAAGTAATTTAATTATAATTAATGAATTAATTTTATTGATTAATATTTATGTATTTACTATTTTATTTTGTTAATTGTGTTAAATAATTTGTTATTAATTAGTTATTAATTGGATATTAATTATTAATTGGTAAATATGTTAATTGTATTATTTTTTAGGAGCGGGTTGTGGGTTTATTAGGGGTAGGGTGGGAAGCAATTTAATTATAAATAATTAACTAATAATTTTTATTAACTAATATTTGTGTATTTAATATTTTATATTGGTAATTGTGTTAAATAATGTAATATTAATTAATTATTAATTGGTTAATAAATATTAATAATTAATTGGTAAACATGCAAATTGTGTTATTTTTTAGGAGTGGGTTATGGATTTATAGGGGAGTAGTGTGGGAAGTAAATAACATTTAATATATTTTTTATATAATATTTAGTTATTGCTATTTTATAGTATTAATAGTGTGAATTAATTTTTTACTGATTGTTTTTAATTTGATTGTTTATTTATTTATAAAGTTTTATATAGCGCGAACATGACCCACGGGGGTATCAGAGCGCTTTACAATATGCAGTTGTTGCGCCATACAGTACAAAAGAGGTAGATAGGAGTATATGGGTGGCATAGGAGACTAGTAGTTATTAAGGAATGATCCACGAGGGAAACAGAGCGCTTTACAATACACAGGTTATTACATATTAGGTGGTTGAGGTAGTATACATACATTCGATATACGTCATTCAGTACAAAAGAGGTAGACAGTGGTATAAGGGTAGCATAGGATACTGGTAGTCATCATAGAATTAAAGTCTTAGGATGTGAATTTGTTCATTAGGAGCAGTTTTACTTCTTTTTTGAAGGAGGTAAAGGAAGTGATTCCGCGAACCACTGGAGGCAGGGAGTTCCAAATCTTCGGCACGATCCCTGAGAATGCTCTGCAATCCGTTCTCTTTTTGTGGAAGGATTGTGGTTTCAGTAGTAATGAACTCGCACTACGCAATAGTCTGCATCCTCCTGAACGCTCAAGCTTTCGTGCTAAATAGCTGGGGGTATTGCTATGCAGGGCTTTGTGGGTCATGCAGGCGATCTTTAGGTGTATTCTAGCCTCATGTTCATTGTTATTAGTAAATTAATTAATTGTTAAGCAATTATGTTAATTGTGTCATGTTTTACAATATTGGTGGTGTCATTTATAGGGGGATTTGGTGGGATGTAAATTATTTATTATTATTTAAGTATTTGTTAATTAATGTTTATTATTTTGCAGGAGTGGGAATAGTAAATTATTCCATTCCGCTATCCAACACTTTCCCTACTGTTGCAATTGTTGGAGTAGGAATAGTAATTTTATCCCCTACGCTATCCAACACTTTCCCTATTGTTGCACTCCGTGGAGTGGGAATAGTAAATTATTACCCTCCGCTATCCAACACTTTCACTACTGTTGCACTTACTGGAGTGGGAATAGTAAATTATTCTCCTCCGCTATCCAACACTTTCTCTACTGTTGCACTTGTTGGAGTGGGAATAGTAATTTTATCCCCTACGCTATCCAACACTTTCCCTACTGTTGCACTCCGTGGAGTGGGAATAGTAAATTATTCCCCTCCGCTATCCAACACTTTCCCTACTGTTGCACTTGCTGGAGTGGGAATAGTAAATTATTCCCCTCCGCTATCCAACACTTTCCCTACTGTTGCACTTGTTGGAGTGGGAATAGTAAATTATTCCCCTCCGCTATCCAACACTTTCCCTACTGTTGCACTTGTTGGAGTGGGAATAGTAATTTTATCCCCTACGCTATCCAACACTTTCCCTACTGTTGCACTCCGTGGAGTGGGAATAGTAAATTATTCCCCTCCGCTATCCAACACTTTCCCTACTGTTGCACTTACTGGAGTGGGAATAGTAAATTATTCTCCTCCGCTATCCAACACTTTCTCTACTGTTGCACTTGTTGGAGTGGGAATAGTAATTTTATCCCCTACGCTATCCAACACTTTCCCTACTGTTGCACTCCGTGGAGTGGGAATAGTAAATTATTCCCCTCCGCTATCCAACACTTTCCCTACTGTTGCACTTGCTGGAGTGGGAATAGTAAATTATTCCCTCCGCTATCCAACACTTTCCCTACTGTTGCACTTGTTGGAGTGGGAATAGTAAATTATTCCCCTCCGCTATCCAACACTTTCCCTATTGTTGCACTCTTTGGAGTGGGAATAGTAAATTTTTCCCCTCCGTTATCCAATACTTTTCCTACTGTTGCACTTGCTGGAGTGGGAATAGTAAATTATTCCCCTCAGCTATCCAACACTTTCCCTACTCTTGCACTCCCTGGAGTGGGAATAGTAATTTTATCCCCTCCGCTATCCAACACTTTCCCTACTGTTGCACTTGCTGGAGTGGGAATAGTAAATTATTCCCTCCGCTATCCAACACTTTTGTATAGTTGCACTCTTTGAAGTGAGAATAGTAAATTTTATCCCCTCCGCTATCCAACACTTCCTCTACTGTTGCACTTGTTGGAGTGGGAATAGTAATTTTATCCCCTACGCTATCCAACACTTTCCCTACTGTTGCACTCCGTGGAGTGGGAATAGTAAATTATTCCCCTCCGCTATCCAAAACTTTCCCTACTGTTGCACTCTTTGAAGTGAGAATAGTAAATTTTTCCCCTCTGCTATCCAATACTTTTCCTACTGTTGCACTTGCTGGAGTGGGAATAGTAAATTATTCCCCTCCGCTATTCAACACTTTCCCTACTGTTGCACTCCCTGGAGTGGGAATAATACATTATTCCACTCCGCTATCCAACACTTTCCCTACTGTTGCACTCGCTGGAGTAGGAATAGTAATTTCATCCCCTCCGCTATCCAACACTTTCCCTACTTTTGTATTCCCTGGAGTTGGAATAGTAATTTTATCCTCTACGCTATCCAACATTTTCCCTACTGTTTTAGTTAATGTAGTGTAAAATGTTGCTTTAAAATTAAATAATTATTTTAATATTTTAATTTATTATATATATATTTTCTTTTATATTTATGTTACAGGTGTATGTATATATATATATGTATTTATATTTTTTATTATATTTCTAACGTTTTATAATTTAATAAAATAATTATTTATCAATATTATTAAGTAAATATATATATAATTATTTATATATATGTATTTTTAATTGTTTTT
Organism: Calotriton arnoldi; assembly: GCA_963921515.1. Classification (NCBI taxonomy): domain Eukaryota; kingdom Metazoa; phylum Chordata; class Amphibia; order Caudata; family Salamandridae; genus Calotriton; species Calotriton arnoldi. The sequence goes on from CAWUFW010001546.1 coordinate 192,197, forward strand.
ATATTACATTTATGATTTATAATTTGTTTTAAAAATTAATAATTCGAACCAAGGGGGACATTGTCCGCCCGCCACCATAACGGTAAATGGGACCGACCGCCAGAGGTGCGGCGGTCCCGCTAGGCCAATTAGGATGCGCCCGCCACCCTGGCGGGCGCATTCTTGCCATTAACATTGCGGCAGACGGTGCTGTAAACAGCACCCGCCGCAATGTCAAAGGTACATGTAGTGCATTGCAATGCACAACGTGACAGGCACCGCGCAGTGCCTGCCACCTTGTGTATGGCAGTGAAAGGGGGTACCAGTGCAGCCACCCACCCCCCACCCCCACTGGGGGCCCCCAACGGGCCCCCGTAGCCAATCTCCACATGCCTTTCCATGGCGGAGTCTCCGCCATGGAAATGCATGCACACCGCACACATCATAATATGGATGGCGGTGCCTGCAAGGCACTGCCATCATATTGTGTGCCCTTTCCGCCCGGCCGGCAATCCGACCGGCGGAGAAGCGGCGGATGGTCTTTCCGTCCGCCGCGGTGCCCCTCACCATACTAATATGGCGGGGGTGACACAGGGACATTTGGCGATCCGCCCGTTATCCTAATGGGCCCCTATGTTTTTATTAATTCTATTTATTATTTGATTTATTTTATATTATTTTTAAGACATTTAAAAAAACAATATTTTTAACAACAATATTTTAAACAACGATATTTTGGTTTCGATATTTTTGTACTTAACTTTGTAGAGATAGGATGTCGATATTGTTGACATCGATATTCTGTACACGATATTTGTGTACCTCGATATTCCTGTCGTCGATATTCTGTCAGTGATCCGTGGGTAGGTTCAGTAACAATCTGTTTTAGCCCAAAACAATTAAGACTATCCACCAAGTGATTAGGGTCAATTTGTGTCCAAGCTATCGAGGTGAAACTTTAAATCACCAAACAAGGTGGAAGTGGGGGAGTCCGTGCTGGACTCCAGGAAAGTTTGAGTGGACCGTACAATCGATCTCTGGAGCCAGACGGTCGATATATGAGGCCCACCACAAAGGTACTAATGTTGCTACATTTAAAAGTAAACAGTAAGGCTTCCCCTTCGAAATGCGGATTGGGGAGAGGGCGGCTTTGATGTAACTGCGATATATGATCGCTAATCCGCCCACGCGTTTTCCGACTCGGTTCACTGAGAATATTTCTAGCCAGATGGAACAGCTATAATCCAGTCAGGATCAGATGCTTTGTTTGTCCAGGTTTCCATTAGAAATACCAGATCTGCGGTGTGGGTCTGTATGAAGTCCAAGAATTCCTTTTAACCAGGGATCTGGTATTTAATAGAACACAAATGAGAGCATGCTTGGAGTGCATAGTATTCTGAGTGGTATTCACCTTCACAAAGGCTACGGGGATCGATGGCTCTCTGAACCGAAGCTTAGGAGCGTATGCATTCCGGACAATTAAATATATTGTTCTCAGGATTGCAAACAAAGGGGGAGGAAGTACATTTCTCGCCTTTGTTAAAAGATGGCAACTGGTCCCTCGAGTAGGCTTGGGGGGAAAAAAAGACCGGGGGTTCTGGCTCACGGCACATTCCTGCCACGGACGGGTGCAGACGGGCTTGCCTTTGGTGCGCCAGTGGCACGCCTGCTGCGCACGTCTGCTGCGCAGTCGCGCCAGCATGTGCATTTATCTCTTTTTGAGAAAAGACTAGAGCGTGAGCAAAAAGATAGCCGACCTGCTCTTACATACGGGCACCAAGAGATTGCAGGAGCAGAGTGCAGCAAAACACAGTACAACCCTTAATGGTGGCAGACAGATAAGAAACAAAGGGGTCGATTCCAATCTCGGCTGGTAGGGCACCGAATCGGATTCGGCTAAACCGGATCCGATTCGGAGCCCTATTTCCCGACCGATTCGTACGTGCGTCCGGGCGAGCGAGTACGATGCGTGCGCTCGCGAAATCTCCGACCGACTCGTTCGCAGGACCCGACCGCTCCGACCGACTCGCACGGGGACGACTCGCACCGCGCAATGGAGACGTTCCCCGGCCGGGTAAGTACGATGCGCACCTCGACCGCTCCGACCAACTCGCGCAGTCCGGCTCCAAGAAGCTGTCGGAGCCGCACTTTGGGGGTCCGACAACCCCCCTGGAAGCGTAGGCGCGCGAGTCGCACACAGGGGGGACCCATGGGTCCCCCCTACACGTGCATGTACGGCGCGACCCGCATCGACGCGAACCCGCTGTAGGGGGCGCCCTTGTTCGCGTCGTGCCCATTGAGTCAATGGGAGCCCGTGTACGCGTCGTACGACTGGCTCCCATTGACTTCAATGGGAGTCCGACCGAATCGAGTCCGATAGCATACGTGCGCATCGTACTCGTTCGGTCGGGCTGCTAGGGTCCGATTCGGTCGGAAATCTCTCCGGGTCCGGCTCGGTCGGGGAGATTTCCGGCCTGAATCGGAATCGGCCCCAAAGTATGTTGGTTCCTAAAAAATGATTACGTTGAATTTGATTAAAAATTGCTAAAAATACCTCTGGAGCAGTGCAAGACTACACCCCAACTTAGCAAAGCATAGCTTTGACTGCTCTGTTAAAGAAGCTTGTGAATGCCAGACCTAAGGGACCAGCACCTTGGTTCAACCGTTCAACAAGAGTTAAAAAGAAGTGTAAATTATTAGAAAGGAAATGGAAGAAACCATATGATACCAGCAGTAAGGGTGATTATAGGAGAGTAGTCATAAAGTATCATAACACTATTAGGAGTACGCAGGCAGCATATTATGCACACAAAAAATGCTATCGCTGCTAATTCAGCCAAAGAGGTGTTTGCAATAGTAAATTCTCTGACTGATCCAGCTGGAAAAGTTTCAGTAACAACACTGTCCTTTGCAATGACTTAGCTAAAAATATCGGACACTTATGCCACCTTCCTGGACCAGATAATTGGATCGGTGACTGCTGAATCATCAAGCCAATCTCGAACTACTATATAGATCCTTCCAGCTTTGTCTCCTGAGGAGGATCTAGTTGCCACAATCAATAAAGTAAAATCAGGCTCACCACTGGATCCTGCTCCTCCTTATATTTTCAACCAAGCACACTGTCTTACAAGGTATCCTAAATCTCTCACTTTTGAGTGGGATAGTTCCTAAGGCTTGGAAACATGCAGTTGTAAAACCACTATTAAAAAGATCTTCCTTTGATCCTCCACTAGCAGAAAACTACAGGCCTATTTCCCTGCTTCCTTGTCTGGGCAAGATTTTAGAGAAATGTGAATAATTAAATATCTGGGTTTTTGAAGAAGAATGATCTTTTTCATCCTTCTCAAACTGGATTTCGTCCCAGTCATAGTACTGAGACAGCTCTTCTGGCAGTTTTGGAGGGCCTCAGAATGACATTGGACCAAGGGGGCTCAACAGCTCTGATTTTGTTAGATCTCAGTGCTGTGTTTGACACTGTGTCTCATGCAATCCTGCTGGAGAGATTACGGAACTCAGGGGTAACTAACCTCTCCTGAAAGTGGTTTGCCTCTTTTCTGGAAGATCAAAGTCTCCAGGTATAAAATAAACCTTTCCATTCAGACCCCCTTCCTCTTAAATGTGGAATGCCTCAGGGGTCTCTTTGAGCCCAACGCTGTTCAATCTGTACGTCCACCCACTTGCAGATATTGTCCAATCATTCTGTCTCTCACTGGTTTTCTGTGTGGACGATACCCACATTGATATCTCTCTAGCACCAGAAAAACATTCTAAATCAGCACAACTTACACTTTGTCTTACATCATTAGCAAAATGGATAACTACATGTTGCTTAAAACTCAATGGACAAAAAAATGGAAGTCATGGTAATTAGTAATACCTTAAATTGCTGGACTACAGATTGCTGGCCAGATTCTTTGGGTCCTCAGCCCCAACCTAAATCGACTGTTAAAAATCTAGTAATGTAGCTGGACAACAAGCTTTCCTTTGAGACGCAGGTAAAGAAACTTGCAGTTGGCTAATTTGGTACCTTAGGATCGCTGAGAAAAATTCTATAAGTCCTACCAAAATCCACTCGGCGGACCGCTCTCCAGACCTTAGTAACCGCCTGCCTGGGCTACAGGAATACATTATTCTTGGGAAGCCACAATGTCTACTAAACAGATTGTGCAAAACTCAGCAGCACATCTTTTATTAAGGCTGCCTAAGCATCAATATGTTTCAAGCTCTTTGATCAAACTTCATGGGCTTCTATTGAAAAGGATCCAATTCAAAGCACTATTAATTGCATATCAAGTTTATAATAAAAAGGGTCCAAGCCATTTTGCGTTATCTGGTACAGCCTTACAGTCCAGCAAGATCTCTGAAATCTTCCACTTCCCACCTAGCAGTGATCCTTAAAGCTCTAAAAGTAGGAGGGATGTTGGTCCTTTTCCTTCTTGGTTCCCAAACTTTGGAATCCTCTGCCTATGACACTGTGGATGGCTGTACACAAGCTCACATTTAGGAAACTTCTTAAAACTTGGCTTTTTGTGTTTTACTTAGTTATGAGTATTCAAATTCAGGAAACCATGCCACCTTCTTCCACCGCAAAATCGCCGACATCCACGACAGCTTCAACACCACGACCGCCCCGGCAACCACCGAGACCACTGCCCCCACAACCACCAACCGCCTGCTCTCCTGGACCAACATCAACGACGAGGACACCAGCGAGATCATGAACACCATCCACTCCGGTTCACCGCTAGACCCGTGCCCTCACCACATCTTCAACAAAGCCAGTACAGCCATCGCGCCCCATCTCCGGAAAATAATCAACATCTCCTTCGAGACAGCAACCTTCCCGGAAAGCTGGAAGCACGCCGAGATCACCGCCTTACTCAAGAAACCCAAGGCAGACCCCAAGGACCTCAAGAACTTCCGACCCATCTCTCTGCTCCCGTTCCCCGCGAAGGTCACCGAGAAAATCGTCAACAAACAACTGACCCGCTACCTCGAGGAGAACAACATCCTGGACCCTTCCCAGTCCGGCTTCCGCAGCAACCACAGCACCGAAACCGCCCTCATCGCCGCCACCGATGACATCAGGACCCTGCTAGACAACGGAGAAACAGCAGCCCTCATCCTCCTGGACCTATCAGCCGCCTTCGACACGGTCTGCCACCACACACTACGAACACGCCTTCACGACGCCGGGATCCAAGAGAAGGCCCTGGACTGGACCACATCCTTCCTTTCCGGCAGAACACAAAGCGTCCGCCTCGCCCCTTCCGATCCAAGGCCACCAAGATCATCTGCGGCGTACCCCAAGGCTCCTCCCTCAGCCCAACGCTGTTCAACATCTACATGGCACCCTCGCCCACGTCGCCCGACAGCACAACCTCAACATCATCTCCTACGCCGACGACACCCAGCTGATCCTCTCCCTCACCAAAGACCCTCACACCGCCAAAGCCCACCTCCACGAAGGAATGAAGGCCATCGCCGAATGGATGAGGACCAGCCGCCTGAAGCTGAACTCGGACAAGACGGAGGTCCTCATCTTTGGTTCCAACCCTTCAGCCTGGGACGACTCCTGGTGGCCAACATCACTGGGAACAGCCCCGCCACCCACCGACCACGTACGCAACCTAGGGGTCATCCTCGACCCCACCCTCTCCATGACTAAGCAGGTCAACGCCGTTTCCTCATCCTGCTTCAACATCCTCCGAATGCTCCGCAGGATCTTCAAGTGGATCCCCACCGAAACAAGAAAAACAGTCACCCAGGCCCTCGTCACCAGCAGGCTGGACTACGGAAACGCCCTCTACGCAGGAACGACGGCTAAGCTCCTGAGACGGCTGCAACGCATCCAGAACGCCTCTGCACGTCTTATCCTCGACATCCCCCGACGCAGCCACATCACACCCCACCTGAGAGACCTGCACTGGCTCCCTGTCAACAAGAGGATAACCTTCAAGCTCCTCACCCACGCACACAAAGCACTCCACAACTCCGGACCAGCCTACCTCAACAGACGACTCAGCTTCTACACCCCCACCCGCCAGCTCCGCTCGACCAGCCTCGCCCTCGCCACAGTCCCCCGCATCCTGAAAACGACCGCCGGCGGCAGATCCTTCTCCCACCTCGCCGCCAAGACCTGGAACACCCTCCCCACCAACCTCCGACAGACCCAAGACCTACTGGCCTTCAGAAGACTCCTCAAGACCTGGCTCTTCGATCAGTAGCAGCACCATCCCCCTCTTCCCCCAGCGCCTTGAGACCCTCGCGGGTATGTAGTGCGCTTTATAAGTGACATGATTGATTGATTGATATAAGTTGTATAAGTTGTACAGTTTGAATAGAATAGAACAGAAAAATGACTTTCCAAGGAGGGGTAAAAGGGTCTGGGGGAATAAACCTCCATGATTTCAGAGACCTGGGCTCCAGAAAATTGGAAGGCAACCCAGGCCGATCGACTGGCTAGCAGTTCCAGTAAGGGCCAGGGGTGACCTGTTCCTCAGTGAGTGGTATGTAAAGGCTTCCCAGGTGCTTCAGGCCTGGTCTGCCAAGTTAGGACTCCAGGCAGAGGACGAAGCATCCGCTCTACTTAAGGAAGGCTGTGGCCATACCAGGGAGGAGTCTCATGCTCCTGCGCAGCTACAGCTTGAAAAATCTGCAGTGGGAGCTCCACGAAGGTGGCCTGAGTGCTGGGGCCGGGTCCCCTGACCAGTGTACCAGGCCATATGCAGAGACGCATTCCATATCTAAGGTAAGGTGGTTCCCGGCCAACGAGGAGTCTTGTGCTCCTCTTAAGCATTCAGCTCAAAGTAATCCCAGTTAGAACTCCATGAACACTGTCTGGGTGCCTGGGTCTGGGTCACGTGGGCCAGGGTACCAGGCACCACACAGAGGAATCTTCCCTACTCAGGGCAGACGTCCCCCACACTAGGAGGAGCCTTGTGCTCCTCTGAGGACCTCAGTTCAAAGAAGCCCCAGTGGGAGCTCTCTGAAGGCTTCCCTTGCGATCGACCCACCTTCAAGGCAAGGGCTATACGCACCAAGCAGATCCACTTTCCCTACCCCTACCCAGGGCAGCAAACTGCTAGATTGGGGGGGAGGAGCTCATGCTCCACATGGGTTTTCAGCTTAAAGAAGCACCAGTAAGAGCTGTGTAAAGGCAGTGGCGGCTGGCATCAATGTGGGGGGGATATGCGTGCGCTCACATAAAATTGAAAAATATAAGAATAAAAGGGTGCGCGCACATATAAACTTAAAATATATTAGAAGTAAACTTACCTTATGACAGGACCTCTTGCTCAGAACTCTCTCAACTGTAGCCCGGCGACCAGGAAACTCCCTTGACCATTCCTGGTGCTGCTCTCATGCCGTGAGAGCAGCGCCCTAATTGGAGGGAGCGGCCTCACTCAGTGTTCCACAGCACTCTGGAAACCTGCACTTGCTCTAATCCAGCTGTCTTAAAACAGCTGGGTTAGAGGTTTCAAAGTATATATGTCTGGCTGGGTGTCTCAAGACAGCTGGCCATAGCGATATGCACACTTAGAAAAGTGCACATTCAGCCCACCCTCCTCCCTGCTGCTGCTCTTACTAAGCCCCGCCTATGTCCTGACGCTCAGTTCAGGACATGAGGATGAAAAATAAAATGGTTTTAAATTACCATTTTATTTTTCATATCGGGGCTCGGGGCATTTAAGTGGGGCGACGCTCTTCCACTCCAACGGAGGAGCCGCCCCTGCAAAGGACACCCGGGTGTCTCATGCCTGGTACTCCAGGTCCGGGCTCTGGCACCGGACAGAGGCTTCTCTCCATACCCTGGTCAGAGTGTCACAAGCCCTTCCAGGTTTGCAAAATTATAAAAACATTCACCTTTGAAGCTTGTCAGCCTTGAAATCAATTTTTGCCCTAAACGTCACCTGTGACGTTTAATTCTCGTGGTGAATCCAGCCAATGGTCAAGTATGACTATGACAGCTCTTGGCCCTGCTCATGAACCACATGCTCTTTTTGTATAGAAAACGTCACCAACCAAGAAGACAACATATATTTCACTTAACCCAAGTAGTAAGTCAAATTTTTTGCAAGAGCAATTTCCTATGTTTCAGTAAGCAGATGGTAAACAGGGCAGCTCGCTTCCTGCACCTTTAAAACACTGCTTGGCATATCTACACAAGGTGCAGAGTGCAATCCCACTAATGAAAAACCAGACACTAGTCACTGAGCAGGGAAGGCTTTAGCTAGACCTAAAACGGGAGCCAAGAGCATATTCGCTGCACCTCAAACCAGGAGCCTTGCAGATTTACTCTGAACCCAATGTGTGTCCCTTCGGAAAAACGCTGCTCGTTCCTCCAAAGATAGAAGAGGCAGGGGGGTGTGGTGTTGGGGGTTCCTAAGTGTTTGATGGTAAATCTCTCAAGTGGGGATTCCTGAGAGACTCTGATATGTAACCAACCCGTTGTTACGGGTGGGAAGAGAGCGAGACCCTTTTCTTTATATAGCCCTCAATCACTCTAATAGTGACATGCTTCATCATCCGGCTCTCCCCAACTCCTAAAGGTCGGGGTGGCTCAACCATCTTCCAGGGAGCACTTATGATAAGGTATATGGGGGCGTACCGTTAAAGATAAAATTCCTCACCCACTCCTAAAGTATCCTTTATTAGTGGAGTGGGAGGGAAGATTAAAAACACTATAATCGGGTATCAGGATGTGATGGTCCTATGACCCTAGAATAGGCACCAACATGTTTCAGCCCTCCTTAATGGCCTAAATAAGTCCTGGGCTTTCGTCAGGGTGGGATGTAAAGAGGTTACTTCCCCCAGAGACATGAGTGCATTTACGCAATTTGCATAGGGCACATCTAGGTGTAAAAGTAGGAACAAGCCTAATACTTGCCGCCGGTTTCAGATGAGGAATTACCTATACAGAAAACAAGGAAACATAATTCAAAATTGCTGCTATGTACACTTAGAAAGACGCTACTGACACTAAAATACCATCGTCACATAGTCCCCTCTGGAGACAATGCTGTGACGGTGTCAGGGGTTGTGTTTTGTCACCCCACAAAACTTCAAAGCATACTTCTACGGTGAGTTCACACGTGGGTCATGCTTTCCACATCATACGCACTTCTGTGTCTTTCACAAGTGCTATGGGTTGTGCATACATGCATTATTTCTTTCACAATAAACATACAAACTGTGTATCATTTCACCAAATCATACATACTCATTTCCACAACATAGTTTTTAGAAATCAATGGCACTCACCCCATGTAATCAGGGCTATGATTCTCGAGGGAGCACAGGAGGGAGGCCTTGTAGTCACACACTACAGATAAGAGAATAGTGGCCATATCGCTATTAGGATCGTGTACAAATGTGGAGCAATGCAATGAAACAAACGCCATGGCCTACCGCAGGCCTATCGAGTGGCGCCTCATTTACGCGGAACAAAGATCACTTACTTCATCAAAGGTCCAACCCTGCCGTAACTTACTAGCTGCTCTGCTCTCCGGCTTCTCCAAAGGCTGTGTGGAGTAATCGCCGTTAAATGTCGGTGTTCGCGCGCTCTTCCGGAGGACTTGGGGAGTGGCTGGTCACGCCCTCTGGTCAAAGCTCATCTAGTGATTGGGCTTTGACGGGGGCTCGTCTTACGTTGCAGCCGTTGCATGGTGACAGGCTAGCTGTCAGGCGGTATGCGCCTCTCTCCCCGTTTGACAGGATGTGAGTGGCCGCACGTAAGCGTTCTGTTACGCGTGCCGCGTCAGAATGCGAAGCTCGTGTAGACAGTCATTCCTTTCTACCACGCAGCCGCATACTGATCTTTATTTATCCTAGTATCGGTGCAGCCTCTCTTTGGCCTTCGCTTGTATTCAGCTTATGGAAAACAATTACTGATGGATTTCTCTCTCTAATAGTGTAATGACAGACCCAGTCTCATTTGGTTATCACACATTTAGAAACAGGGGGGTTATGCTAAGGCAAACCACCTAAGTGCTTCGGCCTAAATTATATTGTCTACCAAGCATGTTAAACCTGGTTCATATTCGCCACGTTACGCCCCTTATCTGGTGGTTGCTACTCATAGTGCTTTTATGGACCAAGTCAGTTTTGACAATGTTGGAATTTGAATCGGCATAGTCACGAACCTATCACCAGTTTGCAATATTGCATTGCCTACCCAGTATGTTTAACCTGGTTCATAATTGCCACGTCATGCCCAATGCCTGGTGGTCAATTCTCATAGTACCTCATTTGACCAGTTTCAGTATTGACAAATATTTGAATTTGAAGCGACAAACTCAAGAAAATTTCACCAATTTGCACCGGCTCGCCATATATCATCTACTCAGGTTATTGAGCTGGTTCCAGGGTATGTTGTCATTAAGGCCTAGTATGTGGGTCTTAAGATGGTGTACCCATCTCTGCTCTTTTAGCAGTAGTATTTTTTGTGTCCAATTTGTTGGTGTGATTTTTTCAATGATGTTCCATTGCATGTCTGTGTCTGTGTGATTCTTTTCAAGGAAGTGCGTTGTCAGTTTGGTTGTTGCACGCTTGCACCTTATAGTGCTCCTGTGTTCGTTAATGCGGATTTTGATTTTGCGGGTGGTCATTCCGATATACTTTAGACCACAGGGGTAGATGATGATATACACAACATTCGTACTATTACAGTTCGTGTGAGATCTCTGCTCCCAGGTCAATCGTGTTTGTATGGGATGCTTCATTTTTTTTTTAACGACTACATGGGTTTCTCAAAATTTATTTTGTTCGATGTGAGTATGTGCCAGTGTTTATTAACCGTTTGTTTCACAAAATTGAATCCTGTATTGTAGGTTGTGACACAGATAAGGTTGGTGTGCTCAGGTCTAGTCGTTTTCTCTAGGAGGGAGTCTCTTGGGATGTTACGTACTCTCTTTTTAGCCTTGTTCACAATCCGGATAGGGTACTGACGGGATTGTAGTTTACTAGCGAATGAATCTGCCTCCCTTTTGTAGTCATCTAGTTTAGAGCAGTTGTGTCGTATGCGCATAAACTGTCCAACTGGGAGATTTTCCCGGAGTGCTCTTGGATGGGCACTTTCGAAGTGTAATAAGCTGTTTCGGTCTGTGGGTTTTGTGAACAGAGATGTGCTGAGTTTCCCTTCTTCTGCTATGATATTCACATCTAAAAACGAAACTCTGTTGTTGTCATGGGTCATTGTGAACTTGAGGAAAGTATTTCTTCCGTTTATCCAGTAGCTAAAGGATTCAGTGGTGGTATTGGGGTCATTCCATATGACCAGGATGTCGTCAATATCTAATCCACAACCGTATCTAATCGGTAAATGGGTTATTGTTCCAAATGTTGTGATCCTCAAACCATCCCATGTACAGACATGCCACGCTTGGGGCAAAAGTGCTGCCCATAGAAGTGCTGTGGCGTTGCAGGTAGATCTTATCCTCAAAACTGAAAAAGTTTTCAGTTAGAGCTAGTTTGGCTACTTGCATGATCCAGTCTACTGGTGCGTTCCACTTCCACTCTTTGGAAAGTAGGAGGTCATGAATAACTTTTAGGCTTTCTTCTTGGGGGATACTCGTGTAGAGAGACTCCACGTCCAGGCACATCAGTGTTTCTTTTTCAGGATCGAAGGTTATGTCTGAGTATGATCAGTATATGAGTGGTGTCTTTCACATAGGATTTCGCTTTGGTGACTAGAGGTCTCAGGTACCAGTCCACAAACTGTGATAGGGGTTCCAAGATGGATCCAATTCCTGAGACTGATGGTCTTCCTGCGGGCGGGGTACATCCTTTATGTATTTTGGGGATGGTGTAGAATCGTGGGACTATAGGTTCTTTTCTGGTCAAGAACTCCCTCTCTTTATGGTTAATCCACCCTCTTTCATGTGCTGTGTCCAGGAGTAGTTTGATTTTTTGTTGGATATTACTTGTCGGATCTGCGCGTAGGACAGTGTAATTTCTTTCTTCTTGTAGCAGTCACATGCATGCTGTCCTGTAAGCCTCCTTATCCTGAATTACAATGGCGCCCCCCTTGTCCTCCGGTTTTATCACAATGCTGTCTCTCGCACTCAGTGTTTTCAGGTCGATTGACTCCCGTTTGGACAGATTGTGTAACCCATTGGGCTTGGCTTGGTAAGTCTCTATGTCCTTTATGACTGCTTCCTCAATAGCCACAATTTTAGGGGGAACTGTGGAGGATGGTGGGCTGAAGGTGGACTTTTTCTTCAAATATGTGAAGCCTTCCTTCCTCTGTTGTTCTGGTTGGTTCATGAAAAAGGTCTTGATGCAGATTTTCCTAAAAGATTCCGCTAGTTCGCATCTAATGGTGAATTTGTCCATAGTAGTAGTGGGGACAAATCCTAATCCCTTGTTGAGGACACTGAGTTTGTCTTCTGATAGTGGCTCTTTAGATAGGTTGACTACCAGATCTACTGGTTGCTTGGGCCTGCCTGTCCCAGGTCTCTAGTTCTGCTCCTGGTGTTGGTCACATCCGGCGTGTTGTCTTGCCCCTGTACTCGTCGTTCTCCTCTCCAACCTCTTCTCCCGCGTTGGCCACCATACCCTAAAAAATGTTGGTTTGGGTGGTTTTGTAGGTAGAATGGTATGCTCTGTGGCATTGGTGGGCCTTGGTACGGTGGGGGATATAGCCCCCTGGCTAGTACATTATCTGTTGGTTATAGAATGGGGGGTTGGGGAAGTTGCAACATTGGTATCTCCGGTGGCCTCTCTTGTTTCTGCTGGAGGCTGAATTGTCACTTGACCAATCATCAGTGTCTGAGTGTACTGATCCATTGTCACTTCTTTCCGATAGATCTATGTTGGATTGTCGGATTCATCCTTCTTGTTGTACCCATTTTTGGTGTAGGGATATATACGTTCATGAGGAAATTTCTTAAGGTCTTTTTGGAGCTTGGTGATTTTGCTCTGAAGCAAAAAATCCTTATGTTCCGAGATTTCTTTATTCACTTCCTCGAGTTTCTTCTTGAACACCGAGATCTTGATCTGGGCATTAAAGGCGTCTTCGCTGATCTTAATTTTTACCAGCATAGCCTCTGAGATACGTTTCGCGGTGTTTATAATGAGTATCAGCCAATCGCAGGTGCACCACCACGCGATCAGGGACCATTCCTTTCTAAACAGGGGATCCTGTAAGAAGATACGTGGTTCGTTGGATACAATGACTCCTGTGGGGGCGGCATTCCCGTGCAGGTACTCCGTCATGATCACACCATGTAGTAAAGTCTTCATCTGTTCCCTCTTGAGTTCCTTCATCTCGTCCCAGTTTTGGGCCTGTGTAAGGCTCTTGGTGATGTTGGTATCTGGGAGTAGAGAGGTTGCTGTCAGAATGATGGAGGCCATCTAATCTGTATAAGCTAGTCCTGTTTGTTCTGCCATTATTTATGGAGTTGGTTGTGTATGTATGGTGGGTAAAAAAGGGAATTTGTTTAGGAAAATCTGCATCAAGACCTTTTTCATGAATCAACCAGAACAACCCAAGGAGGAAGGCTTCACAGATTTGAAGAAAAAGTCCACCTTCAGCCCACCATCCTCCACAGTTCCCCCTGAAATTGTGGCTTTTGAGGAAGCAGTCATAAAGGGCATAGAGACTTGCCAAGCCCAATGGGTTTCACAATCTGTCCAAACGGGAGTCAATCGCCCTGAAAACACTGAGCGTGAGAGACAACATTGTGATAAAACCGGCGAACAAAGGGGGCGCCATTGTGATTCAGGATAAGGAGGCTTACAGGACAGCATGCATGTCACCGCTACAAGAAGAAAGAAATTACACTGTCCTTCAAGCAGACCCGACAAGTAATATCCAACAAAAAATCAAACTACTTCTGGACACAGCACATGAAAGAGGGTGGATTAACCATAAAGAGAGGGAGTTTTTGACCACAAAAGAACCTAGAGTCCCACGATTCTACACCATCCCCAAGATACATAAGGGATTTACCCCGCCCCCAGGAAGACCAATAGTCTCAGGAATTGGATCCATCTTGGAACCCCTATCACAGTTTGTGGACTGGTACCTGAGACCTCTAGTCACCAAAGTGAAATCCTATGTAAAAGACACCACTCATCTACCTACCATACTCCGAGACATAACCTTTGATCCTGAAAAAGAAACACTGTTGTGCCTGGACGTGGAGTCTCTCTACACGAGTATCCCCAAGAAGAAAGCCTGAAAGTTATTCATGACCTCCTACTTTCCGAAGAGTGGAAGTGGAACGCACCAGTAGTGGATCATGCAAGTAGCCAAACTAGCTCTAACTGAAAACTTTTTCAGTTTTGAGTCTAAGATCTACCTGCAATGCCACAGCACTTCTATGGGCATCACTTTTGCCCCAAGCGTGGCATGTCTGTACATGGGATGGTTTGAGGATCACAACATTTGGAACAATAACCCATTTACCGATCAGATACGGTTGTGGATGAGATATATTGATGACATCCTGGTCATATGGAATGACCACAATACCTCCACTGAATCCTTTAGCAACAGGATAAACGGAAGAAATACTTTCCTCAAGTTCACAATGACCCATGACAACAGCAGAGTTTTGTTTCTAGATGTGAAAATCATAGCAGAAGAAGGGGAACTCAGGACATCTCTGTTCACAAAACCCACAGACCGAAACAGCTTATTACACTTCGAAAGTGCCCATCCAAGAGCACTCCGGGAAAATCTCCCAGTGGGACAGTTTATGCGCATACGACGCAACTGCTCTAAACTATATGACTACAAAAGAGAGGCAGATTCATTGGCTAGTAAACTACAATCCCGTCACTACCCTATCCGGATTGTGAACATGGCTAAAAATAGAGTACGTAACATCCCAAGAGACTCCCTCCTAGAGAAAACCACTAGACCTGAGAACACCAACCTTATCTGTGTCACAAACTACAATACAGGATCCAATTTTGTGAAACAAACGGTTAATAAACACTGGCGCATACTCACATCGAATAAACTGAATTTTGAGAAACCCATGTTCTCGTTAAAAAGAAAACGAAGCATCCGAGATAGATTGCTTTACAGCGATTCATGCACCAAAACACCCAAGGGACAAAACACACTGTGGAATCTACCCCCAGTCCAGGGCCCTTTTCCCTGTGCGAATTGTTCTGTATGCCCCTTCACATCCCACACAAACACGATTGACCTGGGAATGAGGACTCCATGGGAGCAGAGATCTCACACGAACTGTAATAGTACGAATGTTGTGTATATCATCATCTGCCCCTGTGGTCTAAAGTATATCGGAATGACCACCCGCAAAATCAAAATCTGCATTAACGAACACAGGAGCGCTATAAGTTGCAAGCGTGCAACAACCAAACTGGCAACACACTTACTTGAAAAGAATCACACATATACAGGCATGCAATGGAACATCATTGAAAAAATCACACCAACAAATGGGACACAAAAAATACTACTACTAAAAGAGCAGACATGGGTACACCGTATTAAGACCCACATACTAGGCCTTAATGACGACATACCCTGGGACCAGCTCAATAACCTGAGTAAATGATATAAGGCGAGCCAGTGCAAATTGGTGAAATTTTCTTGAGTTTGTCGCTTCAAATTCAAATATTTGTCAATACTGAAACTGGTCAATTGAAGAACTATGAGAATTGACCACCAGACATTGGGCATGAGGTGGCAATTATGGACCAGGTTAAACATACTGGGTAGGCAATGCAATATTGCAAACTGGTGATAGGTCCGTGACTATGCCGTTTCAAATTCCAACATTGTCAAAACTGACTTGGTCAATAAAAGCACTGTGAGTAGCAACCACCAGATAAGGGGCATAACGTGGTGAATATGAACCAAGTTTAACATGCTTGGTAGACAATATAATTTAGGCCGAAGCACTTAGGTGGTTTGCCTTACCATAACCCCCCTGTTTCTAAATGTGTGATAACCGAATTAGACCGGGTCTGTCATTACACTACTAGAGAGAGAAATCCATCAATAATTGTTTTCCATAAGCTGAATACGACCGAAGGACAAAGAGAGGCTGCACCGATACCAGGATAAATAGAGATCAGTAAGCGGCTGCGCGGTAGAAAGGAATGACTGTCTACACGAGCCTCGCATCCTGACGCGGCACTCGTAACAGAACGCTTACGTGCGGCCACTCACATCCTGTCAAACGTGGAGAGAGGCGCATACCGCCTGAGAGCTAGCCTGACATCACGCAACGGCTACAGCGTAAGCCGAGCCCCCGTCAAAGCCCAATCACAAGATGAGCTTTGACCAGAGGGCGTGACCAGCCACTCCCCGGGACCTCGGAAGAGCGCGCGAACACCGGCATTTAACGGTGATTACTCCACACAGTCTTTGGACAAGCCGGGGAGCAGAGCAGCTAGTAGGTTACGGCAGGGTTGGACCTTTGATGAAGTAAGGGATCTCTGTTCCGCGTAAATGAGGTGCCACTCAATAGGCCTGCGGTAGGCCATGGCGTTTGTTTCATTGCATTTGTACACAATCCTAATAGCGATATGGGCACTATTCTCTTATCTGTAATGTGTGACTACAAGGCCTCCCTCCTGTACTCCCTCGAGAATCGTAGCCCTGATTACATAGGGTGAGTGCCATTGATTCTTAAAAACTATGTTGTGGAAATGAGTATGTATGATGTGGTGAAATGATACATAGTTTGTATGTTTATTGTGAAAGAAATAATGCATGTATGCACAACCCATAGCACTTGTGAAAGACATAGAAGAGCATATGATGTGGAAAGCATGACCCACGTGTGAACTCACCGTAGAAGCATGCTTTGAAGTTTTGTGGGGTGACAAAACACAACCCCGACACCGTCACAGCATTGGCTCCAGAGGGGACTACGTGATGATGGTATTTTAGCGTCAGTAGCGTCTTTCTAAGTGTACATAACAACAATTTTGAATTATGTTTCCTTGTCCTTGTCTTCTATATAGGTAATTCCTCATCTGAAACCAGCGGCAAGTATTTGGCTTGTTCCTACTTTTACACCTAGATGTGCCCTATGCAAATTGCGTAAATGCACTCACGTCTCTGGGGGAAGTAACCTCTTTACATCCCACCCTGACGAAAGCCCAGGACTTATTTAGGCCATTAAGGAGGGCTGAAACATGTTGGTGCCTATTCTAGGGTCAAAGGACCATCACATCCTGATACCCGATTATAGTGTTTTTAATTTTCCCTCCCACTTCACTAATAAAGGATACTTTAGGAGTGGGTGAGGAATTTTATCTTTAACGGTACGCGCCCTTATACCTTATCATAAGTGCTCCCTGGAAGATGGTTGAGCCCACCCCGACCTTTAGGAATTGGAGTGAGCCCGATGATGAAGCATGTCACTATTAGAGTGAGTGAGGGCTATATAAAGAAAAGGGTCTCTCTCCCTTCCCACCCGTAACAACGGGTTGGTTACATATCAGAGTCTCTCAGGAATCCCCACTTGAGAGAATTACCATCAAACACTTAGGAACCCCCAAACCCACACCCCCCTGCCTCGCCTATCCCTGGAGGAACAAGCAGCGTTTTTTCCGAAGGGACACACATTATGTTCAGAGTACATGAATTAGGGAGGACATGTCCCTTTTAAACTCGTGGTTGAGGACCTCTCTACCCTTCCGGGACCTGTCTGGTCCCACTATTTTGTGTGATAGAGCCTTGAAGATTTACACAGCCACATGACATTAAACGCTGCCTCCTTTAATAAATACTGTAGGAGACAGTGGAGATGGATGAAACAAGGGGATATGTTTGTTGGATTAAAGGTTTTTGTAATGGACATTCAAGGATTGCTTGGTCAATTTGCATTTTGTTGCAGAGCTTGTCTGCAGTTGTGGGTCTCCACGTGGCACAGGGGCTCAATAGGGGATACAAGTGCACCTCCTCTCACCCCCTTATTAAGTATACTGAATACTGAAGAATGCATATTCAGAGAAATACATTTAATTTGTGGGATTACTCATTTCCACCAAATGTAGTAGTTTTTATTCCCACTAAAACAAATTCAATTAATTATCCCCCAGAAGAATAATTGTAAAAGGGGACCTGAATAGGAAACATTGTTTGCTTATTTCTCAAGGCACTGCTTCTTCATACTTCAGTGGTCTGGTATCTTTGAGGAAGCTGTTACATGCTTAACAGTTGTGAGATTATTATCAACTTCATTGGTTCAGCCTTGAGCAACGTTCTTAACTTTCAATGGACCACCGCTGCTAATGTTCTTGTTTCTTTATCTCTTTCGATGGACCAACGCTGCTAATGTTCTTGTTTCTTTATCTCTTTCGATGGACCAACGCTGCTAATGTACTTGTTTCTTTATCTCTTGCGATGAGCCAACGCTGCTAATGTTGTTTCTTTATCTCTTTCACAACACTGAAGCTCCTCTTGTAGGTGAAGTGCCTCTATCAGTAAACGGCCACAGCTAAGTTTACACGGTTCATGATTTTTCTTCATATTTTATTTATTCTTTGATTACTTTAGCACTTACCTGGACACAGCCTTTCTAAGCGGATGAGTTCTAATGTTTCCTTGCTCTTATTTTGGTTCAATAATAAGATTTGTTCTCTTCATTTTCTTGTAAGGGAATCTCACCTTGCTTGGTCAGTTAACACCATGTCACCTGGACATCGCTTTTCCAGCTATAGGATTTTCCACATATGAAGATGCACATGGTGTAATATGCTATTTACTACCATTGTTGAGTGGAGGTAGGGGCCATGACTCTCAAGTGGGTCATGATGCTCCTTCCCCCATCAACAATAGTAATAAATAGCAAATTACATTCTGTCCATCAACATATATGATTTATGTTATGGATTTTTTTCATCTGCATTTGCTTTTAAAAAAAGGTATATAACCAAAACCAGAGTACAGTGCAAGGGGTACATTTCAGCAGTAGGGTAAAATCATATGTGCCTTTATCAATGCAGTTGCTATAAATAGCATTCAGGCCAGGTTTCTTTTTGTTGTGGAGAGCAAAGATTCCTTTTGGAGGCAAAATAGAAAATGTTGCTTTTTTGACCACCCCAACGAGTGTTCCCTCCTCAACGGTTATGCATGAAACTCAAAATATCAAGATCAACTTTATTTGCAAATGAATTATTGGTTGGTCTCTCATTCAGCTTTGCAACCCTCTCCCAATGTCATAAAACCTATGAATACTGCATTGGGTTTAACTTGTTACCAGCCTTCCAAATTTCATACATATTTATTCAAGAGCACCAAAGTTATTAGCACTTGAAACAGTTCTCATCCTTTAAATGTGCATCTCCTTGATGGATCTACCTGAAACTTGCCATACCTGCAGAACACTCAACATGCTACATGTTACCTAATGTTACGTGGATTTGTCTAACAATGTCACAATTATTAGCAAATGAGCAATGTTATGCCCCCTTGACAAATCTGTACATATTATTAAAAAAACAAGAGTCACCTAAACATTCTGTGCATCTGACAGATTTTGTGTACATTTATAGCTTAAGTTGTAGATAAATCAAAAATCATTTTTTTACACTGTCAAGATGCCTCTAAAATGTAAGCTACCCATGCCCAGATTGGGACACCTTTTAAGTGCTAAAGTCTTGAAATCTACTGACTGGGTGTTAGACCTGGCATCCTTGGCGTGGTTTTCCCTGACTTTTTGCCTCTACCTCCTGTGTTTTTGATGCTGTGCTGGATTTCGTTTTTGCTGGATTAGATGGTTTGGGCACTTTGCCACTGCTGATCAGTGTCAAAGTGCAAGTGCTCCCTGTGTACATTGTTATCATGATTGGTTATCCATGATTGGCATATTTGATTTACCAGTAGGTTCCTAGTAAAGTGCACTAAGTGTGCCAGGGCTGGTAAATCAAATACTACTAGTGGGCCTGCAGCACTGATTGTGCCACACACATGAGTAGCCCTGAAAAGATGTCTCAGGCCTGCCACCGCAGTGCCTGTGAGCAGTTTGTTAACTGCCATGTCGACTTGGCAAGTGCACCCATTTGCCAGGCCCTAACCTTCCCTTTTCTTACATATCAGACACCCCTATGGAAGGCCCTGGGCAGGGTGCAGTAAAAGGTAGGACATGTGCTGAAGTGTGTAGCATGTCCTGATAGTGAATTACTGCCAATTTCGTTTTTCACTATTGCAAGGCTGCCTGTTCTCATAGGACAGAATGGGGAGTGTGTTTGTAACATCTTATAAACATAACTGCCCCTGGGAACAAGGTAGGAAAATAAAATTTAGTATGCCTGAACTCAGAATGTTAAAATGCATCTTTTAGAGAGGGTGATTTTTACATTCTGTGTTTGAAAATACCACTTTTAGAAAGTAGGTATTTTCTTGTTTACTCATCCAGTGTGCCTCTGCTAGGATGTGGATTGCGTGTCTGGGTTTGGAGTGTCAGGAGCTGGGGAGGAGCAGTGGCTCCAGAGAGCCTGATGAGTCAGGGCTGGGCTGAATAGACCTGGGCTGCATTTAGAGTAGTGGGAGGAGATTTCCTTTCACCTGAATGGGCCTGGTCTTCTTCTTTCCACAATGCTGTCTCCACCTCCTGCCAGAAAGCTGCACCAGAGAGGACAGAACTGGTTTTCACTGGGCACAGGGCTTCTCTGCACAAAGAGAACAAAGCCATTTGGGGTATAAGTATTAGACCTAAAACCCCTGAACTTTAGATCATTCCTGGAATTCAAGAGGACCCTTTTTGCCAAGCAGAAGAGCTGGAGAAACTGAGGAGAAGTACTGCCCTTGCTGTGTGTCTGAGGTTGGCCTGCAGTTGCTGTTTCTGCCAAGGAAAGGAGAAGGACTTTGCTGTGTGCTGTGTCCCCTGCTTGATGAAGATCTCCAAGGGCCTGTATGTGCTGGCCTCCTGTTCTGAAGTCTCAGGGACGCAAAGACTTCACCCTCAGCCCCCCTGAACTCTGCTGTTGTGAGAATTGACCTGTCTAGAGGTGCCTGTGCCAGTTTTGGGCCTCTGTAGGTTGTTGCTGCTGTTTAGGAGCTGGAAGAAAGAAGAAACGTGAAGAACTGCTAAAATCGACGCATCGCTCTTCTTGCAGCTGTTTTCTCAACGCATCTCCACGGCGCAAGAAGAATTTCCACGCATCGCTGTGCCTGTCGCCGCTGCAAGAATCAACGCATCGAGGGATCGCGACTGAAGAGGACCGACGCAGTGCCGCTCGAAGCCGCCGCATCGATTGCCGCCGCATCCCGGAGATCCACGCATCGTACCTGTGCGGCACGCTTTCCAGACGCATCACCTGCGAACCGGAACCGGCACGAAGAATCAACGCATTACTCCCCATACAGGCCGGAACCGACGCAACTCGTCCTCTGCGGACCACAGAACTGTCGCATCGCCTTCCTCAGGTCTCAGGAGTGTCGCATCTCTTTGTTTTTCGAATTTGCGGCTGTCTGGCTTGGGAACTTTTGACGCATCTATAGGTACTCTGGTGAAAAGTCACGCATCCATAGATTTCTATGGTACGTGTTCTTGAAACCTTTTGAAAGTCATATTTTTAACGGTGTATGTTGGATTTTTGTCGTTTTGGTCTTGTTAAGTTTAGATAAAGATACTTTATTTTTCTAAACTGGTGTGGTGTCCATTTGTGGTGTTTTCACTGTGTTACTGTGAGTGTTGGTACAAATACTTTACACATTGCCTTTGGGATAAGCCTGTCTGCTCGTGCCAAGCTACCAAGGGGGTGAGCAGGGGTTATCTAAAGTGTGTATCCTCCTTACCCTGACTAGAAGCAAGGGTCCCTATTTGGACAAAGGTACCTACCTCTGCCAACTAGAGACCCCCATTTCTAACAATGGGTTTAAGCCAAATCAAGCAAACAGACTTTCTTGTGCAAGGATCAATTTGCTTATCAAGTTTTGTGCAATTCTGTTTAGCCTGTTTTCAGTATCATGGTGCAAAGAATCCTATGGGAGTTAAAATGGTAAAACTCATTGCCCTGCCTGATGTATCTGCACAATACCTGCCGTGAGAAACCCAACATGAATGTATTTTTATTGAAAGTTTCATGCAGATGCGTTTGACAGGGCAGGACCGCCCTGAACCAGAACACAAGCACCACAAGCCTGGTTTTGTCCTGAGTGGGGCTCTTCCGTCAGGTATAGCTTAGCTCCAGTGGCACAGTGAGCATGTGACCCATGTCTGGTCATACCCATTGCACTTAGAACAGCGCGCTAAGGTCTACAAAAAGGTGTTGGGTGGAATGCTTGAATTTCACAGCCACTGGTAATTAGTCAGGCTGCATCCATCCATATTATATTACACACCATGCTGCCAAAATTTGGACCTACCCATTTGCAAATCAGTTTTGGCCCACCTCCAATAGAAACAGACCAGCCCAAACTGTCATGCCTGGTCCTTCCTGAACCAGAACACAAGCAATCTAGGACCGGTTTCACCCTGATTGGGGCTTTTCAGTCGGGTGTAGCTTGGCTCCAATGGCACAATGAGCATGGGACCCATGTCTGTGCAGACCCGTCGCACTTAGGGCATCACACTTAAATATATAAAAATATATAAAATAAGTGACAGGTGGAATGCTTGATGTGATCTCAGTCACCGGTAATTACTCGGGCTGCATCCCAGTCCATTGTTATTTGGCACACCATGCCAACTCAGTTTGGATCCAGTCATCCCCAAATCAGTCTTGAACCTGCTCCAGCAGGATCAGTTCTCCAAGAATAAACCATGGATTTGCAGCCCCCCTGCATGGGACTGTTGCATGGGTATACCCAGCCCTTGCCTGCTACAGTATGAACAGTTCTCTAAGAATAAGCCATGGATTTGCAAATACACATGATCAGTACAGTTAAAATGCAAATGTCTCATTAAATTAGTTATGTTTTCTTTGATTGCTCAATATGTTACTTTTATAACTGTGGGAATTCTGCTGTGACCAGCACCAGGTCACCTGGGAAGGAGGCGCAACCCGCTGCAGCAGTGAACACAACCTGAGCCACCTTATTCTGAGCCGTTTCATGTAAAAAGTCAAGACTTTTGGTGAAGTTCAATACTGTGCAAAAACCAGTTTTATAGCAGTAAAAAATTGAAGCTCATTATGCAACCGGGAGACCCCATTCATGTGGATGTTATTTAGAGTCTGTGTAGACAATGATAGAAAAGGGTCTGTGGCAAATGCTATGTCCGCTTGGACTTGAAACAAGGAGAATACCAGGAAAAAGGGCATGCAAGCCAAAATCCCCAGAAGAGTTGAGCTGCAGCCATTATATGCGGGTCCAAGTATAAAATGGTACCAAGCCCTGACACACGAGCTAAGTACTGAAGAACCTGGATCCAGTGAGGATGATCCCAGTCAGACCGCTTCTTGGTGAAAAGCTAAAGACCCCAGTCTGAAGACACTGCATCCTGCAATGAAGGAGTGAGTGAAAGAAAATAGTTTCAGTTCACACAGGAGTCCATGTGAAGATCAAGGAAAACAGAGAAATTCCAGAAAGTTGGAGGTGTAAAACAGAGCTTCACGCAGGAGCGAACTAATACCAAAGGAAAAAAGAAACTTACCTCAGTTTTTTTTATATCAATTGAAGTGTGATCAGGAGATCAGGTGAAATCATAAGAGAAAACCCTGAGAGCTTTTCTTAAAAAGAATGCAATAGTATTGCAAAACAGAAAAGAGGACCTTGTGTGCAGTTCTCTAATATCAGTAGTCATAGTGTAAGAGTGATCGTGCCTTGGAATGCAAAGGCTTTGGCAACTAACAAACTAATGAGACTGGTTTACCTATTGTCCATGTGCTGAAATTACACTCTAGACAGAGAGAACTATTCAAGGGTACATATGAAAACAGGAAAGAGAGTGCTTGTGTGAATGTGAAGGTTGTCAATAAGCCCTAAAGAATTGAAGATTCTAATGGGTGTTCTGTTACTCTCCTGTTAAGCCAATAAGAGTGAACACACTTAACAGCGACCCCATCCTAAAACAACTGTTTAGCGGAGAGTCGTTTTCCACAGGTTCTCTTCTTAAAGACATGCAGAGGCTATGAATATATATTTCTTAGATGTAGGAAGCAGCACACCTAATTATGGGGCCCATTATGATTGCGGGCCGATCGCCACCACCCGGCCGGCGGTAGTCACCGCCGGCCCGGCGGTGGCGATCCGCCCGCCATATGTCCCTGGTTCGCCCCCACCATATTAGTATGGCGGGGGGCACCGCGACGGACGGAAAGACCGTCCGCCGGCTTTCCGCCGGTCGGATTGTCGACCGTGCGGGAAAGGACACAATATGGTGGCGGTGTCTGCAAGACACCGCCATCCATATTATGATGTAGGCGGTAAATTACCTTTCCATGGCGGCGATGCCGCCATGGAAAGGCATGCGGTTCTTGCTGTTGGGGGCCCGTTGCGGGCCCCCATGGTGTTGGGAGGGTGGGGGGTGCACATGGGGGGTACCTATGGTACCCCCCCTCATTGAAATGCAATACGTGTCAGGCACCACGTGATGCCTGCCATGTTGTGCATTGCAATGCTGTGCACAGTCCTTTCACATTGCGAGCGGGTCTGCAGCCAGCAGATCCACCCGCAATGTAAAGGCCCAGAATGCGCCCGCCAGTGTGGCGGGCGCATCCTAATTTGCATGGCGGGACCGCCGCAGCATCGGCGGTCGGTCCCATGCTCCGTTACGGTGGCGGGTGGACTTTGTCCGCCCGCCATCGTAATGATGCCCTATGTTTTGGTTTGTCGCTACAGGCCACACTCCCAGCAGACCACATTCCTAAATCCCCTTCCCCTCACCTGGTCACTTTGTCTCTTTTTGCCTTAAAGGTGTATCCTCAGATACTCAGGGCTGCCTGGAGGTGCCTGGAGGTGGGCCCTTTGAGCATCATGTCACGTCCGCCGCTTTTCCGCCGGTCGAATTGTCGACCGTGCGGAAAAAGGACACAATATGGTGGCGGTGTCTGCAAGACACCGCCATCCATATTATGATGTAGGCGGTAAATTACCTTTCCATGGCGGCGATGCCGCCATGGAAAGGCATGCGGTTCTTGCTGTTGGGGGCCCGTTGCGGGCCCCCATGGTGTTGGGAGGGTGGGGGTGCACATGGGGGTACCTATGGTACCCCCCTCATTGAAATGCAATACGTGTCAGGCACCACGTGATGCCTGCCATGTTGTGCATTGCAATGCTGTGCACAGTCCTTTCACATTGCGAGCGGGTCTGCAGCCAGCAGATCCACCCGCAATGTAAAAGGCCCAGAATGCGCCCGCCAGTGTGGCGGGCGCATCCTAATTTGCATGGCGGGACCGCCGCAGCATCGGCGGTCGGTCCCGTGCTCCGTTACGGTGGCGGGTGGACTTTGTCCGCCCGCCATCGTAATGATGCCCTATGTTTTGGTTTGTCGCTACAGGCCACACTCCCAGCAGACCACATTCCTAAATCCCCTTCCCCTCACCTGGTCACTTTGTCTCTTTTTGCCTTAAAGGTGTATCCTCAGATACTCAGGGCTGCCTGGAGGTGCCTGGAGGTGGGCCCTTTGAGCATCATGTCACTTCCGAGAACATTGCATGCTTCACCGCGACACATCATGACAGAAGCCTTTCAGGTGGCAGGTTGCTCTCTGCATTGACGAGCACTTTTACAGCCCCCTGGCAGCAGTTTTACCATTTTCCCAGGGTTGAGTGAGATTGACCACTACAGGACCTTTATCGATTACTGCAGGGATACAGAATGGGGCTCCAGGCACAGATGTGAATGTTCTAAGAGCATCCTGACAGTGTTGTGCCTTTGGGTGGATATCCTCACCCACAATATGAGGTGTCTGTGGTGATGTCAGTTTCTCTCATTGCTCTTATTGAAACACAGACCAAGGAGTAATGACCAGATGCAGATGACCAGGCAGAAGCACTGGAAGACAAGACTGCTTCAGGGCCAGAACCGTCTGGTCAACAGCTCAAGCCGCCCTGGACATTCCTCTCAGCAGCTCCAGTGAGCCTGAATTAGCTGGTTGGAGGTTAGATGTTCATCTAAGTCAGTGGCTGTCAAAGGCCATCTGGTCAGAGGTTGGCACACCAAATGGTGGAGGGCTGGCCAGTGCAGCAATATGTTAATTTGTCAATCCTCTCAGGTTCCCTATGACCACACTTTATGTGTGCATAATAGTTGAAGAAAAATGACTTTTCATGGAGAGCTAAAAGGGTCTGGGGGATTAAACCTCCATGATTTCCTGGGCCTGGGCTCTAGGAAGATGGAAGGCACCCCAGGTCATTCAACTGGACTGGTAGTCCCAGTAACAGCCAGTGTGCGACCAGTTCCAAGAAGACTTATTGAATGGTCCGTGAAGACCAGGACTCTGATACCAGTCAGTCTTCTTTACTTAGGGCAGGCTGGGGCCAGATCAGGGGCTACAGCTTGAAGAGTCCACAGTGGGAGCTACAGGAAGGTGGTCTGGGTGTGAGGCCCGGTCTGCAGGGCTCTTGGCAACAGGCAGAGAGTGAGACACTCTCCATACCCAAGGTAAGGTGATGCCAGGCCAGCGTGGTGTCTTGTGCTCCTCTTTAACATTCAGCACAAAGTAAGCACATTGGGGGCTTTGTGAAGGTTGTCTGGGTGCCTGGCCAGGGTGCCAGGCACCAGGGAGAGGTATCTTCCCTACTCAGGGCAGGCTGCCTCCATATCAGTTCAAGCCTGGTGCTCCTCTGGGGCGTTCAGTTCAAAGAAGCCCCAGTGGGAAATCTGTGAAGGCTTTTTTTGAGACTGGGTCTTTCCTCAGGGCTTGGACTCTAGGCACCAAGCAGATCCACATTCTCTACCTCTACCCAGGGCAGGGTACTGCTAGATCAGGGTGAGTATTCCTGTTCTCCAGGGGTTTTCAGCTTGAAAAAAGCACCGGTAAGAGCTCTTTGAAGGTAACCCGGGGGCCTCGGGCCTAGTTCTCCAAGTCAGGGATCCAGTCACCAGGCAGAGGCCTCTCTTCCTATCTAGGGCAGAGTCTCGCTAGCCTTTCCAGGTTTAAAAACTTTAAAAACATTCACTCAATGAGGTCTGTCAGCTTTGAAATCATATTTTGCCCAAAACGATACCGGTGATGTTTCATTTGCATGGTGGATTCAGCAAGTTGCCAAGTATGGACTGACAACGCTTTGTCTCGTTCAGGAATCATGTGTTCCTTTTGTGCAGAAAATGTCACCAACAAATAAGACGTTAGAAATTTTGCACACCCTTAATGGTAAATCACTGCTTATGCAAAAGCGATTTACGTTGTTTCAGTAAGCAGATGTAATGTAATGTAATGTAAACTAAATTTGTATAGCGCACTGTCACCCGACGGGTATCCTGGCGCTGAGAGAGTACTTTGTTGTTATAGTGCATAATTGATCAGCCACCGTGAGATAAGGCATACAGTTTAAAAAAAAAAAAAAAATTAAGGGAGGGAGGGAAACAAAATAAGACAGCAAGATGGATCAATGACAATACATCTGTGTATTACTCCTCCCTCGGGAACAGCCAGGTCTTCAGCTTCTTCCTGAATTGCATTAAATTCTCACTTTGCCTTATGTCGATTGGAAGTTCATTCCACAGCCGTGAGGCCGCGGAGCTAAAGGCTCTCCCTCCTGTCCTGGATCTTTTAAATTTTGTAGTGTTCACCAAGTTTGCTGTTGACGAACGAAGGTTTCTCAGAGGAGTATACCACGTGAATTTTCTCTGCAGTGGTCTAGGACCCAGACCATGTACTGCCTTAAAAACGATGCAGAGGGGGCATGGCCAAGATGGCGATAGTGTAGGACGTGCCTACCCGTCGCTCCGGCCCTGGTTCTAGGCCCGAGACCCTTAGCACTGCCGGTACCGCTGCAAATGGGCATCCGGCAGCATCATCTTTCCCCCTGCACGGCCTGAGATCTCCGGTGCCGCGGATGCTGAGCGGGACGGAGCGGGGAGTCGGTTTGAGCCGCGACATACGGTGAGGAGCGGCAGGGCCGGTGCACCGCGTCTCTTGCCGCACGGGGTGCGGCGGCGGCCTGCCCTTTCATCGGCTGCCCGGGGAGAGCGGAGACGCCTGCGGCCTGGACGGCAGACGCGTGGGTGGAGGCCTGACCCCCGTGTAACACTCCGGACGGGAGCCTCTCCGGCGACGCGCATTCCGGCGTGGCCGGCCTGGACCTTCCCGCCCGGTCCTGCATCGGCTGCGGCACGGCCCCCGGAGGCCTGGAGTGGTGAACAGCGGTGTGTGCCGGCTCCCGGCCGGCGTGAGGAGCAAAGTTTGAGCCCCGAGTTGCGCCCTTGGCTGGAGCCTCCCTGACAACACGGGCCTTGGTGTGGGCCGATCGGACCCTTCATCTTGATCTGGACTGCCTGCTGTTCTCCATCGGCGCCGAGCAGCCTGGTGGGTCGAGCAGAGGCGGAAGCCTGTCCCGCGCTATAGGTGGCGGCCGAGAGGAGGAGGCCTGGCCCCGGTGAGGATGTGAGCTAGGACCCTGAGGTTGGTGGTGAAGGGGAATACGGCGAGACCTGCCGGTCGGGGCCTTCCGGCCGCCATTACCTAGCCGTGACCAGGACCCTCCCTGGCACCCCTCAGAGTGACCTTTCCCCTGTGCGCGATACACCGCCTGGTAGCCACTGCGCCGAGGGGGACCCCGCTCATCCTCACCTGCCCTCCCGAGCAAAGATCCGGGTACAGGTGGAGGGCTTGCCTGCGCCTGGCTCGCTCCCTGAGGGCCGGACAGTGGCCCCGGGCCCACCGTGCGGAAGGGATACACAGACCGGACACTAGGATTTTAGCGGCTGGGAGCCGCGGAGGCGGACTTGGGCGGCCAGCGGTCGAGGAACTCCGGGCTGCTGACACACGTGGACCTACTCCCTGGCGACAAGATGGCAGCCGCCGCCAAGCAGCGGAAAGAGAGGTCCGTAAAAGACTTACTTCTAAAACCCGGTGCAAGAGGGTCTGTATCCCCTAAGGAGAAGGGGAGTCCCTCGGGGACTCAGAGCCAGGGAGATGCGGACGGACCAGTCACGAGGGGTGTCCTTGAATCCCTGTTTGCAAATCTCACCGAGGAATTCCATACCATGAGGAAGGAGCTGGCGGCTGACCTCCGGGACCTCCGCAAGGACATTGATACAGTGGGGGAGCGCGTGGATGATCTGGAAACGCAACTAGTGGCGAGGGATGACGAAGTGACCCAGCTCCAGCAAGAGGTGCTACGACTCCGGGAACAGCATCTAGACTTCCAGGCCCACACTGAAGACCTCGAAAACCGCTCCCGGCAGAATAACATACGCATCCGGGCGGTCCCACAGGGGCTGGAGGGCGAGGACATTGAGGGCTTCGTTGAAGACCTATTCCGACACATCCTGGGGGCCTCTGCGGAACGCCGGATCAAGCTGGATCGCACGCACCGCGTTGGGCCCAGACGCCCGGCCACAGCTCCTCCTCCGGACATCCTGACCTGTGTCCACAACTTCCAACTCAAGGAACAGATACTACGAGAGGCCCGGGCTAAACATCCTTTGGAGTTCCGCTCCTGCAAGCCTCTCCTTTTCCAAGATCTGGCTGCCTCCACGCTGCAGAAGAGGCGGGAGTTCCGACCCGTCACGGAGTTCCTTCGCTCCAAAGAAATCGCCTACTCATGGGGGCACCCATTCCGGCTGGTCTTCAAGTGGGAGGGCCGCCTGCACCAGGTGAGCTCTCTACGGGAGGCGACATCCCTCTTATCGCTGCCGGGAGAGGCCGAGGAGAACACCGGGAGTGGTACATCCCAGCACAACCGGAACACCGTGGTAAGGTGGCGGCGGGTGGGGGGGTCCTCGCCTCACGCCCGTCCCGGCCCGGAGGCGATGGCAGCGGAACGCCGGGCTGTCCTTGACTCTCTCTCAGGGGACTCCCGCCCCGCCGCCTGAGACGGACCTGGCCATGCCACCACCTGCTAATCGTTGGGAAGTGACTTGCTTGTTGTCTTGGGTCTGGGGGGGGCAGAGGTGGCGGGTGGCTCCTGCAGTCCGTCTATCGTTCCTCCATGGGGCTGATCGCTCTGGACAGTGACCACTCTCAGGACAATGGTACACCATTACTGTTTTTGTTCCTTGTTCCATGTTTGGAGTTGTTCTCTTGGGGTACCCCTCATTCTTCCTCATGCTCTTCCAGCGGGATCCTTGGTGCGCTGGGTTCCTCCTTTTCACCCTCGGGTGCCAGTGGGTGGTTGACGGGTACTGTAGTAGCTATTGGGATTCCTCAAGATGGGTGCGGTTAAAATTTTATCCTTGAATGTCAAAGGCCTCAATAATCCCGTCAAGCGGTGAGCTGTCTTGTCATACTTAGAGAACTCAGATGCTCACATCTGTCTCCTGCAGGAGACGCATCTCTTACCCACTGACACACACCGCCTACGCTCGCGGTCCTTCCCTCATCAGGTCTTCTCTTCCCGAGCCGTAAAGACCGCAGGAGTAGCCATTTTGGTCTCTAGTAAATTCCCTGGCCGTATAGGCGACAAGCAAGCAGAGATAAAGGGCCGGCTGCTAGCATATTCCTTCACACTGGGCGCTTCTAGTTTTACAGTCGCCATGATCTACGTCCCCAACGAGAGCCAGGAGGGTTTTCTACGGGAGGCCGTCCAGGATCTGTCCGGCTCAATAGATAGGTTGATTGTCTTGGGAGGGGATTTCAACCTGGCCTTCAACGACTCACTCGATCGCTCAATGCAGTGCTGGGGCCAAACAGGGGCGTTGTCCACTTCTGGGAGGCGTCTCCTGCATGAGGCGGGCTTTACGGACTCCTGGAGGCACACACACCCCCACTCCCGGGAATATACATTTTACTCACACCCCCATAAGTCCTACGCCCGGATTGACTACATCCTCACGTCGGATACCTTGACCCAACGGCTGCGGGCAGCCGACATCACCCCGTGCCCGTTATCGGACCATTCCGCAGTCTCCATAGCACTAACTCTCCCCACTGCCCGCCCTACTCGCCGCTTCTGGCGCCTGACGGAACCCATGCTTCAACGCCCCACAGTGGTCCAGCAGATTGAATCTTGCATTACTAACTATCTTACCTTGAATGACACCCCTGATATACGGGTGTCGACTCTCTGGGCAGCTCTGAAGGCGGTGGTTCAGGGAGAGTTTCTGGGTATCGCGGCTGCGGATAATAAGACTCGCTGGGAGAAACGGGACCGACTTACTAGGGAAGTGACTGAATTGGAACGCATTCATCAACAGACTGGGGCGCCTCGAATCTGGAGGCAGCTCAAGACGGCCCGGGCACAGTTAGCGGGCCTGGATGTTGACAGGGTCGAGTACGCGGCCCTTCGGCTGAAACATGCTTTTTATGTGGGGGGAAACAGATGTGGCAGACTGCTGGCTATTAAATTACGGGCGCAGAGGCAACTATCCAGAGTTACTGGGATTTTAGACAGGCAGGGTCGGGAGCTCGACACTGACTGCGACATAGCGGATACGTTTTGCTCCTTCTACGAGGACCTGTATGCAGCACAGTCACTGCCAGTGGACGGCCCGACGCAGTATCTCGCGGGAGCTCAGACGGCGAAACTTGCACAGTGCCATGCTGACGCCCTGGGTGCACCCATCAGAACCGAGGAAGTCATTGCGGCCATCTCCCGCTTGAAGCTCCTCAAATCCCCCAGACCGGACGGCTTTTCCTCAGTTTTTTATAAGAAATTTTGCCCCGCACTGGTCCCCATTCTCATCCAGCTTTTCAGCTCCATAGGGCCTGACGCGCCGTTACCTCCCGCTATGCTGGCGGCCTTGATCACGGTCATACCGAAGCCTGGTAAGGACCGACGTCACTGCGCCTCCTTTCGGCCTATCTCGCTCCTCAACGTTGACCTGAAGATCTTCACCGGGATTCTGGCCCAGCGGCTTTCTGCCCATCTCTCCGGGCTGATCGACCCCGACCAGTCGGGGTTCGTGCCCGGCCGCCAATGCTCTGATAATACTAAGCGTCTTCTCCACCTGGTGGACCGATCGGAGCGCTTCCCAGCGGAGCGTATGATTTTCTCGGTCGACGCCGAGAAGGCGTTCGACAGGGTCCACTGGCCCTATCTCCGCGCCACCCTGTCACACTTTGGCCTCCCTGACCGATTTATTCAGTGGGTGTTTAGCAGTTATGAACACCCGGTCGCCACGGTGCGGGTGAATGGGACTGCTTCGAGCACCTTCCCCATATGCAGGGGGACGCGACAGGGTTGCCCCCTGTCGCCGCTCCTCTTCGCTCTCTACATGGAGCCTATGGCCCAAAGAGTACGTGCGGACCCTGTCATAAGGGGTGCACAATTTGGTGGCACGGAACATAAACTGAGCCTATACGCGGACGATGTCGTGGCCACGCTGGAGCGCCCCAGGGAGTCTCTTCCGGCCTTTTTAGCAGAGCTTGACAGATTTGCTTCTGCTTCGGGATTTAAGATCAATGTGAATAAATCCCAGGCCTTAGTTCTTGCAATGACGCCGGACACGCTCCAGCTTCTGCAACGCTCCTACCCTGTCCAGTGGGCTCGGGAGTCCCTCCCATACTTGGGGATGCAAATCGCTGCGGACATCACCTCCACTAAAATGCTGAATTACACAGCTCTGCTCGGACGGGTGCGGGACTGTCTCCGGAACTGGAAGCCGCATGCACTATCATGGCTCGGTCGCATAGCGGCGGTCAAAATGGTCATCCTGCCCAAAATTCTCTACACATTCCACACGCTACCTCTGGTTCCTCCAACTGGAGTTTTGCGCTCTTTACAGCGGGATATGGAACGCTTCATCTGGCGCGATCAGAGAGCCCGCATGAGTAAAGAATTAGCCTGTCACAGTCCCGACGAGGGAGGCCTAGGGATTCCCGACCTAGTGGCTTACTGGAGGGCAACCCAACTGCGGGCCCTGGTGGAATGGTCTCGCCCAGAGTCCGAAAAGCATTGGCTTTTCATGGACCGCTCCCTCGCTGGTCGCTCCCTCTGGAGCATCCCCTTTCTCACTCGGCCTGGGAGGCCCCGCAATTTGTACCTCTCGGAGGTGACTCGCCCCACCCTTCTGGCCTGGGATAGGGTGGCCGTTGATCGTGGGCTCACTACCTTCCCCGCCCCCCTTACACCTATAGTCCGCAATCCTGATTTTACACCGGGGCTGGATGAGGTTGGATTCCAGCATTGGACGGGAGAAGCAAACAGATCCATTGGCCACCTCTTTGATCTTGATGGCCTCCGACCGTTTGCAGACCTTCGCAGGGACCTGGGCATACCCGAAACTGAACAGTACAGGTACCTCCAGATCCATCATTGGGTACTCCAGAGCGACATTCGCGCAGGCGCAGAGCGTCGTCTCACCCCTTTCGAGAAATGGCTCCTCACCCGCCATTCGGACGCTCGACTTACCTCGGACCTATATAAGTTTATGTGCCCTATACCCCGGGAGGGAGGACCCCGGACAGCTTCGCTGGGAAAAAGAGCTGGGCAGGGAACTGACACGGAAAGAATGGTCATCAATCTACTACAGGGCCCGACACACGGCTCGCAACATGGCCTCCACTGAGACAGCCACCAAGGTGGCTACTTATTGGTACTTGACCCCTGAACGTTTACACCGCGGCAATCCTTCTCGCAGTCCCCTCTGTTGGAGAAAATGAGGCTCTCTAGGTACCCTCACTCACCTTCTCTGGGAATGCCCACTATTGGAGGATTATTGGCGACAGACGCTTAATGACATCGACTCTCACTTTGACACACAGATACCTCGTTTCCCTGCGTATGTTTTGCTAGGCCTCCCAAACGCTCTCACATTCCCCCTTAAATCCCGACGAGGCAAACAGATGGCCCTGGCGCTAGGCGCAGTAATCCAAAACATTCTTACACACTGGGGCACTACGACGACACCGACACGCCTTGGCTGGCTCCATAGGTTGTGGGGGATCCTGGGAATGGAGAGGATTTCACTTACAGTGGCCCACCCAACGGCGTCCTTTCATGGCCTTTGGGAGCCTTTCCTCAACCTGCTTACCTCCGAGTTCACAGAGCTCACCTGCCCCAAATATCTCCGGCTCCTGCGCCTCGCAGACCCGCCTCGTCCGCCGCCCGCCACCACTGCTTGAGGGTCCCGCACTCTCACTCTACTCTCACGACATTCACCCGAACTTGCCTTACCTAGACACAATTCGCTGAGGAAGGGGGAGGGCGGGGGAAGGGGGGGGTTTGTTGTCTTTTTCTCTTTTTGTTGACTTTGTGAGCCAGATAGGTGGATTTCAAGCCGGATTATACTCCGATGAATGTAAGGCGTTTACAGGCCTATTGTACTTAATGTTGAAAAGCAATAAAAGAAATTTACAAAAAAAAAAAAAAAAACGATGCAGAGAGATTTAAAGTGTATCCTCTGCCGAATCGGCAGCCAATGAAGATCTCTTAGGGCCAGGAAGGCAGAGGACCTGCGCTGCCGGTTTAAAGCTAGCTTTGCTGCTATTGTTTGGATTCTTCGCAGCTTCAGTATCAAGGAATTTGGAGCTCCAAGATACAGGGAGTTACAGTAGTCCAACCTGCTCAGAATGATGCTCCTCACTACTTGTGTTCTGGCAGAAATTGGCAATAGTGGGAGAATCTTTCGTAGAGCTCTAATCAAAGAAAAACAGGTACCAACTGTTTTGTTTACTTGTGAGTCCAGTTGAAGATTGTTATCCATCAACACCCCCAGATTGCGTACTGTTTTAGCTGGGATTAACGGTGTATCTGTAGAGGTGAGCCGGAAGTCAACAGGAAGGGGACGAGCTATTTTACTAGTAGTGCAGTATACAACTTCTGTTTTATCTCCATTGAATTGGAGGAAGTTATTTCTAAGCCAGTTTGTAGTACTTTGCATGCACTTATGAAATTTATCCATGGAGATTGTTTGATTCCCTTCCAGCGAAAACACAAGCTGTGTATCGTCAGCATAGTTGACTAATTCTACTCCAAAGGACTTGATAATAGGAATAAGTGGACGCAGGTATATATTGAATAAAATCGGACTAATTGCTGATCCCTGCGGGACCCCATGTTGGACAGATGTCTTCGGAGATGTGAAAGGTTGAATACTCACCTCCCGTGTCCTGTCCGATAGGTAGGACTGAAGCCATTTTAATGCCTGACCCTTAACTCCAATGTTTCTAAGTCCTTTTAGCAGAATTTTGTGGTTCACCGTATCAAATGCAGCTGACATGTCCAGCAGCACTAATACGACCGATTGTCCATTGTCAGCTTGCATTCTCAAATCATCAAACAGTCACTAGGGCTGTTTCTGTTCCGTGCTCAGGACGGAACCCGAATTGCAGCTCATCCAGTAGATGATTATCCTCTAAATAATGAGACAAGGATTTACTAACTACTCGCTCAAGAATTTTTACCGGGTAGGGTAGCAGGGAGATAGGTCTATAATTAGACGGGCAAAGAGGATCAAGTGTTGGTTTCTTGAGTAACAGGGTCACTATTGCCTGTTTCCAGCATTCTGGGACCTCTCCATTATTCAAGGATTGGCAGCAGATCTGACGCAGCCAAGGAAAGAGTTCCAACTTGAATTCCTTCCAAATCCTCTGCGGGAGGGGGTCCAACGGTGACCCCGAAGAAACAGTCAAGGCCATTTTAGTGAACATTTCGTCCGTGGGGATCTGAAATCACTCCAGAGTAGGCTGACGGTCTCTGTCTATGCCCTCATCCTGTTTCTCTAACATAATTGGCGCTGATAGATCATTCTCCTCCTTCATAGGTAGGTTGTTTTCATCATCCGCCCCGCTCTGGTTCTTTAGATTAAGGCCGCCAATGATTTTATTGATCTTTTCATCAAAATAAATTGCCAGATCGTCACATAGCTTCTGCGTAGCTATGATCTTGTTACTTACACATGCCGGCTTAGATAGATCCTTTACTATGTTAAAAATAGTTCTAGCCCTATTCGGTGCTTGCAAGATGGTTTTTGCATAATATTCGGCTTTTGATCTAGCAATTGCTTCCTTATATATACGCTCAATTGAGTTTTGAAGGTTCTTTTATCTATTTCATCATAGAGCCTCCTCCATTTTCTTTCTGCCTGTTTACATTCCTTCCGCTGTGATCTCAGATCCTCACTATACCAAGGGGCAGAAGGTTTATCTCTATTCTTTAGCCTCTTTAATGGTATTCTCTGATCCAGAGTTTCGTTTATCTGAGATGTTAAAAGGTGTTAGACATTGGGTTTCTGGTTGACAGAGGTATGCACCCTGTCCAAACAGGAACCACAGTCCTAGTCAGGGTAGGTCAGATACACACCATAAAAATGACCTGTACTCACCCTCTGGCAGCTTGGCACAGAGCAGGTAGGCTGAACTTAAGAGGCAATGTGCAACACAACACACAGTAACACAATAAAAACACCACAAAAAAGACTCCACACCAAGTTAGAAAAAATAGATAGGATTTTTATTTTTTTAAAACAAGACCAAAACGACAAATTTCGAATGAGTAGCAGTCGAGATATTCATTTTTAAAGATTAAATGAAAAAATAGAGCTTAGAAGCAATAAGAGCCTATGGGGGTTATTTGGTCGCACTGGAACGGGACTAAGTCAAGAGTTCAGGCCGACCACAATGGAGCACAAGCCAGATACAGGAGCGATGCAGACCTGCTGAACAAAGTACCTTAATCCTACTCACAAAAGCGAGCGATGCGTCGGTGTTGATCCCCCAGTTAAGGTAATTGTAGGAAAGTAGGATCTGCTTCTTATGGTTACCCCCACTTTTTGCTTGATGTCACACTGTTTTTGACTAGTCTGACTGGGATCCTGCTAATCAGGACCCCAGTCTATCTGCTTTCTCCCTAAACTGTTATGTTATGTACTTATAGGTACACTCCAGATTGGATACTGGGGTACCCTTGTCAGTCCCTAGTATATGGTACACATGTACCCAGAGCATAGGTACCCCAGAGGCCTCCCATGGGCTGAAGCATGTATTATGCCACCCATGAGAGGCCATGCAAAATGGAACTACAGGCCTGCCATTGCAGCCTGTGTAGGTTGGTGCATGCACCACTTACTTAAGATATAGGTTTACTATATCTGAGGGTCACTGCACTTAAAACCTATAAGTCACCCCTATAGCAGGCCTTTACAATCCTGAAGGCAGGGTGCTTGGTTCTAAGTGAGAGGGTGCCACTGCATGAGCAGGACACCCCTGCAGCCTAAGGAGTCCATTCTCCCGGGTTGTCAGTGAAGCAGCCATATACAACATATAGAGGGGCATTACGCGACTGCGTGATGATTATCTCTAAAACGGCTGAAACAAACCCTATCGTGTTTGGTGTCAAACATTTTGGAATCATACCCCCACACCGGTAAATGGCGTGGGAGGTATGATTCCACCCCTCAGAAGCAAGCTTCGTGGGGTCCCTGGTGTTCCCGGTACTAGCCTTCTAACTCCGAACAGCACAAAATGATTGCTGCCGACCAGAGACACATATCTGCCCCCCTGCTGCTGAGCCAAGCTCGAGCAGAGGAAGGCAGAACAATACGCATCCTGTCACAGGGAGGTGTGACCACCTCCCAGACAGGATTTAGTGTAATCGGGGTGGATGGGTGCGCTTGCCAGCGACTGAAAGTCTGCATGAGGGGCACATTTGGTGTCCCTGTGCATAGTCCAGTTCAAACCAGTCCTAGGAGCCGTTGGTTCCCGCTCTGGCGCAAAACTGGACAAAGGACATGGGAGTAACCTCCCCCCTGTCCAGACCCTCCCTTGGGAGGGTCCCCTGAATCTTCCCAACCCTCTCCCGTGGGTACTTAAGGGCTTACCTGGCTGTAGGACCTTAGATTCATCATGGACAAGATTCGGAACTGAAACCATTGCACTTCGACCGTCTGGGCACTCGGGACTTCGCTGGACTTCGTTTGGGCCGGACTCCGTCTCCTTCTCAGTCTCCTGCATCGTCTGTGCCTGTGCACCATACAGGATCCATGCAGGACCTGTGGAGCATCAAAGACAACTGAAGATAATCTCCCTTGGAGTGAAGGAGTCACTCCCCTGCATTCGCAGGCACAGCAACACTGCTGACCAGTCTGCTGATCCCAAGCTCCTACGGACTCCGAAAGGCTCAGCAACACAGGAGGTAGGTTTCTTCGTCCCTCGAGGTCTGAGATGCCCTCTCACCAAGTTTTAAGTCAGAATACCTTGTGGGGGCTGCAATACCTGAACCCCTGTGCACTGCGTACTTTTGAAAGTGCATGTGCTTGTTGGCAATTCTTTAACAAATGCATTGGGCTCCGAGTAGCCCCAACCTCTGGCACCACTTTCTACAAAGATCTTCAACCACCTCACACAGTGTGCTCCGTGGCCTGATGTTTTGTGAAGCTGCTCAAGGTCCTCTCAAGACTCCTGTGCCACCGGCCTGTGGGTCCATTTGAGGGTCAAATTTGCTTTTCTTGGGCTCCCCTGGGTGCTCCAGGCTTGCCCTGACTCCCCTGTGTGTGGTGAGTCTCCTGGACCTTTCTTATCCGAACCGTACACTCCCTTGACCTTCTGCGTGGGTTGCCGTTGCCAAGGCTTGTTGGTGCTCCCGTCGGACACCGACCCCTCAGCACTCGACATCCTTCGTGGGACAGCTTGTATCTAGCTCCTGGTCATCCTTGAGGTCGCCTGGTCCCAGCAGCTGCAGAGTCAGGGTCCCCGTCAACTATCCTGAAGCACCCGACATCGGTGGGCATTCGTCTACCGAGCCCCTGGTCACCCTGAAGTGGCCCAGACTCTGTCCCCTCTGCTTTCAGGTACTCTTCAACTAGAATCTACGTTTGGATTCCAAAGAACATTCTTCTCCCTTCCAGCAGCGGCTCTTCTTCGAAGTCCTCCATTGGGTTCGACGCCACTTCACACCTATGCACCCGGCTTCTCTGGGTTAGGTAACTTGAGTACTTCGGTATCCATGGGTGGGGTGGCTCTCCAACCTTCTGTCTTCCACGGGGTTTCTTCAGGGTCCACTGGGAAGGGTCCTTAATCTCTAAAACTCCAACCGCGACTTTCACATAGAGTTGTACGGAGAACGTGGTTGTGTTCCCACACTGCTCCCATCCTCCATGGGGTCCCTATCTCCTCATCTTGGGTGGTTCCTTGGGGTCCCAGCGATTCTACGTCCTCTCGACATCACCCTGACTCGAGTCGTGGTTCTTATACCACTTTCTTAGTATATGGTTTGGTCCCCCCCCTTGGGCCCACTGTGTATTAGTGCAATTTACTGTCGTTTCTGTGCTTAAGTATTGTGTGCTTTGCGTCTATCTCCATGTAGGAGATACTGTAACGTACTAGATAGTGTTATATAATAAATACATGTTTTTTATAACTATTGTGTGGTTCTCTTTTCATTTAATCTATACTATAAGATTGCATTCTGGTAAAACAAGCTGCTTTACACTCCTTCAAGACTTAGCTTGAAGGCTACTCTCCAAAGCTACCACTTGGATAGCTTTCTAAGGTTGTCTGAGACCTCTTAAATCACCATAAGGGTTGTCTGGACTGGTGCAGGGTGCCCACTTTAACTAGTAGACAGCATATACCAGGCCAGACCCTCACAGTAATGCTTCAATTTTCGTCACGCAGGGGTGGCGAAGCCAGGTTCCGAAGACAATATGCCAGTTCTGAAGATGATGCGCCTAGCCAAGAGGGGTTGGTTCCATAGACAATGTGCCGGGTTTCTCCACGCAGTCGAGGGGATGCATCAATCTTCCCACTCTGCAGGGGCGTGGCTTGGCTCCAGCCAAGATAGCTGCAACTTAGAGGTGCTCCGGCGAGCCCAACACTCTAGACGCACCATCCAATACAAAATCCTGATCAGGCGCTACAGTAGTGCTATGGACTAAACCCTTGGAGTGTCCGCTGGCCCCCGCAGCCCCCCATGGCGGTGCCTGACTGAAAGAAAACTGCCCTTGGAGCCCGGAGAAGAGCAAAGGCCAAGCCGGCCATCTGCACAGAGGCGATGGAGTTCCGAGCGTAGGGCAGAGCAGCGAGGCTGGAGGGGACCCAGGGAGCGATGGTGGTGGTGAGGTGATCTCTCTCCCCCCACCCCAGGACGACTGGACAGCGGTTGTCGGTGGACCGTGCGAGGGGGAGAGGCTGCTTGGCTTGTGAACCGGGGCCTGGAGATCGTGCACTGCATCAATCTGCAGTCCCGGTCATAGTAGGGCAAAGGACCGGGACGGGGTTGTGGCGGCGGGCGGGCCCCTAGGGCGCCGCTGGAGACACTTGATGGTTCGGCTGTGTAGCCTTTGTCGGGTGCGGGCCCACTGAGTCCCTGGAGGGGGGAGTAAGGCCCTCTGGCAAGCCTCGTGGCCAGGCCCTGGACACACCCTTAAAGTGAGGGTGCCGGCAGTTAGGAGATGCAACACTGCAAGAGGGAGGCATAAAAGAAGACAGAAGGGGGCCCTGATGGCCTGTTGGTGACCAAAGGCTGGCTGAAGGAGAGGTGGTGCATGGGTGAGCCTAAGGCCTGAGAGCTAGAGCTGTGGTGGATCCAGGGGCGCTCCCGATGGGCACTGCCTGCTCCCTTCGCTGTACAGAGCCAGTGGGGCAACCCATTGCGCCGGTGGGTGGAGGGATCCAGGAGTGGGCTCCCTGAATAGTGCCCCTGTCGGGCATTCCAGGAAAGCAGGACTGAACTGGTGCAGGAGAGCTGGGGAGGCCCTTCCGATGACTTACTGAGGGTGACCGGGTGGCGCCTGCCGCGGGAGCCCATCCAGTGGGTGGGGAGTGGGGGTGCACCCCGGCCCGTTTGACCAACAACCATACCCATTGCTGTTCCTGGGAGTCATGGTGAAATCTAGGGGCCAATAACCACCTCAATCGAACAAAATGGACAAATACGCGGTTCCCAGACAGTCTGCGGAGGGGGCCGAGTTGGCCGGGGGATCGGTGGAGCTGACGGAGCCCTCTTTGGACACTATTATGGCAGCTATTGATGACCTCAAGACCTCACTGGAACCCAAAATAGACGCAGTCATAATAGATGCCGGCCTTCTGCGGGTGGACCTTCAAAAAATGTCCAAAAAAGTAGCGACCGCTGAGTCTAATACTCACACATTATAATCTGCATTCAAGTCATTGGAAGAACAGGTTTGCAGCCTCACGAAACAGCAGGAGATTCTGGCTGCTAAAATCGAGGTCCTGGAGGGCAGGGCCCGACAAAATAACATCAGGGTGGTTGGGGTCCCGGAGGGGTTGAAGGACCTAACGTCGACCTCTTTGTGGAAGACCTGATAGTCAATTTTCTTTGTTTTAAGCGCCTGTCAAAATTCATCTTTCGTCAAACGGGTGCACAGGGCGCTGATCCCACCACCAAAGCTGGGTGCTCCCCCACGCACTGTTATTGCCAGGATCATCAACTACCGAGACAGCAACGCTATACTTCAGGCAGCCCACTCACTTGGGGACTTGCAATACGAAAACACAACTTTGCTCTTTTTTCCGGACTTCACATTGCAAGTGCAGTGTCGCAGTTTGAGGAAGTAAAGAGGGCACTCTGCCCTAAAGAATTGAAGTACATGATGTTCTTTCCGGCCAAGCTACATGTTATGGTGGAGGGAAGATATTGGTTCTTTACATCCCCAGCAGCTTCTGGGACTGGCTGGAAGACTGCCGTACTCAGAGAGGCAGCAACCTCAGGGGGGCAGGAGAGGGCACCCCCCAGGTTGACATGGCAACGATCCCCCAGCACTCAGTAACAGCCAGCAAACCAACGATGTGGAAGAAAAAGAGGTGTCATGAGCAATGTTCCCTCTAATATTTTTCTTCTATGTGCTGCAATAAAGGTTATCTGTGCACAGCAGCCAGGCCTGCTTGCACCAAAGGCATGCAAAAACTTACTATGAAAGTGATCGCAGTGCATGAGCTGCCAAAATCAGTAGGTTCTGCCATTTAGTTGCATGTAAGAATCATATTTAGCTCAGACGTATTATACACTAACATGATCATACCAGTTCCCCATAACATTTACTCTACCAGAACCTGCATAAATGGGTACAGAAATGACAGAACTCACATGTAGGTACCATTAAGTAAATTTACTTTGAATAGTGTGGGGCAGCACTGAAACAGAGCTCTCATGTTTTCCCATGTAAGTCATGAGTAGATGATCCAGACATGGTGTTTCTTGCCATTGCATAACATGTATCTTTTCCACCACATGATAACAACAAGATTATAAGCTGTAGAATGCAAAGTGAAAAAAGGATTGAATGAGCTACCTATGCCTGATGTTGGACAGTGCTAGATGAGCTACCCATGCCCTGACATTGGACAGCAACAGTTATCTGCCTCTGGTGCCCAAACATACTCTGGATCATGTAAGAAGTGCAGCTTCATGCATGCAAGCAGTGCAAGGCAGAGCCCTTCATGGCACAAGCTTAGGATAACTGCCAGGCCTCCTGCTTTCTACCTCGAGTTTCCATCTGTTGGGGCTGACACTTCATAGTGTGTTGTCTTCACCCAGCTTATACTGGCTCTTTTATCCCCCAGCTTCCTCTGGTGCACCTGAAAGCCCCAAGACCCCTGGGTGCTTCCAACTAATATTCCACCAGAGACTCTATCTCTGGCCCTGGTCTACCCTGCTCAGCCTCCTCCTGATGCTGCCATGTCACTGGCCAAACCTCTTCCTCTGCCAAATGAACCGGCAGTTCATCCACTGCCAGTGTTCCAACCACACAAATCTGTTACAAAATGGGGCAAATTTTCAAAAGGCAAAAGCCATTTTGATATGATCCCAATGCCAAGCTCAACATTTGATGGAGAAAGAGTTCCCGGCAGGCCTTCACCGTGTGATAAGTGCTTTGGCAGGTTTGAAGGGATATTTGGCTC
This sequence comes from Calotriton arnoldi, assembly GCA_963921515.1. Taxonomy (NCBI): domain Eukaryota; kingdom Metazoa; phylum Chordata; class Amphibia; order Caudata; family Salamandridae; genus Calotriton; species Calotriton arnoldi. Next base: position 234,973 of record CAWUFW010001546.1, read on the forward strand.
TTACTCAGATCACATTCAGATGGCCAATATCTTCAAAGATGATTATGGTAAAGAAATGGATAATCTTTTTCCCCTTATTAGCACAGATGGTAGGGACAGGTTGGCTCTGCAGAAAGCAAGTGGCCTGGGCACTTTCCCTGAGGTAGATCTGGAGAGTCCATCAACACTTCCGAGAGAGGAGGTTGCCTGCTTCATGGCTGTGCTACCCAAGATTGCTGAGGATTTTTAAATGTATTTGCCTGTGAATGAAAACAAAGCTCAGACGATATTCGAAGATCCCTGGATGAAGGTGACGCATGCCTCTTAATCCTACGTGACTTATCGGCAGCGTTTGATACTGTTAATCACCCAGCATTAATCGAGGCACTCAAGAACCGCAATGGTATCAATGGCACAGTACTGAGCTGGTTCTCATCGTACCTTCAACATCGCTCACAACAAATAAAAATCAATAACTGTTTCTCAACACCAACACTTGTGCCCCAGGGTGTTCCCCAAGGCTCAATTCTCTACCCATCCCTTTTCAATCTCTACATGGAGCCCCTGACTGTTATTCTGAACCAAGCAGGGGTCAAATATCACCTATATGCCTTTGACACTCAACTGTACTACAATATTAAATCACTGAATAACATCATACATCTGAACGAAACAATAACCAAGATACAAACCTGGCTTAACAACAACCACTTAAAGTTGAACCCCAACAAAACGGAACTACTACTTTTCTCACTGAAAAACAACCCTCTAGGGGCGTGGCTAGCAGCCAAGCAAGATGGCCGCAGCCTAAGAGAGCTCCGTGCCCGAGGGAATTCTCCCAATTAATCCGCTCACTAATCCTGCACCAGCACGGCCCAAATGAGGCGCTAACGAAATCGGAGCACCAGCGGAGCGGATTGTGATGTTCCGGAGCTCCGGGGTCCTGACGGCTGCCGACTTCTGAGAAGCGTCGCATTAAGGCCTGCAAGAAGCACCGGAGCCGGGGCCTCGCGTAAGCTCCCTGCCGTATTATAGCGAAGACGTGAGAGGTATACAGCGCGGCCACATGTGACTACTTGCGGTAGCTCGGACCGCGAGATCAAGGCGGCGTAGAGACACAAGCTGAGCATCCTACATTACAGAGCCGGGTGAGTCGTAAAAGAAGCACACAGACGCTCCTGGGGCTCCAACCGGCAGAGGCGACATACCCGGCGCGGCCGCGCGGAAGCGGGCCGAAATGCTGTGAGTAAGACGGAGGCCCTGCCCGTAGAACTGAATTGCATCGGGGCCACGCGGGACCTCCGGGGGTCTGGGAACCCGCAAGTGAATTAGCGAGACCAACGGCTGAGAGACTGCCAAGCCGGATGGTCCAACGCGGTGCAGAGGGAAGCTAGAAGAGGAGCGCTTCAGGTCAACACCGGCTGTGAATTCAAAGTGGAAATTACTTCCATTGTAGCCCGTAACAACGAGCCGCCGCAACAGAAAGCCCTCAAAGCAAGCGCAGGTCACTGGACACTGCATGGCTGCGCCGCCACTGAGTCATTACCACCAAGCTCCCGCCATTACTCAATTCAATCCACAGACTCCCCCCGCAGCCACAACAAGATGAAAGTTTAAAAACAGGCAGCACTGATGAGATGCGATAGCCAACGGTGGGCCACATGAATATGGAATTGGCAGCGTGACTGTAGCGACCGTGGAGATAAACAAAATGCGATCCAGACTGAAGTTGTATTCCTGTTGCTTCTTTATTCAAGTTTCAGGAATCAGACAGGTTAAAGTGGTGGGACCCACAGCGGAGTCAACTGCTCAGCATCAAGTCCAAAGAAAGAATGCCAGTGCGCAATAGGATTCTAGAAGATGGAATGACAGGAGGAGAGATAGAAGAGATAGAGGGCAAAGTATAGAAAGAGAAAAAGGAAAAGAAGAAGAGAAACATTACAACATCTTCCCCTTTATGGAGAAATTAGAACATAACAAAATCATTAAAACGTGTTGGCAATCTACAAATTCTTCTTGGTGGTAAAACAGAATGAGTGGAAGAAGGAACATTAACAAAAGGAGGAGAAAAATCGGGAACATAATTTTGGGAAGAAGATTCAACCATACGTGAAATTACATCAGAACAATTCACAGGGGTATGAGGTATTTCAAACAAAATAGAATCATCTGAATTAGATGGTACAGCAGTTTTCATGTGAATAATAGCTTGTTCATTAGAAATAGGAACAAGTCTACTCTTGTTCCACCATCCCCTGTCTTGCAATAAACAGGCACTTAGGCCAACCTTCTCAATTTTGCAAGGAGAAGTAAAAGAAGATTCACCTTTTTGACACCAAATGGTTTCTTGACGAGGACCCAAGAACCAACAGTGAAGTCTTTGATCTGAACGTGTTTGAGATGATCATAATGAAGTTTTTGTTTGTTTTGTGCCAATGAGACAGTTTGGCGTAGAATGGTATCTCTACGGAGATTTGAATTATCGGGGACTGAAGAATGTCGCTCCAGCCTAGAAGGTAATAGTTTAGTGCGGCATTTCCTGCCCCTTAACAATTCAAATGGGGTGAAACCAGTAGTGGGATGAGGTGAATTATGATAGGCATTGATCTTGTCTTTAAGGAAAAGATTGAAATCTAAGCGTGAAGAAAGAGCAGTTTGAATGCCTTCTTTAAGAAAACGATTTGCTCTTTCTACCAGACCGTTGGCAGAAGGGCTATATAAGGCAACTTGAAGATGTTGTATGTCAAAGTTTTTCAAAAATTTTGCATGGCGGTGGAGACAAAGTGAGTGCCATTATCAGTGACTAATTCTTTTGGGGGCCTTCAAGGGAGAAAACATTCCTGAGGAATTGTAATACAGATTGGGTGGAGGCAGAATCAACAAAAGAAAAGTAAATCCATTTAGAGTAGTAGTCAATAAGTACCAACAAATATTTCGCAGTATTAGGTAGAAGGTTGAAAGGACCAGCGAAATCCAAAGCAACTTTCATACAGGGACTGTCCGGTAAGGAAACTGGACGAAGGGGATTTTGCGTCGTCTTCCAATGTTTGTCAGAGACAATGCACTGGGGGCACAAGTCCACAAAAGAGGAAACTTGAGAATTCAAGGAGGGCCACCAATAGTTTTCCCTGAGTTTTTACACGTGGCAGTAACTCCTAAATGTCCATCGTGTGCTATGGAAATAAGCTTATTCCTAAGAGAGGAAGGAGGAATGAAACAACCATCTCTAATGCAAAGATTATTTTCAAGAGATAATTCAGAGGAAATTTGAGCATAGGGCTTTAATTCATGAGACATACTACGAATGGGAGGCCAACCTTTGACAATAAACTCAGACACTTTTTTCAAAGTATGGTCAATGGAAGAAGCATCAAGCCAATCCTTCTCAGAGATGACACCATTGGAGGAGGAAGAAGCATCAATGGTAGCTACAACACAATCAAAATCATCAACAGTGTCGTCAGTTAATGGCAATGGTAGACGAGAAAGGCAATCAGCCCTGAAATTTCTTCCGCCTTGAATGTATTTAATAACAAAATTATATTCTTGCAGTTTTGAAAGAAGGCGTACAAGGCGTGCAGAAGCTTTGCTCTAAGCCGTCACCTTGCAATAGGTAGACAAGGGGTTTGTGATCAGTGTAGATTGTAAAATGGCTGCCCCAAAGGTAGGTTTTGAATTTGGTAACAGCCCAGACACAGGCTAAGGCTTCTCTCTCTATTGTGCTGTATTTGGATTCAGCTTCGGATAAGCTTCTAGAAGCAAATGCGATAGTGTGATCCTTACCAAAAACTTGCTGGCTAAAAACAGCACCAAGACCATTTAAGCTGGCATCAACTGTAATGATGCACTGGTGACCAGGAACAAAAGGTCTTAAAGCAGGAGCATTGACAACTAGGTTTTTGATATTTGTGAAAGCAGTATTAATGTCATCGGTCCAAACAAAAGTAGTGCCTTTTTTGAGAAGAGATCTCAAAGGTTGAACAAAAGAACAGTAATCAGGTACAAAGCGAGCATAATATTCACAGAGACCCAGAAAGGATCTAAGGGCATCTTTGTCAGGAGGAGGCGGAGCTTTGACAATGGCTTCAACATTGCAAAATTTTGGTTTAATGCCTTCCGGAGTGATGGTATGACCTAAATAGTCGATTTGTTCAACTAAAAATTTACATTTGTCTGGTTGAATGGTAACGCCCCTAGTATTCAAGATGGAGAAAACTTTATGTAAGGTGTCCAAATGAGCCTCTTTGGTTTCGGTAAAAACAAGGATATCATCCTGAAAGGCTTGAACGTTGGCAACGTCTTTAAAAAGAACATCCATGACCTTTTGAAACACTGAGGCTGCGGAAGCCAAACCAAAAGGTAACCTCAAGTACTTCTACGCCCCAAAGGGAGTGACAAAGGTGGTTAGTTCTTGAGACTCAGTATTCAAGGCTACCTGATGGTAGGCAGAATGCAGGTCAATGGTGGAAAAATATTTAGAGTGGCCAATGTTGGAGAGCATTTCTTGAATATGGGGAAGGGGATGGCAATCAACGATGATGTTGCGGTTTAAGGACCTGAGGTCCACACAGAGACGAAGGTCACCATTCTTCTTTTAGCAAGAACAATAGGAGATACCCATTCAGAGGAGTCGGTAGTGGTAATAATGCCATCCTTTGTCAAGTTTTCCAATAATTTTTAAGGTCAGGCTTAACATTAATAGGAACGGGTCTGACTTTATGAGTGACAGGTGTAGCATTGGCCTTAAGCCTGATGACATGTTCAAAACCTTTGATGGTGCCAATGCTGTTGCTAAAAACAGAAGGAAAGTTGTTCTTAAGCAAAGTAAGCGGATCAGTATTAATAAGATTACTGTTGTCAATAGAAAGAAGAGGAACATCACCTAGAACAATGGGATTCTTATGGCCAGGTTTTAAAATAATACCCAATCTGGCTAGGTCTCTCCAACCCACCAAATCTCTGCCTCTGACTGCAACGTAAATTTTTGTTTCAGTGGATCTTCCCAGAACTTGCAAAGAACCAACAAAGAAACCAAGGAGATCAATGTCCTTCTCACCAAAAGCTTTGGGAGAGATATCGGGAGCTTGAAGGGTAATGGAATGGCCCCATAAAGTATAGAAGGTGGTATCAGCCAGTACAGTGATGGGAGCTCCAGAGTCGGCCATGACTTGTAAGGATTTTCCGTTAATGAAGGCTTGGCAGAGAGGACGCTCATACTCAATGGAATTCAAAGGTTCATCGATGGAGAGAAGGAGATTAGTAAAATTACTAGTGCAGTCAGAGACAGATGAATTGCGGGTTGAAGTAGAAGGAGATTGCAATTCCACATTATGAATCCTAACATTAGGAAAGGAACGACGAGATCTGCAAAATTCTTGAAAATGACCTGTTTTTTTACATTTACTGCATTTCTTTCCCAAGGCAGGGCAAGAAGGAAAGTTTGCGATGTGGTTTTTAGAACCACAGCGATAACAAAAGCTGCGTTTAATAACTTCTTTGTTAACTCTGATGGCAGAAATGGGAGTAGAAAATTCAGAATTATCTGAAACATAAGATATGGGAGAATGACCTTCTTGACCTGATAATGCTTGGGAAGAAATTATAGAACGTTCAATACTTTTGCCAATATCAATGACTTCTGAAAGTGAAGGGTTACGACAAGTAAGAAGACGTTCTTGCATTTTTTTTTTAAAAGCAATTGAAAACAAACTGGTCTCTGATGCAAACGTCTACACAATTTGCGAAATCACAGGTAGAAGCCAGAATACGAAGAGCAGCTACATATTCTTCAACTGACTCATCACTGGCTTGTTTACGTTTAAAGAAACTGTGTCTTTCCAAAAGAACGTTGGGTTCCTCAGAGAACTGCTTTTTAAGTCTTTCTTTGGCTTCAATATAAACGTTCCAGGTGCCATCACCAGCAGGTTGTGGAAAAGGAGGTAGGTTATCAAAAATCTTTTGTGCAGCAATGCCCAAATGATTGTAGAGAAGAGCATTTTTTCTTGCTGGAGAATATTCTAAACCATCAATGCCAATAAGATAGTTTTCAAAAATATGGATCCATTGTTTCCAAAGAATCTCCGGCTTGCCTGGTTTAGGTAGGAATGGAGGAGGATGCAAGGCATTGTCAGTAGACGACATGAAGAAACTGAGGAAAAACTATTGCAAAAAGAAGCAGGAGGAAAAGTAATTGGAGTGAAACTCCCACAATCACTTAAAATAAAGGTGACCTCCTTACAAAGGTTGCTTTAGTGAAAACAAGCGTAAAACTCCTGAATAAAACGTGAATAATACAGGAAAACTCAATAAAACAAAACAGTTTGATGGCTGAGTGTTCTTACACTTAAAAACAATCAGAAAAATGTAAAAGAAAGTCAGCTTGTAATAGCAGCCAGGTGTAGGAAGAGTGAAAAAAAAAAACAATGAGTGCGTCACAATGAGAAGCTCAAAGAAAGTTCCAAAACTTCTCAGGATGAAAAGAATGTTGGCAGCATCATAATGAAGGTGCGTCACAATGAAGAGCAAGGCAGAATGTTGCTGTGTGAGGAAAGCTTTGCAGCTCTGGTTGTCAGGGAGACACACTGCGCAGGATGCCAGTCAAGGAGATGAGGGAGCTGCGCTAGTTGCCTAGGAGACGCTGACAACAGGGCTGAGGCGTCATAAATAACTCTCGAGCAGGAATGTGCTGGCTTGAGCAAGCAAACCAAGACGGTTGAAACTTGCGGAGTAGCCCGTAAAAGATATAAAAATAGAAATAACACACCTGAGCGCTTGTGGGTCTTTATCAAAGTCTTGGCAAAGTCTGGAAAATCAGTAGCCTGTGAAATCTCTGGCGTCACAGGAGAAACAGCGTAAGTGTCAGATGGCAGTTAGAAGACAAAGCTCTTCCTTTCTTTTACCCCACTCCTGGTACCAAATTATGTAGCGACCGTGGAGATAAACAAAATGCGATCCAGACTGAAGTTGTATTCCTGTTGCTTCTTTATTCAAGTTTCAGGAATCAGACAGGTTAAAGTGGTGGGACCCACAGCGGAGTCAACTGCTCAGCATCAAGTCCAAAGAAAGAATGCCAGTGCGCAATAGGATTCTAGAAGATGGAATGACAGGAGGAGAGATAGAAGAGATAGAGGGCAAAGTATAGAAAGAGAAAAAGGAAAAGAAGAAGAGAAACATTACAACGACACTACACAATACTGGCCCACAGGCCTTGCACATCCTGTGGCATACTTCAGCAGTCCGGAGCAGGTGACACCTTGTAACAGCGCCACAGACAGGATCCCAATTCGGACTAACGCTGCCTACTCCCGGCGGCGCAGGAGGAGCAGGTAGGAAACCCGAAAGGCCGCGAGTGGCAATGTAACACGCGGCAGGCAGCGGCGAATACTGCCCCCCCCTGTGTGCCTGGTGAGACCCCTGGTGCGCGGGTCGAGATGGGAGGCAGGGGCCAAAGGGGCCCACCAACCGTGAGACTAGACAAATATGCTTACAGCAAAGACCAGGCTGAGAAACCGCCAATAAACACTGCTCAAATGGAGGTGTCTACACCTAATGACCCAGCTGAGGTCACACTGGTGGACATTATGTCTGCCCTACAGCAGGTCCAGTCTTCTATCGGCACGATCTCCACAGATATATCCCTAATACGGGCAGACTTTTCAAAACTATCAGAAAGGCTAACGGAGGTGGAATCTACGACAACGGCACTCTCCACAGATACAGCCACGCTACGCCAGGTACGCCACCTAGAAGCTGATAATAAGCTTATCCTGGCTAAACTAGATGACCAGGAAGGTCGCTCGAGGCGCAACAATGTGCGACTTATTGGAGTATCCGAGAATGTGGGGGGGCCGGCCTTGGACCTCTTTGTGGAAGACCTCATCAAAAACCAGCTACAGCCGCGAGGACTATCCAGCTTCTTCTCCGTAGAAAGAGCTCATCGTGTACCGGGAGGGAGGCCGAGACCGGGTGCTCCCCCCAGACCAATCCTGGCGCGCATATTCAATTTTCGAGATCGCAACGCTATTCTGCAGGCGGCAAGAATAGCTCCCCCTATTCGGATAGAAAACTGTACTGTTACGCTCTATCCAGACTACACGGCCGCAGTAACCAAACAAAGACGCACCTTCATAGACGTAAAGAAAGAACTACGCGCCAGAGAACTTAAGTACTCGATGCTCTTTCCAGCGAAATTAAGAGTAGAGGCCGAAGGGAAAACCTGGTTCTTTGCCACACCTGAGGAGACCCGAGAATGGCTGGAGGGATGGCGCCCAGCAGCAAGACCCGGTAAACCGAGAAGCCAGCAACAACACCGACTGCGTGACTCACAGAGGTCCAGGTCAACTGAATCCAGCAAAAAGGGGGACTGAACGCACATAAATCGCGGACACCATGGCTGACGCTACAAGACACGATATCGGACCCAGTTACCACTTGGACGTTACTGAAACAACAAACTGACAATCTGACGAACTAACCCCATGGGGGCTACGCTTTGTCATGTCCGTGCCTTATTTGTCTAGAATGCAAGGACAAGTAAGCCGCCCTAGGCGGTTGCGAACTGCACATTTCAAGTTGGATATTGGCCGTTGCTGTAGACTGCTAAGGGAGGACTTCCGAGGGTCGCTGAGAGACTCTCCACCCCACGCAAGTACAAGTTCTGGGGAAAAAGCACTCTGCTCAGTTGGGGTGGCGGGAAGTTCTAGGACCGCCGGGCAGGGAGGCAGGGAGGGGGGGAGGGAAATGGGGAACAGTTTAAAGTTTTATGTTTGTTTTCGTTGGACTCTTTAAAAGGCATGCACAATGACAAAAGAGAATGGATACTACAAGGTGCATTACACCCTTACATTGCCAAGATCGCAGATGGCACACACAGACTCACCAAGAGACACTGCAGATAACCCTTCCCTGAACCCCAGGGGGCTGCCTCCTCCTTTTACAGTGCTGTCATGGAATGTGAATGGACTAGGGGACAAGATTAAAAGAGGGCTGGTCCTCCAGTACATTAAACGTAGAGGTCCAGCGGTGGCATTAATACAGGAGTCCCATTTGACGGGCACAGCATGCAAGGCCCTAGATAGATGGGGATATAAAATGGCAGTACACTCTGAATTTACCTCTGGTTCTCGAGGAGTAGGAACCCTGATTAATAAACGTTTCCCACTGATACTCATGGGCTCGCGGGCAGATGATCAGGGGCGGTTCGCAGTGCTGACATGTCAATAGGAGGGACGATTGTACAACCTGGTCTCAGTCTATATCCCGCCAACACTACAGCAAATAACCCTCCCAGCACTGGGAAACTTTTTACTCTCCCTTCCACAGGCAGAAACCATTATAGGTGGAGACTTTAATGCCACAATTGATGCATCCATAGATAGACAACCCCATAGTGTCCCCAGCAGTGCAAACCTCAAACTAGTGGACTTTGTGGAAGCTGTGGGTCTTGTTGACGTCTGGAGAGCTAAGCACCCGCGGGATCGACAATATACGTTCCATTCGGGGGTACACAATAGTCTTTCAAGAATAGACTATATATTCGCATTAGCAACAGGGCTAGAAAGGATGTCAGAGATCCAACACTTACCCCGGGGCATCTCGGACCATTCACCAGTATACATGACATATACAACCCACACTACAACTCGACGTAGACTGTTCCCACTATACCCAGGATATCTTAAAAACCGAAAGATAGAAAAGAGTCTGCTCAAAACCACGAAGCAATATTTCGCCGAGAATGAACACTTTGGGGCCGATTCCGATTTCGGCCGGAAGGGCACCGAACGATGGTCGGAGCCCTTCCGACCGAATCGGAACGTGCCGGCCGGATTCCTTTCCGACCGAGCCATTCCGATGGGCTCGGTCGGAAAGGAATCCGACTGGGATTTCCGGATGGCTTACGACGGGCTCGGAGAGCCCGTCCGCCGTCCGGAAATCCTTCAGTACTCCCCCGGCCGCCTCTTCACGACCGAGGGAGTACGATGGCAGTATTTCACTGCCTTTTCGTGCCGGTCTTTCCGGCACGAAAAGGCAGTCGGTAACTGTCTTTGGGGGCCCCCAGTAGGGCCCCCATGGGTGCGAAGCCGCCGAATGGCGGCCTGGGGGCACCTATGGTGCTCCTCTGTTGATCCCTGCAACCGGTGGCAGGCACCTTGGGGTGCCGGCCACAGGGTGCAGGGATGAACTGCACCCCTGCTTTTCACAATGCAAGCATGCATTCCGCTCGGAATGCATGCTCCCATTGTGTAGTATACGAGTGCGACCGAACAGGGTTCGGTCGCATCGTACTTGCAGGGCCGTAACCGACGACAGCAGGTTGGTCGGTTACGGCTCCTGGACGATGTCGGACGGACATGAGTCCGTCCGACATCGGAATCGGCCCCTTAGTGTCCTCACCTCTGACGTTGTGGGAGGCGTATAAAACGGTGCTGCGGGGTCACGCAATTTCATTAATCGCTGGACATAAAAAGACACAAAGACAACAGATTGAAGTATTAGAACAGGGAGTAGCCGAGGCAGAGGCGAATTATGCACTGGATATTAATGATGACACAACACATAGGTTACATTTAGCACAGGAGGAATATAAGACATTTGCACGGGAAGAAGCTAAGGCCAAGCTCACAACTACGCTACATACTGTTTATGAACTGGGCGACAAGGCAGGTAAGCTTCTCGCCTGGCTAGATAAAAAGGACAGAGCAAGCCGATGGATAGCCCAACTTTGGTTGGAAAATGGAGATATGACCTCAGACCGTCAGCAAATAGTCGATGCATTGGCCTCACATTATGAAACTGTATACAAGCCCACAGCCAATAATACCATAGAAGACAATCTTGCCTTCCTGAAAGATATTCATATGCCCACACTTAGCGCAGGACGCTGCCCTGGCGCTCGATGCTGATTTGACCTCAGATGAGCTTACTTTCGCTATAGGCGCACTACACATGGGAAAAGCCCTGGGGCCTAACGGTATCCCGGTGGAATTCTACAAGAGAGCAGCTACCCACCTTACACCACACTTACTTAACATGTACAAGACAAGTCTACAAACTGGAGAATTGCCCAGAGATCAGCGCCTTGCGACGATAGTAGCGATCCCCAAGCCGGGCAAGCCTCCGCAGGAATGTATGTCCTATAGGCCTATATCTCTGATAAATGCGGAAGCAAAGATACTGGCTAAAACATTGGCAATGAGATTACAGCCCTATCTCACAACAGTGATCCATCCGGATCAGTCAGGCTTTATGCCAAACCGGAGCACAGCCTTAAATCTTCGGAGGCTCCATAGTGTCATGGCATGCAGGTCCACTATTGCGGAAGACGCAGTTATCCTTTCCCTAGATGCACGTATGGCATTCGATATGGTCGAGTGGCCCTTCCTCTTCGCTGTCCTCTGACATATGGGCTTCGGGCCCAAATTCTGTGATTGGGTGCACCTACTCTAAATAAACCCCTGGCACAAGTCGTGGCCAATGGCCGCATTTCGGCGGATTTCCCCCTCGGTAAGGGGACGAGGCAAGGTTGCCCTCTTTCACCGCTCTTATTTGCCATAGTACTGGAACCACTGGCGGCTTGGATACGCCAGGACCCGGTCATCCGAGGGATGAAATGGGCTATGGGTTGGGAAGATCGCATATCATTATATGCAGATGATATATTGCTATATTTAACGTCCCCAGCACGCTCTATCAATCGCCTACTTGACATCTGTGCGGCGTATGGCAGGGCCTCAGGTTATACTATTAACTGGGCGAAATCGCTTCTCTACAGCCTACACGGCCCCTCGCCCAAAATGCCGTGCAACTGCGATATTCAGATTGCAGAACAGGGATTTAAATACCTTGGCATATATGTCACACATCTGGACACGCGTTTTACTGAGGAAAACCTTATGAAGCCCCTGGAAAGGCTACGCCGAGATGTCAAACACTGGCGCTCGTTGCCGCTCACTCTACTCGGAAGAGCGGCCCTGTTTAAGATGATGGCACTTCCCAGATTCTTAAACAACAGTTGATGGACAGCCCTGTACTGGGGTGAATGTATGACATTGTTCTGCATTCTGTCCATCATCTGTTGTTTTTGCATTCGTCACCCCGAGTGGGACGGGTATGCCCAGACGTGGGTCCCGTGCTCTCCATGCCACTGGAAACAAGCTATCCTGGCTGAAGAGGGGTGAAACCCCGAAACCGGTCCTAGGATGCTTGTTTCCAGTCCAGGGAGGACCTGGCTTGGCAGTTCGGGCTGGACTGTTCCCATGAGGCACAGGGTCAAGACTGATTTGCATATAACTGGAATGGCATGGTGAGCAAAAAAACGATGGATTTAGGCCCAGATCTCTGTACTGGGGTGAATGTATGACATTATTCTGCATTCTGTCCATCAACTGTTGTTTTTACTTCCCAGATTCTTATACATCCTACAAAACACCCCATTCCCGGTCGGCCCCACATACTTCACAATGATCAGCGCAGAGGTAGCCAAGCTACTATGGGATGGAAGATCTGCCCGTATCGCCATGAAGAAACTAGTGAGAGGCTGGTACGACGGCGGTATCGCCCTTCCAAATATACAAATGTACTACTGGGCATCACAGCTACTTGTGATAAATCAATGGCTTCATGCATCACAAGATGACCCAGCATTCCGCATGGATAGGCATCTTCTAGAAGCGGAAGGCATAATGGGGGCATTATATAATAGATCTAGAAAACCGACATACACAGGTCCCACAGCACACACACTATCCATATGGCAAGCAGCACAGAGGGCATTGGGATGGGATGGGGTTCTCACACAAGCGACGCCACTGTGGGTCACCCGAGAACTGGGACAATTGCGAAACACTAAGGGATTCCGACAATGGGACCTGATAGGCATCTCCAAGGTGGGTGACTTGTGGAAAAAAGGCGCTGTTATCCCATTCGCACAGCTGCAAACTACTTATGGATTGGCACAGGCGGAAACCTTCAGATATATGCAGGTTAGACATGCGCTCATGGCAGCAATTCCACCAACCACGCAACTCCCAGAGGCCTCACCACTAGAGGACAGACTTCTCACAGAACACTTAGGTAAAAAAGCCATCTCCCTAGCCTACCGGAAAATAATCAACAATCAGCCGGACCCCATTGCAACCCTTAAGGAGAGATGGGAGGCAGACCTAGGCGATTTAGATGAGGGGGACTGGCAGGAAGCCCTTGCGTCGCCTAGAGAAGTAGCTATACCCTCCACACTAAAACTAATACAATTGAAAATCTTACATCGCGTGTACTACACACGAATCCTACTACATAAGCTAGGCAGGGCGGACACTCCGCTCTGTCTCAGGCAATGCGGTGCAATAGGCACCTTTTGGCACACAATTTGGGAATGCCCAGCAATTGCACTTTATTGGGAGGCAATCATGCATACAATTACACAGGTGACTAGAGTAGAGGTCCCGCCAGAACCAAAGAGATGTTTGCTTAACATTTGGGAACACACAGATCTCAATCACGCAGGTCAAGATTGGGTGGCACTGGGAATGGCGCTGGCGAAACGCAATATAGCACAACATTGGGGTTCCGGAACGACTCCGACTCATCGACAATGGTGCTGTAATATGGACGGCGCAATGATAACCGAGAAGTCGGTTTATGTTCATCCGGGATGTCCCAAAAAATGGACCCGGGTGTGGGGAAGATGGAACACATTCTGTGGCAATATTTGCGAACCCCCTCAGGAGGGGCAGATGTCGGAAGATAGTGCTTAGTTAACAGGGATGGGGTAACCAGGGGCTGGGTTGCAACACGCAGCAGATCAATAAACACTGAGTGTGAGTTGTAATTTACTGCTCTAATGTAAGAGATGTACTATTGGTAAACAACGCCTATGTCATTCACTGTATGCACTGATGAGTAATCCACTAATGTCTTGATTGTTAAATTACACAAATTGCCAATAAAATGTTTAAATAAAATAAAAAAACCCTCTACCAATACAAGAATTGCTCATGAACCTCGACGCCCTAAACTGTTCTCTTACACTATCCAACTCCGTAAATTCCTTGGGTATCACTCTGGACAAAAACTTGTCTTTGAAGGACCACATCAACAACTCTGCCAAAGTAGCACTGTACACTCTTAAACACCTCAAGAAAATCAAACCTTTTATTCCGTCCGATGATTTTAAGTTGGTAGTGCAGTCTCTTGTCCTCTCAAAATTGGATTATGGCAACGCCATCCTCACAGGAACTCCGAAATCCCACCTTTCCCCCCTTACAACTGTTCTAAACACAGCTGCATGGCTACTAACAGATGTTAAACGATTTGAGCACATCTCACCGGCCCTCAAGAGCCTCAATTGGCTTCCCATTGAAGGACTATGTATCTACAAAACTGCTTGCATTACACATAAAGCCCTGTAAACTCACAACCCAATCTACCTTGGTTCCAAACTTTCCAAAGCAGGAAGAGCTAGGGCTCTGAGAAGCTCCAACGCACTTCTTCTCATTCCTCCCAAACTGAAAAAGAAATCTTCACAGACTCGCTGTTTCTCTGGAAATGCTCCCAGGATCTGGAACTCACTCCCCAGAGATCTCCGCTGCAACCCATCCTTTTCCTGCTTCAAACGGGACCTTGAATACCTACTGCTAAACAAATTCCTTAATCCCAAACAATCTGAGTTATGTTCCCAAAGATCACTCCCAATCCTTCCTGACCCTTTAAAGAGGTCATTTGATTGCTGAATCTTCTTCTATTTCATTCTCGCCACTATCTTGTGATGCGCTAATTGTCCTCATATTGTATTTACCTTGACTGCACAAAGTTGTTCTTGATCTGTATATATGTATTTACTTCAATTGAACGATCTTCATCTTAAGTAAAGCGCTCTGATACCTTCAGGTCTAGCTAGCGCTATATAAAACCTTTAAATAAATAAATAATATAACACATAGAGATTACGCAGTCGGCCTCCTCTGCATTGGATCCCTTGCTCTCTTTCAACAAGGCCTTCATAGATCTCAGTATGGTCACATGGAGTAAACAGGTTTCTGCTCAGATGGTAAATCATCAGGTCACCCAACACCTTCATCCTTCACCTCAACCTTTCATGGCTCACTCCCGGAGACTCACAGCAGAATCCTGACTCTCCTCTCTACTCCCCGAGAGGGAATCTAAGAGAATTGAGGAAATGGGGAAGAAGTTGTTCTTTTCAGGGAGCCTTGCACTTTCGCTTCATGAAAGCGACTTGCCTTCTGGCCTGTTTCTCTCATGATATTTAGGAGATTGCACAAATGTTTTTCCTGAATCTCCCTGATCACCTTTGGGACCATTTTGCAAAAGTGTACCATGATGGTCAGGACACGGCCAAAGAGAACCTCTTCTGGTCTGGCCTATATACTGTGGTATCGTGGGGAGGCCCATGGGCTTCTTTATTGCCATGCATCACTATGCCTGGATGATCTCAACTGGATGTTTGATGATGCGCAGTTGATGCTTATGAACATTCCAGTTGATGATGCTCATGTTTTTGGAAAGGTGGCTGACTTGCCCTTAGAGCATTTTAAACAGGTTTGTGGTATAGCCCGCTTATTGGACTGGCTTCCCCTGCTCTTCGTTTCCACAAACAATACTGTAAGTTCAGGGATTACTCCCAAGGTATACCCTTCTGGCAGTGCCACCCTTCACAACCTGTGAAGTATAAGTCCAACAAGCTCTTTCCACAATACAGAGCACATGGTGGTGCCAAGGGTCGCCATGGACAGCAGCAACAGTCCTCCTCTCCAGAACTGTAAAACCACTTTAGATTGCCCTCGAGGGAACACATGTGGCCTGTAAGGGGGGCGTGGGGGATGCCATTTCACTTATATCATTAACTGTCCATCACTATGGAACATTGGTTTCTCCAGAGTGTTGAACACCGCACACCCTTCCAGTACATGTACTCTCCCATTATGCGTTTCCTTTGTCCCCTCAAAGGACCATGCTTTCACTCTCTCTATCACAATGTTTTTTCTCCTTTGGCTCTGTCAGCACTTCATAGAGGTGGACGTACCATTGGAGGCTCGAGTCAGATGCCTGGCTCTGGCTCACTTTGAGGTCCTCTTGGAATCATAAGACTAAAACAAGCTGAGCTTTCATGTGGCTACTGCCTGCCACCCACACTCTAAGCTCCTGCGGCAAGAATTGAAGACAAACATTAACCCTTGATATATAGCACGAGAGAGAATAAGATACCCATCTAGTGCCAGAGCTGGACAATGTGAAAAAAAACTGGGATCAATCTTGGCTTCACTGCTTGACCAAATTGTATGATCTTAGGCAAATATTCTATTTACCTGTGCCTCTTTTTTCTTCATTATTGGATATGAGAGCATCTTGGAGTATGTAAGGTGAGGATGTGTATTGTATGAAACATATCTTGTGTTTGATTTAATTGACTATAATGTTGCTCAATTTACAATACGAATATAGGCCATATATAGGGTGGACATGACAACTGACATACCTCTTAGTTCACTAATGGCATTGTTATTATGGCAGGAGGCATGACTGTTTCTAAATTCATATTTAAAAACTGTCAGTTTTATTAAATGCTTTTCAACGCAGTGAAATATTCTGATTTACTAAAGGGAAATGCTACCATATGTTAAAGAAATATGCTTTCTGGAATTTTGTAGGGACTTTCTCAGATTTTTGTATAATATTTGTTGCATAATTTACATATCAGACATTATGAGAACTTGCTCGTGCAGAGGCTGTTAGAGCCAAGCTATACCCTTGCCTCAGACCACCCTGTTAATTTGTTGACCCTCACACCTCTTATACTTCACTGTCAATATCTGGACAGCTATGTGTCTCTTTCACTCTGTGCTCTACAGAGAGGTCAAAGATTGCATGAGCATGCTTTCCAAACACCAGAATGACCCAGTGAGAGGTACTAGAAGAAACTCACACTGCTTTCTGACACAATTTCGGAGTGCTCTATCTTGTCCCCATATAAACCCCATCCACACCCTCAACTCACCGAAACACTTGGAGGAAATTCAGATTGCATGATGCGCTGTACACGATTCATAAGCTGAATGAAAAATTAAATTACAGAAACACATCTGGCAAAATAAAATACTTCTAGGAAGCAGGATTGGATATACCATGCAACACAAAGTCAAAAAAGTGAAATGTAACAGGAACTGAATTGCTGATCTGTATTACTTTTAGAGTTCTTGTACATATTCTTGAGAAAAACATCTTTTACCTGCAACATTAAGGGCAAGAACATAGTAGCTGGTGTGAACCCACTACTGTTTTCACTGGACCTACCCCACATAAACCCCTGGCCCCAGCCATTACACCACTGTAGGCTGCTTGGAACCTGAGAGGCCAGTGTCATGAAAAACTTGCTTTGATGCCCAAATCGACTGCTAAGTGTCCAATTATTTTAGCAGACCTCCCCAGGGCACCAGTCACACAGGACGGCTTTACTCCTCCTTACCAACACCCCCCGGCCCGCCCGACCTCCTCCCTTTAGCACAAGGCCCATCACACAGTGCTCAATTCCTGGCTTCCTACATCTAAATTATTTTCATAAAACACCCCAGCAGCTGTCCCAGGCTGGTGGCGTCTGCAAAATACGCTCGTTCCTGCACAAAATGCCCCTGAATGCCCTCACACTTCTCAGAGACTTCTTACTGAGCTTGCGTGCCATCCTGCACCAAGAGAAGCTTTCAAGTCGCTGATTTAAATGAGCACTTGACAAAGACTCCCTTTGTGCTTGTTCAGTGTGCGTGCTCCACAAGAGAACCTGGGCGCTTTTAAATGGAAAGGTGCGCGCGTGCGCACCCTAAAGGGAACATAGGTCATGAGAGATGCTGCTGGATGTGGGATGAGTACCCAATTGCACCATGCATGCACTGCACAGCACTGCTCTATCCCTCTACTGTACTTGTCCCAGGCACACATACATTCAGTGCAGAGTCACCACGATAATATAAATATAATATAAAACCACTTATAAAGCACCTGGTTGCACCAACTGGTGTGTCCCCGCCCTGGAAACCACTCTCTAGAAGGCTGGATAGAGCACGAGCTGTGAAACAGGGGCAAGACGGACATGAGCCTCACAGCTGAAAAAGCCAATTTGTCAGTCTTTTTCGGAAAATGTTTTCCGATGGCTAGGCTCGGAGAAAGAGGGGTAATGCATTCCAGTTTTTGGCTGCCAAGTAGCTGAATGAGCGCACACCCATTCTTGCTCTTTGGATTTTAGGGACTTAAACCAGGTGAGCCCCAGTTGACCTGAGATGACGGATCGGGTTATGGGGGATAAGGAGATCATGGAAATAACTAGGGCCTTTGCCCTGCAGACTCCGATGGCAAAAGCACAAGGCTTTAAAAAGAATTATTTTATAAATAGGCAACCAGTGCAGGGAGTCAAGGGCTTTCGTGGAGGAAGCTCTCCTAGGTAAGTTAAGGACTAGGCGTGCTGCCGCATTCTGGATACGTTGCAGCCTGTGGAGAATTTTTTTTGTTGCTCTGAGATAGAGGACATTTCTATAGTCCAACTGAGACGTTACAAGAGCTTGAACCAGGGTTTTCCTTGCTGAGAAAGGGAGGATGTCCAGGGTTTTTCTCAACATTTTGAGAATTCCAAAACATTTCCCTGTAACCTTCCTAGTGTGGGTCTCAAAGGAGAGTTTGGGGTCCAGCCAGACTCCTAGATTTTTGGCTTCCTCCTTTGGGATAGGTGTAGGGCCCAGAGTCTGGGGCCACCAAGCCAAGGACCAGATGGAAGGGGACTTCCCTACGACCAGGACCTCGGTTTTGATGCCGTTCAACTTGAGGCAGTTACTCGACATCCAGGAGGCGAGGTCGCTCAGGAAGGAAGAAACTGGATGGCTGCTTCTTCTGAGTTATGAGACAGGGTGACAACAAGCTGCGTGTTATCTGCATAAGACACAATGGTGACATTGTGTCTTTCCACAGTCTCCGCCAGGGGTCGGATGTAAGGATTAAAACGAGTTGGGCTCAAAATTGAGCCTTGTGGGACCCCTTGTGAGAGTGGAAGGCTTTTGGAAATGTGTGGGCGCTGTGCAACTTGGAAACTGCGATCCTGGAGGAAAGAAATCATCCATTTTAGAGCTACTTTCTCCAGTCCACCTGACCTAAGTCGCTGCAAGAGCAATTTGTGGGATACCGTGTCGATGGCTGTGCTGAGGTACAGTAGGACCAAAGCTACAGTCTGACCTTCATCCACACGCCTGAGTAGTGTCTCCATGGCGAGGAGTAACGCTGATTCCGTAGAGTACGTGGCTCTAAATCCTGATTGCATGGGATGGTACAGTTTGTGCCGATTAATATGCGCAACCAATTGCGTGTTCACCACCTTCTATGCTATTTTAGAGTAGTAGGGCAGGAGTGAAATAGGGCGCAGGTTATCCAATAGACCCGGATCCGCTGATGGTTTTTTCTTTAAGGAGAGGACAATTGCTTGCTTCCACTTACTAAGGACCTCACCGCAGTGGAAGGAGAGCTCCAGAAGTTGCTGTACATAGGGTAGTATTACATCTAGACCTTCCCTAATGATTTTAGGCGGGGCTGGGTCCACTGGGGAACCGGATTTAATGCTTAAAGCTACACCTTTTAAATCTTCCAACAAAGGGGGGGGACTCCGAGAGGGAACTGGCCTCAAACTCAGGGTCTCTGTCGGATTGAGAAAATGTACCGTTACGGGCCTCATCAGGAAAGGAATCATATATTTTGGATACCTTCGTAGCAAAGAAGTCGGCAATCTGGTTACACGACTCTGGAGAACTAATGTCAGAAGCCATAGTTCTCTCTAGGGAGGATAAATCTTTAAGGATGGTGAACAGTTCTCTGGAGGAGTTGTCCGCCTGCTCTATTCTATCATTATAGTAAGCTGCGCAGGTTTTCTTAATAAGAGAATGGTAGTTCATTAGTTCTGACTTTTAGGCAGCCTTATTTCTATCAGCGAAATCTTTCCTCCATTGGCGCTCTAAGCGCTTGCAGGATTTTTTAAACATCATCAGATCTTCATAAAACCATGGCGCCGATTTGGTTCGTCTCTGAGAAATATTTGTAGTCCATGGAGCAACTGCATCCAGTGTTTCAACAATCCACTTGTCCACTTCTGTGTTGGCAGCATCAATATCCTCTCCCAATTGAGGATGACTCTGCTGAAGAGCTTGGGTGAAGCTCTCAACATTAAATTTGGTCAATTTCCTGCGCGGAGTAATTGGGCCGATTTAACTGTGGGAGGGGGTTTAGCTAGTGAAATAGAGAATGCCACGAGATGGTGGTGGGACCAAGGGACTGTAATCGGGGCATCAACCTCTAACTCTAAACAGTTGGAAAAGATGGGATCTAATATGTGACCCAGTTGATGTGTAGGGTGAGTGGATTTAAGCTCTGGCTGAATGGCAACTAATTTCTGACATAGGGATTGCGCTTCATTGCTAGTATAGGCGTCAAAATGTAAATTTAGATCGCCCATAACAGTCAGAATATTGTAGCGTAGCGCTGGTTGCACCACTGTTTCCACAAGGCTCAAAATATATTGGCTGTTTTCATGGTACATTTTAGGGATAGTTGGTAGATAAAGGCTATCCCTCCTCCGCGCTTAATGGGGCGGTCCTGTCTGAGGATGCCGTAATCCTGAGGAAGGGCTTGTAGTATCTCGGGGGCAGAAGCCTCATTCAGCCATGTTTCCGTGAGAAACATGGCGTCAGGTTGATTATCTGCAATACAATTGTGGATTTCAATTTTGTGTTTACTGAGTGACCTACAATTAATAAGTAGGAACTTTAATTTGTGCTCTTTCCTGGAACCTACCTTCAATGCAGTAGATTTAAACGGGCAGTTGGTGCAGCACAATGTGTCTGCCTCAGTAGATTGAGTGTGGTGGCATGATTCCAGGAGTGGTGGTTCCAGTTCTTTTAAACGTTCCGGCAAGTACCTCAGAGGCTGATCGCTCCTGAAAAGGGCAGGGGTTCTGGTCCCTGGCCCCAGCCGGCTGCGGACGGGCACAGGCGGGCTTGCTTTTGGCGCGCCTTTGGCGCCGCGGGCATGGAGAAGAACACCGCCTCCGGGACGTGGCCAAAGCAGGCCAATCCGATGCAGCGGGGCATGGAGCGAGACGACTCGCCGCGCCCTGCACTAGGTATTCAGTGAGTTTAGGTCCAGGAAGAGAGCGTGATGCAGCGGTAAATAAAGGGGGAGCCAGGCAACTCCGGCACCGAGGTGCTACAAGGAAACAAAAACAGAACAAACCAAGGAAAAAGATATAATTAGGGAGCCAGGCACCTCCCAGCAATAGGTGCTTACGAGGAAATTAAAAGTCTCATTAAAACAGCGCAAAAGTGTAATTAAAACACTACACAACACTCCAGCCCGAGTGCTGAGCAACACTCCACTCCTGTGCTGTGCAGCACTCTTCATCTAACTGATGTAGGCCAAGAGTAAGTTAAGCACACAGCAGATTAACTTTAAAAGGTTAGTGAGCCGGTAGCCCTCACTCCAGTGACACAGGTTAAAAAGGACCTGTCCACTCCTACTGATCACTACATGGCATGCTGCTACCACCACACTTGTGCGGCACAACTCTTGGTGAAGGTGGTAGTCTTCCACCACTATGAGGGTAGTGTTTTGGGAGCCCCTCCTGGTCCACAAAGACCTTAATCTATGATACATGCCTATGTCATGGCACACACGCATGATCCGTGTTTGCCTATGACAACACAAATCAGCATTGGGGATCCAGACATAGTACAGTTGGGCACTCTGGGCAAGGGTACATGTCCATAACCAATGCAGATGATTTTTCCATCCCAACAGCTGAATACTGAAGCATGCATAGTCAGAGTGTTACATTTAATCTATAGGGATCACTCATTTCTAGCAAATTTAGTGGGATTTGTTCTCAATAAAAACTTCTATTTTACAAATGCCCTTAAACAAATTACATTAATTTTCCCCAGAAGAACAATCTTAAAAAGGGAACTGAATAGGAAATACTGTTTGCATATTTTCCAAGGTATTCCTTGCTCAATCTTTAGCCGCCTGGTATCTTTGAGGAAGCTGTTACATGCTTAACAGTTGTAAGATAATTATCAGCTTCATTGGTTCAGCCTTGAGTAACGTTCTTGACCTTCGATGGACCAACTCTGCTAATGTTCTTGTTTCGTTATCTCTTTTGATGAACCAATGCTGCTAATGTACTTTTTTCTTTATCTCTTTCACAACACTTAAGCTCCTCTTGAAGGTATTGTATTTCTATCACTAAACTGCCACAGCTAAGTTTATACTGTTCATGATTTGTCTT
This sequence comes from Calotriton arnoldi, assembly GCA_963921515.1. Taxonomy (NCBI): domain Eukaryota; kingdom Metazoa; phylum Chordata; class Amphibia; order Caudata; family Salamandridae; genus Calotriton; species Calotriton arnoldi. Next base: position 257,273 of record CAWUFW010001546.1, read on the forward strand.
CATATTTTATTTATTCTTTGATTACTTTAGCACTGATCTGTATACAGCCCTTCTAAGCGGATGAGTTCTAATGTTTGTTTGATCTTATGTTGGTTTAATAATTAGCTTTGTTCTTTTCATTTCCTGTAATAGAATATTAGAGTGTGCCCATCTCTATATATAATTTATATTATGGCTTTTTTATCAATATTTCTTTTCGAAAAAGGTATTTAATAAAAACCATGATTCAAGGGTTACATTTCTGCAATGAGGTAAAATAAGATCTGCCTTTATCAATATAGCTGCTACAAATAGCATTCCAGCCAGGTTTCTCTCTGCAGTGTGGAGAAAAGATTCCTATTGGAGTCAAAATTGAAAATACAGCTTTTTTAACCACTCCATTAAGTGTCCCCCCCCCCTCAATGGACATGCACAAACTCAAAATATCAAAATTAACTTTATTTGCAAATGAATTGACCCCTCCTTTAACTCTGCTACCTCCACCAATGTCATGAAACCTAAGATTCCTGCACTGGGTTTAAATTGTTAACAGTTTCCCAAATTTCCTACACATTTATTTAAGAGCACCAAAGTTATTAGGACTTGAAACAGTCTTCACTTTTTTAAGTGTCGTACACCTACTCACTCACTCACTCACCTATACAGTCACTGACACAGCCAATCGCTCACCTATACAGTCACTGACACATGCACTCACTCGCCCATACAGCCATTCACTCACCCACTCACACACCCATTGTCACTGACACAACCACTCAGTCTCCCATACAGCTACTACACACACACGCTCATTCTCCCATAGATGCACTCACACACCCTCACCCATACAGGCACTCACACGCCCACTTACACACCCACATGCCAACTGAGTCATCCACTCAGCCACTTACACAGGAACTCACTCACTCATACACTCACTTATACATCCACACACATATAATTTTTCTTTTTTAAAGCAAGAAAAGTGCTTCTAACAAGAACCTTTTTTTTGCTTTTCTGAACTTTTTGTTTTTTTGTGTTTTTTAACATTTTGTTATTTTTTGGTAATTGTTTTTCACTTAAAATGGAAAAAATAAACTTTAAAACAAAATATTCAAAACTAGGGCAACAAGTGTTGTAAAAAATAAACAAATAACACTTGTGGTTTCTAGCTGCGTCTAGAACTGCAGCAACAGACTGTTCTCCAACAGTCAAAACCTTTTTAATATCGGTACAAAATGTCCCAATTTGTTCCAGTTCTGGTGCTCCTTCTGTGAGTTGTTGCTGGACTTCAGGTGGAAGGGTGTCTCCAGGAGTAAATGGTGTTGTAGATGAAGTAGATGTTTCCAACGCATGACGCTGACTCTTCGCCCTTGCCAAGTATCTTGAATGTATTGTTTTTAAGTGCTTCAGCATGCGTGTGGTCCCACATTAATATTTTTTAGACGTTCCTCTGGAGAGGATCTTATTACACAGGTTAACCTTCACATGTTTGGCGATTACCTTTTTTCTCCTGAGAGGAAGGTGAAAATTCCCAGGCTATTGACTGATTCTTAGCAGGGGATTCCTCCTCAGAAAAACTGGCATCTCTCTCCTCTTGCTGTTGTTCTCCATTTCCTCCACATGCCATTTTGAAGCAAAAAATTGAAAAATGTCAAATAAAGTGATATTAAGTGAAAAACTGGAGCAAAGATATCCTCCAATGTTACCAATGACAGATAAAAGAAATGAAAACTGGGTGGGGACTTCCTTTCTAGAATCATGAAAACTGTTTCATCCAATTAAATCCCTTTATTCAGTAGTCACGTGGGATTCGTGAATGCCGATGCAGTCACGATTTTGGGAACTGTAATAAAGCAATCTTGTAACGTAAATGCACTTATTAAATCTAAGTTTTTATGTCATATTAGTAAAGCACTGACCTCAAATGATAATTTTATAATGTATATATATGTTTTTAACTATTCCTAAAAATCCCGAAGATTTCACGAATACATGCTGTGTCAGAATGTACGTATCGCGACTTTCCGTGACGGATTCACAAATAGAGAAAAAATAGAAAAAAAAGCATCTGGCCACATCTGTTCCTTGCAAGAAAGAATGTGCCTGTAAATTACAAATGATCTTAACTTGATGGACTTGGCGAAGGTAAAGGAAGTGTGTTTTCTCAGCAATTACACATTAGAAATTGATCTGAAATCCTTGGTGGATGTGAATACATCATTGATATTTAGAGCGCAATATGTAGTGACAGTGACAAGTGTCTCTTGCCCCTTCTGCCTGTCACACACAGGAAAACGGTGGTCCAGGCACTGATTGTTTCCAGATTGGACTACGTAAATGTCCTGTACCTGGGGCTACCGGAATATCTATTGGCACGGCTGCAGGTGGCTCAGAGCGCAGCAGCCAGGCAATACTCATGCTTGGCCCGAGTTCACGGATGTCTCCCCATCTGAAATCCCTACATTGGCTGCCAGTCCGCAAGAGGATCCGTTTTAAAGCAATGGTCCTGGCTTTTAAGGCTCTTCATGGCACAGGTGCCGCATACATCATGAAGAGAGTCCAGTTCTACTGCCCGCACCGAATACTGAGGTCCTCAACGCTACAGTTGGCACGCACTCCTAAATATCACCGAGCGCGGATAGGGGGACGCTCCTTCCAGGTGCAGGCGGCTCAACTCTGGAACAACCTGCCACTGGAACTGAGACAGATGCAGGACCTCCTCGCTTTTAGGAAGTCATTGAAAACCTGGTTATTTCAGCAATAGTACTCGACCTAGTTCTGACAGCACACGGCCAGCTCCGTCACAAGGTTCTCAGCGCCGGGACACTCTATCGAGTAGCTGTGTGCTTTATAAATACTTACTTAACATAACATAACATAGCAAGTGGGTTCTTTCTTGTCCACTCCTGTTGAGAGCAGAGTCCATGGTTCTCCCTTTAAATTACTGCAAGTATGAAAATATGCAAAATCACCTGGAGGCTCCATTACGCAGCTGTACTGTAGAATATGCACTAGACATTTACCCAACGAGGTTGCACTTATTAATTTTGCAGTAGAAAGTGCTCTAGTAGAGTAGGCATTTTGTGCAAAGCTGTGGACTCTTGTTGGATAAAGGGGCAGGTGAGGTTACCTTTTGGCCCACTCACTCACACAGCTACTGACACACCCACACGACACTCAGACACCCACTCACACACCCATTCAGCCACTCTCACATCCACTCACAGACCCACACAGCCACTCACACTCATTCACACACCCATACAGCCACTCACACACCCACACTGAATGGTTACAGATTAAAGTTAGGAAATGAAATAAAAATACCTTAGAAATCACTGAAAAAAACAAAGGTTACAGGGACATTATAGTTAGGAAATAGAAAAACAAACTTAGAAATTCACTAAAAAAACAAAGGTTACAGGGACGTCATAGTTAAGCTCAGATTTCACTCGCACAAAACCATTGACATTCAGCAGTTATAGTTACCTGAGCTAACTAAAAGCGTACGCCCCCACAATGCACTGCTTATGACCTCACATAGTACATCACTCATGACACGGTCAGTGACATCACTCATGACATCTCAATTGACATCACTGATGATATCATCCAGAGAACCACCCACTTACCCACTCACAGTCCCATACAGCCTCTCATACACCCATTAATGCACCCACAAAACCTCTCACATACCCACTCACGGACCCATACAAGTAATCACACACCCACTCAGTCATCCATAGAGCCACTCACACGCCCACTCACTCAATCATACAGCCACTCACACAGTCACACACTGACCCATACAGCTATTAACAGAGATACTCACTCACCTATACAGCCCCTGCACATCCATTCACTCATCCACAAAACCACTTACATACCCATTAATACATACACGCACTCACATGCCCACTCACTCACTTATAGAGCCACTCACACAGACAGTTACTGTGCAAATCAGCATCTCACATACCCACTCACTTTCCCTTACACTCATTTATACACCCACCCACCCATAGAGTCATCCAAACAGCCACTCAGTCACCCGTACAGCCACTCACACACCCACTCACCCACCCATAGAGCCACTCAGACAGCAACTCCTTCACTGATACAGCCAGTCTCAAACACACTACCCAACCGTGCAACCACTCACACAGCCACTCACCCACCCATACAGCAACTCACACAACACACCCACTTATTTGCTAATACAGCCATTCACACACCCACTCACACAGCCATACAGCCACTCACACACAGATTCAGTCTCACAGCCACTCAGATGACATGTCAGAAATAGTATCACTCAGTAGTACAGAAAGAATAGTAATTTAACTTATGCTGTAGCTTAGTATATATATTTAAGTCTCAGAAACGTTTATGAAACACAGTCACTGGATTATGTCATCAGTGATGTCATTTGAGATGTCATCAGTGACGTCTTAAGTGATGTCACTTACCATGTCATGAGTGATATAATATGTGAGGTCATATGCAGTGCATTGTGGGGTGTAAGTTATAGTTAGCTCAGGTACATATAACTTCAGAATTTCTATGGTTTTGTATGAGTGAAATCTGAGCCTAACTATAATGTCCGTGTAAAATTTCTTTTGTTTTCAGAGAATTTCTACATTTTTTTAAAATTCTATTTCATAACTATAATGTCCCTGTAACCTTTGTGTTTTTAGTTAATATATATATATATATATATATATATATATATATATATATATATATATATATATTACCTACTGGCGAAATTTTCAAAACCAATGGTTCGCTCAGGTCAGCTCCTGTCTTTAAAGTTTTGGGGTGATTCGTCAAGTGGGGGCCGAGAAAAAAGGGGGGTCCCAAAACGTGTTTTCCCCATGTTGATTTCCATAGGAACTTTAGACAAAGCTACAGCCCAAACTGCTGTACGGAATTCCATTAAATTTGGCAAAAAGGTAGGTCTTGGTTCAGAAAGCGTGTTTTTAAATGGTGTAAATCCGTACAGTAGTTGCTGAAAAATTCAAAATCTAAAAAATATCGATATCTGAGCACCGAGGAGGATTCGTGAACCCTCCCGAGCAGGAGCTTAATTCTGATTGGCTGTCAACACTCCAAACCAGGAAGTATTGGCAGCCATCTTGTGACTCGGTAAAACCGAAACACAAGACAGTAAAAAAAAGATAAAAAACAAGAAAAGGGGGCAGGGTAGAAACACCCTGACCCCCTAGGCCGGCTCAGGGGGTCCCACAAGGACCCCCAGGGCCAAAAAAGCATTTTTTAAAAAACAAATCGGCCTAATTTGCGCTGGATGCACGAATCCAGCCGAAAAAATAATTAAAAAAAGAAGCGCGGGCTCCGGCACTTCGTTTTCTATAAGCCCTTGGGTGGGCCAGGTACCAGGGGCAATGCCCAAATAATTAGCGGGGCCCCGTGGTGGCCCCCACATCCCTGGGGACCACCACCTCCCCGGGGCTTTTTATTTAAAATGTGTGGGGGGGCTCCTGCCCCCCCATGCTGCCCTGGGGACCGCGACCTCCCCAGGGCATTTACATTTTTGTGCGGGGGGCCTCGCGGGCCCCCCAAGCCCCGGGACTGCCACCTCCCGGGGCTTTAAATTATTTTGGGTGGGGGGCCTCACAGGCCCCCAAGCCCCGGGATCACCACCTCCCGGGGCTACATGATTTAAATGCGGGGCCACGCGGCCCCCCGCAGCCCCGGGGACCGCCACCTCCCCGGGGCTATTTTCAAAATCAAAGTGTGGGGGGGCTTCAGCCCCCCCACACTGCCCCGGGGACCACCACTTCCCCGGGGCATTGATTGATGATCCCTCTATGGCCCTGGGACCACCACCCCCCAGGGCCGGCTCCAGCAATCAATCAATCAATCAATCAATCATGTCACTTATAAAGTGCACTACATACCCGCGAGGGTCTCAAGGCGCTGGGGGAAGAGGGGGGTGGTGCTGCTACTGATCGAAGAGCCAGGTCTTGAGGAGTCTTCTGAAGGCCAGTAGGTCTTGGGTCTGTCGGAGGTTGGTGGGGAGGGTGTTCCAGGTCTTGGCGGCGAGGTGGGAGAAGGATCTGCCGCCAGCGGTCGCTTTCCGGATGCGGGGGACTGTGGCGAGGGCGAGGCTGGTCGAGCGGAGCTGGCGGGTGGGGGTGTAGAAGCTGAGTCGTCTGTTGAGGTAGGCTGGTCCGGAGTTGTGGAGTGCTTTGTGTGCGTGGGTGAGGAGCTTGAAGGTTATCCTCTTGTTGACAGGGAGCCAGTGCAGGTCTCTCAGGTGGGGTGTGATGTGGCTGCGTCGGGGGATGTCGAGGATAAGACGTGCAGAGGCGTTCTGGATGCGTTGCAGCCGTCTCAGGAGCTTAGCCGTCGTTCCTGCGTAGAGGGCGTTTCCATAGTCCAGCCTGCTGGTGACGAGGGCCTGGGTGACTGTTTTTCTTGTTTCGGTGGGGATCCACTTGAAGATCCTGCGGAGCATTCGGAGGATGTTGAAGCAGGATGAGGAAACGGCATTGACCTGCTTAGTCATGGAGAGGGTGGGGTCGAGGATGACCCCTAGGTTGCGTACGTGGTCGGTGGGTGGCGGGGCTGTTCCCAGTGATGTTGGCCACCAGGAGTCGTCCCAGGCTGAAGGGTTGGAACCAAGGATGAGGACCTCCGTCTTGTCCGAGTTCAGCTTCAGGCGGCTGGTCCTCATCCATTCGGCGACGGCCTTCATTCCTTCGTGGAGGTGAGCTTTGGCGGTGTGAGGGTCTTTGGTGAGGGAGAGGATCAGCTGGGTGTCGTCGGCGTAGGAGATGATGTTGAGGTTGTGCTGTCGGGCGACGTGGGCGAGGGGTGCCATGTAGATGTTGAACAGCGTTGGGCTGAGGGAGGAGCCTTGGGGTACGCCGCAGATGATCTTGGTGGCCTTGGATCGGAAGGGGGCGAGGCGGACGCTTTGTGTTCTGCCGGAAAGGAAGGATGTGGTCCAGTCCAGGGCCTTCTCTTGGATCCCGGCGTCGTGAAGGCGTGTTCGTAGTGTGTGGTGGCAGACCGTGTCGAAGGCGGCTGATAGGTCCAGGAGGATGAGGGCTGCTGTTTCTCCGTTGTCTAGCAGGGTCCTGATGTCATCGGTGGCGGTGATGAGGGCGGTTTCGGTGCTGTGGTTGCTGCGGAAGCCGGACTGGGAAGGGTCCAGGATGTTGTTCTCCTCGAGGTAGCGGGTCAGTTGTTTGTTGACGATTTTCTCGGTGACCTTCGCGGGGAACGGGAGCAGAGAGATGGGTCGGAAGTTCTTGAGGTCCTTGGGGTCTGCCTTGGGTTTCTTGAGTAAGGCGGTGATCTCGGCGTGCTTCCAGCTTTCGGGGAAGGTTGCTGTCTCGAAGGAGATGTTGATTATTTTCCGGAGATGGGGCGCGATGGCTGTACTGGCTTTGTTGAAGATGTGGTGAGGGCACGGGTCTAGCGGTGAACCGGAGTGGATGGTGTTCATGATCTCGCTGGTGTCCTCGTCGTTGATGTTGGTCCAGGAGAGCAGGCGGTTGGTGGTTGTGGGGGCAGTGGTCTCGGTGGTTGCCGGGCGGTCGTGGTGTTGAAGCTGTCGTGGATGTCGGCGATTTTGCGGTGGAAGAAGGTGGCCAGTGAGTCGCACAGGTCTCGCGATGGCTGGATGTCGTTGGTGTTGGAGCTGGGGTTGGAGAGTTCCTTCACGATGTTGAAGAGCTCTTTGCTGTTGTGTGCGTTGTTGTCTAGGCGGTCTTTGAGTGAGGCCCTTTTGGCGGATCTGATGAGGTGATGGTGACTGCGGGTGGCGCTCTTGTGGGCGGCGTAGCTGTCCGCTGTCCGTTCGTGGAGCCAGATCTTCTCCAGTTTTCAGCATGTTCGTTTGGAGGCCTGGAGGTCTTCGGTGAACCAGGTGGCTTTCTTGCTGGTGTGGCTGTTGGGCGGATTCTTGAGCGGGGCGAGGGTGTTGGCGCAGTCGTCGATCCACTGTCTGAGGTTGCGGGCGGCGGTGTCGGGGTCGGAGGGTTCGGCGGGTGGGCTCAGGGCGAGGGTCGGGGTTAGCTGGTCTTCCGTGACTCTGCTCCAGCAGCGGTGAGGCATTTGTTCGGTGCGGTGGTGCGTGGTGGGCTTCCTGTAGGTGAAGTGGATGCAGTGGTGGTCAGTCCAGTGGGGTTCGGAGGTGTGGTTGAAGGAGACGTGTGGGCTTGCGGAAAAGATGGAGTCTAGCGTGTGGCCGGCGGCGTGGGTGGGTGTAGTCACGAGCTGTCTGAGTCCGAGGGTGGCGAGGTTGTCGATCAGGGTGGTGGAGTTGGTGTCCTTGTTGTTCTCGAGGTGGAAGTTCAGGTCCCCGAGGAGGATGTAGTCCGTGGAGGCGATGGCGTGTGTGCTGACGAAGTCAGCGATGGAATCGCTGAACTGTGGTCGGGGTCCGGGGGTCTGTAGATGAGGGTTCCTCTGAGGGTGGTGTTGGGATCGGTGTGGATCTGGAAGTGCATGTGTTCAGCGGTGCTGAGGGTGTCGTCGGTGTTGGTTGAGACTCTGAGGGTGTTCCTGTGGACGATGGCGATGCCTCTTCCGACTCCGTTGGTGCGGTCCCTGCGGGTGATCTTGTATCCGTCCGGGATGGCAATGGCGATGTCGGGGGCTGAAGCGGGATTCAGCCAGGTCTCTGTCAGGAATGCAACGTCTGGGGAGGTTGAGTCGAGAAGGTCCCAGAGTTCGATGGCGTGTTTGCGGGCGGAGCGGGTGTTGAGGAGGATGCATCTGAGGTAGTTGGGTTCTTTCCTGGGCGGTGGTTTGGCGGGGCGGGTGCTGGCGAAGCTGCAGTTCCGGCAGGTGAAGGGCCCTTGGGTGCGCTTCGGGGTGGCCTGGTAGCAGGCGTGATCTTTTCCGGGGTTCAGTGCATGGAGGGTGCTGGCGTCGTATCGGGCGTCTGTTGATGTGGCGGGCGCGGGGATGCCCGGACCAGGGGTCTGGCGCAGGGCGCGGTCACGGCGTGGACGGGCGCAGACGGGCTTGCCTTAGGCGCGCCTTCGGCGCGCTCAGCGGCACGGCACGTGCAGCGGCCGCCATAAATGGGGAGGTGGGAGGGAGGAGCAGGGAATGGGGCAGCGAATGGGCAGTGAGGGGCGGGGCCGCAGGCGCAGCGGCGGGAAACAGGTACAGAAGGGAAAATGAGCACAATCAGGGCATCAAGGGGGCACAGAAAGGAGAAAAAACTAGCACAATCAGGGGCAGCAAGGGGGCACAGAAAGGAGAAAAAACGAGCACAATCAGGGGCAGCAAGGGGGCACAGAAAGGAAAAACGAGCACAATCAGGGGCAGCAAGGGGGGCACAGAAAGGAGAAAAACGAGCACAATCAGGGGCAGCAAGGGGGCACAGAAAGGAAAAACGAGCACAATCAGGGGCAGCAAGGGGGGCACAGAAAGGAAAAACGAGCACAATCAGGGGCAGCAAGGGGGGCACAGAAAGGAGAAAAAAACGAGCACAATCAGGGGCAGCAAGGGGGCACAGAAAGGAGAAAAAAACGAGCACAATCAGGGGCAGCAAGGGGGCACAGAAAGGAAAACGAGCACAATCAGGGGCAGCAAGGGGGGCACAGAAAGGAAAAACGAGCACAATCAGGGGCAGCAAGGGGGCACAGAAAGGAAAAACGAGCACAATCAGGGGCAGCAAGGGGGGCACAGAAAGGAAAACGAGCACAATCAGGGGCAGCAGCAGGGCACACAGACGGAGCTGTGTGGTGGGGGAGCGACCTACCAGTCAAGGTCAGGGGTCCTGGGGTGCCCACCCCCGGGACATTGCCGTTTGCTATGGCAGGGCGGGAGCCGTGACAGCTTCCACCCTGCCATAGCAAACTGCAGAATTGCTTTTGGGCAAGGGGAGCTGCATGTTAGCAGCTGCCCATGTCCAAAAGCAATGCTGGCTCCCACAGGAGGAGGGGAGCCGGCTGGAACCGCGGGGGCATTGGGGCGCCCCCCGCAGTCCCCAACGTGAGGGCCGGCCCCGGGGTCCCCAGGGCCAAAATTGGCCTCAGGAGGGGGGCCACACGGCCTCCCTCCAAAATTTTAAAAATAAAGAAAGGCTGGCAAGGCCCCGGGGATGGGGTCCCCAGGGCCAAGAGATGTACAGGGAAGGGGGGCCACGCGTCCCCCCTTCCAAAAATAAATATAAAAAATAAATGCCCAAGCCCCAGGGGCCGAAAATGGCCTAGGGAAGGGGGGCCACGAGGCCCCCTTCCCTAGACATAATAAAAAAATATAAAATAAACAAGGCCATGCCCCAGGGGATGGGGTCCACGGGGCCGAAATCGGCCTCGGGAGGGGGGCCACGCATCCCCCTTCCCGTTTAAAAAAATAAAAATTAATGGGTCAGGTCCTGGGGGATGGGGTCCCCAGGACCCAAAAAATACTAAAAGAAGGGGGGCCACGCAGCCCCCTTCTAAAAAATGCAAAAAGAAAAGAAAAGCAGGCATCTCGCCGGAGGCCCGCCCCCTCCCTGCACCACTCTGCAAACGCGCCTCCTGGCGCGTTCTAAGTTGGAGGATTACGTCCCCTTGAATCCTGAGGGTCCCTGGGGGCCAACTAGCCCACCAGGTACCTCCAGTAAGCCCCACACAGTGGGATTGCAGAGAGGTGGTCCGAAGCCACGCCCCTTTTTACACCACACTGCAAACGCGCCTCTTGGTGCACTGCTGGTGGGGAGATGAGGTCCTCTTGTGTCCTGAGGACCTCAGGACACAAGTGGACTTCATCCCCCGAGCAGCAGTGCGCCAGGCGGCGTGTTTGCAGAGTGGTGTAAAAAGGGGGCATGGCCTCGGACCACTCTCAGCAATCCAGCTGTGTGGGCTTACTAGAGGTACCTGGTGGGCTAGGTGGACCCCAGGGACCCTCAGGAGGCAATGGGACTTCATCCCCCAACGAAGAGCGCACCAGGAGGCACGTTTGCAGAGTGGTGGACAAAGGGGGCGTGGCCTGTGTCCACCTATCAGCAATCCCACTATCTGGGGCATACTGGAGGGAAAAGGTAGGCTAGTTGGCCCCTAAGGATCCCCAGCAGCGAAGTGGACTTTAGTCGGCATCCAAGAGCGCGCCAGGGAGCACATTTGCAGAGTGGTGTGGAAAGGGGGCGTGGCCTGCTATGAGAACTTAGCAATGCTGATGTGTGGGACTTACTGGCGGTAATAGGAGGAGTAGTTGGCCCCCAAGGTTGTCCTTGGGGGCAAACTACCCCTCCTGTTACCTCCACTAAGTCCCACACAGTGGGATTGCTAAGAGGTCTTCGGAGGCTACACCCCCCTTTCTCTACCACTCTGCAAACGCGCCTCCTGGCACAGTACTGGTTGGGGGATGAAGTCCACTTTACTCCTGAGGGACTTTGGGGGCCAAGAAGCCCTTCTGGTACCTCCTGTAAGTCCTACGCAACGGAATTCCTGAGTGTTGGTTGGAGGCTCAGCCCTCTTTCTCCACCACTCTGCAAACGTGACTACCAGTTAAAGAAGCATTTGTAATTTAATAGGTCTCGCATTTGCAAGAGTTAGAGCTATTGGCGTTGTAAATGTAAAAGTTTTTTACTAATGTTTTGTGGAGTGGAGTGGAGTGTATGTACGTTGTGTGTAGTGGAATTATGTGGTATGGTGTGCAGTGAAATTATGTGGCTAGAAAGAATGTGGTATTTAGTGTATAGGAATTATGTAGAGTGGGATTATGTGTTATGGAGAGCAATTATGTGGTATGGTAGTCTGTGTTGTGGAGTTGTAACCTCAAGTTTAGTGTTCCTCGTTTCCATAGAAGCTAAACTATGAACGCAATGAGACAAAAAAAAGAAAGAATCACTGAGGAGCACTTCTGGACCTAGTCAGAGGTATGAGCAGGGCCATTGGAATTATGTGACTGTTCGGCTGCACCAACTTTCGCACAATTATACATTTTACGCATTAGCCACATAATCCATCATCTGCTGCCTAATCTGCAGATTTGAAGAAAAAAAGCCTTGTTTCTACCTCAAACGGCTCAAATGTTCCCAAAAATGCAGTGTCACGTGTTACAGTGTGGCGGAAGGCCCTTTGCAAAGCTGGAATGATCACGTGTTACTTATTGCAAAATGTGGGTGTACCACAAGTCGGGAGGGGAGGGTCAACGTGGAGGAGACACACCGCCTCTCTAGATTTGATCTCCCCTCTTTAGAGGACCTGAAAAGCACAGCACTAAGTATCAAATCCGGAGACCCTGAGACCAGTAGCAGGGACCCAGAGACCCTGCTACTGCCAAGGTTTTGAGAGATAGCCTGGAGATCCTGCTACCTCATATCAAGCACCTCCTTGAACTCTCCTTTGAGACGGGCGTAGTCCCAATAAGATGGAAGAAAGCTATTGTTCTTCCCATAAAAAAGAAACCTAGTTTGAGCCCGAGTCAGTTGGAGAATTTCCGCCCATTCTCGCTTCTGCCCTACTGTGCTAAAATTGCTGAGAAAATGGTTAATTCGCAACTAACGGCCCACATCAACCAACATAGTTTATTACACCCCACACAATCGGGCTTCATGGCCACATACTCCACAGAGTCAGCCCTGCTCCTGTCTACTGAAATCATTTGCAGACAGGTAGATGAGGGCAAGACTGTTGCTCGGGTCCTCCTAGATCTCAGTGCAGCCTTCGACACTGTATCGCACCCTCTGCTTCTACAGCGCCTTAGAGAAGGGGGGCTGGATAAGGTGGCACTCGAATGGCTGGGGTCCTTTCTAAGAGATCGGAGCTTTCAGGTGACCCAACACTCGCACTTCTCTAGAAACATGTTGCTGGCCCAAGGGGTCCCCCAGGGATCTATACTGAGCCCCACTCTCTTTAATCTCTATATGGCCCCATTGGCGGAGATTGTAGAGAGTTATGGGATCAATGTCGTGTCATATGCTGATGACACGCAACTGGTGGTTTCCTTGTCTCAGTCTCCAGAAGTGGCAGCCAAAAATTTCTCTAACTGCCTACAAGACATAGCACTCTGGATGACAAATAACTGTTTACAACTTAACGGAAGTAAAACGGAGTTGTTGGTGGTGGGAAAGACACCCTCTATATGGTCCTCTGCCTGGTGGCCACAGTCACTAGGCCATACCCCCTCCCCGAGCAATCAGGTTAAGAATCTGGGGATGTGGATAGACTCTAAACTCTCTTTTGAGAGCCACACTAGAATGGTGGCAGGGAAGTGTTTTGGGATTTTAAAAGGTCTACGGAAGACTCTAGATGTGTTGCCTATCGCGGCTAGGAAAACCCTAGTTCATGCGCTGGTCACTTCTCACCTTGACTATGGGAATGCTCTTTACCTAGGAGCAAGTAACAAATGCATACACAGACTGCAATGCATTCAGAATGCGGCTGCACGCCTTATCTTTATGCTCCCGAGAAGATCCTCCTCTAGGAAGGCCCTCTCTGCTCTTCATTGGCTCCCAATACGAGAGAGAATACTCTTCAAAGCCCTATGTATTAGCCATTGTATCCTGCAGAGGAAGGGGCCGAGCTATTTACACAAGTTACTTACCCCATATATACCGACACGACTTCTTAGATCATCAGGGACTTGGCAGGTCCAATTCAATCCAATTTTAATTTTATTTTGTTATGGAACTCCTACGGAGGTCCACAAAACACATCATCAGATAAAAAAGAGACAAACTTTATGTACAATACAAAATTCTTCCTTATACATTGCTATGGAAGTTCTTATATCAAACATACTGAGAGGAGTGCAAGTAGTGCTAAAATACATGATACAGATAAGTAACCAACCGGTAGATTTCATTTATCGACATAATAAAAAATGTGCAAATAGTGCTATAAATACATAAGACAATAAAAGGAATTCCTAATAAATAGGCAAAAAAATTTTTTTTAATTGATATATCTTAAAACAAACCATTTCATTCGGAGGTGACAGAACCAAAGATCGTGCCTCCTGGGCAGAGTGGATATTATATTTAATGAAAACTGGCTTTAAAAACAATCGCCTAGCACTTTGCAGCTTTGGGCATACAAAAAGCACATGATTAAGATCTTGGATTTGCAGCTGGCATAATTCACAAATTCTCTTCTCTCTAGGTGTTTTATCCCAGATACCAGTAACATCTCTTAACGGCAGCAAGTTAAATCTCAGTAGGAGTATCAGCCTTCTGATCCCGTGAGGGATATTCCAAGTTAGATAAGGCTGTGGTTTATTCCCCAAAGCACTCCCTATGACTGCCTCATTACTGGACCTGGACTGGCTGGAGGCCACGTCTCTCGCCAAACTAATAGGGGATCTAAACTTCTTTAGAAGTTGTTTCAGTACAGATTTGGACATAGGAGAAGCAGAATTCAAACTAAGGCCAAATGTATCATTTGCATGTACAAAGGACCTAAAAAACGTTGATTGTTCTTTTGGTTGTCAAAAATTTCTATTCTCAGGGCGGCCCTAAGTGTGCCCTCCTCCCCCAAAAGGAGTTCTCCCCCTAAGAACTGCAGCCAAGGATAGGGTAAAGGACGAAACTAATCCAAATTCGAGGCGCAGTGCATGTGGAGCTGCCAAGGTGTTTAAATTACAAATTTGACGCAGGATTCGCCCTTCTGCCTTATCGAAAGAAAGTCAATAATTCATGTCCAGCACCTCGGAAGCATATATTAACGAGGGAGGGATTTTGACCTTAAAAATAGATAAAACATGGCCAAAGTGGCGTCTCTCGCAAGTTTTATAAAATCTGTTTAGTGCACTTGCCTGGGAGACAGCTTTACTGACACAATGTTTAATACGCTCCAAATCTCGGCCAGTTTTGGAAAAAACCTTCCCCAAATATAGGTACGAGTCAACCAGTTCCAATTTTTCGTAACCAAGCATCCATCTTAAACTGCTCCTTATTCTAAGCCCCTTCTTACGAAATACCAAAATCTTGCTTTTTGCGGTATTGATCTTCAAGAAGTGAGCCTCTGCATATTTACTTAAGGCATCTAGCCGGCGTTGCAGGCCGATAGGCGTTAGATCGAATATTGCAACATCGTCTGCGTATACTAGAGAGCCAACGGACATTGTACCAATTTTTGGGGCAACCCCCTTACCGAGTTCAGAGTGCCGGGAGATCAGCAATATACAGGAAAATAAAAGTGGTGCCAATAGGCAACCCTGTTTGAGCCCATTGTGCGTTCTAATTTTACATGATAGCCCCTGCGAACCTCCCATCAGAACCCGGCACCACGTGTCTGTATGCAATTCCATAATCAGACCCAAAAGATGATATGGTATGCCAAGGAGAACAAGTTTTCTCCACAGCGTTTGGCGGTCCACTTTGTCAAACGCCGTGGAAAAATCAATAAAAGCTGTATATATAGGCATTCCTCGGACAAAAACATATTTCTCTACAATTGTCTGAACAACCGCTATATTATCCAAGGGGCCATAGTTCTTTCTAAAACCAGCTTGTTCCGGGGGAACGATATTCTGATCATAAACCCATTGTTGAAGATGGCTTAATATGCTTTTTGCAAATAATTTGCCTGAGGCATCCAGAAGGGCAATCTGTCTAAAACTAGTCGGTACCGTTTTCGGTCCTTTTTTAGGTCTCGCTGAGTCAGCGCATGCGCTGCTCTGCGAGACATTTAGTCAGTGGCTTTTGGAAGTGCTACCAAAGGCTGTTGCCGGCCACCAGCTTTCGGTTACGCGCACGTGTACGTGCATGCAAAGCTGCCATCTGGCTTTTGTAATGGCTCATTAAGCCTTTCAATGCTCCTCCACCCCCCCTCTCTCTCTCTGCTCTCACTATCCCCTCCCTCCTTGTAAGCTTTATGGCAGCGCGTGAATCCTGGCTAATTAACCCTTCCTGCGCGTAAATTATGCTCCTCAACCCCCTTGTTGTCTGCTCTTCGTATCCCCTCCCTTCTCCCATGGCAGCGCGTGAATCCTGCTTTTCCAGCTCCTTACTCTCTGCTATCACTATCCCCTCCCTTCTCCCCTTTCTTTCTTGTTAGCTTCAGGGTAGACTTTATTGTCTAAATAAATTGAAACTATGTTCGATTTCCCTAAAGACAGTCTTGGCCACAAGTCACACAATTTCTTACATTGCAACTCCTGAACAGAATTCTGTGGCATGACGTAATTTTTCCCGAAAGTCAGCCTTGTCTCCAGCTTACACATGGTTTCGTTCTTAAACAAACATTACCGGGTTGTTGTTTCACCATGTGTCAGCTGGAGACAAAGCTGCCTTTCGTGAAAAAGTACGTCATGCCACAGAATTCACTTTAGACGATGCAATCTAAATTGAAAAATGCACGCGCTCTATATATTTTGAAACAACAACCCGGTAATGTTTGTTTAAGTGGTTTCGTTCTTAAACAAACATTACCGGGTTGTTGTTTCAAAATATATCGAGTGCGTGCATTTTTTATCAGGAAAATAACTTGCTACTACCATGGGTCGTCTTGGTGAGTTACTGTTTCTGTGACCACTGATGTTTGGGGCTGACTGGGTGTGGGGGGCCATGTTACACATTTGTTTAGTGAAAGTCAGCATAATGGCGCCAGATAAACTAATTTCCAGTCACTTTTAACAACGGAGCCGCTCATGCCGCCGGTGCCTAACATTTTTGCTCTTGGAGTAAGAATGATGGTACAAGAGGGTTCAAACTTTTCATGGAAGTTGTTGTGCTTCCCTTTATTGGAAAGCCGCTTCCTCACTTCAGGGGCGCTCGGTAAAATTAATGACTTTGGATCCTGGTGGAGTCAAGTATTCTAATTTTGCTAATCACACAATTCAAAACCACCCAGCATATTTACACTACACATTAACACAACACAACTTCATTCCACTCCACATAATAACATTCTACTCACTAGCACATAAATACACCCCACATAAAGCCAATCTATACCACATAGCAACAATCCACATCAATACACCAGTGGCAGCTCCTCTGCTAAGGCGGCAGAGCATCGCCCACAGGAAAAATCAAATTATAATAACACCATGTTAAAATCATTTTATTTTTCCGTGCTTGCTCTGTATAGGTGTGGCATGTGGCTTGGCTGCCCACAGAGTAGGGGGAGGAGTGGTGGGCACTTTCTAAGTGTGTATGACGGTTTGGCCAGCCATCTTGGGCTGGCCAAACAGTCATGCACACTTAGCATTTCTCCACCCGACTGCAGCCTCCATCTTTGTCTGAGCACCGAACCAAGCTGCTCAGACCAATCACAATGCTGCTGTCATGCTGGTGACAGCAGCTTAGTGATTGGCTTAGGGGAGTCTGGGAGTCTGTCTGCTTCCTGTTTCCACCGAAGAGGACGGGGAGAGGCGACGGCCGGCAGGTAAGTGGATTTTTCTTTTCTTTTTTTACCTTTTCCTTCTTTCACCTCCCCACTACTGCCCCGGAGCAGCCGCTACTCAAATACACTCCACACCATGCCACATAATTACAATCAGCATAATTTCACTCAACGCCACAGTTCCACGCCACACAAATCAACTCAACACATTTCCATTACACACCACTTACATCCAATTCACACCACATAATTCTACATCACTAAATTAAACAGCACACCACAAACTCCACTACATAACTCAACAAAATACCATACCATATAATTACTCTCCATTACACAATCCCACTCCACATAATTTCTATCCACATATTAACACTGCACAACATACCACATAATTCTACTACACACCACATACATCCACTCCATTCCAAAACACATAAGTAAAAACCAATTACAAAGCCAATAGCACTACACTCTACTTAACTTACAAACCTTCACTCAACACCCCTTTAAGCCAAAAACATTTAGCCATACTACATAGCAACAGCACAAATCTACAACAAACAAACAAAAAATTGAGAGTCACAACAAGCACAGTTATCAACTGTCTAAACGTTATATGTTAGTCGGAAACAGAAATGCTTATAACACATTTTTATTATAACTCTTAAGCATGCTAGACTTAACGTTAACACACTGGCAAAGCCAAATGCTCTAGCTAAACACTTAAAATGGTCCCAAAGGCGAGACCTATTGGCTATGCCAATGCTTGTTATACAGGGGGACTATAATGCTCCCCTTCCAAGAGGGGGGGATTGTATTCATAAAAAAGCAATGTTTAAAAAGTGGCTCTAAAACATCACCCCACGCTTCTGGTTCCTTTTTAATTAGTGCAATCGGGATTCCATCCGGCCCTTGTGCGCCGGATGTTCTTGCATTCTTTATATAACCTACCACATCCTTTCCTGACGGGGGACCAAATTCAGTAAATTCAATAGACGCGGGTTTAACCCCATCTGTCATCACGGATGAAACTAGGCTGTTGTTTCCATATAGTAGGGAGATGTAAACCACCCAGTCTTTTTCTGGAATTGGTATGGGTAGTGCCCTCTGCCTTGAATCGCAGTATTCCGCGATCAAGCGCCAATACTTTCTTGTGTCTTTGGCCCTTGCGGCTTCCCTCAGCCCAATCCACTTGTCATCAAGCTCCCTTCTTTTTTCACCAAGCATAATACGTCTTTTCATTCGCTTAAGGCGATCGATTTCCCGCTGCCGGTCAGTGAGAAAAAGTATATGCTGTTTTCGGACAAGATGATTAATTGCTTGTTTTAAGGAAATCATATGAGACGTTTCCTGTTTACACAGGCGAGGTACCGAAGATGTAGAACTTAAATTACAAATCTTCTCCATTTGAGCCTCAAAGAAGGGTATAATATTAAAGTGAGTTAAACCCTGCTGTTCTACTTGGGCCATCTTCACAATTGAGCCTACTTCAAGGATGTTTTTTTGCATCCAAAAAGACCGGCCGTTTGCTTTATTAAAGGAGGCCCTGCCCTGACCAGCATTCCCCAGATCCAATGTGGGTAGATCAAAAGCCACTGTCATGCCTACAATGCTATGGTCACTCCATATCGACGGGCAGACAAAGAAGTTATCACAAGTCCCAAACATTTGGTAGGACACAATCACATAGTCTAAAAGGCTCTGAATGTGTTGTGAGTGAAAGGTAAAATGTGCAGTTTTGTCAGCGGGCACTCTCCCATTTAAAATAACAAGATCTAAGCTTCTAATACAATCAAGCAAAATAAACCTCCGCTTATCTGTTTTTACTTTGTTTGGTAATGAAATCTCGGGAATGTGCCAAATTTCCTCTTTGTCTGTATTTGCATAAATCCCCGATGCAGAGTTCGAAATTTTGGCATTTAAATCCCCCACTAATGTCACTAGGGGGCATTCTTCCCTGATAACTATATCATGAATAAAAGAGAAAAATGCACACAAAAAGTGATCAGAATTTTTCCCAGGGGGGATATACATATTCGCCACGAGGAAAGAGGTGGACCTGCCCGATTCTCCCAGACATGCCAACTTCGCACATATACATAGGTTTGAGGGGTGGAAAAAAACCTTCTGGTTCCAGTTAATAGAATTTTTAAGTAAAATCGAAACCCCCACTGGCATGACCCCTATCCGAACGCCTAGCATAGCAAGAGTAAACAAAATATCCATCACATTCAAAATCTTTGCAAGACCACGTTTCTTGTAGGCATAAAATTAAAGGGTTCATAATTTTCAAAGAATTCAATTTTGTTTCATTGGGACCCAAACCGGCCATATTCCAGGACAAGAGTAGCCCACCCAGGCTACCTCAACGAATCACTCCTTACGGCTTCCGAGTGAGTGTTATTCAGGGCTCTTGAAACCCAACTCCATTGGGCAGATTCATCTTCTATGTCTAAGGCCTTGGCAGGTCATAATCCCCAGAGCAAGAAAAGCGAGAATGGGAGCTAGCTCCTTCAGCTATCTGGCCTCGAAGCACTGGAATGCACTCCCTCTCTCTTTGCGAAGTGAACAATCGGAGTCACTCTTTAGGAAGAAGCTGAAGACCTGGCTCTTCCGGAGTTAGGCTCTGAGGGGCGTCGCTGTTTGTACCTTTGCTCTCTAGGAGGCAACTTTACCGTAGCGCGGGGACACACTAGCTAGTGTAACCAGGCGCTTTACAAGCTTGCTTATTATTATTATTTAAACTGGTACTAATGGTGCACAAACCTCTGTGCCTCTCTTGCCTCTTTCTGCATTTCTCTTGGTTCTTTCTGTACCTTTCTTCCTCTTTCTGCACCTCACTGTCTTCTTTCTGCACTTCACTTGCCTCTTTCTGCACTTCTCTTGCCCCTTTCTACCTCACTTGCCTCTTTCAGCACCTCTGTTGCTTTTTTCTGCAGCTCTCTTGCCTCTTTCTGCACCTCTCTTGCCTCTTTCTGCACCTCTCTTGCCTCTTTCTGCACCTCACTTGCCTCTTTCTGCACTTCTCATGCTTCTTTCTACACCTCTCTTGTCTCTTTCTGCTCCTCTCTTGCCTCTTTCTGCATTTCTCTTGCCTGTTTCTGCACTTCCCTTGCCTCTTTCTGTACCTCTCTTGCCTCTTTCTGCACCTCACTTGCCTCTTTCTGCACATCACTCTCTTCGTTCTGCACCTCTCTTGCTTCTTTCTGCACTTCTCTTGCCTCTTTCTGCATTTCTCTTGGTTCTTTCTGTACCTTTCTTCCTCTTTCTGCATCTCACTGTCTTCTTTCTGCACTTCACGTGCCTCTTTCTGCACTTCCCTTGCCCCTGTCTGCACCTCACTTGCCTCTTTCAGCACCTCTGTTGCTTTTTTCTGCAGCTCTCTTGCCTCTTTCTGTACCTCTCTTTCCTCTTTCTGCACCTCTCTTGCCTCTTTCTGCACCTCACTTGCCTCTTTCTGCACTTCTCATGCTTCTTTCTACAGCTCTCTTCCCTCTTTCTGCTCCTCTCTTGCCTCTTTCTGCATTTCTCTTGCCTGTTTCTGCACTTCCCTTGCTTCTTTCTGTACCTCTCTTGCCTCTTTCTGCACCTCAATTGCCTCTTTCTGCCCCTCACTCTCTTCGTTCTGCACCTCTCTTGCCTCTTTCTGTACCTCTCTTGCCTCTTTCTGCACCTCAAGTGCCTCTTTCTGCACTTCTGTTGCCTCTTTCTACACTTATCTTGCCTCTTTCTATACCACTCTTGCCTCTTTCTGCACCTCACTTGCCACTTTCTGCACTTCTCTTGCCTCTTTCAGTACCACTCTTGCCTCTTTCTGCACCTCTGTTGGTTTATTCTGCACTGCTCTTTCTTCTTTCTGCACCTCTGTTGCAAATTTATGCATCCCTCTTGCCTCTTTCAGCACCCCTCTTCCGTCTTTCTACACCTCTCTTGCCTCTGTCTACACACCTGTTCCCTCTTTCTGCACCCCTTTTGCCAGTTTCTGCAACTCTCTTGCCTCTTTCTGCAGTTCTTTTGCTTCCTTCTGCACCTCTGTTGCTTCTTTCTGCACCCATCTTGCCTTTTTCTGTACCCCTCTAGCCTCCTTCTGCACCCCTGTTGCTTCTTTCTGCCTTCTCTTGCTTCTTTCTGTACCTCTCTTGCTTCTTTCTGCATCCATCTTGCCTTTTTGCACCCCTCCTCCCTCTTTCTGCACCTCTCTTGCCTCTTTCTATACCTCTGTTGCTTCTTTCTGCACTTCTTTTGCCTCTTTCTGCACATCTCTTGCTTCTTTCTGCACCCCGTTGTATCTTTCTGCACTCGTCTTCCTTCTTTCTGCACCTCTCTTGCTTCTTTCTGCACTTCTCTTGCTTCTTTCTGCACCTCTCTTGCTTCTTTATGTACCCTTCTTCCCTTTTTTGCATCGCTCTTGCCTCTTCCTGCAGTTATCTTGCAATTTTCTGCATCTCTCTTGCCTCTTTCTGCACTTCTCTTGCTTGTTTCTACACCTCTCTTGCGTCTTTCTGCACCTATGTTGCCTCTTTCTGTACCTCACTTGCTTCTTTCTGCACCCTCTTGCATCTTTCTGCACACTTCTCCCCTCTTTCTGCATCTCTCTTGCCTCTTTCTGCACCCTTGTTCCCTCTTTCTGCACCTTTCCTGCCTGTTTCTGCACCTCTCTTGCCTCTTTCTGTACCTCTGTTGCTTCTTTCTGCACTTCTCTTGCCATTTTCTGCACTTCTCTTCCTTCTTTCTGCATCCCTCCTGCCTCTTTCTGTACCTCTCTTGCCTCTTTGTGCACCTCTCCTACCTCTTTCTGCACCCCTCATCCCTCTTTTTGCACCTCTGTTGGTTCTTTCTGCACTGATCTCACTTCTTTCTGCACCTCACTTGCCCTTTTCTGCACTTCTTTCTACACCTCTGTTGCTTCTTTCAGCAATTCTCTTGCCTCTTTCTGCACTTCTCTTGCTTGTTTCTGCACCTCTCTTGCTTCTTTCTGCACTGCTCTTGCTTCTTTCTGCACCTCTCATGCAAATTTCTGTGTCCCTCTTACCTCTTTCTGCACCCCTGTTCCCTCTTTCTGTACCTTTCTTGCCTGTTTCTGCACCTCTCTTGCCTCTTTCGGCACCTCTGTTGCTTCTTTCTGCACTGCTCTTGCTTCTTTTTGCACCTCTGTTACAAATTTCTGCATCCCTCTTGCCTCTTTCTGTGCCCCTCTTCCCTCTTTCTGCACCTCTCTTGCCTCTGTCTACACATCTGTTCCCTCTTTCTGTACCCCTTTTGCCTGTTTCTGCAACTCTCTTGCCTCTTTCTGCAGTTCTCTTGCCTCTTTCTGCACTTCTCTTGCTTCTTTCTGCACCTTCCTCCTTTTTCTGCACATCTCTTGCCTCTTTCTGCACCTCTCTTGCCTCATTCTGCACATCTCTTGGTTCTTTCTGAACTGCTCTGGCCTCTTTCTGCACCCCTCTTGCCTCTTTGTGCACCTGTTTTGCTTCTTTCTGCACTTCTCTCTCCTCTTTCTGCAACCCTGTTGCCTCTTTCTGGTCCTCTGTGGCTCCTTTCAGCACTTCAATTGCCTCTTTCTGCACCTCTCTTGCTTCTTTCTACACCTCTCTTGCCTCTTTCTGCTCCTCTCTTGCCTCTTTCTGCATTTCTCTTGCCTGTTTCTGCACTTCACTTGCCTCTTTCTGTACCTCTCTTGCCTCTTTCTGCACCTCACTTGCCTCTTTCTGCACATCACTCTCTTCGTTCTGCACCTCTCTTGCCTCTTTCTGCACTTCTCTTGCCTCTTTCTGCATTTCTCTTGGTTCTTTCTGTACCTTTCTTCCTCTTTCTGCACCTCACTGTCTGCTTTCTGCACTTCACTTGCCTCTTTCTGCACTTCTCTTGTCCCTGTCTGCACCTCACTTGCCTCTTTCAGCACCTCTGTTGCTTTTTTCTGCAGCTCTCTTGCCTCTTTCTGCACCTCTCTTGCCTCTTTCTGCACCTCTCTTGCCTCTTTCTACACCTCACTTGCCTCTTTCTGCACTTCTCATGCTTCTTTCTACAGCTCTCTTGCCTCTTTCTGCTCCTCTCTTGCCTTTCTGCACTTCCCTTGCCTCTTTCTGTACCTTCTCTTGCCTCTTTCTGCACCTCACGTGCCTCTTTCTGCCCCTCACTCTCTTCATTCTGCACCTCTCTTGCCTCTTTCTGTACCTCTCTTGCCTCTTTCTGCACCTCAAGTGCCTCTTTCTGCACTTCTGTTGCCTCTTTCTACACTTATCTTGCCTCTTTCTATACCACTCTTGCCTCTTTCTGCACCTCACTTGCCACTTTCTGCACTTCTCTTGCCTCTTTCAGTACCACTCTTGCCTCTTTCTGCACCTCTGTGGGTTTATTCTGCACTGCTCTTGCTTCTTTCTGCACCTCTGTTGCAAATGTATGCATCCCTCTTGCCTCTTTCAGCACCCCTCTTCCGTCTTTCTTCACCTCTCTTACCTCTGTCTGCACACCTGTTCCCTCTTTCTGTACCCTTTTGCCTGTTTCTGCAACTTTCTTGCCTCTTTCTGCAGTTCTTTTGCCTCCTTCTGCACCTCTGTTGCTTCTTTCTGCACTTGTCTTGCCTCTTTCTGTACCCCTCTAGCCTCCTTCTGCACCCCTGTTGCTTCTTTCTGCCTTCTCTTGCTTCTTTCTGTACCTCTCTTGCTTCTTTCTGCACCCATCTTGCCTTTTTGCACCCCTCCTCCCTCTTTCTGCACCTCTCTTGCCTCTTTCTATACCTCTGTTGCTTCTTTCTGCACTTCTTTTGCCTCTTTCTGCACCTCGTTGTCTCTTTCTGCACTCGTCTTCCCTCTTTCTGCACCTCTCTTGCTTCTTTCTCCACTTCTCTTGCTTCTTTCTGCACCTCTCTTGCTTCTTTATATACCCTTCTTCCCTTTTTGCATCCCTCTTGCCTCTTTCTGCAGTTATCTTGCAATTTTCTGCACCTCTCTTGCCTCTTTCTGCACCTCACTTGCCTCTTTCTGCACTTCTCTTGCTTCTTTCTACACCTCTGTTGCTTCTTTCAGCAATTCTCTTGCCTCTTTCTACACTTCTCTTGCTTGTTTCAGCACCTCTCTTGCATCTTTCTGCACCTCTGTTGCCTCTTTCTGCACCTCACTTGCTTCTTTCTGCACCCTCTTGCCTCTTTCTGCACCCTTCTCCCCTCTTTCTGCAACTCTCTTGCCTCTTTCTGCACCCTTGTTCCCTCTTTCTGTACCTTTCCTGCCTGTTTCTGCACCTCTCTTGCCTCTTTCTGTACCTCTGTTGCTTCTTTCTGTACTTCTCTTGCCATTTTCTGCACTTCTCTTCCTTCTTTGTGCATCCCTCCTGCCTCTTTCTGTACCTCTCTTCCCTCTTTGTGCACCTCTCCTACCTCTTTCTGCACCCCTCATCCCTCATGCCTCTTTTTGCACCTCTGTTGGTTCTTTCTGCACTGCTCTCACTACTTTCTGCACCTCACTTGCCCTTTTCTGCACTTCTCTTGCTTCTTTCTACACCTCTGTTGCTTCTTTCAGCAATTCTCTTGCCTCTTTCTGCACCTCTCTTGCGTCTTTCTGCACCTCTGTTGCCTCTTTCTGCACCTCACTTGCTTCTTTCTGCACCCTCTTGCCTCTTTTTGCACCCTTCTCCCCTCTTTCTGCATCTCTCTTGCCTCTTTCTGCACCCTTGTTCCCTCTTTCTGCACCTTTCCTGCCTGTTTCTGCACCTCTCTTGCCTCTTTCTGTACCTCTGTTGCTTCTTTCTGCACTTCTCTTTCCATTTTCTGCACTTCTCTTCCTTCTTTCTGCATCCCTCCTGCCTCTTTCTGTACCTCTCTTGCCTCTTTGTGCACCTCTCCTACCTCTTTGTGCACCCCTCATGCCTTTTTTGCACCTCTGTTGGTTCTTTCTGCACTGATCTCACTTCTTTCTGCACCTCACTTGCCCTTTTCTGCACTTCTCTTGCTTCTTTCTACACCTCTGTTGCTTCTTTCAGCAATTCTCTTGCCTCTTTCTGTACTTCTCTTGCTTGTTTCTGCACCTCTCTTGCTTCTTTCTGTACTTCTCTTGCTTCTTTCTGCACTGCTCTTGCTTCTTTCTGCACCTCTCATGCAAATTTCTGTATCCCTCTTACCTCTTTCTGCACCTCTGTTCCCTCTTTCTGTACCTTTCTTGCCTGTTTCTGCACCTCTCTTGCCTCTTTCGGCACCTCTGTTGCTTCTTTCTGCAATTCTCTTGCCTCTTTCTGTACCCCTCTTGCCTCTTTAAGCACCTCTGTTGGTTCTTTCTGCACTGCTCTTGCTTCTTTTTGCAGCTCTGTTACAAATTTCTGCATCCCTCTTGCCTCTTTCTGTGCCCCTCTTCCCTCTTTCTGCACCTCTCCTGCCTCTGTCTACACATCTGTTCCCTCTTTCTGCACCCCTTTTGCCTGTTTCTGTAACTCTCTTGCCTCTTTCTGCAGTTCTCTTGCCTCTTTCTGCACTTCTCTTGCTTCTTTCTGCACCTTCCTCCTTTTTCTGCACATCTCTTGCCTCTTTCTGCACCTCTCTTGCCTCATTCTGCACATCTCTTGGTTCTTTCTGAACTGCTCTGGCCTCTTTCTGCACCCCTCTTGCCTCTTTGTGCACCTGTTTTGCTTCTTTCTGCACTTCTCTCTCCTCTTTCTGCACCCCTGTTGCCTCTTTCTGGTCCTCTGTTGCTCCTTTCAGCACTTCAATTGCCTCTTTCTGCACCTCTCTTGCCTCTTTCTCCACCTCACTTGCCTCTTTCTGTACTTCTCATGCTTCTTTCTACACCTCTCTTGCCTCTTTCTGCTCCTCTCTTGCCTCTTTCTGCATTTCTCTTGCCTGTTTCTGCACTTCACTTGCCTCTTTCTGTACCTCTCTTGCCTCTTTCTGCACCTCACTTGCCTCTTTCTGCACATCACTCTCTTCGTTCTGCACCTCTCTTGCCTCTTTCTGCACTTCTCTTTCTGCATTTCTCTTGGTTCTTTCTGTACCTTTCTTCCTCTTTCTGCACCTCACTGTCTGCTTTCTGCACTTCACTTGCCTCTTTCTGCACTTCTCTTGCCCCTGTCTGCACCTCACTTGCCTCTTTCAGCACCTCTGTTGCTTTTTTCTGCAGCTCTCTGCATCTTTCTGCACCTCTCTTGCCTCTTTCTGCACCTCTCTTGCACCTTTCTACACCTCACTTGCCTCTTTCTGTACTTCTCATGCTTCTTTCTACAGCTCTCTTGCCTCTTTCTGCTCCTCTCTTGCCTCTTTCTGTATTTCTCTTGCCTGTTTCTGCACTTCCCTTGCCTCTTTCTGTACCTCTCTTGCCTCTTTCTGCACCTCACTTGCCTCTTTCTACCCCTCACTCTCTTCGTTCTGCACCTCTCTTGCCTCTTTCTGTACATCTCTTGCCTCTTTCTGCACCTCAAGTGCCTATTTCTGCACTTCTATTGCCTCTTTCTACACTTATCTTGCCTCTTTCTATACCACTCTTGCCTCTTTCTGCACCTCACTTGCCACTTTCTGCACTTCTCTTGCCTCTTTCAGTACCACTCTTGCCTCTTTCTGCACCTCTGTTGGTTTATTCTGCACTGCTCTTGCTTCTTTCTGCACCTCTGTTGTAAATGTATGCATCCCTCTTGCCTCTTTCAGCACCCCTCTTCCGTCTTTCTACACCTCTCTTACCTCTGTCTGCACACCTGTTCCCTCTTTCTGCACCCCTTTTGCCTGTTTCTGCAACTCTCTTGCCTCTTTCTGCAGTTCTTTTGCCTCCTTCTGCACCTCTGTTGCTTCTTTCTGCATTTGTCTTGCCTCTTTCTGTACCCCTCTAGCCTCCTTCTGCACCCCTGTTGCTTCTTTCTGCCTTCTCTTGCTTCTTTCTGTACCTCTCTTGCTTCTTTCTGCACCCATCTTGCCTTTTTGCCCCCCTCCTCCCTCTTTCTGCACCTCTCTTGCCTCTTTCTATACCTCTGTTGCTTCTTTCTGCACTTCTTTTGCCTCTTTCTGCACCTCTCTTGCTTCTTTCTGCACCCCGTTGTCTCTTTCTGCACTCGTCTTCCCTCTTTCTGCACCTCTCTTGCTTCTTTCTCCACTTCTCTTGCTTCTTTCTGCACCTCTCTTGCTTCTTTATGTACCCTTCTTCCCTTTATTGCATCCCTCTTGCCTCTTTCTGCAGTTATCTTGCAATTTTCTGCAGCTCTCTTGCCTCTTTCTGCACCTCACTTGCCTCTTTCTGCACTTCTCTTGCTTCTTTCTACACCTCTGTTGCTTCTTTCAGCAATTCTCTTGCCTCTTTCTGCACTTCTCTTGCTTGTTTCTGCACCTCTCTTGCGTCTTTCTGCACCTCTGTTGCCTCTTTCTGCACCTCACTTGCTTCTTTCTGCACCCTCTTGCCTCTTTCTGCACCCTTCTCCCCTCTTTCTGCAACTCTCTTGCCTCTTTCTGCACCCTTGTTCCCTCTTTCTGTACCTTTCCTGCCTGTTTCTGCACCTCTCTTGCCTCTTTCTGTACCTCTGTTGCTTCTTTCTGCACTTCTCTTGCCATTTTCTGCACTTCTCTTCCTTCTTTGTGCATCCCTCTTGCCTCTTTCTGTACCTCTCTTGCCTCTTTGTGCACCTCTCCTACCTCTTTCTGCACCCCTCATCCCTCATGCCTCTTTTTGCACCTCTGTTGGTTCTTTCTGCACTGCTCTCACTTCTTTCTGCACCTCACTTGCCCTTTTCTGCACTTCTCTTGCTTCTTTCTACACCTCTGTTGCTTCTTTCTGCACTTCTTTTGCCTCTTTCTGCACATCTCTTGCTTCTTTCTGCACCCCGTTGTATCTTTCTGCACTCGTCTTCCTTCTTTCTGCACCTCTCTTGCTTCTTTCTGCACTTCTCTTGCTTCTTTCTGCACCTCTCTTGCTTCTTTATGTACCCTTCTTCCCTTTTTTGCATCCCTCTTGCCTCTTCCTGCAGTTATCTTGCAATTTTCTGCATCTCTCTTGCCTCTTTCTGCACTTCTCTTGCTTGTTTCTACACCTCTCTTGCGTCTTTCTGCACCCTTCTCCCCTCTTTCTGCAACTCTCTTGCCTCTTTCTGCACCCTTGTTCCCTCTTTCTGTACCTTTCCTGCCTGTTTCTGCACCTCTCTTGCCTCTTTCTGTACCTCTGTTGCTTTTTTCTGCACTTCTCTTGCCATTTTCTGCACTTCTCTTCCTTCTTTGTGCATCCCTCTTGCCTCTTTCTGTACCTCTCTTGCCTCTTTGTGCACCTCTCCTACCTCTTTCTGCACCCCTCATCCCTCATGCCTCTTTTTGCACCTCTGTTGGTTCTTTCTGCACTGCTCTCACTTCTTTCTGCACCTCACTTGCCCTTTTCTGCACTTCTCTTGCTTCTTTCTACACCTCTGTTGCTTCTTTCTGCACTTCTTTTGCCTCTTTCTGCACATCTCTTGCTTCTTTCTGCACCCCGTTGTATCTTTCTGCAATCGTCTTCCTTCTTTCTGCACCTCTCTTGCTTCTTTCTGCACTTCTCTTGCTTCTTTCTGTACCTCTCTTGCTTCTTTATGTACCCTTCTTCCCTTTTTTGCATCCCTCTTGCCTCTTCCTGCAGTTATCTTGCAATTTTCTGCATCTCTCTTGCCTCTTTCTGTACTTCTCATGCTTCTTTCTACACCTCTCTTGCCTCTTTCTGCTCCTCTCTTGCCTCTTTCTGCATTTCTCTTGCCTGTTTCTGCACTTCACTTGCCTCTTTCTGTACCTCTCTTGCCTCTTTCTGCACCTCACTTGCCTCTTTCTGCACATCACTCTCTTCGTTCTGCACCTCTCTTGCCTCTTTCTGCACTTCTCTTTCTGCATTTCTCTTGGTTCTTTCTGTACCTTTCTTCCTCTTTCTGCACCTCACTGTCTGCTTTCTGCACTTCACTTGCCTCTTTCTGCACTTCTCTTGCCCCTGTCTGCACCTCACTTGCCTCTTTCAGCACCTCTGTTGCTTTTTCTGCAGCTCTCTGCATCTTTCTGCACCTCTCTTGCCTCTTTCTGCACCTCTCTTGCACCTTTCTACACCTCACTTGCCTCTTTCTGTACTTCTCATGCTTCTTTCTACAGCTCTCTTGCCTCTTTCTGCTCCTCTCTTGCCTCTTTCTGTATTTCTCTTGCCTGTTTCTGCACTTCCCTTGCCTCTTTCTGTACCTCTCTTGCCTCTTTCTGCACCTCACTTGCCTCTTTCTACCCCTCACTCTCTTCGTTCTGCACCTCTCTTGCCTCTTTCTGTACATCTCTTGCCTCTTTCTGCACCTCAAGTGCCTATTTCTGCACTTCTATTGCCTCTTTCTACACTTATCTTGCCTCTTTCTATACCACTCTTGCCTCTTTCTGCACCTCACTTGCCACTTTCTGCACTTCTCTTGCCTCTTTCAGTACCACTCTTGCCTCTTTCTGCACCTCTGTTGGTTTATTCTGCACTGCTCTTGCTTCTTTCTGCACCTCTGTTGCAAATGTATGCATCCCTCTTGCCTCTTTCAGCACCCCTCTTCCGTCTTTCTACACCTCTCTTACCTCTGTCTGCACACCTGTTCCCTCTTTCTGCACCCCTTTTGCCTGTTTCTGCAACTCTCTTGCCTCTTTCTGCAGTTCTTTTGCCTCCTTCTGCACCTCTGTTGCTTCTTTCTGCACTTGTCTTGCCTCTTTCTGTACCCCTCTAGCCTCCTTCTGCACCCCTGTTGCTTCTTTCTGCCTTCTCTTGCTTCTTTCTGTACCTCTCTTGCTTCTTTCTGCACCCATCTTGCCTTTTGCCCCCCTCCTCCCTCTTTCTGCACCTCTCTTGCCTCTTTCTATACCTCTGTTGCTTCTTTCTGCACTTCTTTTGCCTCTTTCTGCACCTCTCTTGCTTCTTTCTGCACCCCGTTGTCTCTTTCTGCACTCGTCTTCCCTCTTTCTGCACCTCTCTTGCTTCTTTCTCCACTTCTCTTGCTTCTTTCTGCACCTCTCTTGCTTCTTTATGTACCCTTCTTCCCTTTATTGCATCCCTCTTGCCTCTTTCTGCAGTTATCTTGCAATTTTCTGCACCTCTCTTGCCTCTTTCTGCACCTCACTTGCCTCTTTCTGCACTTCTCTTGCTTCTTTCTACACCTCTGTTGCTTCTTTCAGCAATTCTCTTGCCTCTTTCTGCACTTCTCTTGCTTGTTTCTGCACCTCTCTTGCGTCTTTCTGCACCTCTGTTGCCTCTTTCTGCACCTCAATTGCTTCTTTCTGCACCCTCTTGCCTCTTTCTGCACCCTTCTCCCCTCTTTCTGCAACTCTCTTGCCTCTTTCTGCACCCTTGTTCCCTCTTTCTGTACCTTTCCTGCCTGTTTCTGCACCTCTCTTGCCTCTTTCTGTACCTCTGTTGCTTCTTTCTGCACTTCTCTTGCCATTTTCTGCACTTCTCTTCCTTCTTTGTGCATCCCTCTTGCCTCTTTCTGTACCTCTCTTGCCTCTTTGTGCACCTCTCCTACCTCTTTCTGCACCCCTCATCCCTCATGCCTCTTTTTGCACCTCTGTTGGTTCTTTCTGCACTGCTCTCACTTCTTTCTGCACCTCACTTGCCCTTTTCTGCACTTCTCTTGCTTCTTTCTACACCTCTGTTGCTTCTTTCTGCACTTCTTTTGCCTCTTTCTGCACATCTCTTGCTTCTTTCTGCACCCCGTTGTATCTTTCTGCACTCGTCTTCCTTCTTTCTGCACCTCTCTTGCTTCTTTCTGCACTTCTCTTGCTTCTTTCTGCACCTCTCTTGCTTCTTTATGTACCCTTCTTCCCTTTTTGCATCCCTCTTGCCTCTTCCTGCAGTTATCTTGCAATTTTCTGCATCTCTCTTGCCTCTTTCTGCACTTCTCTTGCTTGTTTCTACACCTCTCTTGCGTCTTTCTGCACCCTTCTCCCCTCTTTCTGCAACTCTCTTGCCTCTTTCTGCACCCTTGTTCCCTCTTTCTGTACCTTTCCTGCCTGTTTCTGCACCTCTCTTGCCTCTTTCTGTACCTCTGTTGCTTCTTTCTGCACTTCTCTTGCCATTTTCTGCACTTCTCTTCCTTCTTTGTGCATCCCTCTTGCCTCTTTCTGTACCTCTCTTGCCTCTTTGTGCACCTCTCCTACCTCTTTCTGCACCCCTCATCCCTCATGCCTCTTTTTGCACCTCTGTTGGTTCTTTCTGCACTGCTCTCACTTCTTTCTGCACCTCACTTGCCCTTTTCTGCACTTCTCTTGCTTCTTTCTACACCTCTGTTGCTTCTTTCTGCACTTCTTTTGCCTCTTTCTGCACATCTCTTGCTTCTTTCTGCACCCCGTTGTATCTTTCTGCACTCGTCTTCCTTCTTTCTGCACCTCTCTTGCTTCTTTCTGCACTTCTCTTGCTTCTTTCTGCACCTCTCTTGCTTCTTTATGTACCCTTCTTCCCTTTTTTGCATCCCTCTTGCCTCTTCCTGCAGTTATCTTGCAATTTTCTGCATCTCTCTTGCCTCTTTCTGCACTTCTCTTGCTTGTTTCTACACCTCTCTTGCGTCTTTCTGCACCTATGTTGCCTCTTTCTGTACCTCACTTGCTTCTTTCTGCACCCTCTTGCATCTTTCTGCACACTTCTCCCCTCTTTCTGCATCTCTCTTGCCTCTTTCTGCACCCTTGTTCCCTCTTTCTGCACCTTTCCTGCCTGTTTCTGCACCTCTCTTGCCTCTTTCTGTACCTCTGTTGCTTCTTTCTGCACTTCTCTTGCCATTTTCTGCACTTCTCTTCCTTCTTTCTGCATCCCTCCTGCCTCTTTCTGTACCTCTCTTGCCTCTTTGTGCACCTCTCCTACCTCTTTCTGCACCCCTCATCCCTCTTTTTGCACCTCTGTTGGTTCTTTCTGCACTGATCTCACTTCTTTCTGCACCTCACTTGCCCTTTTCTGCACTTCTCTTGCTTCTTTCTACACCTCTGTTGCTTCTTTCAGCAATTCTCTTGCCTCTTTCTGCACTTCTCTTGCTTGTTTCTGCACCTCTCTTGCTTCTTTCTGCACTGCTCTTGCTTCTTTCTGCACCTCTCATGCAAATTTCTGTGTCCCTCTTACCTCTTTCTGCACCCCTGTTCCCTCTTTCTGTACCTTTCTTGCCTGTTTCTGCACCTCTCTTGCCTCTTTCGGCACCTCTGTTGCTTCTTTCTGCACTTCTCTTGCCTCTTTCTGTACCCCTCTTGCCTCTTTAAGCACCTCTGTTGGTTCTTTCTGCACTGCTCTTGCTTCTTTTTGCACCTCTGTTACAAATTTCTGCATCCCTCTTGCCTCTTTCTGTGCCCCTCTTCCCTCTTTCTGCACCTCTCTTGCCTCTGTCTACACATCTGTTCCCTCTTTCTGTACCCCTTTTGCCTGTTTCTGCAACTCTCTTGCCTCTTTCTGCAGTTCTCTTGCCTCTTTCTGCACTTCTCTTGCTTCTTTCTGCACCTTCCTCCTTTTTCTGCACATCTCTTGCCTCTTTCTGCACCTCTCTTGCCTCATTCTGCACATCTCTTGGTTCTTTCTGAACTGCTCTGGCCTCTTTCTGCACCCCTCTTGCCTCTTTGTGCACCTGTTTTGCTTCTTTCTGCACTTCTCTCTCCTCTTTCTGCAACCCTGTTGCCTCTTTCTGGTCCTCTGTTGCTCCTTTCAGCACTTCAATTGCCTCTTTCTGCACCTCTCTTGCTTCTTTCTACACCTCTCTTGCCTCTTTCTGCTCCTCTCTTGCCTCTTTCTGCATTTCTCTTGCCTGTTTCTGCACTTCACTTGCCTCTTTCTGTACTGTCTTGTGGATTGTTACCTGCCTTGTTATGTTGGCCTAGGCCTGGCTGCCATGCTGCTTTTCTTTGCGCACGTTACACTGAGCCGGGCCTCCCTCGCCCTTTGTTCGTGCCAAGTTCTTTTGCACTGTCTGCATTTTCTGTTGTTCACCTTTTTGGGCTCAGTCTGCACAAACATGTACAAGGTCGCATAACAATGTATTTTGGTTCTTCCTGATATGGCCAGTCTCGCGCACCCAGACATAACATTAGGTGCAATTGCCATGAAGAATTTGGTATGCTTTTAATACTGTGGTTTACTAGCGCTTAACACACACTTGGAGAAATCCCTTTCAGTGAGAAGAGCTATGATGTCCTGCTGATGTAATTCTGCATCTAGAGACTGAGGTATGGGGGTTCGCTAGTCAAAGCCCAGAGGTCTTTTATTATTATTATAATAAACTATCTTACTGCAAGGGAGGGTGGTAATGTTATTTATACGTTTATCCACTGAGCTCTGAGATGCTTTCCCCGTTTGTATTCTATGGAATAGTAACCATGCTGCTTATATTAGTCATATGTATTATGCTATTAGTACTGACACGTGTACTGTACATTAGAGCACGTAAGTTGGAATAAACATTTTAACCTATCCAGTGTCTCTTCCTACGCACCTTGTGGACAAGTACGAGTGAGTGACGAAAGAGTGTTCTTGCTTCTGCGAGTCCTGAGATAAAGATACCGTGTTCTGGGTTGTCCAAACATTAGTACTTGGGTGCTAATGGGATGCTAAGCTAGTTGGGTTGGGGTTTTTGGGTGCTACGGTATATGGTGGCAAACCACTGTATTCCGGGGTCCCATTTTCCTGTGCATAGCTCTGTGTATGTGCAGAAACCTTATGACATGGCGCCCAACGTGGGGCTGCTTAACTGCGAGACGCTTGAGTAGTACTTGTGCTTGTCCACAAAACCCTCACGTACGCTTCCGGAGGCGTAAGTGACGGTGATACCTCCTATATTGAACGTTTTATAAGTTCTTTCAAGCTTGAAATTATTAAAAAAGGTTACATAAAAAAACCATTTTGTGCTCCCTGTTAGGTTGTCAGATACAATTGTTTAGTTATGGCTGGTGTGGCGATTGCTGCACATAGTCGAGGAGCACTCCGAGATCACTTACGGGTGTATGGAGTGCCTGATACAGGGATCGATTTGGTCTTTGTGGTTCAAGCCGATCCGGCTTACCACTTTGAGGTGTTTTACACTTGGATCACTTTTGAAGCGGTGGAGGCAGATGATAATCTGTTTCATGAATATAAACCCACCGTTATACCTGCTGACTATCGACCCTATACCAATCTTGAAGTACCTCTCACGGCTTGGCAGCACCGTGTTTGGTTTAATGGCGCCCTACCACAACCAACTACCGCAGTTCGTTTAGGCCCCTTATCAATTCAGGGGCCACTTGGCCTGTATTGGCCGGGTATACCCCGCATCCAAATTATCTGGCATT
Source organism: Calotriton arnoldi (assembly GCA_963921515.1). Lineage (NCBI taxonomy): Eukaryota > Metazoa > Chordata > Amphibia > Caudata > Salamandridae > Calotriton > Calotriton arnoldi. The sequence continues at coordinate 291,737 of CAWUFW010001546.1, forward strand.
ACCGCTTGCGGAACTGCGCACTATGCATACCGAATTGGTACGAGTGCATCGAGCCCTAGTGACATACGTTACAGGTAGCCTACATGGAGCTGCTCCTGTAGTCGCAGGCCAACCAGCTATAGCCGCTGGAGTGACCATAAGTCCTGTCATGGTAAATTCTGTGATGGGCAAACGTCCACAAAATAAGGACGACTATCCTTACTGGCTTGCAGAAAAGTTCGATCAGATAGAAGCAGTGTTTCCCCATACATCCCCAGTAGATAAACATCGCATCCTCACGATAAGTTTGCCAAAAGACACCCTCCCCTTTTTTTTTTTTTTTTTTATCCTTGATTTAATCCTTGACCTATCACGTAAATCATAAGTACGTTCAGAAGAAACCGAAACTGGGGAAGCGCCTCTCGACCCCGGCTTCTTTTGTTGCTTACCCTGTTTTTTCTGTCTCCAACTCTTTTTAGTGAAGACCGGTTTATCATCTTTCTCAGATGCACTTTTTGTTTGTGTAACTTGTGTTTGCGATTGAGTTTGCATTTTTACAAAAGGCTTGTTGCCCAGGCTATTTCTTCCAATTGTTTTATAAGCCCGGGCAATAATTTTCGGTAATTCGCGGGGCCTGTCCAACTCTGGGACCAAAGCCAAAGCATTCGCTACTTGAAAGTTCATAGCATCGCCCTTGACATTTCCAAGGATCAGCTCAGCTACTACATCAAACACTCCCACTAGTCTCATCCCTAATTCCACAGCCGCTTCAGGGCCATGTTCATCCTGTACTTTTTAATTACAGAGGGTAGAACCGTCATGGAAGGAGTTCCAAAACATTTTGAATAAACTGCTGCGAATACCTTACCCCAGTTTTCACATGATGTCAAATCGGGGATTATGTCTTTGTGGGAATTTTCGCATGCGGCACCTTCCATTCGGACCAAGGTCCAGCGTTTGCCTCTAGGGCTTACAAGGATGCAATGGCTTCGCTTGGGGTGCGGGTGAAATTTTCGTCTCCGTATAGGCCTGAGGGCAACTCTATCGTTGAACGAATGAACCGTGACTTAAAGCAATCCTTAACAGCTAGGGTTATAGGTACTGGCAGGAACTGGCTGGCCCATTTGTATACCGTTCAGCGTGCACTTAATAATCTCCCTAGAAGACCTCTGGGTGGGCGGACCCCATACGAAATGCTCTTTGGCATAAGAATGTTTGTGCCTGACCTTGAGGGTCCAGACATCGCGGCGCAATCCGCCAAGTTTGATGTAGATAACCATTCTGCTATGTTACAGGACTTACAAGAAGCCCGAGACAAACTTGCAACTACACATTTGCCTTCAGCCACAGATCCTGCGTTGCAGATTCCGGTAGCCGGCTGGCTTCCAAAGGTTGGAGAACTGGTTCGAGAAAAGGTTGAAAACAAAAAGAATTCGGCCCCTCTTTTCGTGCACTGGTTCCAGTTCTGGGCTTGAAGGGAACACGTACAGTCATTTTACCACCGCTTCCTGGTCGCAAAGAGAACAGATACATCTCAGTTGAAAATGTCAAGCTACAGCGCCTGGCCGATCCTGAATAGTGTCACACCAGCGGTCTCTTGTCCTGCCATTTATCGGACATATGTTCATAGTCCATCTGCGCGAACGATCGCTGATGCTGTAATTGAGATGGTTGATTTGCCTGAATCCTTTGATTTGCCTGACACTATAATTGATCCCCAACTCTCCACCAACATCGACGAGGACGAGTATACATATCCTGCATCTGAATCGGTGGCACATCAACCAATAACGCCACTTGGCCCGACTCGTTATTCCTTTGATTCGGATTCCACCTCTTCAAAAGACCCATCCAAGTTCAGTATTTTTGTATCCTGGTTTAGAGACAATTTTTTGATTCCACCCTGGACATACATCTGGTTGGTACTTTTCTTGATTTTTTTGTTCATGTCCATTGGCTTTGTCACAGTGTTTTTTCTACTAATTAATGGTCACTATTTACCTGAACGCTCTGCTGTAGACTATGTTTCTGGAACTTTGGCTCCTCATTCCTCGTCTCACATCATGAAGCGTGACCACACATTTGTGAACATTTCAGCTTTCCCAGTTGCTGATGGCATCGTATGGGATGCAGTGAACTATCAAATCCATGGTCCGACGGAAATTATTAATGTACCTAATGTCCTTCGTGTTTCAATGGGTGATGTAGTACAAAATAATATTCATTCTGATGATTGGGATGTGCATGCCGTTGAAGCATTGTTTGCCGATTTAAAATATTATGCATCTTTTAATGCTGAAGATCTATATATGAATTCTGCTAATTATGCCGATTTGTATTGTTACCAACATTGGGGTAATCATTTTCTCCATAAGCCAAGTGCCCTGCGTTGTTCTGTTAACTACACCCAATGGGAACATTGTCCAAACCCCTTGCCAGGTAGCTCACAAACTCTTCGAAATAAGTTTACTTATTTTACTGATTTCAATCGGTCGAACCCTGCATCCTATTATTTTAGACTTAATACCACATCGACTCAGAAAATTATGTTAACACACACCAAATTGCTTTATTCGGGTTCCTTTTTAAGTGCCCTAGCAGTGGGTGGTTATGAGTACTGGGAGGATACAATAGATTTGAAATCCATTTGGGGCTCCAAGCCATGGCAGGTACAGGGGACCGAGGCATTACATCGTGCTTGCCTCATCCCTGCCCAAATTATGTTCCTCAATGTCTCCATCTATCAGACTACATGTTGGGGCTTAGCAACCACTAAGCAATTGAATACGCCATCAATACCATCCCTGTCGAGTTTTCCTAATGAAAGCTCACGATTCAATCTGTCCCTCGTGTCCCTGCAGGCAATGTTACAAAATAATTCGTTTAATGTTTCTGAGCTGGTTCAGTCACCCTGGTTAGTATGGCCTATATCATCTAATGCATGTCAAATGCGTTTTCACGATTCTGGTGCTAGCTACACACAGAATAGGCCTGATCCGAGGTTTACTGATGCCCGTACTGTCACTACATACTCTGTTGGTAAATTATGCAAACAATGGCTGCAACATTCGTCCCTTGATTCTGTTAAACAACATTTGTCCCTCCTTTCAGGCAATATTGATCTGTCCGATTTTGTTTTGGGACCTCGTGGTCCCCGACCTAAGAGATTCATTTATGAAACGTATAATGAACTCTGGAAGCTATCACAAATTGAAGCTGCTTCCCGTCTTCGGGAAATAGATCAAGCAAATTTGGAAAAGGTGCTTGCTGTTGTAGACAATAGTATTAATACCCTGTCTTCTCGCATTTATACTTTAGAGAATATTGTGTCCTCTGTTGTTGATATTGTACAAGATGATGTTTCTGTGTTATATCATGGTCAGAATCAATTGCGTTCAGTTATGCAGTTTGCATGGACTTTACAAACGCTCAAGTTAGGTAAAGTTCCTTGGCATTTTTTGAACACCTCTGCCTTGTTTCTACCTTTTAACTTAACTGACAAACAGCAATTTATGTCCATGAAAGATGCAACTTACACTCTATTACATATCGAAAAGATGGACCCTTTGCCGTTCTCTGTTGCAGAACTTGATTCTGCTGTATGGCTAGTTCATGGGGTCATCGCTTTACCTTTTTCCTTGTTTGAATTTGACTCGTGCATGAAACATTATCCTGTGGGCCGTTACCGGCCCTTGGGCAGTGCTTTCCTGCATGAACTCTGGTCCTTGCCTTTCATGTATAAATGCCTTCGGGACGGCAAGGAAGTCTTTCTCACGGGGGAGTACTGCGACTCGACTATGGGTCATTCGCTTATTTGTAAACACATTAAATTGCATGGCTCATGTAGCGTTTCCGCTCCTAATCTTGCTTGTGTGCTGAAAGGTATTCCTGCTCCTGTTATTTCTCCTACTTTCACTCTCCTTTCCAATGGTAGTTATTTACTTTTAAATAACGAAAACTGTTGTGGCCTGCAGGCTGGCATTCCTTACATTGTAACAGTTTCGCACAGGGTTGTCTGCTGCAAAAATGTGCTTTTTCCTCCCCCTCATGGCAAGGTTGATATCTCTATTTGGCCTTCCATCCCTACCATGGAAGCAGATTTCAATAGACTGAGCAGAATAAAGGCACTATTATTAAACGAGGAAGTTATGCTCACGTCCGCCCGGGAGACATTCATTCTCCAGGTGGCGAGTACCCACAGTGAAATACAGGCCCTTTTGAACACTAATCTCCCCCAACATTTTGGGGAGTTAATTCATCGTATTTTTAATGCATCTAACACAGAGGGTCTGGTACACTTTTTTAAGGTCGTGGGGTCGGGCTTGGTGTCCTCCTTCCAAACTATTTTTGGTGTCATCCCGGCGTTTATTCATTCTATTTTTTCCAGTGTCTTTGGCGGTTTCCCATTGATCCTCGCTTTAGCGGCTGGTGTCTTGCTCTTAATTTGCTTTCTGCGCAATGGCTGCTCCCCGATGGGACCTGCTCGATCCAGAACGCCTCCAGCTGCTCCGTGAGCGCCTTTTGGCCGGTTTTGGTGTCTTGCCATTGGCGACACTGAGTGTGTCATATACTCTTTCATTTCGCTTTGCGTATTTCACTTGCGTGCAACCTGTGATGACTTGTGTCCGCTGTCCTTTCACCTGGACTCTGGATTATTGCCTCTCCAATTCGTCATTGTCGGTTCCGGATTTTGTTCAGTTGATGGGTCCCTTAGAGGCCCATGAGCAGGACTGTTCCGTTGCTGGCTGTATGGCGCGTGCGGCTGCACTGGGGATTTTGGCGCAATGGGATATCTGGGCGGCTGCCCAGGATCTCCTACAACGAAGCTGTTTCAATTATCACGCAAGCTGTCCCGCATTGCTTCTGGATGCTCCCTTTGTTGAGGAGCATTCCTGCTCTTTGATCTCATGGATTGGATGGCATCTATGTTTTTTGACAATTCCAATGATGAACTCTTGGAGGGTATGGCTTTTCTCTGCACTTACACTTTCATGGATTGACCTGCCCTTCGCCGTTTGGGCGCTCCCTGTGCTCCAACGGCTGTGTTTTTCCTCTGATGGGCCTCTGTCCTGGCCTCTGGACTGACCAGGGAGGGTGTCTTGTGGATTGTTACCTGCCTTGTTATGTTGGCCTAGGCCTGGCTGCCATGCTGCTTTTCTTTGCGCACGTTACACTGAGCAACTTTCTGCACTTCTCTTGCCTCTTTCAGTACCACTCTTGCCTCTTTCTGCACCTCTGTGGGTTTATTCTGCACTGCTCTTGCTTCTTTCTGCACCTCTGTTGCAAATTTATGCATCCCTCTTGCCTCTTTCAGCACCCCTCTTCCGTCTTTCTTCACCTCTCTTACCTCTGTCTGCACACCTGTTCCCTCTTTCTGTACCCTTTTGCCTGTTTCTGCAACTTTCTTGCCTCTTTCTGCAGTTCTTTTGCCTCCTTCTGCACCTCTGTTGCTTCTTTCTGCACTTGTCTTGCCTCTTTCTGTACCCCTCTAGCCTCCTTCTGCACCCCTGTTGTTTCTTTCTGCCTTCTCTTGCTTCTTTCTGTACCTCTCTTGCTTCTTTCTGCACCCATCTTGCCTTTTTGCACCCCTCCTCCCTCTTTCTGCACCTCTCTTGCCTCTTTCTATACCTCTGTTGCTTCTTTCTGCACTTCTTTTGCCTCTTTCTGCACCTCGTTGTCTCTTTCTGCACTCGTCTTCCCTCTTTCTGCACCTCTCTTGCTTCTTTCTCCACTTCTCTTGCTTCTTTCTGCACCTCTCTTGCTTCTTTATATACCCTTCTTCCCTTTTTTGCATCCCTCTTGCCTCTTTCTGCAGTTATCTTGCAATTTTCTGCACCTCTCTTGCCTCTTTCTGCACCTCACTTGCCTCTTTCTGCACTTCTCTTGCTTCTTTCTACACCTCTGTTGCTTCTTTCAGCAATTCTCTTGCCTCTTTCTACACTTCTCTTGCTTGTTTCAGCACCTCTCTTGCGTCTTTCTGCACCTCTGTTGCCTCTTTCTGCACCTCACTTGCTTCTTTCTGCACCCTCTTGCCTCTTTCTGCACCCTTCTCCCCTCTTTCTGCAACTCTCTTGCCTCTTTCTGCACCCTTGTTCCCTCTTTCTGTACCTTTCCTGCCTGTTTCTGCACCTCTCTTGCCTCTTTCTGTACCTCTGTTGCTTCTTTCTGTACTTCTCTTGCCATTTTCTGCACTTCTCTTCCTTCTTTGTGCATCCCTCCTGCCTCTTTCTGTACCTCTCTTCCCTCTTTGTGCACCTCTCCTACCTCTTTCTGCACCCCTCATCCCTCATGCCTCTTTTTGCACCTCTGTTGGTTCTTTCTGCACTGCTCTCACTACTTTCTGCACCTCACTTGCCCTTTTCTGCACTTCTCTTGCTTCTTTCTACACCTCTGTTGCTTCTTTCAGCAATTCTCTTGCCTCTTTCTGCACCTCTCTTGCGTCTTTCTGCACCTCTGTTGCCTCTTTCTGCACCTCACTTGCTTCTTTCTGCACCCTCTTGCCTCTTTTTGCACCCTTCTCCCCTCTTTCTGCATCTCTCTTGCCTCTTTCTGCACCCTTGTTCCCTCTTTCTGCACCTTTCCTGCCTGTTTCTGCACCTCTCTTGCCTCTTTCTGTACCTCTGTTGCTTCTTTCTGCACTTCTCTTTCCATTTTCTGCACTTCTCTTCCTTCTTTCTGCATCCCTCCTGCCTCTTTCTGTACCTCTCTTGCCTCTTTGTGCACCTCTCCTACCTCTTTGTGCACCCCTCATGCCTTTTTTGCACCTCTGTTGGTTCTTTCTGCACTGATCTCACTTCTTTCTGCACCTCACTTGCCCTTTTCTGCACTTCTCTTGCTTCTTTCTACACCTCTGTTGCTTCTTTCAGCAATTCTCTTGCCTCTTTCTGCACTTCTCTTGCTTGTTTCTGCACCTCTCTTGCTTCTTTCTGTACTTCTCTTGCTTCTTTCTGCACTGCTCTGGCTTCTTTCTGCACCTCTCATGCAAATTTCTGTATCCCTCTTACCTCTTTCTGCACCTCTGTTCCCTCTTTCTGTACCTTTCTTGCCTGTTTCTGCACCTCTCTTGCCTCTTTCGGCACCTCTGTTGCTTCTTTCTGCACTTCTCTTGCCTCTTTCTGTACCCCTCTTGCCTCTTTAAGCACCTCTGTTGGTTCTTTCTGCACTGCTCTTGCTTCTTTTTGCAGCTCTGTTACAAATTTCTGCATCCCTCTTGCCTCTTTCTGTGCCCCTCTTCCCTCTTTCTGCACCTCTCCTGCCTCTGTCTACACATCTGTTCCCTCTTTCTGCACCCCTTTTGCCTGTTTCTGTAACTCTCTTGCCTCTTTTTGCAGTTCTCTTGTCTCTTTCTGCACTTCTCTTGCTTCTTTCTGCACCTTCCTCCTTTTTCTGCACATCTCTTGCCTCTTTCTGCACCTCTCTTGCCTCATTCTGCACATCTCTTGGTTCTTTCTGAACTGCTCTGGCCTCTTTCTGCACCCCTCTTGCCTCTTTGTGCACCTGTTTTGCTTCTTTCTGCACTTCTCTCTCCTCTTTCTGCACCCCTGTTGCCTCTTTCTGGTCCTCTGTTGCTCCTTTCAGCACTTCAATTGCCTCTTTCTGCACCTCTCTTGCCTCTTTCTCCACCTCACTTGCCTCTTTCTGTACTTCTCATGCTTCTTTCTACACCTCTCTTGCCTCTTTCTGCTCCTCTCTTGCCTCTTTCTGCATTTCTCTTGCCTGTTTCTGCACTTCACTTGCCTCTTTCTGTACCTCTCTTGCCTCTTTCTGCACCTCACTTGCCTCTTTCTGCACATCACTCTCTTCGTTCTGCACCTCTCTTGCCTCTTTCTGCACTTCTCTTTCTGCATTTCTCTTGGTTCTTTCTGTACCTTTCTTCCTCTTTCTGCACCTCACTGTCTGCTTTCTGCACTTCACTTGCCTCTTTCTGCACTTCTCTTGCCCCTGTCTGCACCTCACTTGCCTCTTTCAGCACCTCTGTTGCTTTTTTCTGCAGCTCTCTGCATCTTTCTGCACCTCTCTTGCCTCTTTCTGCACCTCTCTTGCACCTTTCTACACCTCACTTGCCTCTTTCTGTACTTCTCATGCTTCTTTCTACAGCTCTCTTGCCTCTTTCTGCTCCTCTCTTGCCTCTTTCTGTATTTCTCTTGCCTGTTTCTGCACTTCCCTTGCCTCTTTCTGTACCTCTCTTGCCTCTTTCTGCACCTCACTTGCCTCTTTCTACCCCTCACTCTCTTCGTTCTGCACCTCTCTTGCCTCTTTCTGTACATCTCTTGCCTCTTTCTGCACCTCAAGTGCCTATTTCTGCACTTCTATTGCCTCTTTCTACACTTATCGTGCCTCTTTCTATACCACTCTTGCCTCTTTCTGCACCTCACTTGCCACTTTCTGCACTTCTCTTGCCTCTTTCAGTACCACTCTTGCCTCTTTCTGCACCTCTGTTGGTTTATTCTGCACTGCTCTTGCTTCTTTCTGCACCTCTGTTGCAAATGTATGCATCCCTCTTGCCTCTTTCAGCACCCCTCTTCCGTCTTTCTACACCTCTCTTACCTCTGTCTGCACACCTGTTCCCTCTTTCTGCACCCCTTTTGCCTGTTTCTGCAACTCTCTTGCCTCTTTCTGCAGTTCTTTTGCCTCCTTCTGCACCTCTGTTGCTTCTTTCTGCACTTGTCTTGCCTCTTTCTGTACCCCTCTAGCCTCCTTCTGCACCCCTGTTGCTTCTTTCTGCCTTCTCTTGCTTCTTTCTGTACCTCTCTTGCTTCTTTCTGCACCCATCTTGCCTTTTTGCACCCCTCCTCCCTCTTTCTGCACCTCTCTTGCCTCTTTCTATACCTCTGTTGCTTCTTTCTGCACTTCTTTTGCCTCTTTCTGCACCTCTCTTGCTTCTTTCTGCACCCCGTTATCTCTTTCTGCACTCGTCTTCCCTCTTTCTGCACCTCTCTTGCTTCTTTCTCCACTTCTCTTGCTTCTTTCTACACCTCTCTTGCTTCTTTATGTACCCTTCTTCCCTTTATTGCATCCCTCTTGCCTCTTTCTGCAGTTATCTTGCAATTTTCTGCACCTCTCTTGCCTCTTTCTGCACCTCACTTGCCTCTTTCTGCACTTCTCTTGCTTCTTTCTACACCTCTGTTGCTTCTTTCAGCAATTCTCTTGCCTCTTTCTGCACTTCTCTTGCTTGTTTCTGCACCTCTCTTGCGTCTTTCTGCACCTCTGTTGCCTCTTTCTGCACCTCACTTGCTTCTTTCTGCACCCTCTTGCCTCTTTCTGCACCCTTCTCCCCTCTTTCTGCAACTCTCTTGCCTCTTTCTGCACCCTTGTTCCCTCTTTCTGTACCTTTCCTGCCTGTTTCTGCACCTCTCTTGCCTCTTTCTGTACCTCTGTTGCTTCTTTCTGCACTTCTCTTGCCATTTTCTGCACTTCTCTTCCTTCTTTGTGCATCCCTCTTGCCTCTTTCTGTACCTCTCTTGCCTCTTTGTGCACCTCTCCTACCTCTTTCTGCACCCCTCATCCCTCATGCCTCTTTTTGCACCTCTGTTGGTTCTTTCTGCACTGCTCTCACTTCTTTCTGCACCTCACTTGCCCTTTTCTGCACTTCTCTTGCTTCTTTCTACACCTCTGTTGCTTCTTTCAGCAATTCTCTTGCCTCTTTCTGCACTTCTCTTGCTTGTTTCTGCACCTCTCTTGCTTCTTTCTGCACTTCTCTTGCTTCTTTCTGCACTGCTCTTGCTTCTTTCTGCACCTCTCATGCAAATTTCTGTATCCCTCTTACCTCTTTCTGCACCCCTGTTCCCTCTTTCTGTACCTTTCTTGCCTGTTTCTGCACCTCTCTTGCCTCTTTCGGCACCTCTGTTGCTTCTTTCTGCACTTCTCTTGCCTCTTTCTGTACCCCTCTTGCCTCTTTAAGCACCTCTGTTGGTTCTTTCTGCACTGCTCTTGCTTCTTTTTGCACCTCTGTTACAAATTTCTGCATCCCTCTTGCCTCTTTCTGTGCCCCTCTTCCATCTTTCTGCACCTCTCTTGCCTCTGTCTGCACATCTGTTCCCTCTTTCTGCACCCCTTTTGCCTGTTTCTGCAACTCTCTTGCCTCTTTCTGCAGTTCTCTTGCCTCTTTCTGCACTTCACTACTTCTTTCTGCACCTTCCTCCTTTTTCTGCACATCTCTTGCCTCTTTCTGCACCTCTCTTGCCTCATTCTGCACATCTCTTGGTTCTTTCTGAACTGCTCTGGCCTCTTTCTGCACCCCTCTTGCCTCTTTGTGCACCTGTTTTGCTTCTTTCTGCACTTCTCTCTCCTCTTTCTACATCCCTGTTGCCTCTTTCTGGTCCTCTGTTGCTCCTTTCTGCACTTCAATTGCCTCTTTCTGCACCTCTCTTGCCTCTTTCTGCACCTCACTTGCCTCTTTCTGTACTTCTCATTCTTCTTTCTACACCTCTCCTGCCTCTTTCTGCTCCTCTCTTGCCTCTTTCTGCATTTCTCTTGCCTGTTTCTGCACTTCCCTTGCCTCTTTCTGTACCTCTCTTGCCTCTTTCTGCACCTCACTTGCCTCTTTCTGCACATCACTCTCTTCGTTCTGCACCTCTCTTGCCTCTTTCTGCACTTCTCTTGCCTCTTTCTGCATTTTTCTTGGTTCTTTCTGTACCTTTCTTCCTCTTTCTGCACCTCAGTGTCTTCTTTCTGCACTTCACTTGCCTCTTTCTGCACTTCTCTTGCCCCTGTCTGCACCTCACTTGCCTCTTTCAGCACCTCTGTTGCTTTTTTCTGCAGCTCTCTTGCCTCTTTCTGCACCTCTCTTGCCTCTTTCTGCACCTTTCTTGCCTCTTTCTGCACCTCACTTGCCTCTTTCTGCACTTCTCATGCTTCTTTCTACAGCTCTCTTGTCTCTTTCTGCTCCTCTCTTGCCTCTTTCTGCATTTCTCTTGCCTGTTTCTGCACTTTCCTTGCCTCTTTCTGTATCTCTCTTGCCTCTTTCTGCACCTCACTTGCCTCTTTCTGCACCTCACTCTCTTCGTTCTGCACCTCTCTTGCCTCTTTCTGTACCTCTCTTGCCTCTTTCTGCACCTCAAGTGCCTCTTTCTGCACTTCTGTTGCCTCTTTCTACACTTATCTTGCCTCTTTGTATACCACTCTTGCCTCTTTCTGCACCTCACTTGCCACTTTCTGAACTTTTCTTGCCCCTTTCAGTACCACTCTTGCCTCTTTCTGCACCTCTGTTGGTTTATTCTGCACTGCTCTTGCTTCTTTCTGCACCTCTGTTGCAAATTTATGCATCCCTCTTGCCTCTTTCAGCACCCCTCTTCCGTCTTTCTACACCTCTCTTGCCTCTGTCTGCACACCTGTTCCCTCTTTCTGCACCCCTTTTGCCTGTTTCTGCAACTCTCTTGCCTCTTTCTGCAGTTCTTTTGCCTCCTTCTGAACCTCTGCTGCTTCTTTCTGCACTTATCTTTCCTCTTTCTGTACCCCTCTAGCCTCCTTCTGCACCCCTGTTGCTTCTTTCTGCCTTCTCTTGCTTCTTTCTGTACCTCTCTTGCTTCTTTCTGCACCCATCTTGCCTTTTTGCACCCCTCCTCCCTCTTTCTGCACCTCTCTTGCCTCTTTCTATACCTCTGTTGCTTCTTTCTGCACTTCTTTTGCCTCTTTCTGCACCTCTCTTGCTTCTTTCTGCACCCCGTTGTCTCTTTCTGCACTCGTCTTCCCTCTTTATGCACCTCTCTTGCTCTTTCTGCTCTTCTCTTGCTTCTTTCTGCACCTCTCTTGCTTCTTTATGTACCCTTCTTCCGTTTTTTGCATCCCTCTTGCCTCTTTCTGCAGTTATCTTGCAATTTTCTGTACCTCTCTTGCCTCTTTCTGCACCTCACTTGCCTCTTTCTGCACTTCTCTTGCTTCTTTCTACATCTCTGTTGCTTCTTTCAGCAATTCTCTTGCCTCTTTCTGCACTTCTCGTGCTTGTTTCTGCACCTCTCTTGCGTCTTTCTGCACCTCTGTGGCCTCTTTCTGCACCTCACTTGCTTCTTTCTGCACCCTCTTGCCTCTTTCTGCACCCTTCTCCCCTCTTTCTGCTTCTCTCTTGCCTCTTTCTGCACCCTTGTTCCCTCTTTCTGCACCTTTCCTGCCTGTTTCTGCACCTCTCTTGCCTCTTTCTGTACCTTTGTTGCTTCTTTCTGCACTTCTCTTGCCATTTTCTGCACTTCTCTTCCTTCTTTCTGCATCCCTCCTGCCTCTTTCTGTACCTCTCTTGCCTCTTTGTGCACCTTTCCTACCTCTTTCTGCACCACTCATCCCTCATGCCTCTTTTTGCACCTCTGTTGGTTCTTTCTGCACTGCTCTCACTTCTTTCTGCACCTCACTTGCCCTTTTCTGCACTTCTCTTGCTTCTTTCTACACCTCTGTTGCTTCTTTCAGCAATTCTCTTGCCTCTTTCTGCACTTCTCTTGCTTGTTTCTGCACCTCTCTTGCTTCTTTCTGCACTTCTCTTGCTTCTTTCTGCACTGCTCTTGCTTCTTTCTGCACCTCTCATGCAAATTTCTGTATCCCTCTTACCTCTTTCTTCACCCCTGTTCCCTCTTTCTGTACCTTTCTTACCTCTTTCTGCACTTCTCTTGCCTCTTTCTGTACCCCTCTTGCCTCTTTAAGCACCTCTGTTGGTTCTTTCTGCACTGCTCTTGCTTCTTTTTGCACCTCTGTTACAAATTTCTGCATCCCTCTTGCCTCTTTCTGTGCCCCTCTTTCTGCACCTCTCTTGCCTTTGTCTGCACATCTGTTCCCTCTTTCTGCACCCCTTTTTCCTGTTTCTGCAACTCTCTTGCCTCTTTCTGCAGTTCTCTTGCCTCTTTCTGCACTTCTCTTGCTTCTTTCTGCACCTTCCTCCTTTTTCTCCACATCTCTTGCCTCTTTCTGCACCTCTCTTGCCTCATTCTGCACATCTCTTGGTTCTTTCTGAACTGCTCTGGCCTCTTTCTGCACCCCTCTTGCCTCTTTGTGCACCTGTTTTGCTTCTTTCTGCACTTCTCGCTCCTCTTTCTGCACCCCTCTTGCGGCTTTCTGGGTCTCTGTTGCTCCTTTCTGCACTTCAATTGCCTCTTTCTGCACCTCTCTTGCTTCTTTCTGCACCCCTGTTGTCTCTTTCTGCACCCCTGTTGTCTCTTTCTGCTATACCAGTTCGCAGCTAAAACAGTTAAATAGAACCCCAGGGCCCACATGTGTCCATTCTATTTTGCTTGTGGAGCATCAGGACAGGTGTTTACACTGTCGTTTTAATCTCTCTTTAGTCGCTTCCCCCTCATCTCCATCTGGGAAATCCTATAAATTACTTCTGCTTAATTGCAGATCCCTGCCCAAACACACAACGGAGATCTCGATGTTGCTAAAAGACTCAGATCCAGAAGTTCTGTTTCTTACGGAGACCTGGCTCACTTCCAGCTCAGAGCCGGACATTGTCCAAGCACTTCCTCTGGGATATCTAATCCAGAGGAGGGACAGACGACAGGCACGGGCGGTGGTATTGCCATTATTTAGAAAGACCATATGACCTGCCGCCTGGTAGGCAGTCCGTTATTAGACTGCGAGAACGCCCACTTCTCAATAGAATTCACCCCCTCACTTTCACTCTCAGGTATTCTGATTTATCGTCCACCTGGGACAACGGGCCAATTCTGTAAATCCCTGTTGGAAACAGTCATTAATCTCGCTAGCACTTCTGCTAACTTTACTCTCCTCAGAGATTTTAATTTGCACTTTGATGACCCCGCAACACTGATGGCTACCGGACTAGCTCGAGACCTCATGGCCTGTCAACTGCACCAGAAGGTTCCTCAAGCAACCCATATTAAAGGCCACCTCCTTGACCCTATTTTCTCTAGTTTGGGGGAACTAAAAGGGAAAGCTCCCATCCCTATCCTGTGGTCTGACCATTTTTTAATCCCTTTACTTTGGTCCCCACTAACCATCGCCTCACATACCCAGTCGACACGAATACAAATTCGTCCTTGGCCCAAACTCCCCCTGGAGAGGTGGACTCAGGAACTCGAAAAGACCAAACCGAACCCTGATTCTAATCTAGTTGCAGCTAACAAAAGCCTTACAAACTGGATTGAGGGATCACTCAACACGGTGCTCCCAAAGAAATCAATCCAGAAGAAAGTGGGACCCAACAAGTCCGCATGGTTCTCCCCTAAACTACGTATCCTTAAACAACAATGTAAAAAACTGAAAAGGATTTGGAGGAAAGATTTCTCACCCAATAAGAAACAGGAATACAGGTCGGCCATTGGAACATACAAGGCAGAAATAAAAAGAGCCCAGGCCGCCTATTACGAGGAAAAGATTTCACTAGCGGCCAATTCCCCTAGAGAAACTTTTCTCATTGCTAAAAAGTTACTTAAAGTCCCCAACCCCCCGGTGGCACCAGACCCATCGGGACACCGCTGCAATGAACTCGCTGAATATTTCTCCACCAAAGTACAAAATATCCTCAAGCGTCTTCCTCAAAGAGACAGTGATACTATAATCGAGCCTACGGACTCGGGTCAGCACGAAAGTGAACATTATTTGGAGACCTATACCCATTGACTCAGGAGTCATTTCTAGGTATCCTTTCATCTGTTAAAACTGGGTCGCCATTGGACCCTGCACCACCTAACATTCTGAAATTGGTAATACCCACAGTTGCCCCCACTATCACCAGCCTGATCAATGCCTCTCTTGTATCGGGTATGGTCCCCCCGAGTGGAAAAGGGCAATGGTAAAAGCGTTGCTAAAAAAAACTAATTTGGACCCTGCCGACCTGGGCAACTATCGTCCTATTTCGCTCCTTCCTGGAATCAGTAAGATGGCGGAGAAATATGTTAACCACACGCTCTCGGCATTCCTCGAGTCCCATAATTTGCTTCACCCCTCACAAACGGGCTTCCGCCCCCGCCAAGGCACTGAGACTGCCTTGTTAGCGGTGGTGGAAGAATCGAGAAAGATCCTTGACTCAGGGGGATCGTCTGCCATAATCCTCCTCGACCTAAGCGCAGCCTTCGATACAGTGAACCATTGAATTTTGGTTCACCATCTCAGGAGCGCAGGAGTGACCGGCACTGCCCTACTATGGCTCCAATCTTTCCTAGAAGAAAGATTCTTCCAGGTTTTTGAAGGCGACACCTCTTCAAAACCTATCCCCCTTCAGTGCGGAGTCCCTCAGGGTTCATCCCTGAGTCCCACTCTTTTTAATGTGTATATGTCCCCACTGGCGGATATTGTATCTCCCTTTGGGATTCATATAGTAACATATGCCAACGACACACAGCTGGTCGTAGCATTGAGCCAGGCCGACCAGACGTCCACTGACCTCCAGTCCTGCCTCGAGGAAGTTGCCAAGTGGATGAGCTTGTCCCACCTAAAACTGAATGGTGATAAAACCGAGCTTATGCTCCTCGGCAACCATCTAAGCTTTAAATCAAGTACCAAGTGGCCAGCCTGTATGGGCCCGGTACCGACCCCAAAAACCGAGATAAAAAGTCTAGGCATCTGGTTAGATCAAGACCTCACATTTAAAGCTCAAGCCAGGAAGACCGATGCATCATGTTACGGCTTGCTTAGAATGATTCGTAAAGTGCTTCCTCTTTTACCCTGTCAAGCAAAAAAACTGCTGATCCAGGCCCTAATTCTTTCAAGAATAGATTATGGGAACGCCCTATACCTAGGTGCCCCAAACTCAGTGGTCACGAAACTGCAGATCGTACAAAACTCTGCAGCAAGATTGCTCACGGGGACCCACAACTGTTGTTCAGCAAAGCCTGCACTACGCGCCCTCCACTGGCTCCCGGTGCAAGAGAGAATTAATTTTAAAGCCCTCTGCGTTGCCCATAAGTCTCTCGAAGGGAGTGGACCACCTATTATCAAAGCCATGATCTGCCCTTATAAGGCTAACAGAACACTCCGCTCAGATGAGCTCCACCTAGCAGTGGTACCCAGGATCAAGAAGGCCAGACGTGGCGGCCGGCTCTTTTCATACAATGCCGCTAAACTCTGGAATACCCTTCCTCTGCATCTTCGTAGGGAATCCAACCATCTTATATTCTGGAAACAGCTAAAGACCTGGCTTTTTCCGTAGGGGGGCTGTCCACTCTAGTTGCCGCTACAACGCTGGGATGCTCCCGGGTAGCCATGCGCTATATAAAAGCCTTTTCATTCATTCATTCATTCATTCATTCGTTCATTCTGCACTCGTCTTCCTTCTTTCTGTACCTCTCTTGCTTTCTGCACTTCTCTTGCTTCTTTCTGCACCTCTGTTGCTTCTTTCTGCACCCTTCTTCCCTTTTTTGCATCCCTCTTGCCTCTCTCTGCTGTTCTCTTGCCATTTTCTGCATCTCTCTTGCCTCTTTCTGCACCTCACTTGCCTCTTTCTGCACTTCTCTTGCTTCTTTCCACACCTCTGTTGCTTCTTTCAGCAATTCTCTTGCCTCTTTCTGCACTTCTCTTGCTTGTTTCTGCACCTCTCTTGCATCTTTCTTCACCGCTGTTGCCTCTTTCTGCACCTCACTTGCTTCTTTCTGCACCCCTCTTGCCTCTTTCTGCACCCGTCTTTTCTCTTTCTGCACCTCTCTTGCCTTTTTTTGCACCCCTGTTCCCTCTTTCTGCACCTTTCCTGCCTGTTTCTGCACCTCTCTTGCCTCTTTCAGCACCTCTGTTGCTTCTTTCTGCACTTCTCTTCCTTCTTTCTGCACCCCTCCTGCCTCTTCCTGTACCTCTCTTGCCTCTTTGTCCATCTCTCCTACCTTTTTCTGCACCCCTCTTGCCTCTTTTTGCACCTCTGTGAGTTCTTTCTGCATTACTCTTGCTTCTTTCTGCACGTCACTTGCCTCTTTCTGTACTTCTATTGCTTCTTTCTACACCTCTGTTGTTTCTTTCAGCAATTCTCTTGCCTCTTTCTGCACTTCTCTTGCTTGTTTCTGCACCTCTCTTGCGTCTTTCTGCACTTCTGTTGCCTCTTTCTGCACTTCACTTGCTTCTTTCTGCACCTCTCTTGCCTCTTTCGGCACCTCTGTTGCTTCTTTCTGCACTTCTCTTGCCTCTTTCTGCACCTCTGACTTAGAGGTAGTTTTAATCCCTCTTCTCTATTATGTACTAGGGCCTTACAGGGGAGGTCATGCCAATCACAGGGGTACCCCAACCCATAGTGTACCCTAGTGTATGTAGGTATTTTCACTGTATTCTAAGTGTCTTTCAGCATAGCACTGGCTCCGGGCCTGGTTAGTCAGAGTCAGTTACTACCAGTACCAGTCAGCAAAAAGTTGGGGGCACAGGATGACTTTGCAACAAGGCCTCTTTCTACACCTCTGTTGGTTTTTTCTACATATCTCTTGCTTCTTTCTGCACCTTTCTTCGTCTTTCTGGACTTCTGTTACCTCTTTCTGTATTTCTCTTGCTTCTTTCTGTGCTTTTCTTCCTCTTTCTACACATGTCCTACCTCTGTAAGCATAGTTAGAAATTAGCATTTAAAAAACCTTAGAAATTCACTGAAAAATCCACAGGTTTCAGGGACGTTATAGTTAGTTGGACATTTCACTCGTACAAAACCATCAAAATTCGGCCAATTATAGCTAGTTGAGCTAACTATAACTTGCGCCCCCGCAATGCACTGCTGATGACGTCACATATTACATCATTCATGACATGGTCTGAGCAGAAGGCTCAATTGAAGGGACATTGTAATGCAGCAGTGACAGTATCCTTGATTTGAGCAGCCATAGATGGTTTATTCGAAAAATGTTTGAAAGTGACATTTACAACACCCACTGGGGGTTTACTAAAGGTGGAAACTACGCGTACCAGAGTGCTTTGTAGCAGACGCCCACAAGGATTGACCTGATACGCCCACTGGGGTGGGTTTTTGATAATAAATTACAGGTGTTCCAATGTTTTGTTGCAGTCCTCTTTACTTTGGCTTGTGATCAAGAACTCACAGTTCGAAACGCGTAAAGCCCGGATTTGATGTTTGAATGAGGAATCTGTGCAGTGCTGCGGCCAGTGCTTTAAATGGGCCGGTACTGACCGGTACTGAGTACCGGCTTCTTAGATTTATCACTCTGAGTACCGGCACTTCTCTTCTGCCGAGGAGAGTACCGGTACTCTTGAAAAGGGAGGCTCATTGGCTGTGAGTGCTGGCGAGCAGGAGTGGAACGTGTCTCTGGCAGCCAAGGCGCCGCTTCTGTATCCCCGATCTGAGCCCCAGCTGAGCTATTCAGCAGGGCTCATTTGAATAATGTCCCGGTGCTCACCATCACGCTGTGCTTGACAGAGCAGGGTCCGTTCAGATCCTGTGCTGTCAATCACAGTCACACTATCCTGTGCATTTGTGCAAACACAGGAATAATGGCAGTCCCCTGGCAGTGGCAATCAGGCTACGGCCAGTCCGGCCCTGGTGGCAATTAAAAAAGCCATGGTAGGTCAAGACTATAACATGGCTTTTATCATACCCGAGTCTTTTGTGTGCCTGCTTATGTTTGTGTGTTTGCCTGCATTTGTATGCCTGTTTTTTGTAAGAAAAAAGTGAGAGAAAGAGAGAGAGAATCAAAACACTCTCAGGAGGTATTTTAAAGAAAATGGGTGGTACTTTGTGTGTACATGTCTGCTCGGCGACAAAGATTCATAAATAACGTAGTAGGGAAGGTTGGTGGGTGGGTGAGTGAGTGAATGGAGGAGTGAGCAAGGGTGGATGTATAGATGGATGGATGGATGGATGAGTGAAAGCATGGATGGCTGGGTGAAAGAGGGTGGATGATTGGATAAAAGGGCGGATGATGGGTGGATAAGTGAAAGATTGGATGGGTGAATGAAAGGGAGGAAAGATGGATGAAAGGGTGGATGATGGATGAGTGAAAGGAGGGATTGAGTGAAAGGGTGGATGGAATGAAAGGGTGGATGGAATAAAGGAGTGAAAGGGTTGATGGATAGATGAGCGAAAGGATTGATGAATGAGCGAAAAGGTGGATAAAGAAATGGATGAGTGAAAGGATGAATGGATAGGTTTGGAGATGGATGGATGTTATAGGTTTGGATATGAAGAGTGGACAGACGGAATGGTGAAAAACTGAATGATGGATGAAAGACTGAATAGACGACAGAATGTAAAGGTTAAATGGTGGACATCAGCAGGTAAATGGTAGGATGAAAGGATGAATGGATAGATCTATGGAAGAGACTAGATATCTTCTGGGGAGGGTCATGATGATTTGCTTCATTCGCTTTGTTTGCCATAAGAGGTTTGGTTCGAAGTGGGGGTATTTTCAGTGGGTGAGTGGGTGGGTGAGTGAGTGAGTGGATGGATGAGTGAGCAAGGGTGGATGTATGATGGATGGATGAGTGAAAGCATGGATGGCTGGGTGAATGAGGGTGGATGATTGGATAAAAGGGCGGATAATGGGTGGATAAGTGAAAGGTTGGATGGATGAATGTGAGGGAGGGAGGATGGATGAAAGGGTGGATGATGGATGAGTGAAAGGAGGGATTGAGTGAAAGAGTGGATGGAATGAAAGGGTGGATGGAATAAAGGAGTGAAAGGGTTGATGGATAGATGAGCAAAAGGATTGATGAATGAGCGAAAGGGTGGCTAAAGAGATGGATGAGTGAAAGGATGAATGGATAGGTTTGGAGATGGATGGATAGGTTTGGATATGAAGGGTGGACAGACGGAATGGTGAAAAACTGAATGATGGCTGAAAGACTGAATAGATGACAGAATGTAAAGGTTAAATGGTGGACATCAGCAGGTAAATGGTAGGATGAAAGGATGAATGGATAGATCGATGGAAGAGACAAGAGATATCTTCTGGGGAGGGTCATGATTATTTGCTTCATTTGCTTTGGTGCCATAAGAGCTTTGGTTTGAAGTGGGGGTATTTTCAGTTTCTTCCTACTCACGTGCTGAAAAATATATAGTATTGTGCCAAACAACAGCAGTTAACAGTATGGCATTAAGAAGGTGCAACTATTGCAAAAAAAGGAAATGTTAACATATTAAAGCATTTCTCTTTCATATTGTGTAATGAGTTAACTTGCTTTGTTTATATAAACACATTTCTCATGTGTTTTATT
Organism: Calotriton arnoldi; assembly: GCA_963921515.1. NCBI lineage: Eukaryota > Metazoa > Chordata > Amphibia > Caudata > Salamandridae > Calotriton > Calotriton arnoldi. The sequence goes on from CAWUFW010001546.1 coordinate 311,789, forward strand.
ATGTGCTGCAACTAATATAAAAGTTGTTAAGTATCATCATGTCTTGCCCTTAGCCCCGCCCCTAGCCCCGCCCCTCACTACACCTCTAGCTCATTTCAATGAGTACCTGCACTTATTTTTTTCCATTTAAAGCACTGGCTGCGGCCCTCCATGGTATAGAAAACCTTCTGGGAAGGACGTCCCCAAGAGGGAAAGCTCTTTTTTGTGGATGTTTAGCGGCTGTTCCGGCCGCGGTGACGGCCCGCCGCCTAACAGTGGATCTGCGGCGCCCCGATCACGTGGCGCTGATCTGAGCAGAAGGCTCAATTGAAGGGACATTGTAATGCAGCAGTGACAGTATCCTTGATTTGAGCAGCCATAGATGGTTTATTCGAAAAATGTTTGAGAGTGACATTTACAACACCCACTGGGGGTTTACTAAAGGTGGAAACTACGAGTACCAGAGTGCTTTTTAGCACACGCCCACAAGGATTGACCTGATACGCCCACTGGGGCGGGTTTTTGATAATAAATTACAGGTGTTCCACTGTTTTGTTGCAGTCCTCTTTACTTTGGCTTGTGATCAAGAACTCACAGTTCGAAACGCGTAAAGCCCGGATTTGATGTTTGAATGGGGAATCTGTGCAGTGCTGCGGCCCTCCATGGTAGAGAAAACCTTCTGGGAAGGACGTCCCCAAGAGGGAAAGCTCTTTTTTGTGGATGTTTAGCGGCTGTTCCGGCTACGGGGACGGCCCGCAGCCTAACAGTGGATCTGCGGCGACACGATCACGTGGCGCTGATTTGAGCAGAAGGCTCAATTGAAGGGACATTGTAATGCAGCAGTGACAGTATCCTTGATTTGAGCAGCCATAGATGGTTTATTCGAAAAATGTTTGAAAGTGACATTTACAACACCCACTGGGGGTTTACTAAAGGTGGAAACTACGCGTACCAGAGTGCTTTGTAGCAGACGCCCACAAGGATTGACCTGATACGCCCATAAATTACAGGTTTTCCACTGTTTTGTTGCAGTCCTCTTTACTTTGGCTTGTGATCAAGAACTCACAGTTCGAAACGCGTAAAGCCCGGATTTGATGTTTGAATGGGGAATCTGTGCAGTGCTGCGGCCAGTGCTTTAAATGGGCCGGTACTCACCGGTACTGAGTACCGACTTCTTAGATTTATCACTCTGAGTACCGGCACTTCTCTTCTGCCGAGGAGAGTACCGGTACTCTTGAAAAGGGAGGCTCATTGGCTGTGAGTGCTGGCGAGCAGGAGTGGAACGTGTCTCTGGCAGCCAAGGCGCCGCTTCTGTATCCTCGATCTGAGCCCCAGCTGAGCTATTCAGCAGGGCTCATTTGAATAATGTCCCGGTGCTCACCATCACGCTGTGCTTGACAGAGCAGGGTCCGTTCAGATCCTGTGCTGTCAATCACAGTCACACTATCCTGTGCATTTGTGCAAACACAGGAATAATGGCAGTCCCCTGGCAGTGGCAATCAGGCTACGGCCAGTCCGGCCCTGGTGGCAATTAAAAAGCCATGGTAGGTCAAGACTATAACATGGCTTTTATCATACCCGAGTCTTTTGTGTGCCTGCTTATGTTTGTGTGTTTGCCTGCATTTGTATGCCTGTTTTTTGTAAGAAAAAAGTGAGAGAAAGAGAGAGAGAATCAAAACACTCTCAGGAGGTATTTTAAAGAAAATGGGTGGTACTTTGTGTGTACATGTCTGCTCGGCGACAAAGATTCATAAATAACGTAGTAGGGAAGGTTGGTGGGTGAGTGAGTGAATGGAGGAGTGAGCAAGGGTGGATGTATAGATGGATGGATGGATGAGTGAAAGCATGGATGGCTGGGTGAAAGAGGGTGGATGATTGGATAAAAGGGCGGATGATGGGTGGATAAGTGAAAGATTGGATGGGTGAATGAAAGGGAGGAAAGATGGATGAAAGGGTGGATGATGGATGAGTGAAAGGAGGGATTGAGTGAAAGGGTGGATGGAATGAAAGGGTGGATGGAATAAAGGAGTGAAAGGGTTGATGGATAGATGAGCGAAAGGATTGATGAATGAGCGAAAGGGTGGATAAAGAAATGGATGAGTGAAAGGATGAATGGATAGGTTTGGAGATGGATGGATGTTATAGGTTTGGATATGAAGAGTGGACAGACGGAATGGTGAAAAATTGAATGATGGATGAAAGACTGAATAGACGACCGAATGTAAAGGTTAAATGGTGGACATCAGCAGGTAAATGGTAGGATGAAAGGATGAATGGATAGATCTATGGAAGAGACTAGATATCTTCTGGGGAGGGTCATGATGATTTGCTTCATTCGCTTTGTTTGCCATAAGAGGTTTGGTTCGAAGTGGGGGTATTTTCAGTGGGTGAGTGGGTGGGTGAGTGAGTGGATGGATGAGTGAGCAAGGGTGGATGTATGATGGATGGATGAGTGAAAGCATGGATGGCTGGGTGAATGAGGGTGGATGATTGGATAAAAGGGCGGATGATGGGTGGATAAGTGAAAGGTTGGATGGATGAATGTAAGGGAGGGAGGGAGGATGGATGAAAGGGTGGATGATGGATGAGTGAAAGGAGGGATTGAGTGAAAGAGTGGATGGAATGAAAGGGTGGATGGAATAAAGGAGTGAAAGGGTTGATGGATAGATGAGCAAAGGATTGATGAATGAGCGAAAGGGTGGATAAAGAGATGGATGAGTGAAAGGATGAATGGATAGGTTTGGAGATGGATGGATAGGTTTGGATATGAAGGGTGGGCAGACGGAATGGTGAAAAACTGAATGATGGCTGAAAGACTGAATAGATGACAGAATGTAAAGGTTAAATGGTGGACATCAGCAGGTAAATGGTAGGATGAAAGGATGAATGGATAGATCGATGGAAGAGACAAGAGATATCTTCTGGGGAGGGTCATGATTATTTGCTTCATTTGCTTGGTGCCATAAGAGCTTTGGTTTGAAGTGAGGGTATTTTCAGTTTCTTCCTACTCACGTGCTGAAAAATATATAGTATTGTGCCAAACAACAGCAGTTAACAGTATGGCATTAAGAAGGTGCAACTATTGCAAAAAAAGGAAATGTTAACATATTAAAGCATTTCTCTTTCATATTGTGTAATGAGTTAACTTGCTTTGTTTATATAAACACATTTCTCATGTGTTTTATTATGTGCTGCAACTAATATAAAAGTTGTTAAGTATCATCATGTCTTGCCCTTAGCCCCGCCCCTAGCCCCGCCCCTCACTACACCTCTAGCTCATTTCAATGAGTACCTGCACTTATTTTTTTCCATTTAAAGCACTGGCTGCGGCCCTCCATGGTATAGAAAACCTTCTGGGAAGGACGTCCCCAAGAGGGAAAGCTCTTTTTTGTGGATGTTTAGCGGCTGTTCCGGCCGCGCGGACGGCCCGCCGCCTAACAGTGGATCTGTGGATATATATATATATATATATATATGATGCACAATCGGATTCTCTCAGCAGCGCGCTCTGCTACGGGTGCACTCGCAGTGGGGCTGAATCCAAGCCCAAATTAATTTTTTATACAAGGATGCGATGCACACCAGATTCCAGGTTTAAAGCTTATTTATTTTGCTTTCTCTGGCTCCAACCAACGCGTTTCAGCCCAGCAAGGCCTTTGTCACGGTTAGTGAGTCCCTCATTTGTTTCACTATTTATACCATTCACATATTGCCCATAATGAGGCATTGTGGGAAACGTAGTGCTTGTTTGTATTATACATGAATATTTACAATATATACAAAGTTGTCAGTTTCAAGGTGTAATTCATTGCTTTACATACAGTAATTTATCATTGCAAAAATTGATGTTGTACATTATAATATGCCCCTATCGCACAAAGTTTAAATTCCTATATATGCGATAGAGGAGATTTTTTAAGAATTTTGACTGGAATAAATTGGAATCCAGATTACATCATGGCTACAATAGACGTGGTCTCGCTCTACACGTCAATTCAGCACAATATAGGTTTGAAGGCAAGTGCTTACTTTTTACAACAACGAAATATATCAGAATTGGAGCACACAAAAATGCTGTTGACAATGATAGAACTATGTTTAACAAATAACGTTTTCCTCTTTAATCATTACCTATACCGGCAAGAGTGTGGAACTGTCATGGGCATTTCTTTTTCGCCCAACTACGCGAATATCGTGATGGGGTGGTGGGAAAAAGAGATAGCCTGGAACACGCAAAATCAAGATCATGTGAATAGTATAATTTTATGGGTCAGATTAATTGATGACTTGTTTATTATTTGGAATGGTTCAGAAAGAAACTTTATGGAATACTTTGACACATTGAATGATAACACCTTAGGTTTAAGGTTTACATGTAATACGAGTACCCAAGGCATTGCATTTCTTGACACCTGGATATATACAGGGGGACCAAATTCATTCCACCTTGTACCGGAAGGAAACGTCGACCAACAGCATATTACATGGGAGAAGCTTTCACCCCAAGTCTCTTCTAGAAAGCATCCCTTATGGAGAATTCACAAGAATGAAACGAAACTGCTCAAAAGAAAATGACGCAAGAGAGAAAATAAAGGAAACATCTTTAAGATTGAGATCACGAGGATACAATGAAACCACATTACGTAAGGGCAGACAAAAAATACAAAAGAAAACAAGAACTGAAACTCTGATTACCAAAAAGTAGAAAATGTCAACAGAAGATGAACAACAGAAACCCCCAAGATGTATCCTAACATATAGCAAAGCAAGTGGTTTCATCAGAAAAAATATTCAAAAGTATTGGCATTTGATAGCCAATGACCCAGATATCGGTTCCCTACTTGGACCGCAACCTATGATAACATATAGGAAAACAAAATCAATAAAGGACCTAATTGTACGAAGTTACTTTCAACAGGAAACACCACTGAATTGGTTAAACAAACAACAACAGGGATTTGTAAAATGTACCACGTGCAAGGCATGTAAAATTGGAGAGAACCGAAAAAAGATACTGGACTTCCAAGGCAAAACAATTGAGATTAAACAAACCATCACCTGCACAACAAAGTTTGTAATATACGTCATCCAATGTAACTGTGGCATGCAATATATAGGAAGCACGATATGTATGCTCAAATAAAGAATTCTTGAACATATCCGGGCGGTAAAAAATAAGGACACTTCTTATGCCACAGCAAAACACATGATGGTGTGTCAAAACAGTGATTGGAGAGCAATGCGTTTCTTTGGAATCCATGCCATACAAAACCATGAAAGGGGTGGCGGTAGGATCAAGAAATTACGCCAAACTGAATCTAGGTTTATCAGATTAAGAACCAAGACCCCTCATGGGATTAACAATGATGAAGAGTCATTTGTACACTTGGATTGAAACACCTGAATTCATTTGAGCTTCCTGGAACATACAATAAGACCTAAAAAATGGTAAAATAGTGTGACAAGGGAACTAATCCCCATAAATGGAACTTCATTTGAGCTATATAACATTTAAACACTATGGTCTAATCGAAAGAGAGAAAAGACTTTGGCGATGTACTAAACATATTATAATGTACAATATCGATTTTTGCAATGATAAATTACTGTATGTAAAGCAATGAATTACACCTTGAAACTGACAACTTTGTATGTATTGTAAATATTCATGTATAATACAAACAAGCACTACGTTTCCCACAATGCCTCATTATGGGCAATATGTGAATGGTATAAATAGTGAAACAAATGAGGGACTCACTAACTGTGACAAAGGCCTTGCTGGGCTGAAACGCGTTGGTTGGAGCCAGAGAAAGCTAAATAAATAAGCTTTAAACCTGGAATCTGGTGTGCATCGCATCCTTGTATAAAAAATATATATACACACACACACATAAACACATACTATAACTGCCAAATTTCATGGGATATACAGATTTGTATTTACTGAACCATGACTAACCTTTAGCAGTGTGTTTTCATTAATATGTATGGGGTTATTTATTATATACTACATTCACTTGACATATACCCATTCTGCATTGCGCACGGCTATTGACCAAGATCTGCATCCACTCCTTTTCGACTGTGCGCAGCAGAGATTGGTTATAGGGTCTGAATCATCTTGCACTCGGTGTAGAAAGCTAACTTTCTGCCAAATGTCATTCAGAATCATCAAGTTATTAGTGAATGAACCTTTATTTCCCCTGTTTATCTTTTTTCTCCTCTTTACAAATCTACTTAAAGCTTGACCAAACCAATAAAGAGTTAACCAATCAATCAATCAGGGAATTGTAAGCGCGCTACTCACTCGTGAGGGTCTCAAGGCGCTGAGGGGGGGGTCCGCAGATCTGTTTAGCCGAAGAGCCAGGTCGAGGGTCTTCCTGAAGGTGTTCAGGGAGGGGGCGCGTCTGATGTCTGCCGGCAGCTCGTTCCAGGTCTTGGCTGCAATGTGAGAGAAGGATCTTCTGCCTGCTCTGGCTCTGTGGATGCGTGGGGTTTCGGCCAGTGCGAGGTTGGAAGATCGGAGGTTTCTTTTGGGTACGTGGAAATTGATTCTGTCGTTGAGGTATTTGGGTCCGTTGTTGTGTAGGCGTGAGTGAGGATTTTGAAAGTGACTCTTTTCTCCACGGGGAGCCAGTGGAGACTTCGTAGGTGTTGGCTGATGTGTTCATGTCGGGGGATGCCGAGGACGAGTCTGGCAGCGGTGTTCTGTATTGTCTGGAGTTTGCGGAGTAGGGACTTGTTGATGCCGGCGTAGAGTGCGTTTCCATAGTGCAGTCTGCTGGTGATGAGTGCGTGGGTGACTGTCTTCCTTGACTCAGGGGGGATCCACTAGAAGGTCTTGCGGAGGATGCGGAGGGTGTTGAAGCAGCTGGAGGTGACGGCGTTGACCTGTCGGTTCATGGTGAGTGATGAGTCGAGTATGATGCCGAGGTTCTTGGCGTGGTCTGAGGGGGTAGGTGGGCTTCCGAGGGCGGTCGGCCACCAGGTGCTGTCCCATGCAGAAGGGGTGGTACCGAGGACGAGGACTTCTGTCTTCTCGGCGTTGAGCTTCAGGCAGCTGTTGGTCATCCAGACTGCGACGTCTTGCATTCCTTTCTGGAAGTTGAGTTTGGCAGTGGTGGGGTCTTTAGTGAGGGAGAGGATGAGCTGGGTGTCGTCGGCGTAGGATACGATGTTGAGGCCGTGTTGTCGGACGATGGCTGCGAGGGGGCCATGTAGATGTTGAAGAGGGTGGGGCTCAGTGATGAACCCTGTGGGACTCCGCAGGTGATTTTCGTGGGGTCGGAGAGGAAGGGTGGGAGTCTGATCCTTTGGCTTCTTCCGGTGAGGAATGATCGGATCCAGTCCAGGGCTGTTCGTTGTATGCCTGCGTCGTGTAGTCTGGCGACTAGTGTGCGGTGGGAGACGGTGTCGAAGGCCGCTGATAGGTCGAGTAGGATGAGGGCTGCGGAGTGGCCTTGGTCCAGGAGGATGCGGATGTCGTCTGTGGCGGCGAGTAGGGCGGTCTCTGTGCTGTGGTTGCTTCGGAATCCGGATTGGGACGGGTCGAGGACGGCGTTTTCTTCAATGAATCGTGTCAGTTTCCTGTTGACTGTTTTCTCTGCAACTTTGGCTGCGAAGGGGAGGAGCGAGATGGGCCGATAGTTCTTGAGGTCGGTGGGGTCAGCTGTGGGCTTCTTGAGCAGGGGTCTGACTTCTGCGCACTTCCAGTCGTCTGGGAAGGTGCCTGTTTTGAAGGTGGGGTTGATGGGGCGTTGTAGTTCGGGTGCGATGGCGGCCGCGGCTCTGTGGTAGTTGTGAGGGGGCAGGGGTCGGTGGGGGCCCCCGAGTGGATGCCTTTCATGGTCGAGGCAGTGTCTTCAGCCGTGATCGGTGTCCAGTTGGAGATGGTGGGCTGGCTGGTGTTTCTGGGGGGCGGGGGCCGTCTGTGGCGCCTGGTGGATGGTCGATGAAGTTGTTGTAGAGGTTTTTGATCTTGAGGTGGAAATAGGTTCCAAGGTTGTCGCAGATGTCTTGGGATGGGGTGATGTCTGTGGCTTCGCTGCGTGGGCTGGTGAATTCTTGAATGACACTGAAAAGTTCCTTTGAGTTGGTGGAGTTGGCCAGGATTTTGTTGTGGATGAAGTTCCTCTTGGTGGCTCTGATCTGGTTGTGGTAGTCCGTCATGGCGTCCTTGTAGGTGGTGTGGTTTTCGGTTATCTTGGTGTTTCTCCAGTTCTTCTCCAGGCGTCTGCAGGTGCGCCTGGCTTCTTGGAGAGCGGTGGTGAACCAGACGGCTTTCCTGGGGCGTTGTCTGTCGGGGTTGCGTAGCGGGGCGAGCTCGTCTGCGCAGTTGGAGATCCAGGTGTGGAGTTCTCTGGCTGCGTCATTTGCGTCGGGTGCCCAGGTGTGGTTGTCTCGGGTTAGGGTGAAGTTAAGTTGCTCGTCGGTAACCTTGCTCCAGTTCCTTCGAAGTGGGTGTGGGGCTGGTTTGGGTGCCTTGGGTTTGTTGATGGCGAAGTGTACGCAGTGGTGGTCGGTCCATGGCGGCTGTGTTGTGTGGCTGAATTGGACGCTGTTTCCTGCCGCGAAGATGGGGTCATGGGTGTGTCCTGCTCTGTGGGTCGGTGTGTTGACGAGTTGTTTAAGTCCGATGCTAAATGTCTGATAAATTTCATGCAGATTCATCAAACAGTGCCAAATTATTTAGCAAATGAACACTTCGACGCCCAGTCAAATGTGAACTCTTGAAAGACCTGCATACAATTGAGGGCACCATGGGCCAGATTTAATAACACTGCACCATGTTTGCTACACCAGAGTGACAAAAACTGGTGCAAAGTATAGAAGTGGGATTTGTCTTCCAACACCAACCAGTTTTGCCTGGAAAGCAGCCCTAAACTGGCATAATATTGTTTTTCTTAACAGTGAATGCTGAGCCCAAGCACGGTCAAATTCCAAGCAGAGGAGATGGTTTGGTCAGGCCATCAATGGTGTGAGACACACTCCTTCAGAGCTCCACTTCTGCTAGCTTTGTGATTCAGGAATCCTGGGTCCTAGAGAAGAAGGGATAGCCACTGAAAAGCCAAGAATCACAGAAGATGACCTGTCAATTGAGACAGCATGTCCGAGATAAAACGTTGCCTGCTGCAGTGCTGCATTGATGAGTGGTAGAGACAGCCGGGATAATGTGCACAGACCCTGAAACACAGTGGCAGAAACAGCCAGTTGCAGCCTGATGCTTGATAGAAGAACTAGGTTGGGGTTAAGGCATAAACAATAGAAGTGGTGTGCTCCTTGTGGTCCTGAACGGGGCGTCAGATGTACTTGCAGTAGCTGAGTAGACTGCGTACAGGGTCCTGGGCAGCTGCTCCATCTCCAAGGCTTCTACTGCAAAAACAACAAGATAATAGAAGGAATGCTTGAATTAATCTCATCCATTGGCAATTGTTCTAGGCTGCATTCCAGACTATCGTCTTTTGCCCGCTGTGCCAGTCAGTCCAATAGGAACAGTCTAGCTCAAACTACCAGACCAGCTAACCTCTAGATGGCAACACAAGCAACCCCAGAATGATTTCTACCTGTTTGGGCCTCATCAGTGAGATATAGCTTGAATCCTATTGCGCAGTGAGCAAGGGAACCACATCTGGGCATACCTTTTCCACTTAGAATGTCTCCTGCAAATACAGCAAGATAATGGAAGGAATGCTGGAATTAATCTCAGTCGCCGGCAATCGCTCTAGGCCATATTCCGGACAATCATTTTTGGCCCACTGTGCCATTCTAGAAAGAGACCCACCTTATGCAAATCAGTCTTGGTCCTGCTTCAATAGGAACAGTCCAGCCCATACTGCCAGGCCAGGTCCCTTCCATGTGGGAACACAAGCAACCTGACTTGAATCAATAGGCTTTCCAATTCCATTAAAACAATAGATGAAGGGATAAAGAGGAAGGACAAAGCACAGCAAAAGACGCAACAATAAACAGCTACCCGGGAGGCCAATGACATAACAAGCTGGACTGGAAAGTGTATGGAAGATAGCAAAAGTGCAGCATCATTCATCCTGCATGTAACCACACCATCCATCGAGCTGAGTGGATCAAAGGAATGGGTGAGATAAGAGATGAAATACTCAGAGGGGTATGCCCAAGGTGGCCGTGAGATCCTGCCCATGAGTTTGGGCAATATTATCTGATGGTCGTGCAAGTATTAAGCAGACAATTCACTGAACTCAACAAAGACATTGGTTAACTGTTGGGTAGGAATCCAGCTATAGCTCAGGTCAAGGATAGGGAATCAGGGTGCAAGTTACAAATGGGATTAAGAGCCTGATTGCAAGTTGAGGCGTTATTTATCCGCCCTTATAAATAATGATACCACTGGGTTCATTAATTGTTGGGTGTGATAAATTACACCTATTATGAGTTTATGGGGAATATCATGCAGATTTTATAGCTTAATGCACCCAAATTGTAAATGATACACGGTAACTAATGAAGGTTTTTCCCTGAAATGTTACACAGGTCAAACCTGCCGAAATTTAATGAAGGTTGAGTTATTTAACTTCTACGGTTGTTATATAACCAATTACTGGATGCGTTAAATACCCTCAACCTTGTAATTCCCACCCATGTGTAAACAGGGGTTAACGCATGGGTTAGAATATTACGAGCAACTCGTAAGCAGGCCCTAGGTCTCACTATTCAACATACACCAGTGTGTCCTAACACCTTGCAGGGAAGATGCTGCAGCCACCAAACATGATAGGAGATAGACGTAAGAGGCCGTTCCAAATTACTACAGCATATTAACTTGGAATATAAGGGCCACAGTCACCGTAAGCAAAAGACACCAAACTTAACCCTACTCGAGTCGCCGGGCAATTGAATGCAACAGAGCTGAACATGCTGGCCATAAGGAGAGACTAGGTCATCGGCATGACCTACCCGCCACAGGGGCGCTGGTCTTAGTGGCTCCAGGGTTGGCATCCAAGATACAGCACCAGCCAATAAATGCTGAAGGCTAATATGGATCGTGGAGGTGAACTATGAACGCTACAATGTGTATACGCCTCTAACTCCAATCACACAACGTTTGTGGACACACACAGATGAACTATATAATAGGGCGACGAACAGTATTTTTTATTTTTTGTTGCATATTTATATAGCGCGAACTCGACCCGAAGGCATTGGAGCGCTTTACATGAGTACCGTATTTACATTACACATTCAGGCACGGTGATTTGCCCAGAATCACAGGATGTGGACGCGACCCCGAGGCTCGAACCCTGGTTTCCAGCACCAAAGTCGGCAGTCTAGCCGACGGACCAATTTGGCGGACGCTTTAGTGATGTGCTCAGAATTCAGACTCACAGGAGAGTTTTCTTTCTGCTTCTCTGTACACACCGAGCTCCAGGATAGCATGTTCCTGTGTGCGCAAAAATTGGGTGAAACAATGCCAAACACGGAGTACCTAGGGTGAACATAACTGAAATACACGCAATGAAGACGACAAGGCTCTTGTCACACCTACCCAGATAGAACCTCTCATGGCCCCGCCCCTTCTGCTCCCCTCCTCTTTGCTGTTGTTCCTAGTTCCCACCTGCTCCTCCCTACTAATGCTCTGCCCTCCTCTACATTCAGGTGCTGTCTACCCCTCTCCTCTGCTGCTACCCCTGACCCACGGGTTTCGTCTCTGCCCTTGTCAACAGCTGCTCTCTCCACCCCCTCGGTCATCCTCCATCTAGCACCCAGGACTCAGGAAGGCGTGGCTAAAGGAGGGCGGGGTCCAGCGGGGCGTGGCATTTCCAATTCCGCTCATGACTCGTGGGCGTGGCCTAGCAGGGCGGGGCTGAAGGTGAGAAGTGCTGGTCACGGAAGCATAACAGCTGGAAGCGGAGGACCTGTGACGCGTCCGAAAACAAAGTAAGTAATTTACACAAGAGGCAAGGATAGCAATACTTTAGGTGTCATTTTACCTTGGATATTTGCTGATGAAGGCACTTTGTTTATTCTGGTCGTGGAGCACGCTGTTCATTACCGGTGGCCGTTGAGAGGTGCCGATGGGCGAAATGTGCAAGAGAGGCCAAAGAATGGAGGGGAGTAGATATAAGAGAGTGTATTCTAGGGGCTCAGGAACTAGACTTGGGGGCCAGGAGCCCATAGGCTAAAGGGAGACCACAAGAAAGTTGTTTTGGTTTACACTCTTGGTGTGAAGAGAAGGCCATGGTCATAGCCAAGCCAGCAGCAGACCAAAGGGCCAGGAGCGAAGAGATGGACACCAGGGGCAGAGAGATGACCGGGAGACCATCAGCAGCAAGCAGGACAAGGAGGCCAAGAGATGGTAGAAAATGAGTTAAGTTACTGTTATAGAGCACAGACTGGTGCCATAAATGGCCTCTAAGCCCTGGCAACTATAAAGGTCATCTCCGCTTTCTTGCTGCTACCTAGGCTGGAAGAAAGTTAATTTAGGATTTAGCCTGTTGAGCTGATGTCCAGGTTTAACAAGCAGTGCATAGCAATGTACGTTGGCACCCATAAGGAACCCTGAGAATCAGTGCCGCACAAAATGGTGGATTAGCATGGACCAGCGCTCAAGCGCATGAGAGTGACTGACCTCCCAGTCTGTCTTTTTATTTAATCATTGGCACTTGAAGTTAAAAAAAACATAATATGAGAAAAGATTGTAAATAAGAACTTCCCAGAGATAGGTGGCTATGCCCACACCAGGAAACAATATGTGGAAGACAATACTTTTTTTACTATAGAAACACCCCAATGCCACTTTGGGGGGATATTTAAAAAAAACTGAAATACAGACTGGCCAACTTGACACAGTAGTGGTCTGGCCAGTGGGTGTGTTGTAATGCAAGGAAGGAAAATGGGTCAGAGGACACTCGAGCCCCTGCCCACTGGTGCCACAGTACCTGCTGCCTCAATGAGAGCAATACATTAATTACAGTTCTCCCTGTCTTTATTCTCTCCTTATCCCCACCCCCCTCTCCTCCTTCCTTCCTTTGACTCCTTCCCTTGCCTTTCCACTTGAACTCTGATGACAAGTAGGGAGGGGAGGTGTCAGGTCCCCTTTCAGAGGGCCACGTGGTACGCAGGGACTACTGAGCCCATCCGTGGTGGCTAAGGAATTTTTACTCCTGATACCCTGGGGCCTGACCTCCTATGGACTCCGCTCAACTAGGCCAAGTACCCCTTCTGCACTTGACTCTCAGTGGTAGCTGTGGTGGAGCAGTCAAGGTTCCCTCTGTTGGATGTATATTCCGGTCAGTAAACATGACTCATAACTCAAAGTGTAAACAGTATGAACAATAGATTAATATCCAGCTAAATACTTGCTTTTATAGGAAAACGAGTATTTTATTTCTAACTCTGCACATGCAACGAAGTAAGACATTCAGAAGCAACAACACAATCCCTCTTGAGGTCGGGGCACTGGTAGTTGTCAGGGGAATCCCTGTCTCACCCTCCTTCGTGTAACGTGTTCAGGGTTATTCCCAGGGACGGCTCCTCCGGTAAGGCGGAGGAGCGTCGCCCCGCTGCTCTAAGAGCAGAGCAAAGTAAAAATAAAATGATAATAATAGAACGTTATTATCAGTTTATTTTTAGTCTGCCTTTAAGCTCATGTTGGGGCGGGGCTGGGCTCGCGTGACGCCAGCAGGGGCAGGCGTGATGGCTGCACCATAAGTGCGCTTGACGGTTTGGCCGGCCGTCTTAGGCCAGCCAAACCGTCATGTGCACTGCGCATGTTCTCCACCGGCTGTATTGTACAGCCTGGGTGGAGAACATGCCCAGGCTCCCAATACCTCTCTGAGCGCCGAACCACAGCGCTCCAGTGGCGGCACCTCGAGGGAGTGCCGCGGGGCGGTGGTGGGGCGGGCGGGGAAGGGGCAGGTTGGGGGCTAGTAAACTACAGCATACGGCTGAACAGAGTTAAGTAACTAAATAAATAAATAAAAAGAATTACATTGCGTGCGCTGCATCGCCATTTGGCGTTGCAGCGCGTGCAATGTAATTAGTTTTATTTATTTATTTAGTTACTTAACTGTTCGGCCGTATGGCGTAGTTTACTACCCCCCACCCTGCCCCTGACCCGCCCCACCGCCCCGCAGCACTCCCTCGAGGAGCCGCCACTTCAGGGCTCAGACCGATCATAATGCTGCTGTAAGGCAGCGTCGTGATTGGCTAGAGGAGTCTGGGAGCCTGGTTGCTTCTAGGAGGCAGGATACAGCGTGGACGTAGGAGAGGCGGTGGCTGGTGACCCAGCGGTAAGCCTTTTTAAAAAAAAATTCTATCACCCCATCCCTCCCCGCCACCATTCTCTACCAACCGTCACTGGTTATTCCCTATTCACTGGTGGCCACTTTAGGGCATGCGAACTGTTAGGTCGGACTCAATAGTTCCCTTTTGACTCTTCAAGATTTCAGTCAAAGGTGTCTATGGTGCCGCAGCATCTTTAGCAGTGAATTCCCTGGGGCCCCAAAGGCCCTAGTTCATGTCTTACCTGCTTCTGCAGCGTGGAAGCGATCAGCATTACAGCTGGTGCCCTCAGCGCAGGCACTTGCGAGGTCCAATCCTGCTCAGAGAAATCTGGCTGCTAACAGCACATGCAGCAGCGTCAGGCTCTCTCTCTGGAGTGGCGTGGCTGTTGGTCCCAGCAATACAGTAAGTCATGTTCTCCCCAGCTGTGGTATTCAGCCTTTTGCCTCACGATTAGAGTCCCGTGAGGGTACGTGGTCCTCCCTGACGTCCTCCTGTTCAACGAAAGTCAGTCTAGGCTGATCCTTTGGTGCAGCTAATCCTGCAGGTCACAACCTGACTTCAGTCCTGTACGGTGGCCCAAAGTCTTTGATGATTTGGCCCTGGCAGCTCTTCCCTCGGCATACAGGGCCGCCGCGGTACCTTCCGGATGCAACATAGACACTTCAGATGCAATCACCCCCACTACGGTGGCCCCTCCTGGCATTCGGGATCATGGCTCAGGCATTCACGAGTCTTGGCATGTATTCAAACAACTTCTTCACCAGTGGCCCCCTCTGGCATGCGGGATCATCGCAAAGAGGCTTGCGGCCCTGCCCACAGCACTCAATACTTGGCACAGTCTACGGCGGCCCTCTCCTGGTATACAGGGGTTGTTGAGAACAGTCTTGCACATGGGCTACGACCCAATCGGTGCTCAGCTGAATCCTCAAACCTCGCACAGGGAGTCCTCACAGCAGGGCTCTTCACTGAATGTTCCTCCCTCCAAAGTGCTCCTTTTCCTCACAGGGCACACTGGTCTTGGCAAGCAGTCCAGCACTGGTGCTCCAGGCTTCAGGGCATGTTGTCTTGTTTTCCCTTGGTCATGTTCCCTCACCAGCAGGGGGACTAGCAGGCCTTGGCTCCCAGTCCAGTTCACAGGCAGAATTCTTGGTAAGCTTCACCTTCTCACATAGCCGATCTGGCTGCTTGGCAGATGACACATTTTTGTGGACTCAACCTCCCCTTCTTATAGTCCTTTTCCAGACACCAAATGTGGTATGGGGTCTGGGTCTTTGAAGTTTCATGTTGGGGTTCTGCTTCTTTTGAAGTGGGCAGTTCTCCTTTTTATATTCATTCATGAAAGGTCTGCCACAGCAGACACAACTCCAAAGCTGATTGTCCATAACACAATTCATGGGAGTGACCATAGTTCACACCAGGATGTTAGCCACAGTGATATGTGCATCAAAAGGTTAATCCCAGTTCCCCAGCCCTACTCTTTATTATTCTCTTATCAGCCCCATCTCCCTTCCTGAGATGTGTCCAGGCCCTTCCTTGTGATCTATCACTGAAGTAAAAAGCAGTTTTCTGAACTGTGAAGGGAGTCTCTCCTTTACCCTTCAGTGTGCCCCCACCCAGCTCACATGAATGCACGATACTCAAATCTGTCTGAACGGGATTCCTCTCCTCCTCGTGTTTTACCAGGCAGGCCTGGGCTTCCCAAAATGGAACCCAGGGCCCTCCATAGAATGTACCATTTCAGGCGCACTCACTCAGTGTACTTTCACAGCACACTTACAGTCCAGCACTATTCCTCCATGCATTGTAAGCCAAGGGTGTTAAGCACACAGCAGCAGGACTTCTGAAAAAGGGAGTAAGCATGTAGGCTTCACTCCAGTGGTATAGGCTAAAAAGTTCCTGTTCATTACTACTGATCATTACACGGTATGCTGCTACCATTGCACTCGTGCTGCTTAAATCCTGGTGAAGGCAGTAGCCTTCCACCACTATAAGGGTAGCTCTGTGGGCACCCCCCAGTCTAACCAGACCGCAATCCGTGAGACATGCCTATGTCATAGGGCACATGCGTGATCCGCGTTAGCCTCTGTGAGACCTGAACCCTTCAGGTAGCGTTTCCCCAAACCTTTTGCTTTTTCCTCCCAGGTTTTGCTGATTCTCTTGTTAGCTTTCCCGCTTTGAATGCATGTTAGGAAGCGGTGCTTACCTGGGATTGCTAAACATGTATACAGCCTGCCATTGCAGGCTGCTGTGCACACAGGCACCGATGGTGCTCCTACATCTAGGTCCAGCCTGCCACTGCAGGCTGGTGTGTGCTTTGCACCAATGGTGCTCTTCAATACGTGTCCAGCGGCCATTGCAGGCTGATGTGCGCAATTGCGCGTTCACTTAGACTGGCCTGTTTAAGTCACTGGTCAGTAAATGAGAAACAAAAAGGGATCCACCCCAGAATGGATGTATAATCGTGTTCTCCCAGATCAAGTGTGTTTCCTACAGTGGTGGGAAGCACACAGCTTTGTTAAAATACCCCTCACACACCAAAAGGGCCCTTGGTGTCATGCTTCATCATAGGGGTCTTCCCGCCCCGCTGCGGGACCGCCCCGGTGCTACAACCTACGACTACGCGAAAGCACTGATTTTTTTAAACAAAACTATGTGTAGTGTAGGAATGTGAGTGGAAGGGTCAGGAGTGAGTGAAGGAGTGAGTAAAAGTTAAAAAACACCTGGCCCTTTGGAAAGAAAAAATGTTAATATTCCGTTGGGCTGGTGTTAGTAAAAGTGGGGAACGAGGTGGAGATACAGTGCTATAATGAGCAGTTTCTCCTATGTCGTCAACATGTTTCAAGCCCTCCCTGGCTTCTTCGTCAGGACCAAAAGGATCCCTTCTACACTCGAATATATGTTCCAAAGATAAGTACAAGAAGTGTATATACAAGTAGATAATACTACGTGAAGTACATGTCAAGAAGTAAGCATGCACTGTATACGATACCGCAATAGGTATGTAATTAAATAAATCTGGAAGAAAAAACGAGACATTAAAAACATAATATACGTATCATCCTTCACAATATGTGGAGACCTGTAAAAAAAGTGATAGACATTGTGATATATAACCACTATCACTATCCGTGTTGATGAATCGGTGCTGTATATTGCTGGTGAAAAAAGGACAATACAAAAAACAAACACACACTTAACATAAAACACACACTCTATGTTGAAAGACCGCTGATTGCGTGTCCCAGGTGATAAATGCAGCTAAATAGCAACATCTGTTTAGTAGCAGTAGCGAAAATAAGTTGGAGCACGTACTTTTTCTTATAAGGGAAAATACCCCATGAGCCTCTGAACGGGGTGGGAAGGAGTGTCTATAATCAAACACTAGATAGAAAAAAGAGAAACAGTAATTGTTGTTGGTTAGAAAGTATCCTGCCTCACATGACAGGGTACCTCAGGATTCCAATCGGCTATGCCGTACTCACACTGTCACGATCACTGCCTCTCCTGGATACTACCTCCCTGCGCCTCCGTGGAACGATGGGTCCGCGGGGGGAGCATCCTTAAGTACTCTGCTTAATTGTCAAAAAAGCCGCCAAAGTCGTAATTGATTGACAAGGGTATCACTAGAGTGCTCAAGTTCCGTTCGACTGTTTTGCCGATTTAAAAATACCCCATTTCCGGTTTTGCGCGATCAGGGTTCGAGTCCGCGATTTATAAAAATAATTATACTAAGGATGCTAGTGAATGCTGAGTACGGCTCCATAATACAGGGGGCTAAAAAGTTGTTTGTTTCTCACATGTCGGCCGCGCTCGTATGGTGTGCCGGGCCCGTACATCAGAAAGAACTAGGCTAGTCACCTAGAAAGGGTGGGAGTTTCACTTCCGGGACCGGGGATAATACTCTTCTGGTATGGACTGGCCCTGGTTCGAGGCTGCTAGTCGGAACTGATAACAAATGCTCATTGGTAGTCAGTACTGTTTTTTTTAAAAAAAACGGGATTCAGATAGCGAGCCAGTAAACAAGGATTTTCTCAATCTAGGGCGCCCTCGTCCGGAGAGCCGGACCTGTGCACCTGATAGACCAGAGTGCCAAACTAGTATGGTGTGAAGTACACTCCCGGTCTATTTGGGGTTTGGATATCTTCTAATCACTGGGTGTAAATCGCCATAAGAATATTAGGAATGCATCAAATACATAATAAATATATGTATATATTCATACTCAAAAATGAAGCAGGTATCTAGGAGATTCCTCCTAATGCTAAGGGGATCCCAGGAAAAACGTGCAAAAAAAGCATGAAGTTATTGACATCAACTATGAAAGGGTTGCGGTTTTATAGGACATAAATGAACTTGGGCTTTGTGACAGCTATTGATGTTTAACTACATATCAAGTCCGGCTCATCTAATGGTAGAGAACGGATGATCTCATATTGTTTTAGAGATGTACATAGAGACCACAGCCCAAATCAGGTGAATTGCCCCCATGGGATGTCATCGTTCAATCCATTCATATGTGTCCCCAAACGGAACACCCACATTTGTTCTTTCTGGAAAAGACCAACCTCGCTATTCAGTTGCTCTATTATGGTCCATTGTAGATCATCCACAGTGTGTTCAATTGTCACGTAGTGGGTTGCCATTTTGGTCGTACTTTTTTTGCAACGCACATCCCTCCTGTGTTCCCCAATACGGGTCTTTACTGGTCTCGTCGTCATACCGACGTATTCCAATCCACACGGGCAGGTGATCATATATACCACGTTCTTGCTCTTGCAATTTGTGAACCTCCTTTGTTCCCACTCAGTGCCATTCCTGAATCTAATATGCCTGCTTTTCTTTGTCAGGTGGCAGGTGCTGCAGTTGCCACAGGGATGGTGGCCCTGGACTGGTGGTAGAAGTGCACTCACAGTGTTCCTTGTTAACTCAGGTCGTGGTCTCGTATGGACTATACATGTCCTTTAAATTTCTGCCCCTTTTGTATGCAAACATGGGTTTTGGGAATACAAGGTTACAACACGTAAGGAGTCTCCAGTGTTTGTTTATAATCTTAGATACCTGGTTGGAATTTGTATTCAACATTGTGACACATATTGGTCTTTCCTCTTGTTCTTTAGGGACCTTATCCTCCAGTAGGGCATCCCTGTGGTTGTTACGGGCCCTTTTCATAGCCTTATCTATGATTGCCGTCGGGTAGTTGCGTTTTTTTAGTTTGACTTGTAGGTCAGCGGCTTGTGCTTTGAAATCCCGCAGTTCTATACAGTTCCTCCGAAGGCGGAGGAACTGCCCATACAGAACGTCACTGGTCATCCTGAGAGGACCATTCACTTCCATCAAGTACCCCGAAGGTACGTCCTAATGGGTGAAGCGAGTAGTAGGTGAAAGGCAGGGCAGGTACATGTGTGTGCCCTGCCCAGGTATTGAAGAATACCCATGTGTGTTTTCACTACCTATGAGGTTTGCTCTTCCCATAGGCTAACATGGGGAAATGGTTGAAATAACAGCGAAAACCCCTTGCCAGTGGTAAAGGTGGTTTTGTTGTAATTAGCATAGAAATGCCACTACTAGAAAGTCGGCATTTCTGTGCTCTAAAACTCTTTGTGTGTCTTAGTGCTTGGCTCCAGTCCACACTGGAAGTTGAGGGAGCCCATCTGGGCATTCCGCTGTCACAGCTATAAAACACTGGGCATGCAACTGAAACGACAGACCTTTGCCATTTGCAGGCCGGCTGGAGAGATTGGTGGTAGAGGTTTTGACACTTTGCCTCATTTGTTTGGGGGGGGGAGTTTTATATAGTGCGAACTCGACCCAAAGGTATTGAAGGGCTTTACATGTGCACCAGTTGCGTTACAGACAGACACATTCATTTTGCAATGCGTGAGGAGATTAAATGATTTGCCCAGCATCACAGGATGTTGAGCGTCCCTGCCGCGACTTGAACCCGGTTTCCCAGCTGCATTTCACGGCCTCATGGCAGACTTGACTGAAACTTAGGGGAGATATCTGTGGTACAAAGGTAGACCGTTTGAACCACCTCCAACTTCAAAGGCACACTCCAACATAACTACTGGTGCCATACTTCAGCACGCAGTGAGATACACTTGTTGGAATGTGGGACTGGAGAACCTAGAACTACGTGGCGCACATTGTCAGCGGACTCTTTTGTGCAAAAGGATGATTACTGCCATTGAAAGGGACCGTGTGCCCTTCCTAAATAGTGGCTGGCCTGGGCCGACTGCCTGCTTCTGTGTGGCACCCTGAAGTGTGTTCTCCAAGGACTTGTTGAGCTTGCCGCCTGATCTTTCGGAGGTCTCAGGGACATCAAAGATCTCCTAATAGGGACCCACACTATCTACCTATGACACCAGAAGTGCAGTATCCTCTCAATTGCCCACATCGACTGCTGGATGCCAGCTGGTAGCACAGCATGGAAGTGAGAATTGTGCCTGGAGACCAGATTGCCTTGTGCGGAGCCCCGCACACTGGACCGCATCTAAGGCATGTGGCTCCCGCATTGTGGGGACCTTGGCACACATAAGCATCTAGTTTGTGGTGAGTGGATTCACCGGTTGCAAGACCCAGTGTGGCCTGCTTTGTCGACCATGCCGTATTTCTCTTGTGCGACACACCGACTACATGCTCACTGCGTGTGGTGTCCGATTCACAGGTTACGACCCTCAGAGGTGGGGTGTACCTGTCGTAGTGCCTCATTCTACCTTGTGAGGCATTGCTGAGCATGCGCCTGTGTGTGTGACCAGAATTGTCTGGTGCGGCCTATATTGACATGCACCTGACGTTGTGCTTCATTTCAAGGGAGGTGCGGAATTTGCAGCTCTTCATTGTGTGTGACCGGAACAGGTTTTATGCGACCTGTATCATTGCGCACCCGACATTGTGCCTGGATTGCCTGGGTGCGAATCTGATTAATGTGTACCTGATGGGG
The DNA here is from genome assembly GCA_963921515.1 of Calotriton arnoldi. NCBI lineage: Eukaryota > Metazoa > Chordata > Amphibia > Caudata > Salamandridae > Calotriton > Calotriton arnoldi. Next base: position 332,973 of record CAWUFW010001546.1, read on the forward strand.
TGCCTTCTCCTTCTGAGAGGCCCCCCTGCTTTACTCTCCATTCATCTACGGTTCCCTTACTGGGCCCTCAGCGCGGTGGACCAACTGCCCTCTCCTCACCCTGCCTTCTCTTATGACACTGTGTTGCCAGGTAGTAGTGCCCGGCTCCGGTCTGGGTGGTGAGAGTGACTGATTGGTATGGTGGAACGCTTCCGTGAACGATCGGAAGCGGGTCAAGAAACTGCGTGAACCCCCTGTGCTTGCCAGAAGGCCCTTGGGGACCCCTTTGGTGTGACCGTCTGTTGCCCTCTGCCAGTTTCTGCTCTGCATCCTGTGGGTGAACTTCTTGAGTGGCTGCCAAACTTCTTTTGCCGACTGGAACAGGGGTGGGAGCACAACGCTTCACCCCCCAGCAAGGTTCGCCCCTGGCATTCTGGTAAATGTAGTCTCTTGTTGCTTGCTTCGCTATAGTATTCCAAGTATTTCGCTAGAGTTGGCGCAGATAGTGCTGATCTCTAGACACATGTTTCTGGTTCTTTAACCGTCATCAGTAGAGATTACAGGCTTCAAATTTGGGGTTTGCTGAGTGGGCTGCCAAACATTACGGTAAACAGACATAATATCGAAACAAAAATATTGAATGGACACAATATCGAGTCTAAAATATAGAATGGACATAATATCGAATGGACATAATATAGTCGTTAAAAATATCGAAATTAAGGTAAGTAATATCGATAGTTATAATCTCGAAGTACATAATATAGGCATTAAAAATATCGAATTTATAATAATATCGAATTTTTTCTAAGTGTATTGTATGTTAGTATATGTGTTAAAAGTGTATATTAGTTGTTGTAATGTATGTTTAATTTTTTAAAAGCAATGAATTTTATGTTATTTAATTTTTGCGTAATTTAATTCCGTAGCGGGTAGTGGGTTTATAGGGGAATAGGGTGGGAAGTAATTTAATTAAAATTAAGTACATATTAATAAATATTAATTGGTATTGATAATTAATTTATTGTTAATTAATTATTAATTGGTAATTACATTTTATTAATTGGAATTTTTTTAATTGATTAAATGGTAATTATGTTAATTCAATTAATTAAATAGTTGTAGCGGGATGTGGGTTTATAGGGGAATAGGGTGGGAAGTAATTTAATTAAAATTAAGTACATATTAATAAATATTAATTGGTATTGATAATTAATTTATTAATTAATTATTAATTGGTAATTAAATTTAATTAATTGGTAATTTTTTTAAATTGATTAAATGGTAATTATGTTAATTGTATTAATTAAATAGTTGTAGCGGGATGTGGGTTTATAGGGGAATAAGGTGGGAAGTAATTTAATTGAAATTAAGTACATATTAATAAATATTAATTGGTATTGATAATTAATTTATTGATAATTAATTATTAATTGGTAATTAAATTTTATTAATTGGTAAAACATTTTTAATTAATTAAATGGTAATTATGTTAATTCTATTAATTAAATAGTTGTAGCGGGATGTGGGTTTATAGGGGGAATAGGGTGGGAAGTAATTTAATTGAAATTAAGTACATATTAATAAATATTAATTGGTATTGATAATTACTTCATTGTTAATTAATTATTAATTGGTAATTACATTTTGATAATTGGTAATTTTTTTTAAATTCATTAATTGGTAATTAGTGTTATTAATAATATTTATTAGTATTGATAATTAATTATTTTTTAGTAAAATATTAAAATATTACTTTCCCTACTGTTGCACTCACTGGAGTGGGAATAGTAATTTTTACCCCTACGCTATCCAACTCTTTCCCTACTGTTGCACTCTCTGGAGTTGGAATAGTAATTATTACCCCTACGCTATCCAATGCTTTCCCTACTGTTGCACTCACTGGAGTGGGAATAGTAATTTTTACCCCTACGCTATCCAACTCTTTCCCTACTGTTGCACTCTCTGGAGTGGGAATAGTAATTATTACCCCTACGCTATCCAACGCTTCCCTACTGTTGCACTCTCTGGAGTTGGAATAGTAATTATTACCCCTACGCTATCCAACGCTTTCCCTACTGTTGCACTCACTGTAGTGGGAATAGTAATTTTTACCCCTACGCTATCCAACTCTTTCCCTACTGTTGCACTCTCTGGAGTGGGAATAGTAATTATTACCCCTACGCTATCCAACGCTTTCCCTACTGTTGCACTCACTGGAGTGGGAATAGTAATTTTTACCCCTACGCTATCCAACTCTTTCCCTACTGTTGCACTCTCTGGAGTGGGAATAGTAATTATTACCACCACGCTATCCAACGCTTTCCCTACTGTTGCACTCTCTGGAGTGGGAATAGTAATTTTTACTCCTACGCTATCCAATGCTTTCCCTACTTTTGCACTGTCTGGAGTGGGAATAGTAATTTTCACCGTCCCGCTATCCAACGCTTTCCCTACTGTTGCACTGACTGAAGTGGTAATAGTAAATTTTACCGTCCCGCTATCCTACGCTAAAAATATTGAATATTTTTTATAAATATTACGTTAATATATTTATGTATTAAAAAATTTAAATGTGTTTATTTTTTTTAAGTTACATTAATTATTTATTAATTTTAAAGTTATTTAAGTATTTTTAAGTATGTTTTAGTTAATTATATATATTATTTCATTAATTTTACATTACTTTTCATACATTTAAAAAATTCGATATTTTGACTGACTATATTTTTTACAACTATATTTTGGAGTCGATATTTTTGTACTTACCTGTTTGTAGATAGGGAGTCGATATTTTGGCATTCGATATTTTTACTTCGATATTGTTGTAGGTCGATATTCTTGTTATCGATATTCTGTCAGTGATCCAAACATTACATCAGGTCAAGTACCTCTCAATGGCGCGCGGGTGCTTCTTCCACGAGCTCGTCAGCTCAATGACTCACGGGAGTACTTTTAAACAGGAACAGGGGTGGGCGCACACCGCTTCACCCCTGGCATTCTGGTAAATATAGTCTCTTGTTGCTTGCTTCGCTATAGTATTCCAAGTATTTAACCAGAGTTGGCGCCGATAGTGCTGATCTCTAGACACGTGTTTCTGGTTCTTTAACCGTCATCAGTAGAGATTACAGGCTTCAAATTTGGGGTTTGCTGAGTGGGCTGCCAAACATTACATCAGGTCAAGTACCTCTCAATGGCACGCGTGTGCTTCTTCCACGAGCTCGTCAGCTCAATGACTCACAGGAGTACTTTTAAACAGGAACAGGGGTGGGAGCACACCGCTTCACCCCCCAGCAAGGTTCGCCCCTGGTATTCTGGTAAATGTAGTCTCTTGTTGCTTGCTTCGCTATAGTATTCTTTTGCTGACTGCCTCCTAATTCACCTTGCTGCCAACCCCCACCTGCTTTCCTGGGACTCTGACTAAGAGTGACTTCAGCCGCGTGCGGCCTAGTGCCCAGTGGGGAGGACAGGGTGTCGCCAATCCGTGGGTGTAGGATAGTTGGGGTGAGTCGGAGGGCGGAGGGAGGCTTGGGGCCACCGGGTATGCAGTGTGTAACCAATTGACCTGCTGGGTGTCAGTTGCATCGCATTAGGGTGTTGTGTGCGAGTGCTTCCATATGGACTTGTTTGATATCCTTAGCACCGCGTCCATGTGAGTGAGTGCAGTGCCAACGATTTACACATTGCCTGTGTGGTAGGCCTGACTGCTCAGTGCCAAGCTACCAAAGGGTGAGCGCACTTACTTGTCACTGCAGATCTTACTGTTCTGATGGATCCCCATCCTTTTACCGCCACCACCACGCCCCCGCATCTGCAAATATGCTCGATCTCCGTTTTCTCCCACTTCTTCCTGGCTGCCTGCTGCCATTGATTCCTCCACCACCTCCACTTCTTCGGTGATCCAAACAACAGCACAATAGACATTGTGGCTAAATGTCATTTTATTGTTTAGAATACCAAGTATTAGGGATTGTTTTCAGTGTGCTGGTCATGCTTTTTGTAAAAGTTTCTGCTTACTTGAAAATCATACTAATTAACTTTTGCCAGCTGCTAACGTCAAATTTTAGACTGCACATTCTCCTGAATGACAGTAGCCTGTGGATCATCAGTTTCTCAGCAAAAAATAGATCTCAAGGATATTTTTTTTCTCGATTTGACTCAGAGCGTTAGCCAACTTATAACTCGGATCTGTATGTCTCGTTATCTTCTGCCCCCACATCATCACTTGCACAAGATCACAGTGTGCATCATCGCTCAAACGTGTGCTTGCTTCCTTGAATATTAATGAGTCTGTGATCAGTCTCTGGGCGCCCTCTGTGCCCCTCCACCTCCTTTGTACATCCCTTTCAACCACCCCACAAGCAAACCTTGGTTCATCACAGTGCAGCAGTACTGGGCACAAGCACAGTGTGGGCCTTGGGGCACCCTGAGAGTGAAACCTGTTTGGTCTGCCATTCCAGCCCCTGAATCAGAGGCCGCCCTGGGATGCACCGGGCAGGGATAGCTCATTATCAGGGATCAAGCATGGCGCCTTTGTTGTAGGAAATGCACCCGGGCCCGGGAGAGGGGTGATTGTGCGCGCAGGCGGGTGAGAGAACAGTACTGAGGAGGTGGGAGTGCAGCGCCAGGGGAACCGGCTTCTGCTGTCCCTCGTGCGGGAGAAAGCCTGGTTCCGCGGACAGCGGGCATGTGCTGCCCATCACAAGGCTGTAGAGGGCCCGCTGCCCACCACAGTTGCAAGGAAGGCTTGCTGACACTTGCAGGAGGGTGGGGGGCTGACATCTGCTGTTCACCCTCACACGGGGAGTTTTAGCTACCCTCTCATGAGGGGTGCCTGCTGTCCATCACAGGTGGATGTGTATGCCACTACCCCTAACACCGCCCTATACTCAAAATACCCGCCCCTACCATCAGCCCAAAACATTACCCCACCAGTATCTTGTAGTACTTACACCTCTAACCCCCGCACAGTAATGCAATAGGAAGAAGCAGGTGGCTATTCCAGCTGTACGGCGCCACGTAGTGACGTGTGCACGTAAAGCCAATAAAATGTCACCATTTATTTTGCTTCCTCCTGGGGATCTTCTTTTGCGGCCAAAACGATAAATATTGCCGTCATCATGCTAGTCAGCGGATTTCACGCTTATTTTGCGAATCGCAAAATGCTGGGCAGTCTGATTGAATGTCTATGCCCCCTGTCTCTCCCGTTCTCTTTCACATTCATATCTTGCCTTCACTTCTCTCTCACTGACACTCATCCCTTCCCCCATTCTCTCGTCCTCCATTATTGTTGCCTTTTTTCTTCCTCCTCTCAATGCCCTTTTGCTTGTTCTAATCTCTGTCCTCTCTCTCTCGCCCTTAACTCTTAACCTTTTTCTCAGTTTTTACTAACCTTTGTACCTTCCACACTCTAGTTATTTCTCCCTTTCATCCTATGCTCCCTTATCCTTTGCTTCCTTCTTCTTCTTCCCCCTTTTCTCTCACTCCTGTAGCTCTTCTTATTTTCTGCTTCTATTTCTCTCTCTGCCTTCTATACTGAATCTGCCTTTCATTTTTTCTTTTTTTCCATATCTCTTTCCTCTCTCTCCCTTTCTTCCTTGTTTTTTATATAGCCTATCTTTTCTCCTTTCCAATCCATTATGTTTCTTTAATATCTGGTTTGCCATCTTTCATTTTCTCTCTTCCACACTGTCTATTTGCTTTGCCTCACTGCTCACCCAATAGAGCCCTTCCCTTCTTGTCCCCTTGCCCTGTAAGCACTCATAACAAGCATTGACAATGCCAATAGATTTCGCATTTGCGAGAGTTAGAGCTAATGGTGCTGTAAATGACAATGGGCCACATGCATCAACATTTGTATTAGCGATTATCTAGTTGCGATTTTCTGCGAATCGTAATTAGGTTGTCGCTATTACAAATGTATGAAACTCATAGAGTTTCACTTAGCGATTCCTGGGGGGGTCGCAAATCTACCTACCTCGTTAATAATGAGGTAGATCGCAATTTGTGACCCCCTAGGAATCTCTGAAATCATGGGGATGGTGGCCTTCTGGGGTCAGCAGACCACCATGTCCGTGATTGCTTTTAAATGAAGCAATCTTTTTTTTAAATGCAGCCCATTTTTCTTAAAGGAAAACGGGTAGCGTTTAAAAGAAAAATAAATGAAAAGTTTTCTTTTAATTTTTTAAGAGCAGGCAGTGTCCATGGGACCACTGCCTGCTCTTAAAAAACGTTTTTACAACCATTCTCAAAGGGGGAAGGGTCCTTGCGGACCTCTTCCCATTTGCGAATAGGTTATCACCAACTTGAAGTTAGTGGTAAATTGTGAATGTTTTGCGACCGCCTTCACGGTCATAAAATATTCATACATACCGCTGCGATTCGCTATTTGGAAGGGATGCCCTAAATACGCCCCTTCCAAATAGCGAATAGCTAACCCATTTTGCGATTCGGTAATAGGTTACTGAATCGCAAAATAGGGTTTGATGCATATAAAAAGTCTTTTTTGTGTTTGCAAACGGGCTGATTCTGCGAATTGGCCCGTTTGCGAATGCAAAATAGGTTGATACATGTGGCCCAATGTCTTTTACCCATGTGCTATGGAGTGGAGTGGATGTATGTGGTGTGGAGTGGAATTATGTGGGTTGGATTGGATTTGTTAGTTGTGGAATTGTGTGGTGTGGAGTGGATGTGGGTTTTGGAATTATGTGGCATGGTGTGTAGTGGAATTATGTGGATAGTAATTATGTGGTTTTGAGTGTACTGGAATTATGTGGAGTGGGATTGTGTTTCATGGAGTGTAATTATGTGGAATGGTATTTTGTGTTGTGTAGTGGTATGTTGTGAAGTTTAATTATGTGGTGTGCTCTTGAATTTTGTGGTATGATGTGGTATTTTGTGGGGTGGATTGGATGTATGTGGTGTGTTGTGTAAATGTGTTGTCGAATTGAATTATGTGGTCTGGCACCCAATTATGTGGTGTGGAATGGAAATGTGTGGAGTGGAATTGTGTTGCGTGGAACTGTGTGGCCTTGAGTGAAATTATACTGATTGGAATTATGTGGCATGATGTGTAGTGTATTTATGTGGATCGTTGCTATGTGGCAGCTGCCAGTGTCCTAGATTGGAGTGGGAGGAGTAGATTGTCATAGACTGGATTTGTTGGAGTAGAGTGTCTTTGAGTGGAGTAGGGGCAGTAGAGTGTCGTAGAGTTGAGTAGAGGGGAGCTGAGTTCAGTGGCAGAGCATGTCATAGAGTGCAGTGTCATAGAGTGCAGTGTCACAGAGTGGCGTGGAGTTGGGTGGAAAAGGCGGAGTGTGTTGGAGTGGATTGAGGTAGTAGGGTGGATTGGATTGGGGTAGAGTGGGTTGGATTGGAGTGGTTGGACTGGATGGGGTCGATTGGGGTGGATTGAAATGGAGTGGGTAGATTGGAGTGGGTTGAATTCGAGTGGTGTGAATTAGATTGGTTTGGGGTGGGGTGTATTGGATTGGGGTGAGGTGGGGTGGATTGTATTGAGTTGGGCTGGGCTGGATTGCATGAGAGTATGGTCACCAGGTTTGGAGTTGGGTGAATTAGAGTGGAGGGGGTGGACTGAATTAGAGGACGAGGTAATGAGTTGAAGTGGTCTCGACTGAAGTGGGGTGGATTGGATCGAATTGGAGTGGAGTGGAGTGGGATGGATTGGAGTGTGCTGGGCTGGATCGATTGAATAGAGTGGGGTAGACTGAACTTGGGTGGGGTGGACTGGAGTAGAGTGGGGTGATTGGACTGCAGTGGAGTGGGTTGAAGTGGGTTAACTGCATGGGGTGGATTAGATTGGAGTGGGGTGGATTGGAGTGGGGTGGGATGGGGTATACTGGGGTGGGGTGGGGTAGACTGGGTTCGGGTGGGGTGGACTGGTGTGGAGTGGACTGGAGTGGAGTGGATTGGGGTGGAGTGTAGTAGAACGAATTGTAGTCTGGTGGATTGGATTGAGGGGGATTGTATTGGGTCGGTGAACTGGATTGAGGTGGGGTGAACTGGATTGGGGCTGGGATGAATTGGATTGATGTGGATTGGGGTGCGGTAGGTTGAATTTGGCTGGATTGGGGTGAAGTGGTTTGGAATGGGGTGGATTGGGCTGAGGTGGATTGGATTGAGTGAGGTGGATTGGATTGGAGTGGGGTGGATTGGATTGGATTGGAGTGGGACGGTCTGTTTTGGATTGAATTGGGGTGAATTATTTGTGCTCCGATTCATTAGTGGGGGGAATTATTAGTGGGGCAGTTTGTTTTGGATTGGAGTGGGGCAGATTGTTTTGTTTTGGAGTGGGGCAGTCTGGAGTGGGCCAGATTTGTTTGGATTGGAGTATGGCAGATTGGAGTGGGCAGAATATTTTGGATTAGAGTGGGGCAGATTGGAGTGGGGAAGGCTGTTTCGGATTGGAGTGGAGCGGATTGGAGTGGGGCAGGTTGGAGTGGAGCGGATTGGAGTGGGGCGAATTGGAGTGGGGCATATGGGAGTGGGCAGATTGGAGTAGGGCAGATTGTTTTTGATTGAGTGGTGCAGATTGGAGTGGGATGGATTAGAGTGGGGCAGATTGGAGTGGGACAGATTGGAGTGGGCAGATTGGAGTGGGTAGATTGTTTTAGATTGCAGTGGGGCAGTATGGAGTGGGGAAGATTGGAGTAGAGCAGATTGGAGTGGGCAGAATGTTTTGGATTGGAGTGGGGCGGATTGTTGTGGATTGGAGTGGGGCACATTGGAGTGGGACAGATTGGAGTGGGGCAGCTTGGGTTGGGGCAGATTGTTTTGGATTGCAGTGGGGCAGATTGGAGTTGGGCGGATTGGAGTAGAGCAGATTGGAGTGAGCAGAATGTTTTGGATTAGAGTGGGGCGTATTGTTTTGGATTGGAGTGGGACAGATTGGAATGGGCGGATTGGAGTGGGGCACATTGGAGTGGGACAGATTGGAGTGGGGCAGCTTGGGTTGGGGCAGATTGTTTTGGATTGCAGTTGGGCAGATTGGAGTTGGGCGGATTGGAGTAGAGCAGATTGGAGTGAGCAGAATGTTTTGGATTAGAGTGGGGCGTATTGTTTTGGATTGGAGTGGGACAGATTGGAATGGGCAGATTGGATTGGGGCAGATTGGACTGGAGCGGATTGAACTGGGGCAGATTGAAGTGTGTATGGAGCTAAAGTGTATTTGGAAGCTTTGAAAGAACAATGTTAAATATGAAGGTGGTTTTACATGAAACATAGGGAGGGTGACTAAATGCATGTTATTCTTTGTTGAGCAAAAGTATTTCTTGAGACTAACTGTTAATAGGGTCTGTGATGTAAACCAAAGGGTTATCAATGTATATCAAAAAGTTATAAAGGAGCTGTCTGTCAGCTCTTGGATGCTTCTGTGCCTGTATGAGATGTGGGAGTATAACCAATAAATCCTTAAGTGGACTTCTAAAATGTAAGAGTAACTTGAAGAACCACTTCTTTCCATCACAATTGCTCTAAGGTAGATTTATATGGATGTGCTGCACTTTGCAAAGATCTCTAATAAATTAAAATGTAATAGATTTTGGTTGTTCAAATTGTGGTTTCTCTACAGCGCATGGGATGTTTTATGAGCAACAACCACATCATTGTTTGGATAACTCCAGTGTTGGAAAACTGACTTGGTCCATGATATCACACATCAGTGCATCCATCACTTATAAAAGTGAGAACATGTGGAGCTGAGCGGGTAAGGTGACAAATAGGAAGGAAGGATGTAAATCCTTTAGAGTAAACAAGTAAGGAAAAAGCAACACAGAGGTCCAGAAACGACAGGGGTGGTGGAAGCAACACAAAGGACGAGGGAGATTGCAGAACTGAGTTGAAACAACACGATAAGTATGGGAAACAAGCGGCAATGACAGGTATCAATTAATTTTAATTTTGAAGAAACATAAAATCCTGCAAGGTACCCAGTTTGCAGCATGGATAGTGACAGGATAATTTTTCTTTAGAGCAGGCACAATGACTGTTAGGTCCCAAAATTTACAGCAAGCATAGACAGCGATGCAAGAGCTGGCACAGAGAAAGAAGATACCTGGGTGTTGTTGCATACAGAGAACGCCAGTACCCATTGCTCAGGCAGTCTTTAACTCATGCGTCAACAACAGAATCACAGAAGATCATTCACTCTAAGAAGTGCCTGTGTCACTGTTACAGTCAATGGATGATGGCTTCGCACATGCAGCGGAACCAGGTCCACAGGATATGACCAGGAGTACTACGAGGAGAACACAGTGCTTGCATGGGAACTCCAAATTACTGCATGTGCACAGTGTGTGCAGACGCCCTGTAGCATCTTACAGGATCCTGTGATGCGTCCGAAGAGGGCAACGGGGGAGGGCAAAAGAGCTACAGCAAAGAGGGAAAAAGAGAACAGAAAATGTTTAGGTGTGAAAAGAGAAGGGGAGAATAGAGCAGGGGTGAGAGGTAGAAGAGAAAAAGGGGACAAAATAGGGGTGGGGTAAAGGGAGGGCAGAGCAAGGGTGGGAGGGAGAAGAGAAGAGAAGGGAGAAAAGTGTAGGGGTGGGAGAAGGAAAGTGAGCAAAGGTTGGGGGAAAGAAGAAAGAGTGCAAGGGCTGAGGAAAGAGGAAAAAGTGTAAGTGCGGGGGAGAGAAGGAAGAAGGCAAGGGCGGGCGAGAGAAGGAAGAGTGCAAGGGTGGGCGAGAGAAGGAAGAGTACAAGGGCCAGAGAAGGACGAATGCACGGGTGGGTGAGGGAAGGAAGGGTGCAAGGGTGGGCGTGAGAAAGAAAAGTGCAAGGAGGCGAGAAAAGGAAGAGTGCAAGGGTGAGAGAATAAAGAGTGCAAGGACGAGCGAAGAAGCGTGCAAGGGCAAAGGAAAGAAGGCAACATGTATGGGGGAGATAGGGTAAACAGCAAGGGTGGGGGAGAAGCAGACAGCAATCGGGAAGTAGTAAGAGTTCAAGGGAGGAGAAAGGAAGACCGAGATGGTTAATGAATAAAATAGTACTATTGAAGGCATGGGGCAACATGCAAATAGTATGACAGTGGGAAGGTGTAGGGCAGCAGCACTCAGTGGTGCAGACTTGGTCACCAGCAACCTTTAAATACACTCGAAGTCACCCGCACACTCTTCTAAGGACATGCTCGTGTACACACTTGCACCCCGCACCCTTGTGTATGCATGTTTAAGGGCAGTATCTTCCTTATGTGCACACTTGTCTACACCCCCAGATGAAGAGCCCCAAAAGCATCTCCGTATGAGAGACATGAAGTACCAGGAAAGTACGTGGTTTCCAAAGTAATCATTTTCAATACTGGAAGCACTGCTTCTGAAATGTTTTCTTTTTTTTTTCTAGAGTTGCCTCCTTTGTCAGTTGAAACCGAGCCCATTGGTTATGTTTTGAGTTTCAGTAAGTTCTAGGAGTTCCTCCATTTGTAACAGCCCTGACGTGCAGATGGGGCGGGGCAGTGACTTCCCTGTGGGTGTGGTGAACTCCTCGTGCTCGTGTGCACTGGTGGATGAAGAAGAGGGGGGAAGTGAACAGCTGCCTCCTGTTATGATGGCTGAGGCTTTGCACAGGGCAGGAAGGGATTGGTGTTTGATTGCATCGGCACTCTATTAGACACAATGGAAAGTATGAGTTTAACGGGCGAGTTCCTCCCAATTAAAGTGAACCTAGCCTGTGTGGTGAGCTCAGTAGGTGAAACCCATACCCTGGAACTCTTTGGGTGCTGGGATTCTGTAACCGGACGAGGCCGCCGCTGTTTAGTCCGTCTCACATCAGTCGCTACCACCCAGTGCTTAAGGATGAGTGACTCTTCCTCTGCCGCCTCGGGGCTCTCCGTGCAGCACACACTCATTAGGGACTCAGAGCTGGGGTAAGTATGTGCTACCCGGGATGAAGTATGGTTGCACACAATTCCCGTTTTTTGCCTTCTCTTGTGCCATCGTGGAGATGCCTTTCTGATTGGTTTGCATACAGCAAGCTCTTATTGGCTGCAGCTATTGCAGACTCGAGCAAGGGAAGACGTCACTGCTGGCCCAAAGATTGAGACTTTTTCACAAAAGGAATGCACACGGAAAGGGAGAAGGTGGTGGGACAGCTCAAGCAGCAAAGCAGGAGGGGTTTGGCAGATGAGGGAAATCCTCTCACTTTGAAGTCAGAGAAAGAAAATTAGCTCGGGTGCTTGAAAGCGGTGGCGGCAGCGGTTGGGGGGAGGGACGAGCACTTGGATACAGCCTCTAACATTTGAACTCAGTCTTTGAATTCACAGCAAATGTAAGGAGATAAGAACATGATTTACAGCCCTGTTTACAGAAATGGACCTCAGAGCACTGAAAACATCAAGCGCTCTGGTCAAATGCTCTTAGAGAAAAGGAAAAGTAGCCCCTAAACAGATGTTACTGTGGGATTAGCGGAAGCCTACAAGTCCTGGGGCAATACTCCAGGGAGTGAACAACTTGGAAAAAGGTGGGACCAGGAAGTCAAATAAATTACCCATTAGCAGGCAAGGATTTTTACAAGACAACCGACTAGACAAATCACAAGCGATGGGAGGAGTCAAAGCCCACAAAGTACATACAACAGATCATCCTGAAAGCGCAAGCGCTGTCTAGGCTCGACCTAAAAAATGAAGTACAATGGGTCTCTTAAATAAACCGCAGCTGGTGCAAGGCATGCTGGTGCCCCTCTCACACATTGGCCCCTTTGCCACTACACCGGCTGCACCACTATGATCTATGCTTCTGTTTGCCATTACAGTCTTGACAAAGTGCTCTCGCCGCTTGCCCGATCCAATTGGCAGGGATCTCTAGAGAGGAACCGTCCACAAACAAATGATGCCTCAAGTTACTAATTTAATTGCATTTATTTATATATATATTTTTAATGAATGAAAATATGTTGTGTGATGTAAATAATTTTAAATAATTTACAATTATATTTATGTTTATGATTACTTTGCGTGTATTGCACACAACACAAAACTCCATTGCTTTAGCTATTGGAGCATGGAATCAGTATAAATATTCAAAACAGATTTAATTTGATGAGTGTCAGAATTTTCGGTTTTGGTTATTTAGGCCCTGTCCTGTTGGCGAGGCAAGGCATGTATGTGGGCAGGCTGGACCGTGTGTACAGTAGTCAGTCACTGTTACATTGACCGAGTGCAGGAGGTATATTAAACAGCTTACGCAGGCATCATGCACGGTCTATTCATTCAAGGGGTTAGAACAGGTGTGTCTTACGTCATGTACTTTGAAGGGTTGGATTAGTCTCCAAACCGTAATCCTAAATACATTTTATTCTCCACAGTTTTTTTTTCACTTACTATAAATAATTTTGCAGAAATTGTGGGTTCCAAATATTTTCCTCTTCATTTTTATATTTAATTATTTACATTATTTGAGTTCTTTCCTACATTTTTTTAGTATTAAAGTAACATACATCTTTTATATTAAACATATTAGCAAATACTTTCACTTACTTTTTAAGTTGAGGCCCAGATTCATAGGTCACCCTGATAGCATTCAATGCAGTGCCAGCCCAAGTGACATGCACAGATTGTACCAGATTTCCTCCTACGCGCGGTGATTGTCGTGGCCACATCACTTTGCCACTGAAGACATTACACTGGCCCCCTGTCCAAAAGAGGGTGACCTTGAATGCCATCTGCTTTAGGCATCATGCCTTTCTTGGTTGTAGTTCATTCTAAATAGCAACAAATTTCCAAGTTGCACACTTTTTTTTGCTTTTTGCCTCTGGTACTTTCTAGTGTCTGTAAGATACACCAGGCCAGGCCTTTTCAGTGATGGTAACCTCCCTCTGAAACTCCTTCTCTGTAGCTGTCCACAAGTCTGAAAGCCCCTGCCAATCAGAATCAGCAACATAGACTGGCTGTTTCATCAAATCTATACCCGGACTGTTCTGGTGTTCCAAGGCCATTTCTGGGCACATTGGCTTCTTTCAAGTATCCATATTTCTATTTGATTCAACTCCTGTCTGTCAATGTGTGTGCTGCTGGATCTTCCAATTTACCAGGGACCCCAAATTATATAACTTTACCATAATGTGCAAGTCTTGTTTTGGGTGCCCTTTCCATACCTGTCAGAAGACACAAGAACTCCATGAAGGTCATCCGTAGCATCGATCACACGCGTCAGGATGCATAGCTGAAGTCGTCACAAGAACAGAGGTCTGGCTAACAAGGTTAGGAGGTGTGAAAATAGTGGAGCGGTGCACTACCAAAGAGTTTTCTTCAATAAATCCAAATGTTCATTTTGTATAGTGGTTTATCAATCCTTTATTTTCAATATCAAAATGTGCAAATTCCAGCCAACGCGTTTCGTTCATACATAAAATGAACTTCTTCAGGGCAAATGGTGATGTGAAGAAGACGCAGGAACAAGGAGGCAATGAAGAGCCCTTGATCTGAGATATTTCAAATTCCTGCTGTCGACGCACAAGTATTTAAATTTTAAAGGCTACCATGATAAGTGACTGATGGTTGTATCTCTGGGGACACAGTCCTGTTATTATCGTCCGGTCGGCAGTCAGTGTTGAAGTCTTGTTTTGGGTGCCCTTTCCATACCTGTCAGAAGACACAAGAACTCCATGAAGGTCGTCCGTAGCATCGATCACACGCGTCAGGATGCATAGCTGGAGTCGTCACAAGAACAGAGGTCTGGCTAACAAGGTTAGGAGGTGTTTTGTCTTCGAAGCATTTATGCAGCCAGCCCTGGGATGATGTCCTATAAGACAGACCCAGCTCATGTATTGTCTCTGATGGAGGCCATGCAGCCATCTTTGAGTTCATTTGATAAAATCTTTCTCTATAACAGTACTTGGACAATAGACGACACATAAGGATCTCTTCTTAGGAAGACAACAATTGTCCAGCTTTTCTTTTCGATAGGATGGGGTCTCTTAAAACATGCGCAGGGGTGTAGCTTAGTCAGTAAGATTCAGGGGGTGTGAATCTAAAATTTCCCAACTTAAAAAGCAGTAGCCTGCAGGGTGGAGGGGTGAAATGACTACGGTTCGGGATGGATTGTTTCAATAAGGAACAGGGCCAGTACTGATTTGCATTAGGTGGCACTCTGTCTATAGTGGCACACTGAGTAAAAAACAAAGTGTTGGAGTGCACCCCCAAGTGATTTGCAAACATTAATTTCATCACCATTTAGGTGTTTGATTAGTAGTATGCCTGGAAACCTGAAAATGACACAGCTTTCCAAGCCTACTACTGCGATGTTTGTGAATGAAATGAAAAGGAAATTTATAAAGCGCGAGACAATCACCCGAAGGTGTCAAGGCGCTAGCTCATCAGACAGGATTAACTGGACGGTTCAGGGCCACATCAGAGATTAAACAGCCAAGTCTTCAAGGCCTTCCTGAAGGCCAACAGGTGCGTTTCTTGTTTCAGCCTCAGTGGAATTACAAAAATAAGTACATTTATACCCATTTAAGGAGTGCTTCTATAGGTGCAGATTTACTACTTATTTCATAAACTGATCACTAAATATTTTTAATATCCGGATCCAAAAAAAAAGCAAGTTAAACTTCCCTAGTGAAATGAAGTGAGAACAAGTAAAACCAATACAGTCATAGCAAACACAACTCAGGGCCCCTAGACTAAACTACCAAATGAAGAATGCATGATGTCACACCCCAAACACACCCACTGAAGTTGCACCCCTGCTGGTCCCACCTGGGCCTGGTAGTTCTCCCTGGGAACTCATCACTATAGTCATGTACAACACAAACACAGGTAGTACCTGCTCTAGGATCACTTATTATAAATGTATTTTCACTGCACACACTCTTCATCATTTCAGCTACAAGAAGCCTTGATGGTAGAGTTGTTAAATCGGTGCATGTGGGCAGGGATCCATGTTTCTAGTCCTCACCTTTTGCAAATCCTTTTATCAAGTGACTGACGGCCCTGTGTAGTAAGCCTCAGTAACAAATAGAGGAGGGTGTGCAGGCAAATAATAGGGTGGGCGGAGTCAGAGCTGAGCCAAGGGTCTAGCTTGGCTGCATGAGTCAGTGCCCAAGCTGAGCCATGATTACATTTGGTACGGATATCGTGCAATAAACATAATGTAAGAATAATATGGTACAGTTGCTTCAAAATTCAAAAAGTGTATTTATGAATTATGTGTAAGCATTTCGCCTTAGCACTTCAGATTATATCACTAAATAGACAGGCATTTATTAAATGTGAGAGATTTTAGAAACATTCATGGCTTTCCCCCCAACAACAATGCCACTGGTAAACTAAGAGGCAAGTCAGTAGTCATGTAAATCCTAAACGTGGCCTGAATTCTAATTATAAATGACGTAACATTACTGTATATTAAATCGAATATACGAGGTGCTGGTACAGCACATATCCTGAACTCAAGTATTTAAAGTGCGCTTGTATGTGATAAGAAAGAAAAAAGTAATCTACGTGAAATAAAATATTTGCCAAGGATCACGCAGTTTGCAGAAACAGGGAGGCTGGTATTGATTCCAGGTTATCTGGTTTGACATTTGAAATTCAGCCACAAGATGTTATCTCCTATTTACATAAAAGGTCACTGTTTTGTCTACCATTCTTGGCTGGTGACAAGAAAAACCAACACAGAGATAGCAGAGCCGACTCAGTGCCTTCACACCCAACTACCAAGCAAAGAATGCATTTATTTGAGGAGTGTCATACCCAAAACACCCCGAAGCTACGAGCCTGGACATGCCTTAGATAATTGGGAGTGAGTGTGTGTTTATTACTGTACGATTGGTCTTTGCAGCTTTAATTGACATGTTCCGTTAACTGTCTTCCTGCTTTTCAGTGTTGTCCGTGGATGAGGACAGCTGCCAATCAGATGTGGTGCTGGTGGAAGTGAGTGTGACACCGGCACTATCATCTTTGAGACGAAAGAAAGGTAAGGAGGGGTCAAAGAGAGGGAAGGAGAAAGAGCCTTGCAGCATTGGGCAGGTCTGGCGGATACAAATATGGATGAACTTCAGAATGTATGTGGGGGGCATCTGTTTGGAAATGTGGACAAAAGGTGTCTAGGTAATGCATGTTGTTATGTTAAGTCTTGTGCAAAATGGTCTTGTTGGCAACTTCGAAAACCAATGACCCACGAACAGGGAGTTACAGGCCGGGAACATCCGGAGCAAAGAGCAGGTACGTGGCCATAGTGAGAGAGACTCTGGGTCCTACATACGCCTGAAGTGTGCCAGCAGAAGGGCGGTGTAGTTCCCCCCATTGTGGCACTTTAAGAGGTGTTCTACCAGATAGTAGCCACAACACCAGTGCAGCAATGTAGAGCCATGTTGGGGACTGGAGGCAGGTGATAACCTCCCTGCCGTACCCGTGTCTTCATTGCAACCTGTGATATGGTTGTAAGGGTTGTATGTTTTACTACTACCACATTTACTTCCCAGTACATTTTCTTCTACATCTTTACTTCTTTCATCTATCTGAAAAACTGAAAGGAATATCACTTTGTCTCTACCCAAGCCCTAAACTTTATACTAATGCTGAGTCTTTAGTCTTATTTTCCATTTATTTTATTGACATTTGCTTTCATTAATACTACACTTTATTTTACTCACAAATTGAATTAAATTGATTGAAATAATTGAAGTAATAAGGTACCTTATTCTAACACTAACCCTAAACCGAACTCTATCCCTAACTTCTAATCCCAACTTAAACTCACTATTATTGAAATTATTCTTAATAAAAAAATAATTAAGAGTAACTCTTACCCCAGCGATGTTTCTTCTAACCTTTTCAACTAAATTAATAATAATGACAAAAATAATAATTATAACAATAACAACATTGTCATTCTAAGGCGAACCATACAATGAATTTGATGTAAATGATTAAAATCAAATTAAATGCATTAAGCTATCACTTGCCATAATTTAGTTAAATGAAATTACTTATATTACGTATTCTAACCCTAATGCTAACCAAGATATTGCTAACCGAATTTTTTTTTAACATATAATAGATCACATTAAATTAAAAATTTAAGGCATAGACAAAATAAATTTACAAGCATATTATTTTGTATGCGGTTACTAATTCCTTGAGAAGCACAACATAGAAGTTACAGATTCAATTAAGAAATAAGCTCAGGTTTAAGTTTAACATTTTACTTGAAGTACATTGTGGCCATTTTCAAACCTTTAGTCAGCTAATGTTTCGTCCTCTCGAGCTGGTCAGCCTCTGGCTTTCTAAAGGCTGTACATCTGATTCTGATTAGTATAAGGCTCAAGTTGTGTAAAGAAAGGTCTGTCTAAAATACATTTTCCAAGGCGTCAGTGCACCTCAAGGTTCTAATATATCTATGAAGTTATTGTGTCTATGCTCTCTTATTTGGCTGGGGCATAAGGCCATATCCAGGCCTAAGCTAATTTGACAAGCAGAATGTATTTGGCCTTGACTGGATGTCATCCCAGGGCAACCAAATTGCTTTGCCTTAATTAGTTGTATTCAATTCCTTTACTACTAATACCAACCATTACTGTAAATATTACTGAATTATTGTAAATTGCATATTATTAAACTGCTAGATTGAATGTTATTCTACAAGTAAATTTCACCCTCAATTGATTTAAATTATATATTTTTAGTTAATTGCAGCAATACATTAATAAAAATTAGTTACTGATATTTTAATGGTTTTTTATCCTTGCTAGGAAGAAGTAAAAGGGGGAGGTAAAGGTCGGAAGCCATTTAAAGAAAGCACTTGGTATGCAGTAGGCATTCTCACTACCCTCCTATCAATAGGCCTTTGTTTGTCTGCAGTGGCTTTGAAGTGATTTGTAGTTCTATTGTTCAGTAGTTGATTGGCAAGTAGTAATTGAGAAGGGTCATTGGCAAAGGGAATAGGGGCACCTTCACCTTCCTCATCTTGTAGCATTGCTAAGCTAGTCTTTACATTTTCTAAGGCTCTAGTGGACCTCTGTAAAACTGGTCTGGTAAAACTACAAACGACGAAAGTATTCACTCAGAGCATAGAAGTATTTGCATTCATTAGGAAAGTGTCCAAGTGTCATAGACTAGTTAATATGGAATAGACACATGAGCTGTTAGGTTTGTTACAGAACTTATGAAGAAACCCCTGTAGTGCACCATGCTTTCCAGATGTTGGTAACCTTGCCCTGAGTGAGTTTCCTGACCTCACGTGACTTTATTAGTTGACTTGTACTGTATGTCATTGTCTCACCACCAGGGTCCCAGCTTGTAGGATGTCTCTTTGGTTTGGGTTGGTGGTCAGCCCCACAATCCAGAATCAAAGCATTATGTGTACTGTACTTTCGGGGGCTCATGTGTGTCGTTATAGGTTGAGGAATTTGCTGGAAGGGTCCTGCATACTAACCATTATCCCCCTTTCTGTGACATCTTGAGCCCAATAACAAATCCAAAGGGAAAGTGTCAGCCTAGTGATATCATTGACATATTGCTACTATTGTCTGGGACATTTCTTTGTGCCTGTCCATGGACCACCCCTTGCTATGTGGCAAAACAAGTAGGTAATGCCCTGGGCTTGCTGGACACACATACTGCCAGACTCTAGAGCCTGAGAGGCACCCAGGTCAAGAGGAAATGGGACACACTCTGAAAGAGCATGGCAGGGAATACAGTTCCCGTAGTCGAAAGCACAGCATATTATACATTCAGATACACATATGGTTCTCATTACTTGGCACCTTCTGAGTTGGTTTGTTACCAGTATTGTTCAACCATTCTTTCAGAGATTACCCCCCTGCCATGCATGCTGTATGGTGAACTCCCACAATTCAACACTTTCACCCTGCCAAGGCAGATGCCTGTGCATCCCCTTTGCAGGAACCCGTCACACTTCAAATCAAACATTATAAAAAGCAATTGCTTCGGTCTTTCCTAAACGTTATAGCTGTAAAATATGCTGAAAAGTGTCTTTGTGGGTTAAACACACATGAAAGTATTAAAATTGTGCCATTTGATGTGTTTGTGTATTGCCCTTCTTTACTAGAAGGGTTTGTATTGGAGAACACCTTGATGACATTGAAGGGTGTGTGAGGCCTAGGGGACTGGTCTTGTTAAAGAGACAGGTATAGCTTAAGGCCTAACGGAGGAAGTAATGCCAGAGAGGTGCAAAATTGTGAATTGCAGTCAGTGTAAGTGCTAGAAAGCATAAAAAGTGTTTAACAGGTAAAGATAATAATGTAGATACAAGTCTAGTGAGTTAAATGGATGACAAAAGCATAGCAGGATAGCATATGGACTGGTATCATCTAGACTCTGACTCTACTGGGCACCATTAAGAACCACAAGATGCTGAAATTAGGAATTTAGCACGAAGGTGAAAACCCTGGTGGAAATCTGCATGAGAGCAAAGAAGAGAGCAACCTGATCACCCCTAATGAATCCCAGCTGGGATCAGACATGAGATATGAAACATTTTACAAGAAACATACATGGATTCTTTACTGCCGGATCTGATAATGCTGCACAAAACCTAGCAATATGATGGAGTTTGTCAGATGCAGTCAGGAAAGAGACAAAAGAACTCATGCTTTCTGGCATGCAATGCTGTGTCTGGATTTTGGAGTAGGGTTTGATGCTTCCTGTGGTGTCTGCCATGCCAGTTTGTGTTTGACTTATTGAGTTGGGTGAGCCTTCTTAGATATTCTGGTGTAGAAGTGGCTGTATGCACCGTGTCCATGACTATGTTTGATGTTTGGGTCTTGTTTTTAGTAGGTCCGTTCATGCCTGCTGCATAATGCTGCAACTTTTTTTTTGGGTACAAACAACATGGATTCTTAAGCGCCCACTTGTTTTCTTATCGGAGGCTAATCCAATACTCAGGAAATGATAGATCAATACAAAACAACAGCTTTTAGTCCAAAAGGGACAACCAACAACTTAATTTGTATAGAACAAGAGACAGTAAACAATTAAGGTGCTCAATAGAAAGAAAAAGAAAAGATACTGTGCAGTGCATGTACATTATGGCAAAGGTGATGGATAACAATAGTGTCAACTCTGGATTATGAAATAGTAAGCATTCATAAAAGGACAATGGTATGGATCAACATTTGTCTTGAATGTATGATGGTGATCAAATTTGTACAGTTTAAGGGCCTTATTACGTATACGGCGGTCCTCAGGACCGCCGTACTTGTGTGGTGGTCAGACCTCCGCCACCACTGCGGGTCCGCCTGCAGTATTCTGAGTGTGGTGGTCGGACCTCCACGAGATCAAGCATCCCGCTGCGCGGCGGTCTGTAACCGACCTCAATATGCTGGCAGGGCCAATAATGGCAACGCCGAACATATTATCATCCAATTTATCCAGCTCCCTTTTCATGGCGGTGAGCCCGCCATGAAAAGGGTGGCAGACATGCAAGAAAAGGGTCCCTAATAGGGTCCCCGGCCAGATCTGGGCCTGAGGGTGCAGGCTGGGGGGCACATGTTGTGCCCCCTGGAATTGTACCCCTGTTCCTGCACGGTGTGGTATGCATGCCACACCTTGCAGGAATAGTGCTGCAGGCGCTGTCATGGCGGCGGTCTGCTGTTAAGGCTCTCCTATGAGCCTTATACAGCCGCCGCAGCACCGTCCGCCCGGCCTGGATTACACTTTTATATATAATCTTGTGTGCAGGCGCACAACAGGCTTGGTGGTCCTCCTGTCGGCGTGGTGGTGGTGGGCCGACAGGAGGACTACTAAACTCGTAATAAGGCCTTAAGTTTGCGTAACTTGTTGATGTTTCGAGCTAAAGGCAGAACATTTTTAAAGCCAGTTCTTTATCAGGAGGATAGGAGGATCTTTTAAAGAATGCACCCTTTGTTTCCTTTTCTTTCTACGGAGCACCTTAATTGTATACTGGCTCTAGTTGTATTTAAATGAAGTTGTTGATTGTGTCCTTTGGGCTAAAAGCTGTTGTTATTGAATAATTTATCATTATGCTAGGACTGATTTAGTCTGCTATAAGAAACCATGTGTGGCTCTTAAACAAATCTTTAAGAACCCTTGTTGTTTGTACTACATATTGCACTATGGTTCTGAGGAATACACAGATACCTCATAAGCAGTTATTGCTACTTGTTTGAGGCTTCTGCTGCATGGTAGAACTTCTGATATTTACTGTCTGTTTTTACATATGTATCTCATATGTCTCTGGTGTCTGCATTGATGGTTTAAGAGTTTACTTATACCTACGTCAATGTTTGACCAACCTCAGTTGCATACATGTGGTGCTGTGTCTTGATTTTGTATATTGTGGCTGACCTTTGAATCCTAAGACTGGTGTTTGCTGTGTGATATTGTATAGTGGTTTTTACAATTTTTGTTTTCTGGTTCTGTTATGTATGCTTGTATGTCTAGCTATATGATCTCAAAGTTTGATGGGGCCTTGGTTGGTGCCATATAACCTTTTCTCTGCCTTTGATGCCTAGAGTTTAGTTGTGTCTACAGTGTCATCAATGCAATGCTTGATTTTGTTTAAGTATATTATCTGATGTTGTGTCTAGATTTTGGCATTGTAAATTTGGTAAAGTCTTGTGATGTTGTTGTGCATCAGTCTGTAGTGTCTTCACAATTTAATAAGGTCTCTGGTTTTGGATTATTGGTTTCATAGGGCTTGTGGTGTCTGTTATCGAATGAAGTTTGCTGGTCATGATGGTCATAGATTGGTTGGATACATTGTGGCTGCTATGTGATTCATGGGCTTGTTTTAGTGCATGTTGTTGCTGGTTCCTCTTGTGTCTTTCAGCAGATGCAGTGCCTGTGTTTTTGTTTTAGGGAGAATGACACAAATATCGATTAAAAAATACTGTGTGACATAAATATTGTGTCAAAAATATATTCATTACAAAACATGTTGTGAAACAGGATATCAAAGGCAAGAATATTGTTTCATTGTATAGAATATTGTGAAAATAGATGTAATAAATATAGTATTTAGGTTAATTTATATATTTTAGTATATTACATTTAGGGGTTAGTATTATTAGTATGTTTTTATAATTTATTTAATGTAGTTTCTAATTTATTTTTTAATTTAATTACCAATTTATATTGTAGTAGCAAGTTGTTGGGATTGTAAGAGAATAGGTTGAGAAGTTAATTAAATTATAATATATTCATTTTAGATATTAAATGATTTTAATTGTAAATAAATATTAAATTGTTATTTATTATTTAGTTTGTTTAACTGTTATTTCATTTATTTAAGTATTTATAATTGTTTCTAAATACAGTTTTGTTACTCAAATAGTATACTAAATTGAGGATACATTATGTACTTTTGTAATTTGTTATTGATTATTATATAAATTATCTGTTTTACTTTATTAGTTGATTGATACATGTTTTCTAATAATAATATTTGTACATTGTATTTTTATTTATTCTTTTTAATTATATTTGTTTTTTCAATTAGTATTTTAATGTTATTATTGTTTTATTTATATTTTAAGCTATATACTTAGTATTTTTATTTTTTTAGTAGTAAGGAGGAAGTACATTTCATTTAACTACATTTAAAAATGTACTTATTTATTTTGTATTTTCTATTCAGATTGAAATTTTATTTAAAGTTTTATGGAATATGTTTTTATTTTAAATATGTTTTAATAATTTCATAGTGTTATTAAAATGTTCATCAGAAAATGATTTTGAGCTGGAATAGTATATGTAGCCTCTCCGAAGTCTAGCACTTTCCCTACTGTACTTAGACAGGAGTGGGAGCTGTAAATCTAATCCTCAAAGTCAAACATGTTACCTACTGTTGTTTAGATTGCAGTGGTTATTGAAAATCTAACCTCTCTAAGGAGTCCAACACTTTCCCTGCTTTTGCTTATATTGGTGTTATATTATGTTATGCTTTGTTATGTTATGCTATGTTATGTAGGGCACTATGACTCAGGAGGGTATCCTGGCGCTGAGCAGGTGTGAGTCTAGCCTCAACTATAAGATAGTGTAACTCCTCGAAAAGCCAGGTCTTTAGCTTCTTGCGGAATTCAAGAAGTGAGGAGGAGGCTCTTGTGTGTCGCAGCAAGTCGTTATGCTTTAGGAGCGATGTAGGAGAAGGTTTAACTGCTGGATATGTTTTTCGGTATGCGAGGGATGTGTGAAATTAGGAATCTGGACGAGCGGAGGTTTCTGGAAGGTTTGTGAATGAATGAATGACGTGATTTGTATAGAGTGTACATCGCTGCCAACAAAAGTATCATGGCGAGTAAGACGGGAGATGGTGGATTATCGGGTGAACAGGTACATTTTTAGGGCTTTGCAGAAGGCAGATTTAGATTCTATGCTTCTGAGCTGAAGGGGGAGGTGGAGTGACAGCGCATATTAGGAAGGAAGGCCCCCTCGTCTGGATTTTTTGAAGCGGGGGATTGTGATAGCGGGAGCCTTGCTGGAATGTAGGTTTCTGCTAGGTTGGTACTCCTTGATTCTTTTGTTCAGATAACTGGGTCCAACACTGTGCAAGGCCCGGTGTGCTAGGTTGAGATCCTTAAAGGTTATTCTAATGCTGACTGGTAGCCAGTGCAGAGTGGCAAGAAAGTGTGAAGTGGGGGTGCCTTTTCACAGGTCGAAAAGAAGGGGCTGCTGTATTTTGAACCACTTGAAATCACCGGATTAGGTATGCAGGTAAACCCAAGTACAAGGTTTTTGCATTGTCCAGTCAGGAGAGAATCATGCCTCGAACTACCGCTTTGTAGGCCTCCCACGAAAGAATGGAAAGGAATTTTCATAGAAACTTGAGGATCCACATACAGTTTCTGGCAAATGAGTTGATCTGGGTCTTAAAAGAAAGGTCATTATCGAAGGTGACTCCTAGGTTTCTCGCTGACAAAATGGGCGTAGGAGGGATAGGACCATCTTTGGGCCATGCACAGGCCCAACCCGGATAAGAGTTAGATCCTAAGAGTATGATTTCTGTTTTATCTGGGTTGCAATGTAGTTGGCTTTCTTTGAGCCAACCTCAGACTGCTTTCATGCACTTTGAGAAGGAATCATTGCAGGAGTCTAAGTTGCCCTCCTAGGAAAAGGCAAACTAAATGTCGTCGGCATATGAGACCACTGGTCGGAGGCTTTCCGACTGACATGGTAGGTTTAAACTCTGACCGTTGCATTAGGATGACGGCGGTCGGAGTTTATAAACTGGTGGGGTAATCCGACTTGGTTGTTGGTCAGTTGGAACTGCACCATAATCCCTCAAGGACGGCATTTCTGCTGTCGGGATTATGATGTCGGTTTCCGACAGCCAATCCATGTCGGCCTTTCTGACATGAATTGGCTTTCGGAAACCTTCTTAGGGGGCCCCTAGTAGGCCCCCTTCCTCCATGGCCCTCTGCATTTGGGCCTGGGGGGCACCAACATCCCTACAATGTGTGGCAGGCACCATGAAGTGCCTGCCACACAGTGCAGGGATGTGTACAAACTTCCATTTTTCAATGGGAGCTTGTGCTGCGGGCGGTTTCAACCCACCGCACAAGCTCCCATAGAAAAATGGAAGTTTCCAACCGCACCATGTGCGGCTAAATCCTAATTGGGTTGTCGGACCCGCCGACCTCAGGTCAGACAGTTCCTTCCCCCAAACGGTGTCACCGACCGACATCGTAATTAGGCCCTAGATAGTGTTGGAATGAGTGAGAAGCCCTGGGGGATCCCACATTTCAGATGGTTGGTCTTGGAGAAAGGAGGTTTTGTCTAGACTGATTGTTCTCACTCAGAGAGAAATGAGGTCAGCCAATATAAGGCCACTCCCCTGACACCACAGTTAAGCAGGCATTGTAGGAGGATGTCGTG
The DNA here is from genome assembly GCA_963921515.1 of Calotriton arnoldi. NCBI lineage: Eukaryota > Metazoa > Chordata > Amphibia > Caudata > Salamandridae > Calotriton > Calotriton arnoldi. The sequence continues at coordinate 358,762 of CAWUFW010001546.1, forward strand.
TGGGGACAGTATCAAAGGCCGCCGCTAGATCTAAAAGAATGAGTACGACATTGTGTTTGTGATCTAAGGACATTTTAGGGACTCAGAGACTTCCAGTAACTCAATTTTAGTCTGTTTTGTGAATGGAAAGCCGATTGGGAGGGGTGCAAAGGATGGTTGGATTCCAAGAATTGAAAGCAGATGTGATTATTGAGGCATGCTGGGCAAGTGTTATGTAGTACCTTGAGAGTGGTGGTGAGGAGTTTGAATTGTGCTCATTTGTATATGGGGAGGCTGTAGAGCGCCACCAAGTGTGGTGTGACGTGAGTGCGGTTTAGGAGGTTAAGAGAGATTCTGGCCACCGAGTTCCAAATGGGCTGCAAACTTTGGTGAGTTTTCTGCTGATCCTGGCATAGAGGGCATTCGCGTAATCCTGCTTGCTTGTGAATCCTGCTTGCTTGTGACAAGGACATGCCTGATGGTTTTCCGGGTCCTGATTGGAGCCGTTTCAAAAATCTTCCTCAGCATCTTCAGGGTTTGGAAGCATGAGGCAGTGACTGCATTAAGTTGGGCAGTCATGTTGAAGTTGCTGTAGATAAAGACCCCGAGGTTCTTGGTGTGGGCTGTGGGTGTAGGTCCTAGCTCTGTTGGCCACAAGGTGCAGTCCCATGGTGAAGCGCTCTTCCAGAAGATCACAATTTCTGTCTTGTCGATGTTCAACTTCCGACAGTTGGCCTTCATTCCTTGGGCAATTTCAGTCATGCAGACATTGAACTTGATCTGGGTACTAGCTGTCTTGTCTGTGGGAGAGAATGAGCTAGCTGTGTGTTGTCAGCGTAAGAGAGGACATTGATGTCGTGAGAGTGGATGATGCTGACGTGAGGGATCATGTATGTATTGAAGAGGGTTGGGCTCAGGGGGGACCCTGTTGGAAATCCGCAGATGGGTTTGTGGGCGTCCGATGTATATGTTGCCAAGATGACTGATTGGGTCCTTCCAGTCAGGAAGGAGTAGATCCACAATGCAAAGATTTATTTGCTTCTATTGGTTCTGGCATTGATCCACTCTGCCAGAGTTGCCCATTTGGTGGTCTAGATCATTTGGTGGTAGTGTCTCTAGGACAATTTGAATGTGCTGCTGGCTGCATTTCCCTGGCTCATGCTCCTTTTGCTCTCTAATTGTTTGTAGGGGTGTTTCATCTGACTGAGTTCCTGTGTGCACCAGCTGGCCGGTGGGTCTAGATCTTGTATTGATGTCTGAGTTTGTGTGTGTACCAGCTGGCGTGGGGTCTAGATCTTGTTTTATTGATGTCTGAGTTCCTGTGTGTACCAGCTGGCGTTGGGGCTAGATCTTGTTGTAGTGCTATGTTTGAGGGGGTCCAAGGAGTCGGCACAGTAGGTGATCCAACTGTTGAAATTCTTTTTTTTTGCAAACACTTTTTAATATTGTAGAAACGTGTTGATACAATACAGTTTGTGCATCACATTCCAATCAATTACAGAAGATTACAATCCAATACTGAATATCCCACCCATGCCCTTTCCCCTCAACTGTTGAAATTCTTGATGGTTTTGGGAAGGCTGTTGCTGTGTTTGGTTCAGTGGGTGTTAATAGCTGTGTTCCAATCCTTGTCAATGATGCTGCTCCGGTTTTGGCGGGCTGATCTGGTGGTGGTGCATGTGTATTGAACCAGGACAGGATTGCTGAACTTAATGAGGGCATGGTCCGTTAGAGAAACTGGTGTGGGCTCTTCAACTCAGATGTTGCTAAAGGTGGCGAAAATAGAGTCCAGTAGGTGTTCAGCGATGTGGGTAGATTCCTTTATTAAATGGGTTATTCCTAGACTTCCTAGGACTTTGGTGAGTGCTTTGAGTTGGGGTGGGTGTGGTCTAGGTGGAAGTTCAGTCTCCAAGTAGGATGTAATTGCTAGCGTCAATGGCAAGTAGCGCGACGAAATCCAGGATGGTGTCAGTGAAGTTGATCGATGGTCCAGGTCGTCTGAAGAAGAGAATGCCACTTAGGGTGAAATTGGTTGTGACGTAGAGCTTGAATAAAAGGTGCTCCTAGTTGGAGGAATCATGTGCCCATGGTGCAGCTGATGATTATGGCGATTCTGCATCTGTGCTTGTGAAGTCTGTCCTGCCTGGCAGTCCAGTAACCGGTGGGGGTGTTGGGGAGGGCAGGGGCAATGTCAGGTGCAATGTCAGGTGCAGTTTCAGTGAGGACATTGTCGTACAGCAGATCTCTGTGGAGTGAGAGGTTGGGTGCTGTTGATGTGGGTGTAGTGTGTTGGATGAGGGAAAATGCATGAAAACTTGCAGGAAGCGCAGGAGAAAAATCCCTCTGTGTTGTGTTGTGCGATAAGGTGACTGCATAGCGAGCTTCGGCCGGGGTTGAGTGCTCGGAGGGTCGCACCAGGTAGTGATGACAATGGAGAGGGCTATGGTTCATGGTGCTGAGCGCAGTCCAAGTTCAGACAGGCTAAGAAGGGCTTCCGTTTGGCACACCAGTAGCACGCCGGCTGCACATATCCGATGTGCATCCTCGCTTCTGCTGCCATTACGGACATCCTGGGAGTGGGGAGTGATGCCACTTCTTGTGTGCAGATGGATGATGGGAAATCCAGTAATGTCACGTTCTATGCAGGTTAATGATGTAAATGGCTTCTTCCAAAGACAGTTTGGCAGCAACCCAGTTATGTTACATTGGTATTTCGTACTTTTTTTGTTGTTTATATTTGTTTTTAAATTCTACTTTTAGTATTTACAATTTTTTTAAATTAATTTTGTTATTCATTTTTTTATAGTATAAATATTGTTTTCATATTTTTAATATATACTTTATGCTTAGTTGAAACTATTTTTTGTATTATAATATTTAAATTAGGTCACCTATATTTCTGGTTATTATATATGTTTGTTAATTTTTACTTTTAAGTTAGTGTTAATACTATAAATTAAGCATATTTAAGAAAAGTGTAAAAAGTGTAAATATTGGTTTTGCATTTTACAATAATATATATGTGTGTATATATACATATATACACATATATATATATTTATATATATATATATATATATATATATGTGTATATATATATACACACACATATATAAATATCATTTATTATTTTAGATATTATTATTTACTAATTTCATATTTTAAATTACATACTTATAATTAGATTTTTATTAAAAAACATTATTCCTACCTTTTTTGACAATATTTTTTCTACAATATTTTTGTAGTTTGCATACAAAGAATGTAAACTCGATATTTTTGTAGCTGATATTTTTTAGACCGTTTTTCTCAAACTCACGGGTGACAAGCAGTGCACTACCAATCCACCTTTCATTACTAGTTCTCTATAGTTTGTCACACAACTGTTTTTTGATTTTGAATTTGGTGGGGTATGCATTTTCTGGTATGCAATTCTGTAATTGGTCCTTAGATCCCAGGGTCTGATTATGCCAAAGTTGCCTGCCACTTGGGTGTGTTGGGCTAGAGATTGAGGAAGCCAACAATAAACAGTCATAACGTCCTACTTCATGGTTCATGATTTAACACAAAATATATGCTGCCTCAACCGTTAGCATACCAGAAAGGTAAATAACAGCTTTGTCTGTTGTGTCTTGTAGCACGTATTGCGCATGAAGTGAACTCGAATCAACGCTCTATTGAAGGTTAGTGTCCAAGAATTTTTTTCAGGAATTTCTCTGGGGGATGGTGTATCTGTGCAACACATTTATCACAATATATTTATTCTGCTCATGCATGAATTAGATTACGCTGTAGAATAAAGTGATGGTTTTTCATCCTGCCTGTACCTTACTTTTTATGGGTCGCATTGACTATTTTGTCTTGTTTGATAATTTTGGGTTGTGGCTGGCACAATTGGATTTGTTCTGGTTTTAAGGAAGCAGTTCAGGCTGGACTCTTCCCATGAGGTGCAGGGTCAAGGCTGATTTGCACATGGCTGGTTCCAAACTGAGGTGGCATGGTGAGCAAAAGAACGATGAGTTGGTATGCTACCCCGAGCGAGGCTGGATCCAAACTGAGGTGGCATGGTGAGCAAAAGAACGATGAGTTGGTATGCTACCCCGAGCGAGGCTGGATCCAAACTGAGGTGGCATGGTGAGCAAATGAACGATGAGTTGGGATGCTACCCCGAACGATTGCCTGTGGTTAGGCAAATCACAAGCATTCCTCCCGTCACGTTTTGTGTGAATAAAGAAGCTTCTGCCTGCTACAGGTAATTCACACCTAATGGAATGTTTTGTTGAATCAGAACTGGGTTGACTTGCAGGCTTGGTGTTGATCGAGTGTGTGTTTCCAGTGCCCAGGCCAGTCTCCGTAGCATTACCTCTTCTTTCATTACCTCATCAGCCTATTTTACTTCAATACCATCTCCTCGTTTTGGCATTACATTTCCACTACTTCCTCGGCCTAACCATAACCATTCTCCTTACTATTAATAATAAATAAGTCTTCTTGTATTCATTACGCCATTGCACAGTTCTTCATCCAAAATGTGTAATTAGTTTAATTTTATTTACACCAATTTGAATATTGTAGAACTTAAAATAAGTAAATTCTGCTTTGGCTTAGATTGTGAATGAAACCCTATCTAATGGTACATGTAGTGTTTTCGTTAACATTATATTAAACTCTTAATTTGTATAAAGTACGAAACTTTTACCTTAAGCATAATGCTACACTTGACTCTGACAGTCATTACTGAATTTGATTAATTGAATTAAGCTAAATTAGATTACATGAAAGTAATATTTGAAAATAAAGAAATCTTATCATAATTGTAACAAAAACCCTAACACAAATCCTAAAACTTTATTCCTACCAATAATGATTTAGCCATAACCCAAACCAATAGTAATTATGGTATTGATAATTATGTTGTATTACATTATATTTACATAGGATTGCATTCAATCAAACTAAATTAATTTAATCCTTCATCCTTCGACAAGGCACTGGTGCACAATTTAATTGTAAAAAGGTTATTGTGTTATAAAGATCATTCTGTCTGAGGAATGGTTCAATGGAGGCAATTTTGAAGAGGCAATGATATGTTACACAGACCAACTATATTAAGTGAGGTGGTTTGTTTTCATAGTAGTCTGTAAGGATTTGCCAGAGTTTCCTTTAGGCAGTATTGTGCTGTTCTGCAAGCAATCAGTTTTTGGGGAGCAGTAGAGGGCCTAAAACAGTTCTCAGAGACAAAATGGCATGCTAGAGAAATGTTGGCACCCTGGGAGGCAAAATGTGCATCCATTAAGACTTGGGAGGGAGAGGTCCTTTATTTCAGTGACTCAGGCCAGTGTTTGTATTTTGCAGAAATCTGTCTTGGATGTGGTTGCTTTGAGACAGATGTGCAGCACCCAGTCTTTCACGGAGGTCTCTGCGCTTCATGCAAGGTGAGGAGCTCTTTAGCAATTAATCCAGCTATTGTGGGGTCGGTCACCAAGTAAGGGGTCTTTCATAGTCAATTGTTTTATTACTTTTTACATTAATATTACGGTGTGCACTTGCATGTTAAGCTTTACTTCCAGTGCTTCCGCGTTACTACATACTCTTGCTGTATTCATTTGTTGAATTAGCTTCCATTACTTCTTCTGATTTTGGCAATTTATTTCAGGAACTGATATCACAAATGCCAGATGATGCACAATTTTTTTACCTCAATTAAAATCCATTTCCATCTGCAGGTCATGGTCAAGAACATAGTCAGGTTGTTACATAATCCCATCTAATTAATCAGTAACATTGAATCCCATTTATACTGAAGTTATTAAACATGGGTTCCTTGCAAGAATCTCTCTTTGAAGAATCTGGGACTACAGTAAGTAGCGTTCCAGATCCAGTGAATTAGAAACAGAACCCTGAGCCCTACAGTCTTTAGGAGATGCTGCTAACCCAGAAGCTGTTGTTGATCACATGGATGCTAGGTCTAACTTTTGGTGGGAAGAAGAATGGCCTTCCCTTTACTGCCACTTCAGTGCCCGAGGAGGTGGCAGTGTGCCTAAGAATATATGCATTGTAAAAACAATGCAAACCAAGAAAAAAACTTCTGCCTAAGCTGCAGTCGCCAAATGCTCATGGAGATCTTTGTGTCCATGGGAGTGTTTGATTACCCGGAATGATCCACAAAAGGGTGCTGGGGTAAGAGAAGAGCTTGAGTTAGGACAACATAAGAAAAGGAAGAGAGAAAAAACAGGATTCATAATAAAAAGTAACCCAAAATTACAAGAGGTAATCACAGAACAACCAATCCCTTACACCTGGGAAGGTCTGATTTCTTTCATTGTCAATGACGGAGCAGTAACCTTCTGTGTCTTAAAGGTTTGCCCTGTCCTTCATCTATACTCCAATGTTCATATTAAAATATTCACAATACCTTTTGTAGTTCTATAAATAACAGGTGGAACCAATAATCAACTTAATGGCACTGAATAAAAACTTGAGTCACTAAACCTGAGTGAAACCTACGGCAGAGTCACTCCTGCTGGGATACAAACCTGTGATCTACAAGTTGCACACAGATCCCCTCAGCAACTGCTCAGCTCCTTTGTGTGGCTTTATATTTAATGTAGGGCCTACCAGTAGGTATTTACTGGCTGAGCATGCATTTTTGCATTCTTCATATTGTCTGAACATTCCCTTCAAGTAGACAATCAGTTTCTTAAAGGTCAGTGTTAGAAGCTGACCTCTGTGGCTTGCTGGAGGCCTAAAAAGGGCCTTCAGTGCAGACTTTAGAAAAATGGAAGGCCAATTTCCAGATATAGTCGCAAATGTACTTCCAGGGGGTTTGCATAGGCATGTAGTAAATCTCCCACCTTTAAGGAATTCACAAATAATTTCTTTAGTGTTCAGGGTAATATGTGTCAGCTAAAGATTCCCAGAAGTACTCAGATGCAATAAGGAAAGGCAACAGGCGTACATTTTCATTTGTGGTAACGTGACACAAAAATACATTTCTTTGATTTCTTCTCTTGATTTCGTAGACACCCACCCTTTTACTTACACCCCACATACATTTACGGGTGTTCTTTTTCCATTGCAATCCTGAAAATTGAAAGGATTTGCAGAGGCCAAAAGTACCAACAAAAGTTTGTTAGATACATGCATGCTTATGAGGGCTCATCAACCTTTGCTGGTGGATTCATCCAGTGATGTCCACCAACCCCCCCTTGCAGAAAGAAATTCGATACTGGCAGAATTTATGCAATAGAAAAACCCATTTGCAATGGCAATATAGTCCCATTCCTCTAATTCTGAAGTGAGATTTCGCCATTTTAAATAAAATCTTGTAACTAACAACATTTTCGCAAGATATAAAACAAGCATGGAGCCACAAGGTATGTGTTATATCTTTTAAGTTAGTTATTTGCTAAAGGCCTTATTTGGCGGTTGTTACAATCGCATTTCAAGCATGTAGTTCTATGATGAATTCTGTAATGTGGATTCTTGAAAGTACCCTGCCCAGGAAGCGGAGAGGTGGTTAAGTTACACATTTAATGAATTTATGGAGGAGTCTTTAGCGGAATTTACTACAGTGCATCTTATGATTTGTGCCGCTTGTGATTCCGTTCTCTCAGTGCGAGATCCTGTTGTAAGCAAACCTACGTTGCTCTGTGCGGAGTGGCTGTGGTGCGGTGCACATCATCATGCTACGTTTTACTTGGCGTGCGTCAATGTCACCGCCATCTTTGTGGTGCCTGGATTTATCCCAGCTGATGGTCTGGCAAGGGAGGTTTACGACGCGCACAAGTGGTTTAGCGTAGCAGTTATGCACTACCGGTTTCCCTTGATGTGTATATAGCAAGGGAATATTAGTATAAGGAAGCCTCCAGTCAAGGTAGACATTTATTGCTTAGTAATTTAGTATATTATTCTGTTCCTTGACATTATTTGGATGATATGCAAATCGAACCACCAGTAAAAAGTTTACCCTGTGGTAGCTTGGCACAAAAGCAGTCAGGCTTAACTTAGAAGCAATATGTAAAGTATGTATGCAGTACTTAAACCCTAATAAAGTGGAATCACGCACAAGAAAAATATTACACCAATTTTAATAAATTTTAATAAATGATTTGGCACCAAAACAACAAAAATCCAATTAGTAGAACTGGAGTTATGAATTTTTAAAGTTTAAGGTAAAAACTAGCACCTAAAAGATCAAAGAGCCAACCGTGGACATATAGTTGTGCAATACTGTGTCAAAGTCAGCCACGGCTGCTGTAGGTAAAAGCGGTTGGGCCAGGTGAGGGGGGATTTTGAGAGATGACTATGAGGGAAAATTAAATAAATAATTAATTTTCCCTCATGGTCGTCTCTTGAAATCCCCCCTCACCTGGCCCCACCGCCCCACCGCCCCACCACTCTTACCTGCAGCAGCCGCAGCTGGTCAAAGTCAACAAATATGGCCTACATTGATGGCTCGTGAGTCAGATACAAGAAGTGGATTAGGTTGGTCGGCGCTTACCTTCAAACTTAGAATTTTTTTTTTTTTAAAGGTTCTGAGAAGGTGAAGTTCAGTGGGGAAAGGCTGCAGGCTGTGTCCAAGGAGGGAGCATAGTCGTTGGGGAGCCACTGGATGAAGTCGTAGTGAAGATTTCTATGTTAGGACTTAGGGCCTGATTACGAGTTTGGCGGTGTAGGAGCCTGACACCACGCTAGCGCCCCGCATCACTCCGCCAAACTCGACCGCTGGCCACTTGCCAGATTATGAGTTTCCTCGTGATCTGGTGGGCGATCCTATTAGAAAGGGACTGCCTATTAGAAAGGGACTGCAATGGGAGGGCAAAAGCCCGTTGCTGCACGGCATGGACTATGCAGTCCATGGCATGCAGGAAAGGTGGTGCAATCACACAGGGCATGTATCTCCCAAGGCCAGAGGCAAAAGGGAGCCCCGTAGAGCCCCTTAGTTTCTTCACCGCCAGCATTTTCATGGCGTGAGTACCGCCATGAGACCACTGGCGGTGAGGAAAATCGTAATATGCTTGGCAGTGCCGCAGCAGCACTTCCAAGTATCTTGCGGCCGCAGACCGCCGCGCCACACGGCTCGTGAATCCCTGCCGGTTGTGGCAGTCCTATGGTGGTCCGACTGCCGTAGTTATAATATCCCCGACCGCCACTGCACCTCCACCATGGGTTTGATGGTATGATGGACCGCGAAACTCATAATTAGGCCTTGAGTCTCTTTTTTGGAAGTAGAAAATCTGCAGCGGGATGAAGCTGGAGGCTGTAGCCAGTGAGAGTTCCAGGCGGCCAGATACCTGTTTCTCAAAGGAATGCTGTACAGGATTTGCTGCTGCTGAGAAGAACGTAGCAGGAGTTGCTGCATAGTCAGGCTGACCTACGATGCACCTTGGGCTAAAAGACAATATGGTTGGTCCTGGTCTTCCGTCAGTTCTCAGAGCACTTTATAGCCAAACATTTTCTAAGACTCAAGTTTTGAATTGTGGCTATCTGGGCACCTTTAGTCCCACCACCAAAGGTCTAGGACTGGAGGTGCACCAGTTGAGCGGTTAGGACTCGGGCTAGGCCCAGGTGCGGGTTCAAGATGGAGGGAGCCTTTGCTGTTCCTGATCCTCTGAATAGTAGGCCAGCAACCTAACCCTTGGAGTCACCCTGGTAATCCTGGGTGCAGATGATACAACTGGGCTAAAACAGCAAGGCAAACCTCTGAGGGTTCTGGGCAGGCTCCAGGCTGCAAAGCAGTCCTTCCAGCTGCAGCAAAGCAGTCTTGTAGAGTAAACAGCAGGACACAGCAGCAGGCAGTCCTCTGAGAGTCCTTCCGAGGTCAAGAAAGTGAACTGAAGAGTGGGTCTGAGTGTCCCCTTTTTATACAAGGTCCTACTTTGAAGTAGTACAACTTTCTAGAGAATTCCCTTTGAAGTGCTTGAAGTTTACTGACCCCCCTGTCCTGACTCCAAGCTGGCTGCAGGGACAACGCAATGGTGATAAGTCCTTTGTGTGAAGTCAGAGCACAGCCTTTTCAGTTGCAAGTCGGGCTGTGTCCAGCTCCGCCCCCTCCCATTCTGCCAGTTAATGGCCCATCCAGGCACACCTAATCCCTCTATTGTGTGGCTGCCTGGGAGGAATAAACATAGTCCAACTGCCAACTACACCCAGTCATGTTGCCCAAGAGAGGTTGCAGGCACCAAATAGTTTAGGGATAGAAAATGTCAACTTCCTCAAAGTGGCATTTTTAAAATTATAGCATAAAATCCAACTTTACCATTTAAGGGGATTTTTCATTACAATTTCTCAGATACCAAATGAAATGCCTAACTGTTCCCAATCAAAAGTTAGCACTTATTAAATGGAATAAGACAACCCAATGTCATCCTATGGTAGCGTTAATCCTTACAATAGTGAAAACCGAATTTAAGAGTTTTCCACTACCAGGGCATGTAAAACTTAAAAATACATGTCCAGCCTTTTAATTGCAATGCACCGTGCCCTATGGGCTACCTATGGCCTACCGTAGGAGTGACTTATATGTAATAAATGGGGAGTTTAAGGCTTGGCAAGGGGGTTATATTGCCAAGATGACTTGACAGTTTAAAACAGCATTCAGGCTGCAATGGCAGGCCTGAAATATGTTTTAAAGGACTACATAAGTGGGTGGCACAATACGTGCTGCAGGCCCACTAGTAGCATTTAATTTACAGACCCTTGTTATATGGTATATTATCTAAAAGGGACTTATGAGTGTAAGTCAGTTGTACCATGTTTACAGGACAGAGCGCAAGCACTTTAGCACTGATTAGCAGTGGTAAAGTGAACATGGATGGAGGCATAAATACGAAACTCAAGAACGAGTATTATATAAATCTGCCCTGGTGAAATATAAAAATCTGCTGATCAAGGAAAAGTCAAAATACTTTACGAACCAAATAGAACAGTCTAACAACTCTTCTAGGGAACTTTTTAAAGTGATTAATAAACTAACAAAAGTCCCATCAGCTAAAGGATGTATCAGCAGCCAAATCTTTTGTGATGATCTCGCCTCCTTTTTTAAGAATAAAGTAGAGCTTATCTACAATACTTTCATTTCAGTAGGTAACAACGCCCCAATGTCATATCACACCTCAGGAAATGCTACCCCTCTGGCTGATAGGTTCAGCTTTAGTCCAGTTTCTATAGTGCAAGTCGAACATCTTATCATGGCATCCAAATCTGGAACCCTGAGCGATCCATGTCCTCTTGCAGTGCTCAAACAAACTTACGAGCCCATAGCTAAATGTTTAGCTAACATTTTCAGCGCCATATTCCAATCAGGAATTTTTCCTTCAACCTGGAAGAAGGCGTGTATTCTTCTGCTTCTTAAAATGGCCAATCTCAATCCTGATTCTCCGGCCAATTATAGACCCATCTCTAGACTTCCTCTTCCAATCAAACTTGTCGAAAATATCATGAATGTCCAACTAACACACTTTTTGAAGGAACATAGCATACTGGACCCTACTCAGTTCGGCTTTAGTTCAGAACATAATATGGAGACTGCACTAATCAAAGCTACAGATGAGCTTAAAACTACACTGGATGAGGGGGGAAATGCAGCTCTGATCCTGCTGGATCTATTGGCGGCCTTTGACACAGTGGATCACTCAATGCTTTGTCTTCGTCTGGAGACCATCAGTGTAAAGGGAGTAGCCTTAGACCTATTCAGATCATTCCTGTCTAACAGGGAAAATATCGTGATGTTAGACAAGTTTAAATCCGAACCCTTCTCTCTTCAGTGTGGAGTTCCACAGGGCTCCTCTCTTAGCCCCTCGCTATTCAATTTTTATGTGGCAGAACTTGCTCCATTGATTCAATCTTTTGGTCTTTCACTCACCTCTTATGCAGATGATACACATATTGTGGTGTCAGCAGCAAAAAAGACCAGCAACATAAGTGTCCAGAAATGACTGTAGTGATGCTCCTTGGTAATGACCCCCTGCTTTTGGACTCCTGACTGCTGGCCAGAAGAAATGGGCCCACTCCCTCCTCTAAGCTCAAAAGCTTAGGTGTGATTCTTGACGTTAAACCTAATCTTAATAAACAAGTCAATACTATCATATCCACCTCCTATAGTATGCTAAAAATCATCAGAAAGATTCTGCCCTATATTCCAGTTAGTGCAAGGAAAACTATTGTCTCATCACTCATTCTATCTAGAATTGATTATTGTAATGGTCTATACTCCCACCTGCAGAAACAATATTTAAACAAATTACAGGTGCTGCAGAATTCAGCTGCCAGAGTCCTGCTAAATGTGCTAAGATATCAGTCCGCTACTTCTGCCATAAAAGAATTACACTGGTTGACGGTCGGAAACCGCATTAAATTTAAAACACTCTGTCTCACCTAAAAGGCCCTTCATGGCATTGGTCTAGAATTTTTGAGAACCTCAATCTCATGGTATATTCCTAAGAGGAACCTCAGATCCTTGGGTTCATACTCAGTCACCCCACCTAGGTTTAAGAAAGGTGGATGGGGAGGTAGTAGCTTCCAAGTAGGAGCGTCTAAACTCTGGAATGCCCTTCCTTTCCACATCAGACCTGCACCCTTTCTCCTGGCTTTTAGAAAGCTCCTCAAGACCTGGCTTTTTAACTTGTATCTCTCAGCACTCCTCTGCTACTTTGCCTCCTATCAGCGCAAAGACTCCCTTGGGTAAATGCTGCGCTTTATAAATCTTCCTAACATAACAGAGTCCTAAGGCCAACAAAAACGAATTTGGCAAAAATAGGATGGGTGAAGCCAAAATGTTTGGGGGAAAACCACCCTAATCTGACAGGTCTAACACTGGTAAACTTAGTATAGATCAAATTATTGTTCATGTTAAAAGCAGGTCAATTCAAGAGCAGCTTTGAGCCATGAATGATCCAAAGCTACAGGATGCCATACCTACTGCAAAATCTTTAGAGCAGTCTAAGAGGTGGATTTGTCTGTACACGATGGTAGTAAGATGTGCGGTATTGGGAGAGAAGTGTGTGCTCTGCACAGAGGAAATTTGTGTAATCTCCAGGGAAGGAAATCTGAGAAGTCATTGGTATGTTTTAGATGTGGTAGTTCTTCTAATCATTTGACTTTCTTTCCACAATAACCTGCAATAGTGAAGGAATGAAAGAAATGTAGTTATATGTGAAACTTTGCACATATGTGTAAAGAATTTTTAAAAAAAATCCTAGCCAAAAGAGTAACATTTCTTATGTAAGTAAAGAAAGGTATTCTAAGTGTGAAAGGTGTAAGTGTAACCATGGTGTGAAGAATGAGGCTGACAAATGTGTGGTTTTGTTAGTTAATGGATTTGTAAGGAAGTTGAGAACTGTGAAGTGAGGTTTCCTCAAAACTGCAATGTAAATACATGGGTTTGTAATTAATGGGGGATTCTGGTTCGCTGTGGATTATAATCACGCAAAAGTATTTCTTAGAGAAATTTGAGTCTGTATGGAGACTGGACGAGCTGGAGAAATGTGAATGTCTTTGGGTGGAAGGATCAATGGAAATTAGGAATAATATTGTATCCTAGAAGCAAGGCAACAGCTTTACTTGTCTCAGATGCTTGTGAAGAGTTGGATAACCTTGCAATTCATCTAGGTTTTCACAGAGAAATTGGGTAAACTGGAATGCTATTCCCATGGGAAGGATGCTGGACCAGTTAAACAAACGCTCAGTGGTCTACTCATAAATAAGAGACAAGAATGAAAGCAAAAGGTATCATTGAAGAAGTGGAGTTATGTGAAGTGGTAGCACCTATGGTTCTTGCCCATAAGGCTGAAATCAGTTTTAGATTGTGCATCAACCTTAGAACATTGAAGGCCAATATAGTGGTGGATGGTCATCTGCTACCTAACATAAATGAAGTGGTATGCATGCTACAGGGTGCCAAAATATTTTCTGCCTTGTGTCTGAAATTGGCGTATCATCAGATTAAATTGGCGAAAGACTCAAAACACTTCTCTGGTTTTCTTAAATCGTAGGGGCAGTTCCAATTCAAAAGAGTACCATTTGAGTTTGTCTCTCTGGCGTCTGTGTTTCAAAGAGCAATGTTCCATTTAGTCAGGGTGATGGACAGATTCGTAAAATGCTTCCAAGATGATATTCTTTTATATTTTAAAAATGAAAAGGAGCATATGGAGCATATAAGGGAAGTGTGTGCAGTATTAGAGGAAAATGGGTTTACGTTGAAAGAGAACAAATTTAAGTCGTTTTGCAATTCTGTGTAATATTTAGGTCATATATTGTTTGGTGAATGGGTCGTGCCCAAAAATGCCTAAGTGGATGCTATCAGCAAGGCACCTGCTCCAGATAGCAAGGAAAAGCTCCTTTTGTTTGCAAAATTGTTTTATGGCTACATTTAGTTCATAAAAAATGTTGCCATGAAAATGGAGCCTCTTAGAGAACTTAGCAGGAAAAATGTTAAATTTAAATAGTCGGATGCACAACGAATGAATGAATGAATGAATATTAGCCTTATAAAGCGCAAACTTTGCCCGGAGGCGTCAAGGCGCTGCGGAAAGGGCCATCAGACCGTAGTACATGTGGGACCCATACTGATAGACTGGTAAAGAGCCAGGTCTTCAAAGCCTTGCGGAAGAGAGAGTGAGACACTTGTCCCGAAATTGAAGAGGGGAGGGAGTTCCAGAGCCTTGCCGCGGCGACGGAGAAGGCTCCGCCCCCCCATCTGACTCTCTTGAACCTGGGGACTACCAACAGATTTTTATTGGCTGATCTTAGCTGTTTGGCAGGAACATAACGACGAAAGAGCCCTTTGATACATTCCGAACCTATATTATAGAAGGCCCTGTGAGTGAGACAAAGAGCCTTAAACAGGATTCTCCGGTTTAGAGGGAGCCAATGCAGCTCACTAACAGTGGCCGAGTCTGAGTGGAATTTAGGAAGGTCCATCACCAGCCTGGCTGCAGCGTTCTGTACCAGCTGCAGACACTGAACAAGCCCTTTGTTAATACCCAAATAGAGGGCATTACAATAATCCAGTCTAGATAACACTAGGGCAATAACTGCCTGCTTTCGAGAAGCGAAGGAAATGAATTGAGAGATTTTCCTAAGAATCCTGATGGTCCCGAAGCAGGTGGACACCGTTCTGTTAATCTGACGGTCCAGGGAAAATGAATTGTCCACAATGACACCAAGATTTCTTCCTTGGGACACTGGGGAGGGGAAAGGGCCAAGCGTGTCAGGCCACCAGGCATTGGACCAGATATGCTGTTGGTTTCCAAAGATCAAAACCTCCGTTTTGTCCCTGTTAAGTCTAAGATAGTTAGACAACAAAGTGCTTTTGAGTTAATCAAAGCAGAGATTGTCCAAGCACCAACACTGAAACCTTTTAGTATGAACAAGGAATGTATCATTACTCAAGACAGCAGTATGCATGGGACAGGAGAAGTACTATCGCAAAAGTGTGGAAAGGATGTGCGGAATGTAGCTTTTGCCTCTTGGACTCTTTGGGGCCGATTCACAGAACTAATCTGAGATAAAATCCTAAACTTACTACTTTTGGTATTCACAGAAGGCATTTAGTAGTAGTAAAGTTAGGACTCCTAACTTTACTACTACTAAACTGAGACAAAATCCTAACTTTACGACTTTCGGTATTCACAAAAGGCATTTAGTAGTAGTAAAGTTAGGAATCCTGGTGCTGAGCGATGCTGTGGTAACACTGAGTGATGCTGTGTTGGCGCTGAGTGATCTTGTGGTGGTGCTGAGTGATCCTGTGGTGGCGCTGAGTGACGCTGTGGTGGCGCTGTGTGACGGTGTGGTGACGCTGAGTGATGCTGAAGTGCCGCTGAGATCCCGCTGAGTGATGCTGAGGTGCCGCTGAGTGAAGCTGTGGTGGCGCTGAGTGATGCTGAGGTGGCACTGAGTGAAGCTGAGGTGGCGCTGAGGTGGCACTGAGTGATGGTGTGGTCACGCTGAGTGATGCTGTGGTCACGCTGAGTGATGCTGTGGTGGCGCTGAGTGATGCTGAAGTGGCGCTGAGTTATGCTGAGGGATGCTTTGGTGGGACTGAGTGATGCTGTGGTGGCACGGTGTGATGCTGTAGTAGCACTGAGTGATGCTGAGGTGGCTCTGAATGATGCTGTGGTGGTGCTGAGGGATGCTTTGGTGGCACTGAGTGATGCTGTGGTGGCGCGGTGTGATGCTGTAGTAGCACTGAGTGATGCTGAGGTGGCTCTGAGTGATGCTCAGGTGGCACTGAGTGATGCTGTGGTGACACTGAGTGATGCTGAGGTTGCGCTGAGTGATGCTGTGGTGGTGCTGAGTGATGATGTGGTGGAGCTGAGTGATAATGGGCTGGCACCGAGTGATGCTGAGGTGGAGCTGAGGTGGCGCTGAGTGATGCTGTGGTCACGCGGAGTGATGCTGAGGTTGCGTTGAGGTGGCGCTGAGTGATGCTGAGGTGGCGCTGAGTGATGCTGTGGTGAAGCTGAGTGATGCTGTGGGGGCACTGCGTGATGCTGAGGTGGCACTGCGTGATGCTGAGGTGGCACTGAGTGATGCTGTGGTGACGCTGAGTGATGCTGTGGTGGCACTGACTGATGCTGTGGTCGCACTGAGTAATGCTGTTGTGACGCTGAGTTATGCTGAGATAGCGCTGAATTATACCGAGGTGGTGCTGATGGGTGCTGAATTGGTGCTGAGGTGGCACTGAGTGATGCTGAGGTGGTGCTGAGTGAAGCTGTGGTGGCGCTGAATGATGCTGTTGTGGCGCTGAGTGATGCTGAGGTGGGGCTAAGTGATGCTGTGGTGGCACTGAATGATGCTGTGGTGGTGCCGACTGATTCTGAGGTGGTGCTGTGGTGAGGCAGAGTGATGCTGTGGGGGCGCTGAGGTGTCGCTGAGTGATGCTATGGTGGTGCTGAGTGATGCTGTGGTAGCACTGAGTGATGCTGAGGTGGCGCTGAGTGATGCTGTGGTGGTGCTAAGTGATGCTGTAGTGGTGCTGAGTGATGTTGTGGTGGTGCTGAGTGATGCTGTGGTCGCGCTGAGTGATGCTGAGGTGGCGCTGAGTGATGCTGAGGTGGCGCTGAGTGATGCTGTTCTGTCACTGAGTGATGCTGTGGTGGCGCTGAGTG
Source organism: Calotriton arnoldi (assembly GCA_963921515.1). Lineage (NCBI taxonomy): Eukaryota > Metazoa > Chordata > Amphibia > Caudata > Salamandridae > Calotriton > Calotriton arnoldi. The sequence goes on from CAWUFW010001546.1 coordinate 375,852, forward strand.
ATGCTGAGGTGGCGCTGAGTGATGCTGAGGTGGCGCTGAGTGATGCTGTGGTGGCACTGAGTGATGCTGTGGTGACGCTGAGTGATGCTGTGGTTACGCTGAGTGATGCTGAGGTGGCACTGAGTGCTGCTGTTGTGACACTGAGTGATGCTGAGGTAGCACTGAGTGATGCTGTGACCTAAAAAGGAACTGAGAGGAAGAGATTGAATGTGCAGTGAAGAGATGGTGTGAGGGTTCACTCTGTAACTTGCATGTCAGAGCCTTCGATCCCAATCTATTATATCTTTACAAATCTGGTGCTTCTCTCCTCTTTCACGCAGCACAGTGCAGCTACACCACTAACTGCACTGTATTGCGTGAAATGTAAGTAAATATGCCCCTCAATGATGTGGCACAGGTGTAAAGACATATATGCTGTCTTGGACTTTGCACTCTGCTGCCTTTGGACCAGGGTCGCTCCTGAAATAACACATACATTTCAACAGAGTATCACTGTTTGTTAAGGAAAGGCTCATTTTCAACGAATGATGGAGCAATCTATCCAAGGACCGAGCAATCCATCCAAGGACCGAGCATTTGTCTGGCAGGTCACAGTGCACTAGAGGATTCTGGGATTATTACACACCGTAATGTAATTTTAATTGTTTCTTATTGTACTCTTCGTTCTCCATTAACTGGAAAAGGTGAAACAAAAACTTTATAGAAACGAGTTACAATAAAATGAACTCTCTCGGTTCATAGGCGATGCCTTCTTACCAGTTTGACCCACAATCGGCTCTTGAAGTGCTTCTGCCTCGGGGCCTTGGGCACCGCAGAGGTCCCAGGAATGACAGCAGCGCCTAGAGGTGGACGAGCAGCACATGAACAGGGTGAGCGCAGCCAGAGCCGAGCCAAGGCCCTGCCAGAGCCGGGCACAAGCCGAGCCCTGGAAATGTCTGCCATGTAAATCATACAACAAACATCACGCAATATATGATGAAGTCTCTTCAGAGTTCAAAAAAGTGTATTTGTTTAACATGTGGAAGCTTTTTCATGAATACCTCACATTACAGCACTGCACTGAGAATTACTTATTAAAAGTGATAGTTTTTAAAAATAACCTTAGGACGACTCCTGGCCCCGCCCCCACTCTCGTGACAGTGTCATTAGTGAACTAAAGGCAGGACAGTCGTCATGTGACCGCCGCATGTGGCGCAGATTGTTATGGAAAGCCGCATTATAGTCAGTGCCACTGGAATTATGCGCTTGTGCGGCTGCTGAGTTTTTTGGCATAATTACAGATTTGCTGCATTATTCACATAATCCACCATCCGCTGCATAATCTGCAGATTTTAACAAAAAAATGATGTTTCTAGCTCAAACAGTTCAAAAATTACTAAGAATGCATGGCACGTGTATCCCCGCTGTGGGAGTGACGAGCGAGGAGGGGTCTTACCCTCGATGAGACGAACCACTGATGTTTTATCTTGTCATCTGATGAAAACACAGATATTTTATAACAGTTATCATAAGAATTACTGGGAATTTGTACCGTGAAAATGCCATGGAATTTATGACGTATTTTGTCAATATTCTCTAACAACAATTGCAGTTTGTGTTTATACACAAGAAGAGATCGGTTGCTCACACATCACAAGGCTGGAATGTCGGCTCCTCTTCAAAGCACTTTGTTTTTAAATTGACTTTAGATCTCAGGCCGAGGACCCCGCCCAGGATGAAGTCGCCTTCTCGGTAATATCCGCCTGTGACCGGGGCTCTGGACGCGCACCTGCCGTCAGCCGTGTGGCTGCACATCTCTGGAAACCAGAGGACCTAGACACGCTGCAGCAGCAGGGAGCTGGAGTTGGAGAGGGGGCATCTTTGTGGTGGGAGCGGGGGTGCAGGGATGGCTCTCACTGGCAGAGACCTGTGAGGCGCCAACAGATCTGGCGAGGGTCAAGTGGCGCTCTCCCCAAGCCCGGGTGTGCCGGCTCCGGAGTGCGTAAAGCTGCGCCCTTGTGACCCACCAACAGACACGGCTTAGGTCCACTACGCCCTGCGCAAAGGTCCGCGCTCAGACTGGTGGCCAGGGGTGGCACAGTGAGCCATGTGCCAGGGCTGCCTGGCCGATGGTGGCACAGGACACAGTGAGCCGTGGCCCAGGGCTGGCTGGCGGTGACCGAGGGTGGCACAGGACACAGTGAGCCGCGGCCCAGGGCTGCCTGGCCAATGGTGGCACAGGAAACAGTGAGCCGCGGCCCACGGCTGCCTGGAGGTGACCAAAGTGGCACAGAACACAGCAAGCTGGGCCCCAGGGCTGCCTGGCAATCCCGAATGCAGGGGGTCTATTTATGGGAAGGTTTGGGTGAAGGTTCTGCCCAGCCGTCCCCCGCCTCCTATTACAGCATTCAGCTTCACTGAAGAAGAAGGCTCGTTTTGGGCCTGGCCGTTTTTAACTCTGCCCCTCAGAGGTCCGGCTCAAGGGATCTCCGAGGAGCACAGGTGTGCCGCAGGCCTGGGCTCACGGTGCCAGTCTAACCTTGGAGGGTAGGACCCCACAGGCGCCACCTGTGAGCAAAACAAACACACTTTAACAGCATTGGCCCCACACCAGGGGCCGGGGAGCAGGGGGGCAGTGATGGGGCCTCGGAGAAGTGCACGGGGGAACGGTGAAGGCGGCCACACATGGCCTGTGTACAACCATTTCCATCACCCTCAGGGTTTCGTGCGGAGGGGGCAGGAGCCCAGGGTGTAGTAGTTTCACATTAAAGTGCACTGTCAAACAAATGAAATTGATGTTATCTATTACACCGATTGGAACCAATTGTTAACTTTCACTGCGGTTGTATGGGTAACAAGCATTTGCAATACAATAGGACTCGGATTTACGCGAGACCTATTGCATTGCAAACAGGAGTGCCGGCGGGCGAGAATGCACGAACAACGGGAGTGCGGGGGGGTGGGGCGAGAAATAGTGCTCACAATCAAAATAAAACATACTGTGCAACACTCGAAGTAAAGGGGCCAGTAGCCTTGGCAGGATACAAATGACGACATGGCCGTCATAAGGAGGGACTAACAAAATGGGCGGAGCTTCCACGGAGCTTCCACTCCATACTGAATACTGCATGCCTCGCAAAGCGAGCAGCGCATGCGTGCTGCCGCTATAGGCTCGACCTAAAAAGTGGAAAGAATGTAAAGAGGGCAATTCCAGTGGTTGTTTAAGAAGAGACAAATGACGACATTTGGGGACCTGGATAAAAACAAGATTGGTCTGAGAATAAAGGAAAAACAAGAGAAGGTGAAACAAGCATATGATGCTAAGTGGAAAGTGAGAATACGTAACCCTGGCATTTTGGCCAATGGTATTCATAAAATTAGGAAAGCAGTAAGGGTGGTCAAGGTCTTCAATAAAAGTGGGGTCACCCAGGATGGAAAAGAGTGGGATGTGAGGAGGAGTGAAGTGCAAAGGTAGTGCGATCAGTGGAAATGTCCAGGACGAAGGACTTTTTTGGGTGAATCTAAGTAAATCTCCAGAAACTACCCAAAAATGAGTGATGTTTAGAGCATTATATTGAAGTTATAGTTGAAGGGAACAATGAAACAAATGATTGAGTCTGTGGCTTCTAGAATTAGAGGAACAAGTTGTGATAGGCGTCCGTCTGTGAAATATAAAGATTTTGTGTAACATTTTGGGCGAGTGTTTGGTTTAATTATTTTTGGATTCTGTCTTAGTCCTTTGTTTCCTTTTTTATTTCAGGAAGGAAATGTTATATTTTTTATGTTAGTTATGTGTTACAGACCTTATTGAGTGTTTTGTTTAAAACATATTTATGCATGTGCTTCTATGATTTCTAGAATATGAATTCTTGAAGGAGCCCTTCTGAATCAATAAATCTTGCTCTCCACTTGGAGTCTTATTTATAATGTGTACATGACATTGCTTACTTGGTACAGCCAAGGGGTAAGATATGCACACCTGACTCTATGTTCTATAATATTTCCTGACCCTGCGATGTTGCCTGTGCTAGTGATTCTTTCAAATAAAAATCTACAATATAGTCTCCTGTACCGGCCCCTCAGTCTCAGTAGAGCTCTCTCATACTGCCTAATAGATTTGATCACCCATTTGGAAATGCAGAAATACGAATCGGTTCCTGGTTGCAATCAGCAAGTTAAATTGTGTTTGTGCACAAATGGGAGTTTATGCATTGATCTGAAATCAAAGTAATGCAGCAATTCTTTCACCCCACAAGTTTCTGCTGGGAGATTCTGCTAGTAAAAACTCAGCAAAATATATTGAGGGCAAATGGCCAAAAAAAAAGTCAAAAAATATGTAGAGCTCTGTGGTGAATACCTATTCTGCATTTTATGCTTCTATTCTGAATAGTAGGTAACTACTCTAGGACTACTACTACTATGGCATTGCTTTAGTAAAGAAATAAATTGCTCATGGAAAATGCTGTTAGCGAGATGTTGATCACTCTTTATTCCCATGATCTGATTGTTATTATATGTTTGTTTTTGTTTCTTAAATGAAAAGATTTGACTTTAAAGAAAGCAAAGTATTTTGTGCTTCAGTGGGATTACAGTAAGCCAATGAAACATTTGAATACTTTCCATCCTCACAGGAAATGTTCATGGAGACTTATTTCCTATATGATGACATTGGCTCTGCATCATACTGCTTAATCTGCTCTGCGGGCAAAACAGTAATCATCTGCGATGAGCCATCCTGCAGCAGGTAAGGGTGGGGGGGGTCTAAGATGTACGCCACATCTTCTGTCCTGGAATCCCAGGACAAGCTGTTTCCAAGGGGGGATGTGCATTGGTAGTGATATGTGTGTGTATTTGTGCATTTGGTAGAAATGAGAGAGAAGGAGAAAAAGAGAGAGACCTAAGGAGTTATGCTATAGAATTTAGAGAATAAAATAGATATTTTCATGTCTTATTCTTTATTGATTCACAACCTGGATCTCATCTAGTGAATCCAAAGTTCCACATTCCAGTCATCAGTGGTTGGGTTGGGTTGTGCTTTCTTTTACTCTGCAGCAGAACTTAATCCAGGAGTTAATGACTTTACTTTCAGGTTGGTGATTTTATGTGGTTTATGCCTCGTGTGTCTGCCACTGGAAGATGCTGAGTGAGGATCCTCATCATGCCTCACACCTCTCCTTCTTCATTCCAGGTCTTACTGCCTGGATTGCCTTGATAACATGGTGGGTCCCGGCACATCAAGGCAGGCGATGTCCATGAAGAGCTGGCTGTGCTTTCTGTGTCGCCATAGAGGCTCGTATGGCCTGCTTTTAAGGAGGAAGAAGTGGAGATCCCGGCTGAAAGCTCTCTACGACCAGGAAAGTGTAAGTGTTAAGCCTCTGTAAGTGCTCCACAGTTACTCCATGGTCATTGCGCTTTCCATGATGAGCATTGCAGAAGGAACCCTGTGAGGAAGATACAGATGTTGTTCTTAAAGTAGCAGCTTCTGGTCTGGTGTAACCAGGTGTTGCGCGTATAACTTCTATTTGCTGTTGCTGGATGCACTGCTTAAGTTTGGAAGGCCAGACTGTATATGTCCCATCCTCGTCGCCAGTGTTGGAATACCAGTCCCGATGTAATTTGAGTAGTTTATTGTCACATACTGAGCACCACCAACGTTGACAGCATGCCCGCTCAGCTCAGAGACTCCAACTATCTAACGTGGTATTCCTACAATGGAGTCTCTAGAATTCCTGGTATGTGCTGGCTGTCTCTTAAAGGTACCAAGTACAGGTGATTCCAACACATGCCTACTGAAGAGCTGAGGCTACTGCTATAGTAAACCAGCTCTTCGTGTGACACCCCATGGCTGGGTCTGAGATTGGTAGTGGAGTAGATCTGACCCTTTCAGGTTAAGGAAAGCAAAGTTCCGCAGAACATGACTTCTTCATTACAGGGGATGCAAGTGTTTCTCATAACCATTCGATGTGTGGAACCCAAGTCTTACGCAGGATGTTGCAGCTGGTCCTTGCCTTGTTGCTACTCTGCAGCCAATGTTGAAGAGGTGTCTGACTGAGTATCTTCCCTTCTTTCTCCTGATAGAGCCATCTGGAGGTCTTTAAACCGGTCGCTGCCTGGGAGCAGAAGCCTCTGCAGGTGCTCTCGCTGTTCAATGACATCTCCAGAGGTCAGTACCAGCTGCTGTCCATGCATTTTGTAGCATTGTGCATGTGTGTGTTTATAGGGAATATCTCCTGTCCTCCCCAGGGCATAAATCTTTCCAGCACTACATGGAAATCAGAGCAGAGGGGTAGAAATACTTCTAGAATCTAGGGATTGTAATAAACAAGACTGAGGTGACAGAAAACGTCTCCTCTGCATGTATTGCTTCACTGATTTTCAGGAACAATATTTATAAATCTTCGGTTGGGTTCAATCATTTATTTCAGAAGTTATTTATAGCAGAAGATGAAATTGTGAATAAAGTATTCATTTTATGTATTTACGTCCTTTAAATATGTATTTATAAATAGTAGAAGAATATGAGTTTAGTAAGCTTAATAGTTACGAGTTGGGTTACATTACCCTTTTGTGCACCAGATTTTTAAAAAAAAAGAGAAAATACAGCATTTGAAATGACTGACCATGAAGTGGAAAATAAATACAAATGGATTGTGCTACTCAGCGCTTGAAAGCAAATAAAAAATAGGAGGTGTAAGACCAGAAACGAAGGAAAGAAAAATATCTCCAATGCTATCTATTAGCAGAGCAATTTAGAAAGACAACAGTTAGCCCAGTTCAATCATTAGGTATGTTTCAGAATCAGGAGTTATAAACAAATTAATAAAAGTTTACAGATTAATGTAGTGTCTTTCAGAATCTTAAATTAGTGCTGGTCCTGTGGCTTCATCAATTGTTGTGTATGATTTGTCCATGGGCAAACAATAGGTTTCAGTGCACACTTTTGACAAAACTTATTGTACGCCACGGAATTCAGGGAGATTCCCAGATCAACAGTTGATGAAGTCTTTTTGTGTCCTATACAGAGGTATAGACTTGCCACTTAAGTTCGTAGGCAAAGGTGGTGCTCTTCAACCATCTGACAGTACGCTGTGCTGCTTTCGTCTGCCGTGATCGAATAGTCCACTTTAGAAAACAGCTTGGCACTGGTGGGTTGTGTATCCACCCACATGGCCATGGCAAATTTGGTCTTGCCCCCCAAAAACACATTTAATGCTAAGCTGTTTTTATCAATTGCCTTAAAAAAGAAAAAAGAAAAATACAGATATTAATCACACTCAGAAAAAGGGAAACGTGGGGTCCAAAGTCAGTAGAATACTCGCCAACACCAAAGACATGATAATGTACCATGAAAGTCTGGGGAGTGTCCTATGTTGCCGCTGATATATCTGTCAAAGCGATCCTGCACTGACCCAGGAAAGCGAATACCCCTTGCATTATATGCAGTAGAAATGGAAAAATTGATCCATTTACTCAAGGTTGCAGAAGATGCCCATTTCCATGCCCAAATAAACCAAACATCACAAATAAAAAAATGTTTTACATAAACATATTCTTTCTGAGTAAACAGAGAGTACCCTATAGACATTTGAAAAGTGAACATTTTCTTCAGCCTCAGAAGAAGAAGAGAAAAAACCAGGAAAAAACAAATCTTGATTGCAATGAAAAACCAAGGGACTGTTGGGGCCAAAAACTGGAGAAAGGAGAAGTAGCACCCTATCAGGAAAGAACTTTAAATACGGTTATTTGAATTGCGTAGCCCCCAGCACACCCACCCGTTGGTCTGGTCAAATCGCTAAACGGAACAACACTTTGGCTAACAGAGACTTTAGTCCAAAGACTAAAAAGTCTCAAACGGAATGTCTTGCAGACCCCAAAGAACAGTAATCCCAAGAAGGTAGAACCTGTCACAGTTCTTCACTATGAAACGTAAAGAAAATGGATTCGCTCCAGTGTTTCAGCCATTTTATAGATTAAAAATGTTGAAGGTCCTGAGTGGCTGGATTGGAAAGCCATCTGTCCAGTGAAAACCTGAAACCTCACAGACTTCGCCTAGAATCTAGGTTTTGTTGCTCAGCCTAATAGAGTGGGTTTTTGACATGATATCCACCTTTGTCAATAAAGCTATGCACTTACTTCCGTCCACTTAACATTCACCTGGCATTTCACTTGGTTTCTATGAAGTCTTCTGATTGCTATGATCATAGACATCACTTCATCCTAAACCTCTCTGGAATTTGACTCACTGGCCACCACTTTTCTCTCGGCAGCTCATGGGCCTGTTCTTCCGGTCTTTGCCAAGGTGCGCATGAAATCTGAGTAAAATTATTACTTTTTCTGCATTGAAGACAGGATATATCCTTGAACATACAGGCATTTATGCAGCATCACTGGCTTGGTCTGTGATCACTAGACTGACGCTTGTGGAAATGGAATGGTCCTGCACACACATGCTTCACGTCCTCATGTGACTTCCAATGGTTCTGCGAGAGAGCTCTCAAACTGCTCTGCCCCTTCTCTGTGTAGTATTATTTTTTTAACCTCTAAAAATGCATTAAAATGCAAGGTTGTTGGCTACCTCTTCAGTGTAATAAAATGTAGGGTTATGTGTTAACTTCTGTAGTGTAACAAAAGTACAGGAGTTGTTTGGTAACTTCTGCTCCAAATTCAAGTGCAGTGCTGTGTGTATTACAGTGCACCCAATACAATGTAGTATCATCTCCCTCCTGAAGTGTGATAAATTGAGTTATTACCTGCTCTATGGTATTGGAGGACGAGGTTTATTCATCACGTTTAATAATGTACTAACGTGCAGGGATTGTGTAATGGGTTGTTGCCAGTCTGGGGTCTAGTGACAGTTGTGTGCTCTCTGTTCTTAGTTGGAAGTCAAACTATTCTAGGAACGTGTTGTTAATATTCCATGGGCATTATTCAGAGAGGCCTTCATCTGTTTGGTCAACTCCAGCGCTGGTTGTAATAAAGTAAACTTTCTTACCATCATGCAGTATCCCTTGCTTTCATTTGGTTCATTTGGAGAAAAGCCTACAGTGAACCCCACACACATCTGGAGGCCTGTCTTATAACCTATCCCCACGGAGCCTCTTTGACACCCTCCTCCTAAGGAGCTAAGTCGAGCAGTGACTGGGGGCTCCATTCATGTCTCTGCTGTTTTGTGGGTGCTGTACCAGCATTTAATTTGGAAAGGTCCATCAGTGCTTGAGATCGGGCATTTAGGAAGGCCGAACAGTTGAAATGGACTGCAGTGGGGAGCACCCGTCACAATTGTCAATCAGGCAGTTTTCAGGCATTTCAAGCATCTGATTTCTCCAAGATGTTGCAAAGGGACGCAAGTACAAGCAACACATTGCACCTCACATTTGTGGGAGACATCTTCAAGCTTTGTGCTGCAGAGCATCTAGCAACATTAAAGCAGAGTTGCATCCAGTGCAATGTGTCTTATTGGAGTGACAGCTATTTAGACTTAGGGCCTTATTATGAGTTTGCCTGTCCGATGGACTGCCAAACCCACAGTGGCGGTACGGCTACTGCCGCATCGGCGGTCTGACCACCCTGTTACAAGATGGGCGGTTGGACCACCATGGGACCGCTGTTACCACCAGGGATCCGTGATCCCCGGTGGTCTTGCAGCAGTCTGAGGCTCTCAATAAGCTGGCGGTGGCGCAGCGGCTCCTCCAAGCATATTAGGAGTTTCCTCACCGCCACAGTTTTCAAGGCAGTGAGCCCGCCATGAGATGTGTGGCAGTGAGGAAACTAAGGGGGCCCTCGAGGGCCCCCGGTGCCTCGGCACCAGGGGATGCATGCAGAGGGGCACATGGTGTGCCCCTCTGCATGCATGTACCCCCAGTTTCTGCAGCGCATGGACTTTATAGTCCATGTCCTGCACGATGAACGTGCAATGATGTTCCCATTACGGTGCCTTGCTAAGGCTCACATATGAGCCTTAGCACGGCACCACAATGGGCCAGCCACCACCGGACCGCCCGACCTGAATTCCAGTCGGAATCCAGCAGGTGGTCTCATTATGGGTGTGGCACCGGAGCTCTGGCGTGGCGGTCCGCTGCCACACCGCCAAACTCATAATAAGGCCCTTAGACTATGGGACATCTGGCATTCAATTTCATTGAAGCAGTGTAGCCTGGTTGTACGCCATACCAAACTGTAGTGGTTTTCTATTGCAGAGTGGTTGATTGATTGATTTTAGGCTTTTTCTGGGTGTCCTGGTGCTGTCATCTATGTAGAAGCAGAGCCATGCAGTCCATCTATGTAGAAGCAGAGCCATGCAGTCATGGAATTAATGCGTCTTCAAGGATTTAAAAAATGTCCGAATGTTTTCTGGTTTACAAAGTGCAAGAGGTAGAAGGTCTCATTGCTTGAGTGCATTGTAAGAGAAGGCGCGGCCTCCAGTTCTGGAGTGATATATATGTTGAATGGAGAGAAGATTGAGGGAGGAGGAACGCAGAAGTATATCACCTGATTTTATTTTGGAGATAAAGAGGACCCCAATAGTAGTAAGCCCAATGGCAGTAATGGAGGAGTGTGAACAAGGCACCCTGAAAAATTGGTAGCCAATAAAGCTTGTTTAGAAACTGAAATGCTTCGTGGAAGGTTGTAAATAGGGCATTCCGTGGTGTTCTGGATAATATGTAGTTGAGAAAAGAGGTTTTCAGGGAGCCCACAGCAAACGTCATTGCGGTAATCATGTCAGGAGAGGACAACTGCTTAAACCACAGTTTTTCTGCGCTCAAATGGAGGAAGAGGAACAATTTTCTGATGAGCCACACGTGATAACATCAATTGGTGGATATTTTCCAAATTTGAGGAGCAAGCCTGAGGGCACTGTCCCATTTAAAGCCAAGATTGTGAACAGGAGGTGAAAGGAGGATCCTAAGGAAAAGGGCCCCCCACTATCAGTCCCACTATTATTTCAGTGTTCAATTGAAGCAAATTGGATGTTATCCATGAAGATACATCTGAAAGGCATTACTGGTAATTGGTTTGACAGAGCACGAGGTTATCATCAAGCTTAAGAAGAATTTGCATTCAAAAGCATAGGACATTCATTTATGACCATATGGTTTGAGGATTTCTGGTAGATGGTAACAAATATTGAAGAGCCTAAGGGCGTCAAGGACGAGGCCTGAGGTACCCTACAGGCAATGATTTTGAAAATGGTTTGATATAAAGCCAAGAGAGCAGCTTGTGTGTGGGCAGAAGGAAAAGAAACAAACCATGCCATGGCTTTTCTGTGGATCCCAAGTTCAGTCAGGCGAAAGAGCAGGATAGGATGAGAGGCAGTAGTGAAGGCCACAGACAAAGCCAAAAGGATTAGGGTAACAGAGCCACCTTGGATCATACCAAGGTTGTCAGATACTTTAAGAAGTATTCCATACTGGGCTGGAATACTGATTGTGAAGAATCAGAAAGAATTGGTGTTTTTCAGAAACAAAGAAAGTTGGCGATTGTCAGGTTTCTCCAAGATTTTTTACAGGTAGGGTAGGAGAGAGAAAGGGCGGTCACTACTTAGGGTCGAAGGTTCGAGGGGTCGACAGCTGTTTTTTTTTGGGAGTAATGTTACCACAAGAGTGGAATACCACTTGGATGGTACCGAGGTCCCAGTGATGGAGGAATTACATAATCCAAGTGGTTGGTAAATATGGGTGTTTTGACAATGGGTAGAGAATTGAAGGGAGAACCGGATTTGATTGAAGACACGATTCTGGGAAATAGAGCCAGGGTAAAGTAAGGAAAACTTGGATATAGAAGAAAAGCTGGTTAGAGAGGAGAGTGAATGATTAGCAATAGCAGGAGGTGGGAGTGTAAGAAGAGGGAAGTTGTTTAGTGATGATTGTGATTTTGTTGTGAAAGAAGTCAGAGAGAGCATCACAGAGGTATAGAAAGAGAGTAATGGCCGATTAATTGTAAGGGGCGAATGAGATCCCGCACTGTCCTGAAAACTTCCTGGGTAGAGGTACATGCCTCTTGAATTTTAAAACATCAGTAGAGAGAGCGTACCTTATGGATTTGTTTCTTATATTGCCTAGGAGAAGATTCTACAGATGAAACAACAGTCAAGACGCCAACCTCTTTCTAAAGATTTGCAGTGGTGCTTGGTGGTAGTGAGCAAAGCAGAGTATATTGTAGGAGGAAGGTGGGGGAGGAAGGAGCATTTAGGCTGATTGGGAATGGTAGCGTCCAGAGCTGTAGATAACAACTGTTGTAGTTCTGAGTAAAATATCTCTGGGTCATGCTAGGAACACTGAGATGATATTTGACAGCCGCAGAGACTAGAGCGAGCTGTAAGGGGCCTCTGCGTCATGAGAGACGGATGCTGGAAGAAGGTGGGGTGGTTCACAAGACCATCATTCACAAGAGTTCAAACTGATGGTGGTCCGTCCAGACATGCAGATAACTATGGAGCTGTTTATAAGCAGTGGTTTGTAAAGTTGATAACATTACTTTTGTTATTGCACTGTTCTTGGTAGCATTTTTTAGGTTTATATTGCATAACAGAGCTGATTTTGTACAGCAATCGAGTTTTAGAAATACCTAAGGAAAAATATTTGGGTTATCATCAACATCATTACCTACTGGTACCTAATGGTACTGGTACTGATACTGTGACCATGTATATTTTTTCTGAGATTGGCTCATTGTGTTTATTCAGCATGTAAACTATTACAGTGACCATATTCTTTCTGAGACTGTGCTAGAGAACGTCCACATAAAGACTAGCTCATCTATCACTGCTGTTTCTTGTCTTAGATAATGCTGAAACACACTTGCTAATTTGATGTCTAAAAGCTGTCCTATACATACTCATAACAAGAGTTCCTCCTATTTTTCCACCTCTCACTCCAGTGCAAGCTGGATCCTAACCTCCTGTATCCTCTAATGCTGAATGTTTTTTCTTCCACACAGTTATAAGATGTGAAACGCCTCTCCTTCCCATCAGACTCTCTCTTAGTGCTCATCAGCAATGTGACTAAAGCTGCCAGTTTCTTCCTCCGCTCCCTCAGACAAGTAGAACATCTTGTTCCAAAGGAACACTTGAAAATTGTGGTCCACCCATGCTGATCTACAGACTCAATTTTGACAGCTTGGTTATTCTGGACGGTGGCCCTCAATCATATCTTGCTTCAATCAAACCCATTCTCTCTCTGCAGCTGGAATGGCTTCCTCTTCTAAGAGATGAAGCTACATTTCCCCCATTCTCCAGGAATTACACTGGCTTCCTCTAACTACAAGGATCACTTTAATGTTTTGCTGCCTCATCTATAAAGCAATACCTATGAATAGCTGTTGCTGTCACTCTGCTCTCCTACCTATCTCTGGAGAACTAATAAATCTTTGAAGCCAGACTGCCCTTTGGATTGAGGCATACAAGTTTAAAAATGTGTCTTCCCTTAATTGCTCCTTCTCTTAAGTGGTGACCTCCATCTTGAACTCTCTTCCAGTTAGCATCAGAAACCAACCCTCTCCTTTCCCTCAGGAAGTGGCTACTGTCTTATCTTTTTTGTCCTGTCCTGGGCTAATCTAAGGCCTCCCTTCGAGACATCTATCTCCACTTTTTGCTGCTTTCTTTTGTCACTTCTGTCTGTCTTCCTTATTCACTGTGACTGCTGTTATACACTTCATGAAGTGATATTCTTTGTTAAATTCCCTCTTTGTAATTCACTCCCATCCTGACGTATGCATTTGAGTTTAGTTAGATGAAAATGACCTAATTGGTTCCTTCTGCTGGTGTGCTGTAAAGAGGTGAAAAAATAAATAAAGTTGATCATAAATTTGTGCTTAGTACAGCATGTAGGTCTCAGTCTGGTAATCCTGATTGCAAGAGAGGTGACAAGGGAATTCAGCTTCATCAAACTAATATCCATAAATCACATTCTGTAAAAAGGTGTCCCAAGTGGATGTATTGTTTTTACTGTTATAGTTCATTGTTGTTTAAAAAAGGAAGATGTGTTATATATTGGTGCCAGTCTGGGGCAGTCTGTGAGTTTGAGTGTTTTCAGGTGTAATTAAAGTTGCTGTGGAAAAGTGTCCTTTTGAATTTATGTCCCATATTCCATAGTGAGATTGAGAGCCTTTTGTCTCTTTGTTATGTTCTTCGGATGTACTTTTATTACCATTCCTTATTTCTCCCTCAACTTCATACATTGTTTGTCATCTCCTTCATTGTTTTTAAGTCCAGGAATTATTTGTTATTTAATACTTTGTAAAACATAGAAAGTGTGATGTGTTCCATCCTAAAATATGTTAAAATTAGGAATTGCATTGTACGATCTGCCACCAATAAAGTGTTAAAGTGCAGTATGTTTGTGAAATATTAACATTGTCATTTGTTTTTTCCAAAACAGAACTGACAGAGCTTGGGTTCCTGGGCCCTGGGGCTGGTGAGGGGCGAATCACCTATGTACGTGAAGTCTCCGACATAAAGAGAACAGATGTAAGTGCTGTCTCATCTCAACCGAGATTTCCTGATACACTCACTGATGACCTGATGTAAAGGCAAGCACTTGTGTAGATGTAGAAAAGACCTTGCAGTCCTTCGGTATTTGTCAATACCCCGGATAACGCTAGAAGAGTAACTAAAGTGGATTTCTGCTGCACAAGAATACCACTGCTTAGTACGCGCACAACGTAACACTCCCTCCTCCCCCACTTCTGACCCCTTTTTCTGCCCCCGCCAGGCCCAAGACCTTTAGGAATCAGGTTATATTGTCCAAGGCGTAGACTTTTATTCATATCAAATCAGGTGACTCACCACAAACCATTACAAGAGTAAAAGTATTCTCTTTGGATATATATCATTAATTCACAGCATCAGACTTTAGCGACATAATGTCAAAAGGCAGAAAGTCACTTAGACATGACATTACATTTGAACTTCCGCTTGGCCTTACACTAGAATTAGAATTTGGCCGACTCGGCCACCCACTCAGCTGCGCACATTGTGCCAGCAGGCCCCAACGTGCTACAGCAAACAGTTGTATATTACGAACGAAAAGCATTGTACTTGGATATATCATTATTCACAGCTTCAGATTTTAGCGACATCCACATATCAAAGGCCTGAAGGAAATAAGGCAAGACATTACACTTGCACTTCAGCATGGCCTTACCCTTAAATTTGGCCGACTCGGCCGACCCACTCAGCTGCGCACATTGTGCCAGCAGGCCCCAACGCGCTACAGCCAACAGTTCATTACTTGAAATCCAGGGCACCGCATAGCTTGAATTTGCCCGACTCAGTCAGCTGCGCACATTGTGCCGGCAGGCCCCAACGCGCTGCAAACAGTTCATTACTTGAAATCCATGGCACCGCATAACGCACCGGCCCTCCGGGGTACCTGAACACAGGCAACCTCCCCAAAATATTACTCAGTCTATATGTTGCGGGTTAGGGCAGTAGAGTCCAGGACCACCGGCAGGTCAGTCCCCTCCCTGCCTACCCTTTGCACACTTCCATCCTACCCCCTCCTGGGGTCCATCCAGTCGCTGATCCTCTATTGCCGTGCATGCCCCTTTGCTGTTTTCTGTCAGTGCTCCGCCTTGCTCTTCTGCCGGGTGGGTGGGTGGTTGCAGACGCTCCTGCGGCTTCCCAGGGATCCAAGGAGACAAAGAGGACGAGATCCCTGGGACAGCGCCTTAAATAACTTTATGTTCAGTTTCAGTTTCCTTTAAGTGTAGGAGACGCCCCCAATGATTTCCTTCCTTCTACCAGCCCCCCGGAAGAGGAGGCTCGGCTCAGTGGCGCGACTAAGGGCGCCGCTCCCCTAGGCGGGGCGCCTACTCAGATGAAACAAAATGCATGCTGGGCCGGACTGTTCTTTTATTCTATCAGGCATTTCCCTGGTAGGTCGAATACTTTGGAAGCTGGTTTTGAAGGGAGCGGGCCACTGGTGCTACCTTTTCTTCTTTATCCTGCTCCCTGGGTTAATTACAGCAGTCATGAGAGAGGAAAGAGAGGAAAGCGAGAAGGGACAACGAGAGAATAGGAGAGTGAGAGATATGAAAGAGGGGCAAAGGAGCAGGAGCTGGTTTGAACATTTTTGCAGGGCTGCTTTTGGCTGTCAGTCCTTCCCTGACTGCATGGTGACATTTTTTAACTATTAGGTAGGGAAGGGCTTGGATACATTCAGAGAGGGCATGCATGATAATGATTGTTGGATGAGCCCCAACAAACTTAGACTTAACCCCTGAAGTTCTGGTTGTAATCCATCCGTTGGGAAATGGCTGCTTGATCTTCTTATCTTGGCAATGCCTTTGTATTTACTCAGGTGAAGAATCTAAGGGCCAGATTTACTAATTTCCCACGCAGCGCAGTGTAGCAGCTGCAAATGCTGTGCTGTGCTGCGTGAGAAGGAGAGAGCAGGAGAGCGCCAAATTTACTGAAATCTGGCACTCTCCTCCCCTCTCCCTAGCGCCGGCACTGAAATTAGCTGTAGTGCAGTACGCCACGGAGACACATTTGCACCTTAGTGCAAGGATGTCTCCGTGAGTCAAGCATAGGTTTTGTACTGGAAGGATAGCCTTCCAGTACAAAATACTATGTTTAGATTAATTTTAAACATTTTCCCACTTTGTATGTGTGCTGTACAGTGCAGCACACATGTGAAGTCGGAAAATAAAGGAGAAAAAAAGTGTTTCTCCTTCATAGCGGCTCGTTGAAGGGTGCGTTATTTTCTGAAGCTAAACCCTGTCTACTTTATTTGGTAATTTGTGTTTAGTCTAGGAAACCTTGGATGGTTGCATGGGAACGCCCATACACAACCCATGGTACACCCCCTTGGCGCTAAGTAATGGAAACCAGCGCTGTGCACTGCTTCGCGTTACTTACACGTTATTTATAGCGATAAATATGTTTATCGCTGGAAAGAAAATCAGACAAAAAGACACAAACAGCGTAAAATCTTAGTAAATCTACCCCTAGGTGTCCTCTTGCCCTGGAGCCATTCTTGGAACACGGGGTCATAGCAGTAGTCCACAGTGGCCACTTTTTTGTGTAATGGATTCTTTTTCCCTGCTTTGCCTGTTGCCAAAGAGTTTACTCTGTCACCTCCTTGCTTTTCGTATATTGAGTGTGAAAGTTGTCTCTATCTTTGATTACCTAAATCAATTCAAATAGCGTAAGATTCCTTTAGAAGACAACTGAAGACTTAGCTTTTATCAGGCTAGCCTGCAGCACTTTGCGCTTACAGCTCTGTGACACGTAGTGAAACGAGGACCTAAGGGTATCTGTGCACTTGACAAATACACAGCATAACAAACTTTGGATCAAACTACATGTTGATTCTGATCGTAATCGCTTCCATAAATTCCTTAGGCACGTTTTGCTCCTAAACATTTAAGGGTCTCTCTATTGCTGGTCCTTCATAGCTCCTGATGTTTCTTTTAGGGCTTGAGCTCTTTCTCTAAAATACCTTAATTATACTTAATTTAGAATACTTAAAATACTTAAATTAGAAGTAGCACAGCATATTCCCTGAAGTCTTGTGATGGATCTTCAAACACTAGAATACAACTTTTTATCTGTAATCATTTTGTTTGAGCTTGGTGGCACATTGCACTTGGTGCTGTTTTATTGTCCTACTTATAACTTTGAAGAGGGGGGGGGTGTAATAGATACTAGAGTTCTTATTTGTATCCTACCAGTTCAGTCTTTTGAAACTTTGATGTCTCTGTAATTCTCTTGGTCTCTCAAATTGTAGCGCTATCATTGTATCTTTGCCTTGTAACTGCGAACCCGATCTTACAAGAATGTTCCTACAAATGGAATGCAGGAAAGCTCTGCAGTCAGGCGCAAACAGCATTGTATTATGTAAAGGTTGGGAGTCTGTCTCCCCTTCCTTCATACAAGTGTGTTATTCCCCTTGGTACTGAAAGGACCAGAACAGCTTTGCAGAGCACAGGTCTTATAACAGAGTTGCTGGCTTGCATAACTTTAGTATTTAATCTCTACTACAGAGGACTGAATGTCACTGCATATCATGTGTCTCTTCTCATGAGTTTCCATTTCGTGTGAGTTTTGAGGTAGACCACCGGCACTTTTGTTCATTGTTTGTTGCTTCCAGAAATCTTGTTTTCATGAGTCACAGCATTTAAGGAATGGTGGCCTTGAGGTCCCTGTTTCTCTGAGGGTGGACATCAAAAAACTGCATTCAGTACCTGTCCTTCAAGCACTCATGCTCTTGTGTTTGTTGTATGAGTCAGTTTAATCCAGAACTGCTGATGCTTTGGTATTATGTCTCTCCTTGAGTCATGGCCCACTGTCCCCGGCAAGCAGTACCCTTTGGTTTGGTCCTCAAAGTAACAAATGAATGTCAGAGGCAGCTAGGGGTTGCTCCTCTCATGCTCTATTGGTGAACCTTAAAACACTGACCAAGACTTACATGGTACATGCAAGACTGCCCCGCAGGAGTAATCATTTATACACTGCAGCTTATTTTGCATTACACCTGTATCGGATCTGAAACTGACCTTCATGTGGTTTCCCCCCAACATTTTGCCTTCAATCTTCCTGTTTTTGCTGACTTTGGTTTTTTCTGTCCTTGGGACTCTGCGCTCTTTACCGCTGATAACCAGTACTAAAGTGCTTGTGCTCTCTCCCAAAAACATGATAACATTGGCTAACACCAAATTAGCACATTTAATTTACTTGCACTGCATGTACCAAGGGCCTGTAAATTAAATGCAACGTGTGGGCCTGCAGCACTTATTGTGTCTCTCCTTTAAGTAGCCCTTTTATAACATGTTAGTCCTGCCACTGCAGCATGTGTGCAAAAACAACAATTGATGTGCAGAATGTTGATCAATAGCAAACATTAACCCCAGTACTGTGATCTGGGCCTACATTCACAGTATTTCTTTTGCTCCTTATGCCTTTCCAGTTTAAACCCAGCCATATGCAAATCAGTCTTGACCCCGTTCCTCATGGGAATAGCCAGAGCACGGGACCCACGTCTGGGTATACCCGTCCCACTCGGGGTGACTAATGCAAAAAGAACAATTGATGGACAGAATGGGAAAAGTCCAGCCTGAACTGCCAGGCCAGGTCCTCCCTGGATCGGAAACAAGCATCCTGGGACCGGTTTAGGGGTTTCACCCCTCATCAGCCAGGATAGCTTGACTCCAGTGGCATGTAGAGCACGGGACCCTCTCTAGGCATACCCGTCCCACTCTGGGTAACAAATGCAAAAAGAACAATTGATGGACAGAATGTTGAACAATGTCAAACATTCACCCCAGTATGTGTGTGCAGTTTTAAACTGCCATTTCGACCAAGCAAAATAAATCTTTTTGCTAGGCTGAAACCTCCCTTTTTAATACATTTGAGTCACCCTTAAGGTATGCCTTAAACAGCCCATAGGTCAGGGTGCAGTGTATTTAAAAAGTTGGACATGTACTTTTAATTTTTACATGTTTACATGCTTTAAGGCATGCATCACAGCAGTGTTTCAGTGGCTGCACGCCAGCAATCTACAATGCAATGAAAACTGAAATTCTGCTCTTTGGTCTACCACCTCCCAGCTGGGACAACGACTGCTGGCTAAGTGGTGTGCCGCCTCCACTTGCCCATGCCACAGTGGCTCGCAATCTGGGGGTGAAATCTGATAAATCTGCCACATTTGCCCCCCCTGTGGCTAGTGTAGTAGGGTCTTTAGACTCCTAAACGTTCTAAAGAAGATGCTTTACCTTCTCCCTCAGTTTCAGCAGAAAACAGTGATACAGGCACTGATCACCTCATGGCTGGACTGCGCCCATTGAATTTTTTGGGGTCTTCCGGCTTATCTTCGTAAGAGACTCCAGCTAGTCCAGAATGCAGCAGCATGGCTTTTGCTGAAACTCTAAAGGAGAGTCCATATTCAACCATACTTGAAAGAATGGCACTGGCTAACTATCAAGGAATGAGTTAGGTTTAAAGGGCTAGCACTAACACATAGACCTTTCTATCACTCGGGCCCTCAGTACCTGTCTAACAGATTCACTTCGTACCAACCCGCTAGAACACTCCATTCATTCAGTTCTTTGATGGTGGTGATCCTACAATTCAGAAGAAAGAAGTGGGGTGGTAGCTCCTACTCCTACCTGGCTGCTAGGGATTGGAATGCACTTCCACAGCATCTCCACACCTCAAAGAATATTCTGGCTTTCAAGCGACTCTTTAAAACCAGGCTCTTTGGGCTTGCTTTCCAGTATCACAGTCAGTAGGCGAGTCAGTCATCTAGCTAGCGCCGGTACACTCACTGAGTTGCTGTTGCCCTTCCTAAATTCCTTCAGATGAAATCTCTTCTGATGATGTCCCAGTAGTGAAAATCCCCTGAATTTGTTTTCACTACTATGAGGTCTTCCTCTCCCATAGAATAACATTGGGTTAACCTATTACAATGAATAAGTTATAACCTTCAACTGGGAGCAGGTAGGATTGTTGAGTTTGGTGTCTTGGTCAAATTTTAAGTCACAGTTCTGAAAATGCCATTTTTAGAAAGTTATACAATAAAGCAGGGGTGGGCCCTATACCACACAGCTAGATTGGGCCAGTAAATTACAGAAAAAAAGAGATATCTAGCTGACTGTTTATTGTGCTGTCAACTATTTAACAGACTGAGACCAAAATCACTAATAAGATGGTCTACATCATTTAATTATTCATTTTTCTGAAAGATTCTTATGCATTTAAGAACTACACAGAGTAGAGATGGACAACACTTCATAATTTACATAATGTGAAAATTAGGCTCAAAAAGAGATCAAAACAACAAATACAATATAACTCAATCAATAAGTGATTTCACAGGATAACAATTCACAAGTGACAAATAAAGTGAAAACATCAGGACTGAAACACATACAAATCAATTGTAAAGCTACTACCAGTCAAAAAAGAGAGCAATAATGAGGTAACCCATATACCCATCAACACTGTTTAAATGGAACACATTCGGGATACCATCCAACCGGGTATTTACATTTCATGCAAAGAGGATATATAGTTTGGAAAAAGTTTTTCCCTCAATTGCTATACTATTTATAACACTGGCTGATCCCCTGTTGGCTAAAGTTATGCCAACGCGTTTCAAAACCCTTTCTATTTTAAGGGATTCTCCTTAAATGCATAAGAATCTTTCAGAAAAAGAATAATTAAATGATGTAGACCATCCTATTAGTGATTTTGGTCTCAGTCTGTTAAATAGTTGACAGCACAATAAACAGTCAGCTAGATATCTCTTTTTTTCTGTAATTTTTAGAAAGTTGGCATTTTCTTGGTTTGACCATTTGGTGCCTGCAGCCTGTATCCTGTATCCTGGGTCACATGACTAGGTGTAGCTGGCAATTGGTCTTTGTGTTTTGCTCCCAGACAATGAGACAAAGGGGGAATGAATGTTGGCATGATAGACCATCTCTGACTTCATGGGGAGAAGCTGTCACCTACCACAATTGCACATCACAAAGGCTCTGCCTGAGCACACTCACAAGGGGTTTGACACTAATATTTTGTGTCCAAGACAAGCTGGGGCCAGGGCAGAAAGGCAAGAAATTCCAGACAATTCTGAGGGTGGGAACCTCCAGAACCTTCTCCTACTTCATAGTGGGCACCAAGGATCAACAGTGAACCCTCAGACTCAAATCTTCAGTACACCTCTCGACCTGTGAAAGACTCAGAAGAACTGCTGTGCTGCTCTGGAAGACAGAATGTTACTATGTTGCCCTGCTGCCTGTTACCCTCCTGCCTGAGTGAATGACTTGACCTGCATCTTGAACCCAGGACCACCAAAGTGACTCCAGGGCTAGTTGGCTGGCCTTCTGATCACAGCCTCAGGGACAGAAAATCAATCAATCAATCAATCAGGAGGTTTGAAGCGCGCTACCCACCCGTAAGGGTCTCAAGGAGCTGCGGGGTGGGGGGCGTGGGGGAGTGGGTGTGTGGCTCCGAATCAGCCGAAGAGCAAGGTCTTGAGGCTCTTCCTGAAGGTGTGCAGAGTAGGGGAGCGTCTGATGCTGACTGGGAGCTCGTTCCAGGCTTTCACTGCGATGTAGGAGAAGGCTCTTCCACCCGCTCTGATTCTGCGGATGCGTGGGGTTTCTACCAGGGCGAGGTCGGTGGAGCGGAGGTTCCTTGTGGGTGCGTGGAAGGAGATTCTTTCGTTTAGGTATTTGGGTCTGCTGTTGTGGAGGGATTTGTAGGAGTGGATGAGTAGCTTGAAGGTTACTCTCTTCTCGACAGGGAGCCAATGGAGGTCTCGCAGGTGTTGGGTAATGTGCTCATGTCGTGGGATTCCGAGGACGAATCTGGCCGCGGTGTTCTGGATGGTCTGGAGTTTGCGTAGCAGGGATTTGTTGATTCCAGCATAGAGGGCGTTTCCGTAGTCAAGTCTGCTAGTTATGAGTGCTTGGGTGATGGTCTTTCTGGCTTCGGGGGGGATCCACTTGAAGGTCTTGCGGAGGGTGTTGAAGCAGGTGGAGGCGACAGCGTTGATCTGCCAGGGTCATGGTGAGGGAGGAGTCTAGTATGATGCCAAGGTTACGGGCGTTTTCCGTGGGGGTAGGGCGGTGCCGAGTGCGGGGAGCCACCAGGAGTTGTCTCACGCAGCGGGGAAGGGTCCGAGGACTAGGACTTCTGTCTTCTCCGAGAAAAGGCTCCAATCACCTTGAACCAAGCACACAGACTCTGTCTGCTGCGAGTCCTAGCTCCCAAGCTGTGCCACCCTAGTCCTAGACCCTTGTAAGTGGGCCTGAAGTTGCACTGCTAGCCCATCTGTGGTCCTAGCAGAACCAACGCAATGTGATGCATCGCCTCACAAGACTCTGCATTGGAACCACAGCACAACACATCCTCGATGCAACACTTCGCATGACAGCCCGCAATTCATCTGAACCGCCACTGCATGATGAAGGACCTCGCATTGCAGCCCAAAGCCCCTCGGAACATCATGCAGGATCACAACCGCAGCGCCTTGGACTCGCTGCTACGCGACTCACCACTTTTATAGTTAGGACCTATTTTCCATAGGAAATCCGCACCATTCTATTTGAAATAACTTTGGCGCCGGTTGACGAATCTTCGCGAATTTTTCCAACTTGTTGGGGCGCTCCAGTCCGCTCCTATCCTGAAAGTCTCGGGGTGATTCGGCAAGCAGGGGCCGAGAAAAAGGGGTGTCCCAAAACATGTTTTCCCATGCAATTTTCCATAGGAACCTTTAGTCGCAGCTAGCAGCCTGAACTGCTGAACGGAATTACACCAAATTTGCCAAAAGGTAGCCCTTGGTTCAGGGTCGTGCCTTTTGCTTAAATGGTGTAAATCCGTTCAGTAGTTCCTGAGAAATTTGAAAAAGAAAACACATATATATCTGTGCGTAGCCTAACCACACATGTCATCGTGAGATCTGATTGGCTGTCAGCACTTCATCCTGGAATTGCTGGCAGCCATCTTGGGACCAATATAAATGATAGTACCCCATTGAAATGCATTGTAGTGAATCGAAGATTTTGAGGGTTACCAAAAGGAGAACTATAAAGGGTGATAACAGACTTTAGTTACATTAGAATTCATTTGTTGATGGTTACCATACTAATTTCAGGAATTGTGGTGTGTTCTAAGGTGATTGTACCCTGTGAAAAACCTTCTGCTGGGATATCATGAATCATGTTTGAGAGAAAACTATTTTCACATGCTTGTCCCATACAGTTTTGGAAGGTGCTCCAGAAGCTAAAATGAGAGCATATTTTCTGTAAATTCACATTATCTTTCTCAGTCATGTGAGAATGAAGTCTGACATTCTCAGTAAAACATGTACATCCAACAAGGGCAGAGACTGTCAGTTGATTCCTTTGTGTTCTACTGCAGCTTCCCAGAGTGTTCTAAAGAACAACTAGAGTGCTAACAGTCTTACTTATGACAAAAGTATGGCACACCTGAAGCCATCTTGATTGGAATAAAATGGTAACACTTAAAACATTTAATTTAAAAGGAACAAAATGAGGGGTTCATTTTGCCATAGAAATTATGGTTAGTGCTGTAGAAAGAAAAATTGGGGTGCAATTTTTCTTGTGTTGTGTTTTCACTCTATTACTGTTTGAAATGCTGCATAAATACTTTACATATTTCCTCTAAGCTAAGCCTGACTGCTTTAGTGTCAAGCTCTCAGAGAGTGAAGCACAGGATAATTAGGGGCTTGCTTTGAGCTTCACCCTAGCAGAGAATGTGTTTCCTGCCTGAGTAAGGTTTCACCCCCCTCAACTAGTAACCAATTACCAACATTTCCATTCTTACCTTTCGCATTACAGCATGCTGTAGTCCAAACGCTTGTTCTGTCCTGGTTCGGCTATTTCACTTCTCTTTACCGAGGCCTGCCCCTTAAGCTATTCAGTGTGTTTAAAACATGGTAGTTCACCTCATCTTTGCCCTCCTTCAGCCTTTCACCATAAATTTCAAGTCCCGCCTATCTAGCATCAAAGAGGGGGAGGACTGTGTCATATTTGGCACCAAAATATTGGAACCAATCTCTTAGGGCCAGATGTACGACCCTTACATTTTGCGACTCGCAAACTGCGTTGCTGTGCGACTCGCAATTTGCGACTTGCAAAATGCAATGTACAACAGTGTCACAGATACTGTTAGCGATTCCCATTGGGGTCGCAAAATGCATGCCTCATCAATATTCATGAGGCAAGCGCAATTTGCGACCCCATTTGGGAATGGCTAGCACTCCAAGGGATGGTGGCCTGCTGGGGTTAGCAGACCACCATGTCTGGGACTGCTTTCTTAATAAAGCAGTTTTTTTTTTAAAAAAGAAAAATTTAACTTTTCAGTTTCATTTTTTTCTCAAACTTCTTTTTATTAGGCACATTAGGATTTCTCAGCATGGCTGTACATCACATAAGAAAAAGTGCTGCAACAATCCCCCATCTGACAAATTATCTAACGAGGTTACAGTTTCAATTAGAAGATGTTGCAAAGTCATCCTGTGCCCTGGGCACCCCCCAACTTTTTGCTGACTGGTACTGGTGGTAACTGACTCTGACTGACCCTGGGCTCTGCCTAACCAGGCCCAGGGCCAGTGCAACGCTCAAAGAGACACATTAGAATACAGTTAAAACCCCTACATACACTAGGGTACACAATGGTATGGTGGGGTACCCCTGTGATTGGCATGACCTACCCCATAAGCCCCTAGTATATAATAGGGCAGGGGGATTGAAACTACCTAGAAGTCCCTAGTACCCTAGGGCATGGAAGTTTAAGAGGCCAGCAGCCTTTCTGCACTTGCATGTGTGCACTGCTGAGGCCTGAGGTCAGTTTTAAGAGCAGCACTGGGTGCCAGGACTGCTTTTAAAAAGTAAATTGTGCCCAAACTCGACTTTGGGGTTTGGGGCACTTAAAAATGGATAACCTATAATGTTTTGGCATATTAGGGACCCCCAGGGTCTCCCCTAGGTATCCCAGGGGTGGGGGGTCAGATATTTATTAGGTACACCCTTATAAAATGAGTTTTTATATGCCTGGGTTAAGTGAAATTTCACATTTCACTCCCACATTGTGGTAAAGTGCTGCCCAAATTCGACTTTGATGCTAGGAGCACTGTGAAGTGAGGGTCTGCAATATTTTTGCAGATTCAGAACCCCTAAAGTCTCCCCTAGTTGTCCTATGGGGTGGGGGTCCTGTAGATAGAAGCAAAGTACTTATAAAATATGTTTTTGTAAGTCCTGGTGCTGGAAAAATGGCCCAAGTCATTTTTCCCATTGCAAATACCCTGTTACATAGGTTAACATGGTAAGAAGTTATTTATTAATAACTCTTGATAGGAGAGGGCTAGAGATGCCATTCAAAGATTTCCCCGAATGGTATTAATAAATCCAACAATATGATATTGTTGAATTTCCCCTAAAGTGTACCTACAAGAAGTTATAAGGCTTTCTTGTTTGTAAGTCCAGATTCAGCCTTCCAGTGGTCTGCCCTGATTGGTCAGAGTTAAGTGGATTAGCCAGCCTGCCTGGAGAGGTGATAAAGAGCCCCTAGGGTTATGCAGCTGGTCTGGGAGGGCAGTGTGCTGGTCCACAGGAATGCCAGGCCAGGGGGAGGGGTTGTAAACCATGGGCTTCAAAGAGAAAAGCAGAACCCAGTGACATTTACAACTCTGAACTTTCTACCTCAGGCAGATGGGGGATTAAGGAAGGTATGAGCAGATGCAGGGGAGAGTCTAAGTAAATTAGCCATCCTAGGGGTGTGTTTAGCCAGCTCTTGCTCTCCTTGCTGGAGAATCTGCCATTATGGATTTGGAAGATTTGATGCACTCTGGGACAAAATAATGCCACACTCTACAGGAAGTGGTCATATCTTTGAGGAGTTACCCTGCTCCCATTGGTCAGGAGTGACCTCCTGTCTGACCCAGAGAACATGGAATAAGTATCTGAGAGGGCAGAGCCCTCCAGATCTGCTGCTTGAAACTTACTGAAGCAAGACATTGCCAAGCTGAGAAGATTTTGCTGTGCAAAGATTTCTAAGGCCTGACCTCTGAAAACTGCACCATCTGAAACTACAGCCCTGTGGATTATTTTGCTTAAAAGAACTAAAGAGTGGACTCCTGAAAGCTACAGGTTAAAGAGCTCATCTGGAACATCACCAACTAAATCTGCACCTTGGGGAACTACCAGTGGATTTGTAAGGGTGACGTCCCAGTAGATTGTGGGAACTGAAGTCCTCAACTTTCAAGGACCATCTTGTAGCTTCCAGACCCTTGGAGTGAGTTTGAGACACTTTGGGACCCTTTGAGGAACTTCAGGAAGAAGTTCAAGAAGTTTGGAGAACTTTGGAGGAACTTTGAAAAAAGCTCCATAGAGGACCGACTCAACCTGGTCAGCCAAGCCGCCTGCCTTCAACCGCGAGTTGGCCAAGCCATCCAGGTTCGTCCCGCTAAAAGCTCCGTCGGTCCGACTTCCAGAGTTTGACCGGGAGTATAAGAAATCTGAAGCCGGCGAACCCTCACCGGATCCGGCTACATGAGGAGCACCGAGAGACCCCGCGAGAAAAAGCTCCAGAAAGGTTTCTAAGTCCGCTCGTAGAAAAGGTGACCGGGAGCAACCGCAAGAGACAAGCCACCTGTCTTCCATCGCGTGTCGGCCTGGGCTCCTGGGTTGCCCCGCTGAAGCGCTAAAGAAAAAGTTTCTAAGTCCGCCGCAGGTAAGTTGACCGGGAGTTCGTCAAAAGGCAAGCCGGCGAACCCTCACCGGATCCGGACTGACTGGGAGCTTCGAGGGACCTCGTGAGAAAAAGCTCCAGAAAAGTTTCTAAGAGTGAAGGTAGAAATTGAGACCGGGACCTGCCGCAAGCTGTAGCCGCCCAGGGCTCCATCGCGGTCGGCCTGAAACTTTGACTTTGTCCCAGTCTATCGCGAGCAGGTATCCCAATATGGTGCTATAAACTTCTAAGTGCTATTTTTATAAATTGGTGTTGGATTTTTATTATGTGTTGTGTCTTAATTATTTACTGAATTGGTGTTTTTAAATGCTTTACATACCTGTCTTTGAAGTTAAGCCTGTTTGCTCGCAGCCACGTTACCAAGGGTTGAGCATGGGAATAATTTTCTAAGACCTATGCTGAGTCTTATCATGTGTTAGTGGCCTTATTGCCAGTGGCAGACCTACATTTGCCCCTACCAATAATCCACTTTCCAACAGAAGAGGAAAGTACGCTGCCACATTTCACTCCCGACAGCACACCCCGTCTGACTCAAATGGTACATCACAGGAGGCCTAGAATTTTAAACCCCCTCCCCCTTTCACCCACCCCACCCGACCCACCCCCAACAAGATAACTTAACTGCCAGAAGGCGGTCCTAAAATCAGGCTAACACTGGATTCTAGGTCCAGCTGAGTTTATGGCTGTTAACATTATGTACGCTTCCAATGTCAGGCTGGTTTTTCAAGGTGATCCAGTGTCCTCCATCTAGAACTGAAATAGGTGCATAGCGCACAGTGAGGGAGGGCAGACCGCCAAGGGGAGGCCGCTTGTAAGGTAGGCGACGAGAGAACCCCATTTGTATTCGAAATTTTTGTAATCGTCTCTAAAAATATCCACCATCCTTTCCATAGACAATTTTTTCCAGACACGAGCATGCCATTGTCATAGCACCGGTGCTGCCTTTTTCTTCCATGCTGCTGCGATCGCTACTTTGGCAGACCCAAAGCAGGTCCACATTATGGCCCTGTCAGCTTTTGTTTGCTGTTCCAGCTCTGGATCTCTCAATCCTAGAAGTGCTCCTTCCTTGGTGGTAGGTATAGGGTAACCCAGAATATCTTTCATGTGAGACAAAATCTCCTCCCAAAAAGGTCGTATCGAGGGACAGTCCCACCATATGTGACTAAAGTCCCCTAAAAGGCCACGCCCTCTCCAACACAAATCAGAAGTCTCTGGAAAGATCTTTTTGAGTTTCGTTGGGTATAAGTACCAATCAAAGAGAATCTTATAGTGTGCCTCCCTTAGTTCTAGGGAGTGGTTATCCTTAGCAATATCCCTCCAAAGATGTTTCCATTCTGTATCTGAAATCTCTCTCCCTGTCCACTGTTCCCATGCCTGCATGTATCC
This sequence comes from Calotriton arnoldi, assembly GCA_963921515.1. Classification (NCBI taxonomy): domain Eukaryota; kingdom Metazoa; phylum Chordata; class Amphibia; order Caudata; family Salamandridae; genus Calotriton; species Calotriton arnoldi. Next base: position 404,431 of record CAWUFW010001546.1, read on the forward strand.
GGGTCTCGGCGTATGTGAAGTGGAGAGAAGAAGATTATAAAGAAAAGAGATCTCCCCTCTGATGGTCCCCACCCTCTGTACAAATTGTTCTATTGACGTCTTCTCCCGTGTTGCTGCCTCTCTAACCTGTGGCTGGAGAGCCCAGTGTTTGAGTTGGAGATAATGGAAATGTTCGCTGGGCAGAACTTTGAAGTCCCTTTGACAGCTGGCAAAGTTGAGAATGTCATATGTCATAAAATAGATCTGCTAGCATCAGGCAGCCCCCCTCCCTCCATAGGTCAAATGGACCGTCGCGTAGCAGCGGGGGAAATTCAGGATTAAAGTGAATAGGTGTATAGGACGAAGGGAATGTAGACCACTCTAATCCCCTGGACACCTCATCCCAAACTTTAAGTGTGGTGCGCGTGGGAGTGCTACTGTACGCGTTTGGCAGCCTGTCTTTCTAAGGTTTCTATATCAGATCCCATATTGTTCTCCCTACCACCGCTATGTCCATATGCAGCCAATGATTTTCTGATTCTCTCTTTGACCACTCTGTCAAGATATCGAGCTGGGCTGCTTTAAATAATAAGTGAAGATCCGGTAGTGCCACCCCTCCGTCGCATCTTGTCCGACGAAGAGCATGAAAGGGAAGCCGCGCTCTAGCATTCTGCCAGATGTAACGAGTAAAGAGAGACTACAATTTAGGCAGGTAGTCCCTGTCCAGGTCTATCGGTAGGGCTTGAAACAGATATAAAAATATAGGTAAAACAGTCATTTGTATCGCATGGATACGCCCCAACCATGAGATAAAGGGAGGCTTCCATCGTTTGAGATCCTGCTGGATTTGGAGCAGCAATGGGGGATAGTTAGCCTTAAATAGGCCCTCCAACGTGGTGGTCAGATTAATACCCAAGTATTTGAGTCTATGTTTAGCTCATTGAAGTGGAGTATAGTCACGCAATCTACAGACGACTTCCTTTGACAGTGTGAGATTCAAAATAAAAGATTTCGTAAGGTTTACTTTAAACCCTGCAACTTTTTCAAAAGCCCTCAGTTCATCCTGCAGCACCCGTAGCGACTGGTCGGGGGAGGTGAGAGATAGCAGCACATCATCAGCAAAAAGCAATATTTTATGCTCCTCCCCCCCCAAATAGAATGCCCCGGTATCCTGCTGCTTTTCGAATCCGTAGGGCCAGCGGCTCAATGCTTAAAGCAAAAAGTAACGGCGAGAGTGGACAGCCCTGCCTTGTACCTCTCTCTAGGGAAAAGAGGGCTGAGCTGGACCCGTTAACCTGGACTCTAGAACGCGGGTGTGCGTAGTTAGCTTTAATCATATCTATAAACGGTTTACCAAACCCAAAGTGTTCAAGCGTGCTAAAGAGGAACGCCCAATCCACCCTGTCAAAAGCCTTTTCGGCATCCAGGCCCACCAGTACTGCAGGTATCTCAGTTTCACTTTTTACAGGCAGGCAGTGGTCCCTGGGACCACTGCCTGCTCTTAAAAAATATTTTCGCACCCATTCACAAAGGGGAAGGAGTCCCCAGGGGAGCCCTTCCCGTTTGCGAGTGGTTTACCACCTACTTTAAGTAGGTCGTAAACTGCCAGTGTTTTGCGGCCGCAAATGCGGTCACAAAACAATAGTACATGGCAGTGAGTCTCGCTATTAGGAAGGGACGTCTCTTCCTAATAGTGAGAGTCGCAAACGCTATTTTGCGAGTCAGTGACTCGCAAAATGGCGTTTGTACATGCCATTACCCTTTTTTGCTGTCGCAAACGGGCCGATCTCCCGTTTGCGAGCGTAAAAAAGCATCGTACATCTGGCCCTTGATTCTTAAGCTTCTGTCCTGCTTTCTCAACTTAGCGGCAGGATACTCTTTTGGTTGATAGCCGCAATCTACACAAATGTTTAAATTAGATTAGATTGTAGTTTACATATGCATCGCACATTAAGAACAAAACAGTTGCCCAGCAGCATTCACAACACATTACATGAGCTGTGACACCGATACAAATCAAACCTTATTGGAAGGTTATTAAATTATCAGCCGGAGATTGTCTTGCCAAAGACGGTGTAGCTGATTCCAAGAACCGTTATTTCTATTTGATTGGAAGCTGGAAATTGCAGTTTTTCGAGTATAATGGTGATCCAGCGCAAGGCCAATACCTGATCAGGGATCAATACTCATTAATTTCACAGAACAATGGCCCATACACATTCACCCAAATCCCTGATGCGCTGGGGTCAATTTATATACATTCAATTCTTTTCCTTCTAATATTTATGTGTAATATCCCAAAATACTCATCTAGCTTATACATCAACTTTTCTTCTACTTGGTCGATGAAACAATTAGTTGAATAGTTGATGGTAATGATAATACTATCTAACTAACTATTCAGTCAGCTAAATAATCACAGACACTCGGTGAAGTTAATAAAGCTTTATCTCAAATTAAATGATAAAAATGCTCAATGCATACAGTCAGAAGTGCAAACAATGAACTCATAAAGGAGAGAATACATCAGTAATTTCAGAATAGAGACAAACTCATCAATCATAATGACATTATGCATGAAGGAGTGGATAGATTAAGAGACATCAGTTTCAGCAAAAATCAAAATGCGAAACAAAATATATCTAACGGAGGGGATAGATGAAGAGACAATAGATTCATCAAAATAATACGTTTCAATGCACTTATGACGGAGTGGACAGGTGAAGAGACAAAGGTTTCAGAGACAAAATACATTTGCAGGTAATTTTGCATAGCATGAGTCATAATAATACCAACCCGAAGGACACTGTAGAAAACCACCCCTCTGGCCAAAGTGAATGGTGGGGGTCCCCTGAAATAGAGTCAGGGGACAAAGATTACAGGGACAGGAACGGGACAGGACAGGAACAGCTAGGCCTCTCTGCAAACCGACGGACAGCGACGCATCTTCCCTCTCTCTCTCTGTAGCCAGCCTAACATAACCACACCCCTAAAGGCACCCCAGTTATACCCTAAAACCTCCATGTCCGTCCCACATCAGTTGAAACATTTCTCGAAACTAGACAGATGATTGGAGAGTTTAGGAGGTGGCTCTGTCACACCACGGTGACTTCATTTAAGTTTGGGCTTATTCATTGTTCTACATCCATTCCCATGATTACATAATTGTTCCGTTCACACGATTTAATTCATGTTACAATTGCACATAATTTTAAGCAACGTCCGCGGAAGGAGTCTTTTGTCCCACGGTCAGGCACATCCCTTGGCAAGCGATCATCACATTGGCCTTCAACTCTTGCGCTTCTTCTGCTGTGCTCAGCGCTTCAGTGTGCCTTTGACAGATCAATCTCTCTCTTTTTATCCTACCCCTCCTTTATTCGGCTAAGTTAAGGGAAAATGGCGTCTCATCCAGCTCACTATAGCAAATGGAAAATGAACATTCATTAATTATATAATAATGTAGTTTTCACTGTCTACCTCCCACCTTTGCACTATTCCCTGTTAACGTTTTCTTAGCATAGCTTTAAGCAAAAGCAGCATTAATTATTTTTTCAAAGCAAGATGCGACATGCAAACTACGAGATGCACATGCGGCCTAGTCATGCATTATTTCTCGTTTCTTCCAAAGCACAAGGTAAATACGATTTTAGTTCTTTCACATATTATTTCACGTTAGTGCATGCGTGCGCAAAAGCAAATTCCCTCGTGTTTATGTAAGGTGCACGTTAGTTTACTATTACTACTTACTGTTAGTACGTATTATGAGGGTATTCATTCGAGCAAGTTTCTTTTTGCGAAATCCTGCTCCATCAATGGTATGACTCCCTGTCTTATTGAGAACAAATGGAGCCTCCTGCAGCTTCATCATACTGGTCGAGGATAGCAGGCTTGACTGCTGTTTGACTCCCATGCAGACTATTGGCTTCCACTTGAGCAGGTCTCCATGTTGATTGGTAGAGTACAGATTTGAAGGTAGTTTCTGTTCTTTTCATTGATCTCACCCTCCCAGCACCATCTGTTCCTGAGGTCCATGGCTGCTTCTCCCGTTAGCTCTCTGATATAGTCATCTGCATTACTTCTTTTGGGGATGTAGTGATTTTTCTTTTCAGTTTTCTTTCAGCTTCCAGAGTTAAGTTGCCTCTCATCATCGACATTACCAAGACCAGTTTTAACCATGTCACATTTAATGTTTCATGACACACTAATATATCCTAGCATAATGAATCAGGATTTAATAACTCAATATCTGGAAGACCTTAGAGCTCAAATGTAATGTAATTGTTTAATTTCCTTGTCTGCTTTTACCTATAACAAAACCAACAAAAATGTTTAGAACTAGGAAAATTAGAGTGACTCCAGAAATGGGTGGACTTCTAGGAATAACCATTGAACCTTTCAAAAGCTCTTTTAGCTGGACGTCTTTTTGATTCTCAGAAGCAGTACTGGACAGTACAGATCTGTTAAAATAATCTGTACTGAATAAACAAGTAGGTATCCGGTTGCAACTCATTTAATGGCACTTCCCTTTAGAGTCAACTCTATCAGCTTTGAATTTGGCGTTTCTTCTCCAGAATGTTTTATTTGTACATTAAAAGTCGTTTTTTTTTCTGAAAAACTGTTTAGTGTAACAAAAACTTTAAGATCCTTTCCACATAGAACACAATGAACCTACAGAATGTATGCCCTTGCTTTAACCAGTTGTGTTGCGGGTTTGGCCGACCCTGCCCTGTCCAGTGGTCCTGATATTCCTGGTCCAGCACTCTTATTCTCGGAGATACAAGGGCTAAGGGAATCCCAACTATCAGATGTTGAACCTTCAGCCACTAGATCAGTTCCTGTTCGATCGTGCTGAACCCTGGTATTAGAAAACTGTAACCCTCCAAACTGGACGACCAATGGAACAACAGATCACATGAGGTGTAGCTGCGAGGTAGTTGTCGGGATGACGTTTATGGAGAATCTAGTCATTCCACCAGTTGGTTTTGTAGGTGAACTGCCTGCCATGAGGTGTAGGAAACTGGCTCTATATATACTACACCAAAGTGAGGTATAGTGGGTATAGAGGCCAGGTGACCCCAGAGGTAGGCAGAGGTTAAAGTTAGATAGAACCTTACTCTCTATTTGTGGTAGAGTGGTCGAGCAGTAAGGCAGTATCAGAGGACAGTATTAAGCATTTGATGTACACTCTCAGTCAGCAAATGAATTCACACACTCAAAGACTGAACTCTAGACCAATTGTTTTTGTATAAAAAATATACTGTTGTTTTATTTTTAGAACCAAGCAAGCCTGGCACAGGTAAGCATTAAATACTTTACAGTAATAAGTTGCTGATTGTAGAACAGTTGAAAATGCAATAGGAATTATACTTTGTTTGATTTACAGGGGATGCAGTAGGTTGCAATACTTAGCAAATACAGTACATTGAAATGAATAGGCTTTTTCAGTAAATTACAGGTAAGTTACCTTTCACGTTACTTTTCTAACTCAGTGCTGGATACCTAGATTCAGCACTGGGACATTTCCTGCAAACAGGTAAGTAAATACGTTTGGGTTATTCATGCGATTTTTAAAGAATATTTTTAGATTTCAAAACTCCACACTTCGAAACTTTTTGGAAGAAAATTGTCAATGTTATCCTATGGAGGAAAAACAGGTTATCGGTTCAAAGGTAAGTTATCGACTGTGGGAGTTAAGGTTCTGGGATTAGACTCAGGGGTCCCCCATGGTCAGTGATGCACTCTTGTTACACCCTCAGCGGCACTAGGGCGGCCGGGTGCAGAGTGTTGAGGCCCAATGTTATCCTATGGAGGATAGGGGGTCTTCGGTTGGTGGCTGCTGGCAAGCAGGCCACTGGGTTGTGGGAGCAAAGCTCCTAGACTTTAGCTCAGGGCAAATGGGGAAACAGATTAGCACCAAAGGTGCACCCTCAGCGGCACTAGGGCGACCGGGTGCAGGATGCTGTTTCGTCGTCGGAAGCCCTGTTGTTTCCAATGGAGAACCTCCGGTTAGCAAAAGCACTGCAGGCAGGGAGACGAAGGACTTCTGGGTGCAACCACCACTTTGAGAGGTAAGTTGGGAAGTTATGGGTTGGTTAGGCACCGTCGGTGTGGGCACACAAGGCTGTGGGGCGTCGGGTGCAGGGGTGCCTTTTGGAGTCGGATCTTCTTACCAGCTCCGGGTCGCCTTCTGGATTTCGACTGCAGGCGTCGGCTGGAGGTTTGAGGCAGGTAAGGGGTCGCCGGATTTCGGTTCAGGATCGCCAGGGTGCCCTCCTCGTGGCGTTTGCCCACTCGAGCTCGGGCCGTGGACAGCGGGTGCAGAGTGGGGCGGATTCGCGGTCTCCGGCTGCTGCCAGAGGTTGCAGTTGAACAAATCCGGTGTTCACGAGAGAAGCAGTCTTTGGAAGTGAAGGCAGGCAGGTCCTCCGGGGTTTTTGAGGTTGCCGGCTGCAGGACACACCGGGATTTCACAGGAGCAGGTTCGAGGGGGAGACAGGCCGGTAGGGCTGGGGCCAAGTCAGTGGGCGTCTTCCTCTTGTTAGCTGCTGCACGGCTGTTCGGTCCTTCTTCTTTTCTTCTTGTTTCTTGGCTGGATCTCCGGAAGCAAGGTTCAGGGTGCCCCCTAAATACTAGATTTAGGGGCGTTACAGGTAGGTAGAGGGCAGGGACCAATGGGTCCCTTCCCTGGGGTGGGTACACCCCCTATTGTGACACCCTCCAGTGGGAGGGGGGCATGAGTCTGTCCCTGGTTAGTTGGGTCCCCCCATCCTCAAGATGGTGGGGACTGGGAGTTGTGCTTCACCTCGCCTCCCCCACCTGAGGGGTGGAGTTGGCAGAGGTGGGCACACCTCTTTCCCTCACTTGTTTTTCTCGCCAGTCCTCCCTCCCAAAGTGGGGGGTAGAACCAGTGGGGACCAGTTGCTGAAAGCAGCAAATGGTGTGGGGAGGCTGCCTTTGAAGCTTCCCCTCTCGTGAACCCTGCCCATCCTGGGGGAGGAGGCTTGGCACCTCGTCCCAGGATGTGCATTGTTTCAGGCCCCCCGAGAGTAGCAGGCTCTCGACCCAGGGGTCCAGAAACATGTCTGTTGGTGGCAGCCTAAGCAGCCACTCAGTCGGGACACTAGAAGTTGGTCGAGTTTCAGGGGGCATCTCTAAGATGCCCTCTGTCGTGCATTTTACATTAAATCCCACACTGGCATCAGTGTGGGTTTAATGTGCTGAGAAGTTTGATACCAAACTTCCCAGTTTTCAGTGTAGCCATTATGGTGCTGTGGAGTTCGTAATGACAAACTCCCAGCACCATATACTCTTAATGGCAGCACTGCACTTACAATGTCTAAGAATGGACTTAGACACTGTAGGGGTACAGGGCTCATGCACCTGTACCCTCACCACTGGTATAGTGCACCCAGCTAGAGGGGTGACTGATCTAGGCCAGGGCAGTGGGTTGTAGGCATGGCACACAGGGATGTGTGCCATGTCGACTCTTCACTTTGTTCTGCACCAAGACACGCAGCCTGCAAAGGCAGTGTGTGAGTGTAGATGGTACAGGGCCTCTAAGGGTGGCACAATAAGTGCTGCAGCCCTTAGAGGCCTTCCCTGGTCACAGTGCCCTGGGTACCTGTGGTACCATTTACCAGGGGCTGACCTGTGGCCAGAGATGCCAATTGGGTTAGTTTTGGGGAAAGAACACAGGCCCTGGTAACCTGATTGGCAGGCACCCAGGGCACACCAAATAAAAGTGCATCAGTAGTCTGGCAAAAAGTAGGGGGGGGGTTACTGCAACGGAAGCCCACTTTCCTACACAAGCCCACCCCCCCAAGCCCAAAGGCCAGGAGACTCTGCCAAAGCTGGGAGAGTCTTCCTAGTCTTTCTGGCGAGGAAGAGTTAGAGGAAGTGGTTTGAAAGCTGCAGGGCCTACTCTGCCTTACATCCTTCTGTCCAGGTCAGTCCCTTTGGGGAGCCTGCCTACCTCAACAGTTTCAGGACCTAATTCCCAATGCTCCTTTCCTAGCTCTTTAGTGTCTTCACCCCATCTTTTTAGTTTGGGTTCAGAGGTGCCTACCTCTGCAAATTCTAACTTAGCTAGGGCAAAGCCCAGCTTACCCACAGAGGTCACCCACAGCTTGAGCAACCCCACCATGACCAATAGGGTCAGGGAGCCTAACTTGCTATTTGGCAGCGGGTTACGCCACCATGCCAAGGACAGTGCTGCCATGAAGGCTAAAACCCAGCAGAGGCTACTGACAGCTGTCAGTGCCCAGAACCACACCTTTAGCTCCTTACTGGCAAGTGAAGGGGCTATCTTACAGGCTTCTTTGGGTTCTGAGGTGCCTGTCTGCTGTTTTAGGGTGGGGGTCACTACACTTGGTAGTGAACACCCTTCTTCCACCCTCTGTTCTGCCAGCTGAGGAGCCACCAACTCAGGCTGGACAGTTGCCTGACTAGTCAGGTCTTTTTGTTGGCTAGGGGGGTCTTCACCAGTGCCAATTTTGGAGTTCTCCCTTACTGGGATAGAATCTCCCTGGCCCACTGGAACTGTGGCTAACAGTTGCCCACCTTTCCTACACTGTTTCTTCTTTTTCTTTTGGGGCTTAGCTGCACTAACTGCAGGTTGAGCCCCCCCAGGTTTCTTGGGTGAGGTCTGGCATTGGACCAGTACCTCTCTTTGGCTCAGACCAACCTCTGGGTGGTCATTCCCAAGGAGACAATCAAGGGGGAGGTCTTTACTGACTACCACCTTTCTCCATCTAAGGGACCCAGCTATTTCTAGGAGCACTACAGCCACAGGCCTAACAGTGACACCCCCTGGGACAGTCCTTACTCTTTTTGTTTCCCCTGGGACATACTGGTTTGAGAGAACCAACCTGTCATGCACCACAGTGTGACTGGCACAGGTATCTCTCAGGGCAGTGGCTGGGATTCCATTCACCAGTAGGTGGTGGAAGTGTCTACTCCCCTCTGGAATTTCCAGCTCACCTTTTGGGCCCATTTTCCAGTTGAAGGCTAGGAGGACTTCCTCATCTGAGGAACCATCCTCCAAAGCTACACTGGCAACCCCTGGAGCTACACTAGTAACACCTGGAGCTGCACTAGCGGCTTTGTTTTTAGGACAGCTAGGGTCCTTAGTGTGGTGTCCTGCCTTTTGACAGTTGTGACACCATACTCTGCTGGGGTCCCAATTCTTACCTTGGTACCCTGTTTTAGTTTGTGAGGTGTCTTTGGGCCCACCCTCCTGGACAGGTTTTTGGGGGCTACCTGGGACTCCTTACTTTTATCTTTAAGGGGTTCACTGTCTTTCCTCTGGGGAGGCTTTGTAACCCCTTTCTTTTGGTCACCCCCAGTGGACGTCCTAGTTACCCTTGTTTTGACCCAGTGGTCTGCCTTCTTTCCCAATTCTTGGGGAGAAAGTGGACCTAGGTCTACCAGGTACTGATGCAACTTTTCATCAATGCAATTACTTAATATGTGTTCCTTCATAAACAGGTTGTAAATTCCATTAAAGTCATGCACATTGTTTCCAGTTAACCAGCCACCTAGTGTTTTTACTGAGTAGTCTACAAAATCAATCCAGGATTGGTTTTGGGTTTTGTGAGCCCCCCTGAATCTAATTCTGTACTCCTCAGTTGTGAGTCCAAATCCCTCAATCAGAGTTCTCTTCATGAGGTCATAGGACCCAGCATCTGCCCCAGAAAGGGTCAGGAGTCTGTCTCTGCAGTTACCAGAGAACAGTTCCCAAAGGAGTGCCCCCCAGAAAGTCTTCTTCACCCTTCTGGCTTCACAAGCCCTCTCAAAGGCTGTGAACCACTTGGTGATATCATCACCCTCCTCATATTTAGGGACAATCCCTTTGGAGATTTTAGGATCATAAGATTGCTCTTTGTCCTTATTAGTTTGATTGCTGCCACCATGGATGGGTGCTAACCCCATCTCCTCTCTTTCCTTCTCTAGAGCCAGGAGTCTGGTCTCTAGGTCCAGTCTTTTGGTCAGCCTTGCTAAAAGGCTGTCCTCCTCATTGAGGCTGTCCTCAATGTCCTCACCAGAACCTGAGCCACCTGTGTGGCCTCTAGGTCACCAGAGGTTGATTCTTGGAAGTAAGGGCTATTGGAGCCCTTTCTTCCCTAGGCAGTGGTGGAGGTGGGCACCTATCTGGCCATCCTCCTCACCTCCTTCTCCCATCTGACTGGTCATCACCATTGTTCAGAGGGGTGGGCCTTTGCATACTCAGCCAACAGCTCCTGGAGCTTTTGTTTGGTTGGATGGGGACCCATTGGTATGTTTTTAATTTTACATAAGGACCTTACTTCCTTGAAAGACAAGTAAAGGTAAGGGGTGAGGTCAAGCTCCTCAACCATGTCCTGTATGTCATTATGGTTATCTTCACTAGTAGCTGGGTTCTTATTTTGAGACATTCTAACAAACAAAGTTCTAACCCCTCTACCCTTGACTACAGTGACTTTTTATTTTCTAAAATTCTAAAGGGACTTAAGCAAGGCCCTAACAAGACTTTTAGTAGTTTTGCAAAAATGCCAATTTGAAAAAAATCAGAATTCTAAAGGCAATTTAAGAGTTCTGTCGTGTGATCAGGTGGTAACCAAGTAGTCCAACAAATGCAAAGTTGTGTATCCCACCGCTGATCCACCAATGTAGGAAACTGGCTCTATATATACTACACCAAAATGAGGTATAGTGTGTATAGAGTCCAGGTGACCCCAGAGGTAGGCAGAGGTTAAAGTTAGATAGAACCTTACTCTCTATTTGTGGTAGAGTGGTCGAGCAGTAAGGCAGTATCAGAGGACAGTGTTAAGCATTTGATGTACACTCTCAGTCAGCAAATGAATTCACACACTCAAGAACTGAACTCTAGGCCAATTGGTTTTGTATAAAATATATGCTGTCGTTTTATTTTTAGAACCAAGCAAGCCTGGCACAGGTAAGCATTAAATACTTTACAGTAATAAGTTGCTGATTGTAGAACAGTTTGAAAATGCAATAGGAATTGTACTTTGTTTGATTTACAGGGGATGCAGTAGGTTGCAATACTTAGCAAATACAGTACATTGAAATGAATAGGCTTTTTCAGTAAATTACAGGTAAGTTACTTTTCACGTTACTTTTCTAACTCAGTGCTGGATACCTAGATTCAGCACTGGGACATTTCCTGCAAACAGGTAAGTAAATACGTTTTGGTTATTCGTGCGATTTTTAAAGAATATTTTTAGATTTCAAAACTCCACACTTAGAAACTTTTGGAAGAAAATTGTCAATGTTATCCTATGGAGGAAAAACAGGTTATCGGTTCAAAGGTAAGTTATCGACTGTGGGAGTTAAGGTTCTGGGATTAGACTCAGGGGTCCCCCAGGGTCAGTGATGCACTCTTGTTACACCCTCAGCGGCACTAGGGCGGCCGAGTGCAGAGTGTTGAGGCCCAATGTTATCCTATGGAGGATACAGGGTCTCCGGTTGGTGGCTGCTGGCAAGCAGGCCATTGGGTTGTGGGAGCAAAGCTCCTAGACTTTAGCTCAGGGCAAATGGAGAAACAGATTAGCACCAAAGGTGCACCCTCAGCGGCACTAGGGCGGCCGGGTGAAGGGTGCTGTTTCGACGTCGGAAGCCCTGTTGTTTCCAATGGAGAACCTCCGGTTAGCAAGAAGCACTGCAGGCAGGGAGACGAAGGACCTTCTGGGTGCGACCACCACTTCGAGAGGTAAGTTGGGAAGTCTATGGGTTGGTTAGGCACCGTTGGTTGTGGGCACACAAGGCCGTGGGGCGTTGGGTGCAGGGGTGCCTTTTGGGATCGGATCTTCTTACCAGCTCCGGGTCGCGGTTAGGAGGGCCTTCTGGATTTCGACTGCAGGCATCGGCTGGAGGCTTGAGGCAGGTAAGGGGTTGCCGGATCTCGGTTCAGGATCGCCGGGTGACCTCCTCGTGGTGTTTGCCCACTCGAGCTCGGGCCGTGGACGGCGGGTGCAGAGTGGGGCTGGATTCGCGGTCTCCGGCTGCTGCCAGAGGTTGCAGTTGAACAGATCCGGTGTTCACTGGAGATAGCAGTCTTTGGAAGTGAAGGCAGGCAGGTCCTCCAGGGTTTGTTGAGGTTGCTGGCTGCAGGACACACCGGGATTTCGCAGGAGCAGGTTCGAGGGGAGACAGGCCGGTAGGGCTGGGGCCAAGTCAGTGGGCGTCTTCCTCTTGTTAGCTGCTGCACGGCTCTTCGGTCCTTCTTCTTCTCTTCTTTCTTGTTGTCTTGGCTGGATCTGAGGAAGCAAGGTTCAGGGTGCCCCCTAAATACTAGATTTAGGGGCGTTATAGGTAGGTAGAGGGCAGGGACCAATGGGTCCCTTCCCTAGGGTGGGTACATCCCCTATTGTGCCACCCTCCAGTGGGAGGGGGGCATGAGCCTGTCCCTGGTTGGTTGGGTCCCCCCATCCTCAAGATGGCGGGGACTCGGAGTTGTGCTTCACCTCGCCTCCCCCACCTGAGGGGTGGAGTTGGCAGAGGTGGGCACACCTCTCTCCCTCACTTGTTTTTCCCGCCGGTTCTCCCGCCCAAAGTGGGGGGTAGAACCAGTGGGGACCAGTTGCTGAAAGCAGCAAGTGGTCTGGGGAGGCTCACAAAGGCGGCATGCCTTTGAAGCTTCCCCTTCGTGAACCCTGCCCATCCTGAGGGAGGAGGCTTGGCACCTCGTCCCAGGATGTGCATTGTTTCAAGCCCCCGAGAGCAGATGGCTCTTGACCCAGGGGTCCAGAAACATGTCTGTTGATGGCAGCCTAAGCAGCCACTCAGTCGGGACACTAGAAGTTGGTCGAGTTTCAGGGGGCATCTCTAAGATGCCCTCTGTCGTGCATTTTACATTAATCCCACACTGGCATCAGTGTAGGTTTAATGTGCTGAGAAGTTTGATACCAAACTTCCCAGTTTTCAGTGTAGCCATTATGGTGCTGTGGAGTTCGTAATGACAAACTCCCAGCACCATATACTCTTAATGGCAGCACTGCACTTACAATGTCTAAGAATGGACTTAGACACTGTAGGGGTACAGGGCTCATGCACCTGTAACCTCACCACTGGCATAGTGCACCCAGCTGTAGGGGTGGCTGCTCAAGGTCAGGGCAGTGGGTTGTAGGCATGGCACACGGGGATGTGTGCCATGTCGACTCTTCACTTTGTTCTGCACCAAAACACGCAGCCTGCAAAGGCAGTGTGTGGGTGTAGTGGTACAGGACCTCTAAGGGTGGCACAATAAGTGCTGCAGCCCTTAGAGGCCTTCTCTGGTCACTGTTCCCTGGGTACCTGTGGTACCATTTACCAGGGACTGACCTGTGGCCAGAGATGCCAATTGGGTTAGTTTTGGGGAAAGAACACAGGCCTTGGGAACCTGATTGGCAGGGACCCAGGGCACACCAAGTAAAAGTGCATCAGTAGTCTGGCAAAAAGTGGGGGGGTTACTGAAACAGAAACCCACTTTCCTACATGAGGTAAGAACACTTACACAATGGCCATGCAGAAATAAAAAGGATCTCCGGCGTTCTAGCAAGAACCTTCTTCTGTTCCGGAAGATGTGGTGTTCTAGAGTAGATCACAATAGAAGGCTTTATCCATTGAAAGAAAGGATACAAATTGTAGCCAATTGTTCATGTATGGTAAGAACGACCTACTCAATTCACGCATCTATGTAACTACACAGCCCATACCTTTTGTGAACACCACCCATAATTGAAGCCCGGCTAACTGGCAGTGCCCACTGCAAGCATCTGTGGGTCACATGATAGGAACCCTAGATCCAGTGCTGTCAAGAAATTATTCAGCTTGATAAGAAGCAGATTTGAATTTAATGTCACCGTCTTAAAGCTATGAGGGAGAACACAATTACTGACTGCTTTTGAGTCCAGCACTAGTCTAGATTCTCTCCTAATGTTCTGTGGGAGAAACTGGACAGCATATTGTGTATTTATCTTTCCCCAAGGGAGCTGGTGCACAGTATCAGTGCTGTCTCTGAGAGCAGATTGCTTTTTGTGCCATTCTGGAAGAACTGTCTGATGTAAGACAGTGGTATTCAGAAAAATAAATGGGGTTTTTGTTGGACAAACTCTGTTGATACTTTGTAAGTGGGACACATTTATTTCTTCAACATTGTAATGTGAGGTACAAAGGGGTAATAAGTTAATTTGCAGAATTATGTGCGCAGAGCATGTCATCTGCTACTGAAGTCCTTAGTCCTCCACTAGTTCTCTGACTAGCCATGTATGTTATATGTTCCTGCCTCCAGAGAGCAAAACAAGCAGAGCCAAGAACTCAGTTACAAAACCTGTCTTACCTCAGTGGGGTAAGGTGGGTCGGTTCTTAAGGGGGCAGAGGTGTTTTCTTTTGTTTAATCACTTGAGCCAGATCACCAAAGACCCTTAGGTGCCCCTCTTCGTTGGACAAGTGCTGACACATTGCCCCACTAATGCTCCTTCTTCTATGACACCTATTTTTCTTACCTAGAAAAGATCTGTCAGGGCTTTTATTTCCATTTTTTTCCAGTGGGAAAAACGGGTCATTGCATTGTTTTGAACGAGTGACTCTTTAACGTGTTTTACCAAAAAAATGTCCTGCCACTGCCCGGTCACTCACACGGCTACACTGTGTAGCGAGTAGTCAGCAAATAAAAGTAAACTCATACTAGATCAGTCAGGTACCTTCACATACTTGCAACGTTTGATCTGGAGTTGCATTTCATAACAGCAGAGTTGGGTCCATGATCAGCAGAAGGTCCTGCCTTTACTGCTGAGTGCGGCACACAAGTTTTCAGGAGTCATGCCATTGCTTACAGCCTGTTTGAGCTGAGGTGTTATCCACACACCCTTCCTTGGTGAATGTCTAGTGATTGCTTCTCATCCCCAAGAAACTCTGGACCAGTGGTTCCGAACCTTGGTCCGGGGACCCATGGGGGTCTGTGAAGCCTACTCAATGGGTCCACAACTGCTTGGAAAATTAAATAATATTAACAGATGAGCCCATTGTAGTAACGTGATTTGTGGCCATACATCAGGGATCTTTTTTTGGTGTAGATGGCCAAATGATACCTGATATTTTTCTACCCTCCAGCTACCCTTCTACCGCCCGATGATCAATCGAAGTTTTTGAAGTACCAATTTCTGCATTCACACCACTTTGAATGCTTAGCAGTCTGACTATTTTTTGGACAATATTCAACTTACGTCCTCGCCAATTTGTTTTTGCTCAGAATTTCGAACGCGAACCATTCACTTTTTGTACACTATGCAAATGGCTAATGACCTCCTCTTAAAATTCTGAGATCATTCCAAGATTATCTCTCCTTTCTTAGCTTCCCACCAACAACTCTTGACTCTGTAGTTGGTGTTGTTATATAACACGACTGATGAATTTTTTGCACTAAGTTATCTTTATCCTGATCTTTTGCATCACCCACCTGTCACTCAGAGGAAAACAGTAGACGTCTTGCGTTGTTTTGCAGTGGCTCACCAGTGTGCTCACAGTTGGTTGTTTGTACTGAAACACCCGGCATGGTTTGTTCTGCACCCATTTTCTTGTCAATATATGAATTCAAATAAATTCATCCTTGATTTATCTTATGCTCACGATATTTCCCAGCCTTGAAAAGGCCCAGACCTGCACCATTACAGGGCAAAACGGGTGTTGGCTGGTTTTGCGTGTTCTGAAGAAAACAGAATAAACTTATTTTACTCTCTGTCACCTCTTTATCTCCCTATAGAAAATGAATGTTTCTTCAGCCAAATGCTAGACCCATGCTAGCCAATAGGTGGGATCATAGTGACAGTGAATTACATAATTCTGTGGACACAAATCCCAGAGATTTGAAATAACCTTGTTTGTCACGATTCACTCCCTGTGCTCTCGTTCCCACCACCAGGGGGCAGAATTGTGGGGCTTTCCAGTGTTCTAATATGCTTCCAGATACTCCCCTGTATGCATATCCTGACTTCCAGGCATTTGGACATCATTTAGGAATTGACATCCATTCCCAATCCATGCCGGGTTTTCTGGAAGCCAGTCTGCTCATGCTGGAAACTCCATAACCTATAATCCCCTGCTCACTGCTTTGTCTCCACCCCTGCAGGCCAAGGATGGGTGGAGGAATTCAGTTCACCTGTGGATGGCTGCTGCTAGCCTGCTCACACCTGATGCATGTGATTACTGTGAGCTCTTTTAAGCCCCAGCTCCCTTCAGCCCAGGGTTGGTCATTGTAGCTGTATTCCGGTGAGACCGATCCTTGTTTCCTGAGCTGTTTGATATTCTTGATTTCCTGAGCTATAGTTAATCCTTGTTCCTTAATTCCTGAGCTATAGCTATTTCTTGGTGGAGTGAGCTAAAGAATGATGATGGATCAAACCCAGATCAGTTGACTGGGGGTGAGTGTTTAATTAGCTCAAGCGCTCCGTCCATCATCCCCTTTGGTATCGCTTTGTTCGCCCTAAGTTGGCAGGGTATGCCCAGACGTGGGTCCCTTGCTCACTTTGCCACTGGATTCAAGCTAGCCTGGCTGATGACGGCTGAATAGCCAGAAACCGGTCCCAGGATGCTTGTTTCCGGTCCAGGGAAGACATGGCTTGGCAGTTTGGGCTGGACTGTTCCCATGAGGCACAGGGTCAGACTGATTTGCATATGGCCATGTCTGAACTGGGGTGGTGGAGTGAGCTAAAGAATGATGATGGATTAAACCCAGATCAGTTGACTGGGGGTGAGTGTTTGATTAGCTCAAGCGCTCCGTCCATCATCCCCTTTGGTATCGCTTTGTTCGCCCTAAGTTGGCAGGGTATGCCCAGACGTGGGTCCCTTGCTCACTTTGCCACTGGATTCAAGCTAGCCTGGCTGATGACGGCTGAATAGCCAGAAACCGGTCCCAGGATGCTTGTTTCCGGTCCAGGGAAGACATGGCTTGGCAGTTCGGGCTGGACTGTTCCCATGAGGCACAGGGTCAGACTGATTTGCATATGGCCATGTCTGAACTGGGGTGGTGGAGTGAGCTAAAGAATGATGATGGATTAAACCCAGATCAATTGACTGGGGGTGAGTGTTTGATTAGCTCAAGCGCTCCGTCCATCATCCCCTTTGGTATCGCTTTGTTCGCCCTAAGTTGGCAGGGTATGCCCAGACATGGGTCCCTTGCTCACTTTGCCACTGGATTCAAGCTAGCCTGGCTGATGACGGCTGAATAGCCAGAAACCGGTCCCAGGATGCTTGGTTCCGGTCCAGGGAAGACATGGCTTGGCAGTTCGGGCTGGACTGTTCCCATGAGGCACAGGGTCAGACTGATTTGCATATGGCCATGTCTGAACTGGGGTGGTGGAGTGAGCTAAAGAATGATGATGGATTAAACCCAGATCAGTTGACTGGGGGTGAGTGTTTGATTAGCTCAAGCGCTCCGTCCATCATCCCCTTTGGTATCGCTTTGTTCACCCTAAGTTGGCAGGGTATGCCCAGACGTGGGTCCCTTGCTCACTTTGCCACTGGATTCAAGCTAGCCTGGCTGATGACGGCTGAATAGCCAGAAACCGGTCCCAGGATGCTTGTTTCCGGTCCAGGGAAGACATGGCTTGGCAGTTCGGGCTGGACTGGTCCCATGAGGCACAGGGTCAGACTGATTTGCATATGGCCATGTCTGAACTGGGGTGGTGGAGTGAGCTAAAGAATGATGATGGATTAAACCCAGATCAGTTGACTGGGGGTGAGTGTTTGATTAGCTCAAGCGCTCCGTCCATCATCCCCTTTGGTGTCGCTTTGTTCGCCCTAAGTTGGCAGGGTATGCCCAGACGTGGGTCCCTTGCTCACTTTGCCACTGGATTCAAGCTAGCCTGGCTGATGACGGCTGAATAGCCAGAAACCGGTCCCAGGATGCTTGTTTCCGGTCCAGGGAAGACATGGCTTGGCAGTTCGGGCTGGACTGTTCCCATGAGGCACAGGGTCAGACTGATTTGCATATGGCCATGTCTGAACTGGGGTGGTGGAGTGAGCTAAAGAATGATGATGGATTAAACCCAGATCAGTTGACTGGGGGTGAGTGTTTGATTAGCTCAAGCGCTCCGTCCATCATCCCCTTTGGTATCGCTTTGTTCGCCCTAAGTTGGCAGGGTATGCCCAGACGTGGGTCCCTTGCTCACTTTGCCACTGGATTCAAGCTAGCCTGGCTGATGACGGCTGAATAGCCAGAAACCGGGCCCAGGATGCTTGTTTCTGGTCCAGGGAAGACATGGCTTGGCAGTTCGGGCTTGACTGTTCCCATGAGGCACAGGGTCAGACTGATTTGCATATGGCCATGTCTGAACTGGGGTGGTGGAGTGAGCTAAAGAATGATGATGGATTAAACCCAGATCAGTTGACTGGGGGTGAGTGTTTGATTAGCTCAAGCGCTCCGTCCATCATCCCCTTTGGTATCGCTTTGTTCGCCCTAAGTTGGCAGGGTATGCCCAGACGTGGGTCCCTTGCTCACTTTGCCACTGGATTCAAGCTAGCCTGGCTGATGACGGCTGAATAGCCAGAAACCGGTCCCAGGATGCTTGTTTCCGGTCCAGGGAAAACATGGCTTGGCAGTTCGGGCTGGACTGTTCCCATGAGGCACAGGGTCAGACTGATTTGCATATGGCCATGTCTGAACTGGGGTGGTGGAGTGAGCAAAAGAATGATGATGGATTAAACCCAGATCAGTTGACTGGGGGTGAGTGTTTGATTAGCTCAAGCGCTCCGCCCATCATCCCCTTTGGTATCGCTTTGAATTAGCACTGCCTGCAGTGCTACCTTGTTTCCTGAGTTCCTGAGCTACAGTTATTCTTTGTTCCTGTTCCTGGGCTTCAGCTATCTCTTGTTCCTGATTTGCACTGCTTGCAGTGCTCTCTTGACTCCTTGTTTCATGAGCTGTAGCTATTTCCTGTTTCCTTGAACCAGTACTGCCTGCAGTGCTACCTTGACTCCTGAGCCTTAACATTCCTTGTTCCTGAACTGCAGCAGTTTCCCTTGTTCCTGAACTAGTGATAACGCCGATTCTTATCTAATTATCTATAAGAACCTTCTGGCCGCCAAGATCTTTTTACCTGTTGAATAGTGTAAAGGAGAGAATGTCATCAGGTTAGATATCAACATTCATTTTGTCTGAAAGGACCACGGACTCCGAATTCAAGTTTGAGAATTTATTATCGCCAAAAATAACTGAACGTGCAAGCACCTCAACACGAGGTTAAAGAAATAGATGGGCACTAATACAAATAATAATCTACGCAGGAGTCTCATCCGACTCAGGATAAGAAGAATAGAAAGTTCTAGGAGGACCAACCAGACTATGATTGCTCCTATTTCTAAGTTGCTCTTCATGGACCTAAACAAGCTTAAAATCAATTGCTGTCCCTACACTAACGCTAAGTGACATCCCTGCATAACGATTTTCCCAGGCAAGAAAGAATAAAAGGTGTCAGCTGTGAAGACTTCCTAAGAAGTGCAATCACCATATACCTAAGCTCAGCTCTGTCCTTCTCTCAGGTCTCCCCTACCGCTTCTCTCGCCTCCTCCCTCAGGGCACTATCCCTAATACAAAACCATACTACAAAGGTACACGCCTTGTTTACGCCCTCTTGGCCAGGTCTTCTTTCTTGTGCTTTTCCATTGAAACGGTGACTTCATCCTGGACGGTTTCGTTGACCTTGAGTCCCAGGCGCCTTCTCCGCTGAAAGTATCATCCCTAAATTCCATTGCACTCCCCGTACCATGCCTCCCATCTTTCTAACCTTTGAAAACAAAGAGTTAGTCTTTACTAACGAGACATGTGTCCTTGCACCTGCAACAAAAGATACGTTCAACAGAAACCTTCTACTGTGCTAATTAAATCTACCGTTTGTGCCCAGAGAGCCTTTCCAAGAGAAACCCTTTTCGGCCTACATTATAAGCTAACATAAGAATATACCAGGCCTTCCTTAAGCATATATGTAGTCAGGCCCTTACATATAACTTTTAAACACACATCTTACTTTTCCCTATAAGCATATTCATTACGATTCTTTATGCAAACAATGAATTACATGTGCAACTTTAATATGGTGCACGTTTAAACTACTGCAATTACATTACATACACGAACTAATTCCTCTATGCATTATGTTCACACAATTCAAAAAGCATTACATTACATCATTATCCTAACACCATTATACTGCTGAGTTCACTTCGTCTCAGTGAACTATTCATTCTTTGCTAAACATGCATGAGTATACAATGGATATAAACGAATATATGTCTGAATACATGTGGGTGCGGCCTATCAGTGATTATGATGCACCCCTACAATTCACAAATACATTTCGCTCTATCAGTTCCCCCCTTTGATGACTCCTGTCATCATATCTCATTCTACTCCCTCGGAGAAGGAACCGACCTAAACAGAACTTGTTCCCATCTTCCCTGATCTGAAGTTCTCCATGCTCTTGAGCCTTTTATACTGATTGTCCTGCAGTCTTGCCAATCTCATGTCATTTTCCCTCAAAGCTCTCTTTACTCTGCCTGCTCGATACCACTTGTAGGCCTTGATAATAATCCACAAGCCAGCCACACAAACCACCAAAATAAGGAGTGGTCTCAGGAAGTACCCAAGGAATCCCTTTCCTAGGTTCGCAAACCAACCTCCCACTTGACCAAAACCCTTTCCTACCTTTTCCCAGGCCCCTTCTTCGGTCAAATCCGCTATCTTTGTGTGGACCATAGTGATGTTTCTTATATATTTCTCCAGATCCTTGCTACGGTCTGGTATATAAGTGCAGCACTCTTGAACCTTCAGCATTTTACAGACTCCGCCCTCTTTTGCCAATAGGACATCCAAAGCAAGGCGATTCTGCAAAACCATTCCCCTTATCGACAACATCTCCCCTTCCACCAACACCAACGACTTTGCTGTGTTCATCGAAAATTCATCCACCACAGTCGCTAACCTCCGGATCTTCACATCATTCAAGACTACTCCTAGACTAGGTATCATAGCTCCAAAGATATCCCCCACAACGATTCCTGCACTTGCAGCTCTTCTCGTTCTTGAATGCTCTCCACCCTCCAGAAGATTTAAGTCTTCTGTATGGTAAATCTTTGGAAATATTATTGACAAATAACATGTTCCATACCAATTTGCAGGCAACCTCACGTAAGCATTCTTCCCACATACGTAATACACCGTAGGTATCACTTGTACAGGACCTTGGAGAAAATCTTTTGCCACATCTGCCATGGTGAAAACATGATCACAAGTACTCTGTCCCACTGGAACCTTTTCGTAGTAAGTCTGATAACGCCTTATACACAACTTACCCCTCTGCTCCTTATCTAACGCTATAGGACCATAGCTTCCCTTGGTCTTATGCAACCGTTCTTCCTCTGTCCAATCTGTCCTGTGATGCCCTAAGTCTCGGGATTCAGTCAGCTTTCTATACCTATCTTCAACCTGATCTACAAACTTTCTCTCTACATCCGACATCAAGCAAGTCAGATTGTGTCTGTGTGCGAATGCTGTATCCAATTCCAAACTCGGTATGAAGTACTTCCTCAGTCTGTCCTCGGTCTTATAATAGTCATACTTATTCAAATGCTTGTAAGCTGGGACTTCAGGAAGCACTGCGTCGAAATTGGAAAAGAAATACTCGAACTGTTCTCTCTCATAAAACAAACTAAGCAAAAGACTACATGAAATACCATAAGTCAGTGGAAGATGATGATACCTAATACCCTCATCCACCGAAGTAGGCAACTGCATACACACATAACAATCTTTCGCATCCATCACGTCAACATACTCATACAACAACTTAGCATACGCATTAAGCTTAAAATCACCCTTAGACAAATCTACATGTAATCTACGACTTTCTTCTAATATCATAGCTCTATCAGCTGCCCTGTCTACCCCCTTCTGACTAGGTGTGATAGGTGTAGGTGTCCCTGTCACCTCCTCTACTTCTGGCTCGTGCGAACCAGTATATGAGACTACAACTACTATGATTATAGAAATTATCACACTACTTATAAGGATGCCTATAATCCACTTTGCTCTACGATTGGGATTTCCCGGCTCCATGATTTCGAAAGTTCTCAAAAGTCTTGGTTATCGCAAAGAACTCAGAAAAGTCTCTGTCCTTTATTTGTGACTTGCTTAACCAGCTCGAGCAACCATGAAATCTCCGGGCTTTCCCTTTCCGATCACAACTTATTTACACAGTCCAGAAAAAGACTTACCTAGTCTTTCGTTCCTCTTCTTGTGGAAAGTCCCTAAGTTTATTCTTCTTCCACTCGGACCTAGGTTATCTTCTTCTTTTAGACTTTTATTTACAGTTCATTACTGATCCATAATGAGATCCTCATTGAGCACGACCAGAACGTGATACAAAAGTTCAAGACGCAAAAGCAGCACTTCGTGTGAAAACGGCTCAGCTCCGAAAGGCGGGAATTCGACCCGATGCAAAAGCAAGTTTCGGACTTCACTCAGAAGTGGGGGATTCGGAATCGTGAGTGTCAGTGTTCCGTCTATCTCGAACCCTGGCATCCGCAGCACCACCTTCACCACCAGTTTCGGGCTCCGACTGAACACTTCCACTGACCTCAGTCTCCCTGTATTCACCACCCCCTGCATCAAACACAGTGTAAGTCCACTCAGGGGTAGAGTATCTGCGACAAGGCACTCTTGTTCTCTTGGACCTTCGCCGACTGTCTTGTGCTTGGTCTTCGTCGCTTGCTTCGGTTTCAGATACTTCGGACACTGGAGCAAGGTCTCTCTCAGGTGCTAACCTCAGGTTCAGTCGCCTCTGTCTTTCAGGCCAACTTTCAGCACTTCTGTTCGTTCGTCTGCCTTCCCCTTCTATACCCAGTGCACTACTTCCTCTTTCTGCTGCATTTGACTCTTCTCCGCCCACTGCACCTTCTCTTTCTTCGGTGCCTGAGTCAGGGTTCGAACTGTGGAAACCCCCTTCAGCTTGCTCTAGTGCACCACCAGCTGTGTCAGCGACCCTTACAGCTTGACTTGTCCTCTCATGTGGCCCTGCCACATCAGCTGGATTTTCATTTACGAGAGGAGCTGTTTCTTCCAAGGGTGCTGGAACTCTGCGGGTATGGGAAGCATGCACCCAGTTCGGCAATCCTCCACACTTTACTGCTGTGTTCGTGATAAGTATCACCTGATACGGGCCACGCCAACGGGCATCCAAGCAACTCTTCCTCACGTGCTTCCGGACGAGCACCCAGTCACCGGGACACAAGTCGTGGCACAGATCACTCGAGGCTGGAACCACAGCTGCTTGCACCTGCTGGGATACAGAACGGACCACATCAGAGAGTCCTTTACAATAATCGAGAATCAAATCATCAGTGATGCTTATCAAGGCTGTAGCTGGTACTGCTGGCAGTCTCATTGCCCTCCCCATTATTATTTCATGGGGGGACAACCCGGTCTTTCTGTCTGGGACACTTCGCATGCTCATGAGCACCAGTGGCAAGGCGTCGGGCCATTTCAGGGATGTTGAAGAACACATTTTTGCCATCCGGGCTTTCAAAGTTCCATTAACTTGTTCCACCATCCCAGAAGCCTCTGGTCTGTAGCTACAGTGGAGTCTCTGGTCAATGTTCAATGCTGCACAAAGTAACTTCATGATTTCGCTATGGAAGTGCCCACCTCTATCTGATTCCAAAGAGGTCGGGATCCCGAATCTAGGGATGAGCTCCCTCAACAGTAATTTAGCCACTGTCAGAGTGTCACACCTTCGTGTGGGGTATGCCTCCACCCACCGTGAGAATATACATACTATCACTAGAATGTACCTCAAGCCATTGCACCTAGGCATCTCCACGAAATCCAGCTGTAGTCTATTGAAGGGCCCTCCTGACCTTCCAATATGACTCAGTGTAACTACAGTTTTCTTTCCAGCATTCATCTGTTGACATGTAACACACCTCTGACATACCGTCTCAGCCATTGCTCGGAACCGTGGGTTATACCACGTCTGTCTGAACACCCTCATCATTGCGTCTCTACCCAGGTGTGCCTGTCCATGTATCAATCTAGCCATCGGACTCAACAATTCTTCCGGCAACACAGCTCTCCCATCGTTGGATACCCACACATCCACTTCTCCTCTCTCGCACCCAGCTTTGATCCAGCCCTCTCTTTCCTTGGTTGAGACTTCATCTTGCAATCTCTTAAGCTCTTCCCAAGTGTCTGCCATGGCCAACATTATGCTGAGATCGGTTCCCTCTTGGCTCTCTTCTATCTCTCTTCCTGTAAATATGCATCCTTGTTCTGCGCAGAAGCGGGCTACCTCATCTGCGTAGTTATTACCCAAGGATACAAAGTCCTCCCCCTTCCCATGGGCTGAACACTTTACAACAGCAATTTCTTTCGGATGCTGTAATGCTTCTAACAATTGTCTTACATATTCTCCATTACGAATGGGTGAGCCAGATGATGTCAAAAATCCCCTCTGAGACCATAACTGCCCGAAGTCATGCACCACGCCAAAGCCATATTGGCTGTCTGTGTAAATCGTGATTCGAATTCGATCAGCGGCCAAACAGGCACGGGTCAAGGCAATGATCTCAGCTACCTGCGCGGAGCGTACTCCTTCTAGGCAAGCAGCGTCGACCACTCCTGAAATAGTACATACAGCAAACGCTGCTCTCAATTGCCCCACACTGTCTCTTAAGCATGAACCATCGACAAAGAAAATTTCATCTGGGTCGGCCAATGGCTCATCGACAATGTCAGGTCTCGGTTTGGTGCAAAGTTCGGTCACATCGAGACAATCATGGTCCTCACAATCTTCATCATCTGTGTTCGGTATAGGCATCAATGTCGCAGGGTTCAAGATGGAGCACCTTTTCAGAGTCACATTCTCTGCGGCAAGTATGACTTGCTCGTACCTCGTTAACCTATTGTTCGTTAGGTGCTGGGTCTTGGTCCTGGTCATTAATAACTCAACCGAATGTGGCACATGTACAGTCAATGGATGTCCCATTACAATGCTTTCACATCTTTCAATGCTGACACCTGTTGCAGCAACGGATCTTAGACATCCGGGCAACGCAGAAGCTACTGGATCTAAAGTAGCTGAAAAATAGGCAACTGGTCTACGGACACCTCCATGGTTCTGAGCTAACACTGCTAATGCACATCCTCCTCTCTCGTAACAAAACAATGAAAAGGCCTTGTTGTAATCAGGCATTCCCAGTGCGGGAGCCCTGCACAAATCATCTCTCAGCTTTAGGAATGACACCAAGCACTCCTCGTCCCATGGTACCGGATCACTCACATCCTTGTGTGTAAGCCTCTGCAGAGGCTTTGCTCTCAAGGAGAAACTAGGAATCCACTGTCGACAATAGCCAACCATTCCCAGAAACATCCTAACTTCCCTCTGTGTAGTAGGTACTGCCATGCTCATTATTGCCTCAATTCGATCTGGTGACACCTTCCTCTTGCCTTTTTCCAATCTGTGTCCCAAATACTGTACTTCCTGCAAACAGTATTGCAGCTTGTTCGGGGACACCTTATGTCCGTTCTCTCCTAAGTGGTTCAACAGTGCTACAGTATCAATTCTGCAAGCATCTTCTGTTTCTGAGGCAATGAGCAAGTCATCTATGTATTGCACGAGAACTGAGTTCTGCGGCAACACAAGACTCTCAAGGTTCTTCTTCAGGATCTGGTTAAAGATCGATGGACTTTCCGTATACCCTTGAGGGATACGACACCATGTTAACACGCGATTTTCTAGCCTAAACGCAAAAAGAAATTGGCTTTCCTCGTGGAGCGGTATCGAAAAGAAGGCTTGACACAAATCGATAACCGTAAACCACTCGGCTTCACATGGGATCTGGAACAGTATTACTGAAGGATTCGGTACCACTGGACAACAAGGGACAACTATCATGTTGACCTTTCGCAGGTCTTGCACGATCCTGTATTTCCCGCTCGGTTTCTGTAGTCCCATTATGGGCGAATTACAGGGACTACCTCTGATCTCTTTTAAAATACCCTTCTCAATGAAAGTCTCGATCACAGGTTTTATTCCTGCAATCGTTTCTGTCGACAGGTTGTATTGAGGTGTTCTGGGGAAATCAACATTCTGTTTCACCTCAATCCGCACTGGTTCAACCCCTCTGATTAAACCTATTTCATCGCCTGCGAAATCCCACACCACAGGCGACACTGCGTCTCTCAGATCATGTGGAAGTTCTTCCACAGTCACCATTGGGTACAGATCTATACACAGAAGCTGATTGGTAATTTTAAAGTCCGCATCGTCATCTATCGTCTGGACCTCCACTCCCCGTGGTGTGCAATAAATCGTGCAGTTCAACTTGCACAACAGATCTCTTCCCAAAAGACAAACTGGACTCGTATCACACACTACAAACTGATGTCTAGTTTGGAAAGAACCTATCTTTACTAGGATCGGTTCTGTCAATGGGCTGCTCATCTTCTTGTTCGCTACTCCGACAACCTGGATTGATTGTCCCGAGAGGGGTAGGTTAGGGACTACTGCAGATCTTACAGTAGACCGGGTAGCTCCAGTATCAACCAAAAGTGTTGCAGGATTGCCCTCAATCTCTGCCTCCACAAAAGGTCCTCTCTGGTCCACCTCCAAGACCGCTCCAAGTGTGCAGTCTTCCTCCCCTCTCAGGCACCGTCAGGATAAAGGGTCTGAGCTATCCTCATCATAGCGTTCGAACAGGGGCATCTGTTGGTACGTTCGTGTTCCTTGTGAAAACCTTGGAGCTTGGGGAATCTGAGCGTGAGAATTGTAAACCCCCCTTTCATCGTCCTAGGTCTCGTTATTGTGTTAACTACCTCCTGCGCGGGTGCCTGAGCCCCCTCTTCCTCTTCCTGTACCTGATTAGCTGGGTTCAAAGGACACTCGCGTTTCCAATGTCCGACCTGGCGACAAAGATGACACGCAGTGGTCTTCTTTAGTGTGGCCACGTCCACTCCTGTCTTGGGGTCTACTGGTTTTCCCTTTCCCTGTACCTGCCCATTCTGGTTTCCCTGGAAATTTCCTTGCTTTCTTCCTAAGGTCCCTCCACTAGGCTGACTCTGTGCTGTCTGCATCTGGACAAGCATTAGTTTGTCTTTTAGCTTTCGGTGTTTCGAATCCACCTCATCACTACAGTATCTCGCGTACCGCAAAATTTCATCTAGTGGCTTGTTCTGCCAGCAGATCAAATGGTGCTGTATCATGAGGCTGATTTCCCCTCTCAGACCCGTTACAAACTTTGAGACAAACTGTCCCATATCCTTAGGGTCCAAAACATCCAACCCACTATACTGTTTAAAAACTTGCAGAAGTCTTTCGTAATACTCATGCACCGTTTCCTTGGGTTCCTGTACAGTCCGATCTATCTTAACCCAATCTATATCCTGAGGTGAAATCTTCGACTTCAACCATGTAATCACCTGCTCATACTTTTTCATGACATCAGGTGATGGACCATTTGTAACCGCCTCTCTTTTCGGTTCCGAAGTCGGCCATTCAATAGCGACTTTACATGCCGTCCACAAATCTCCTGGTACCACTATGTCAAACAAAGTGTTCAAATCAATCCACAATACTTTTGAAATTTTCACAAACCGCTCAACCTGCTTGTACCACTCCACCGGTTTTCCCTCAGCCGAGGAAAATCATTTGTAAATGCAGCCAAATCACCTCTATTCCACGGCACATGCACGTACCCTCCATTCTGTACTTCCCGTAAAGGAAAATTTCCTACACCCGTCGCCCCCCTCCTGGCGGCGGCGTTTCCCCTTCTGCTCTCTTTACTGGTTTCTTTTTGGACCACCTTTCTTCCCATTTGTCCAACAAAATCCATATTCTCATTCCTATGATCAGGTCTCTGGTGTGCGTCTTTAATCCTGTGATTCTTTTCTCCTCCAACTCCTGATCACTGTAATGCAATCTATGTGGTCCCTGTAACGCTTTAGTTTTATTCAGGTCCACCTCATATCTTTTGGCCAATTCCTTCAATCTATCATGTGCCATTCTAGCTTTTCGAGTCACATCTTTTGCTACAAACAGCAGCTCATCTGATCCATAAATTTCTATCCTTTCCAAAGGCAGACCCCCACTGATCATTTCGTCTACCTCTGCTTTCAGCCTCACTACGTCTAGCAACCTTGCCTGTACTGCACTCCTCAGTACGTCTCGACAACCTGAGCCGTCCCGCTCATCACAGTCACTATTCTGTCCTTGTGACCTATTCCCTTCCATATTCCTGGAACCTGGTCTGTCTTCCGAGACATTTTGTGCCCTATCTCTTTGCATCCTATCCTCTTGGTTCGTTACTGTTGGTGTCCACTCCCTCAAAGCTGACTTAGATTCCCGTAAAGACCTCGGTCTTTCCGGTCTCTCCTCTTCTCGCCCACATGAAGAGTCCGCAGTAGCCGGTAACGGCGTACTTGTGTCTATTGGTCTTGGGAAATGAACCACCCTTACTCCAAACCCATTCCCACTCTCACTGTTTCCTTCTTCCCTTCTCATCGGCACGGAGCTCCCTTCTCTCACTCGGTCTGGGTCATATACCGGTACTATAGGGCCAATGGTAACCGGTACTGTCAAGGAGTCCGGTAATCTTGTGTTCCCCGCAGGAGGCTGTGTTATCATAGACGCCGTAGCCCCCTCCGTTCCTGTGGAAATTCTTCCCACTACTCTCATGCTAGTCTGGTTCTGGCTCTCATCAACTATTGCCACTGCTGGGGTTGTCTTTCCCTCTTCTGAATCTGGGTTAAATGGTGGTGGCCTCTCTGCCAACATCCTATCCAACAAACTGTCATCTAGATCACTGTCATCCTCATCGATTCTTGTAATCTTTCCATTTTGTATCAGCAGTGGGTATAACTTATCTCCTTCGATCGTGTCTGCTCTCCACCTTTTCTCCAAGG
Source organism: Calotriton arnoldi (assembly GCA_963921515.1). NCBI lineage: Eukaryota > Metazoa > Chordata > Amphibia > Caudata > Salamandridae > Calotriton > Calotriton arnoldi. The sequence continues at coordinate 433,334 of CAWUFW010001546.1, forward strand.
CATCCCATTTTGCATCTTGAAATGCCCTGACCGATTTCTTCACCCTTTCTTGGCATCTGTCCTTCTTCCTATCATACGCTGCCCTTATCCACGCATGTAGTGCCTCAAACTGTGTTGGTCTAGGTAGTGGTCGTAATGAAGCCATTACACTCTTGAGCTGGTACAGCACCTCTAACCTGAAAGTACCATATCGAGGGAACGACAATTCTCCTTCTGCTTCTGTCATTTTATGCCAATTCTCAAGCCAAATTATAGTATGCAATCCTACATTCTTTGCCATATAATGTGCTGGTGTGTCCTCGGGAGGAGCTTCCTCTCCCTCCCGAACAACCACATGTCTATCACCTCTGCAAAGTTCCCTTAAAGCTTTAAAACATTTCATGATGAATCAACTTTGTATTTGCACTCAAAATGTCCGCTTTTACTTCCTGATTCCAATCCTCCAATCCCAGCGCGGTTCACACCAACCGGCCTATCGCAGCGCGGCTCTTGTCTGACGTCACTTTTCCTCCGCTCGCAGCAGTTCCCCTCCTTTCTAATTCACTTGTTCTCACTCGCATTCGTCCCAATTATACTCTGAAATAATGTCCGTCCTACCGAACAATTACCTCTCTGACCGTCAGTCTTACCAATGACCGATCAGTCTCTTGAGCTTGTTGACCTCAATCTGGCAACCGTCTGTCCACGAACGACCGGACAATCGCCTCTAATACACTCGATAGGATTCAATCACTCGATGTTCTGCACACAATAACCTACGACCTGCGTTGGTTATTCACACACTCACACATGTGTCCCTATCTTCTGTGGGTCTGTCAATGACGTCTCGTGACCCCCACAACTCTGGTCAACGTTCTCAACTCTGGGTGTATTCTACACCACAATAAATCTCCCGGTCCCGCGCGCGCTCACGGTCCGTTTCTCAATCACTCAACTTTCGTTCCAACTCCGCAAGACATCACACAACAATATAACACCGCAATCTACCAAACATCACTCTTTTCATACTCACTCTACTACGAACTGCTACTTCCGCCGCACCGTCACTCTCCGTCAGTTTTCCACGACCTCCGACATCCGTCTCCCGCGGTCCTCTGGATCTGCGTCACTCGGGCTCTATGGGGCAACTTAATCTCCTATCTTGCTCTAGATCTCCCCTTACCATCAAAGGTAACCATCCCTCTGCTACCAACTGATAACGCCGATTCTTATCTAATTATCTATAAGAACCTTCTGGCCGCCAAGATCTTTTTACCTGTTGAATAGTGTAAAGGAGAGAATGTCATCAGGTTAGATATCAACATTCATTTTGTCTGAAAGGACCACGGACTCCGAATTCAAGTTTGAGAATTTATTATCGCCAAAAATAACTGAACGTGCAAGCACCTCAACACGAGGTTAAAGAAATAGATGGGCACTAATACAAATAATAATCTACGCAGGAGTCTCATCCGACTCAGGATAAGAAGAATAGAAAGTTCTAGGAGGACCAACCAGACTATGATTGCTCCTATTTCTAAGTTGCTCTTCATGGACCTAAACAAGCTTAAAATCAATTGCTGTCCCTACACTAACGCTAAGTGACATCCCTGCATAACGATTTTCCCAGGCAAGAAAGAATAAAAGGTGTCAGCTGTGAAGACTTCCTAAGAAGTGCAATCACCATATACCTAAGCTCAGCTCTGTCCTTCTCTCAGGTCTCCCCTACCGCTTCTCTGGCCTCCTCCCTCAGGGCACTATCCCTAATACAAAACCATACTACAAAGGTACACGCCTTGTTTACGCCCTCTTGGCCAGGTCTTCTTTCTTGTGCTTTTCCATTGAAACGGTGACTTCATCCTGGACGGTTTCGTTGACCTTGAGTCCCAGGCGCCTTCTCCGCTGAAAGTATCATCCCTAAATTCCATTGCACTCCCCGTACCATGCCTCCCATCTTTCTAACCTTTGAAAACAAAGAGTTAGTCTTTACTAACGAGACATGTGTCCTTGCACCTGCAACAAAAGATACGTTCAACAGAAACCTTCTACTGTGCTAATTAAATCTACCGTTTGTGCCCAGAGAGCCTTTCCAAGAGAAACCCTTTTCGGCCTACATTATAAGCTAACATAAGAATATACCAGGCCTTCCTTAAGCATATATGTAGTCAGGCCCTTACATATAACTTTTAAACACACATCTTACTTTTCCCTATAAGCATATTCATTACGATTCTTTATGCAAACAATGAATTACATGTGCAACTTTAATATGGTGCACGTTTAAACTACTGCAATTACATTACATACACGAACTAATTCCTCTATGCATTATGTTCACACAATTCAAAAAGCATTACATTACATCATTATCCTAACACCATTATACTGCTGAGTTCACATCGTCTCAGTGAACTATTCATTCTTTGCTAAACATGCATGAGTATACAATGGATATAAACGAATATATGTCTGAATACATGTGGGTGCGGCCTATCAGTGATTATGATGCACCCCTACAATTCACAAATACATTTCGCTCTATCACTAGCACTGCCTGCAGTGCTACCTTGACTCCTGAGCCTTAGCATTCCTTGTTCCTGACCTGCAGCAGTTTCCCTTCTCCTGAACTAGCACTGCCTGCAGTGCTACCTTGACTCCTGATCCTTAGCATTCCTTGTTCCTGACCTGCGGCAGTTTCCCTTCTCCTGAACTAGCATTACCTGCAGTGCTACTTTGACTCCTGAGCTTTTGCTCAATTCTTGTTCCTGCCCCAGCACTGCCTTCTATGCTACTTTGTTTTCTTGATTCCTGAACCTGCACTATTCTAGTATACCCTTGTAGCCTCCCCTTCTGTATATCATTTTCCAGTCCCTGCCTTTCTTCCCATTTCCTTGGTTCCAGTTCTAGTTTGCTGTCTTTCTATTCTGCTGTCTTGCTTCTGTTACCTTGTATGTTTGTTACCTGCTTTCTGCCAAGTGTGCCCTGTGATTTCCTTCCTTTCCCGTTAAGCACTCCTCCTTGCTAGCTCCTTGTCTATTGTGCTTGTGTTTAGTTCTACCCCTTTGCTGTTACTGCCTTGCGTGTTCCTGTTTGATCGCCAGGATCCATGGGCACAGCTGACTACCTAGGTGGTGTTTCTTGTTCACTGTGAGTATTGTCTTTGAGTTACTGTTATAACATCACCATAGGTATAAGCTCCACAGACCCTGCCTTTGCATACATATCCTATATGTGGGTATTTTCAGTCAGTATCTGTAACAGCAATTGTGGGTGAGTAACTTACTGAGCTTCAGTCTTACCGTGTGGAGCTCCTGAGTGCTTTACCCCACATTCCCTTTATTGTTAATGTTGTATTATATATATGTCTTGCACGTCCGTCCTGGGTGTAGTTAGTCTGAATGCTAAATTGCCTTGTGAGTGCCCTTCCTTTCTGAGTCTTAGCCATCTTGTTCCTTTGTACAGGCTTCCCCTTTGGATCCCTTTTCTCCTCTGACTTCCTGTGTGATCCTGGGCAGCGCTGTACTCCTCTCTCTGTGTACATTTTCTACCCTGTTCCAAGTCCTTGCCCAGGTCCCTGACTGTGTTCCCGACATAGTCCCGGACAGTCCCTGACAGAATGACCAACCTACATTTCCAGGGTTACTTGTGAGGTTTCCTTGCGTTCAGTTAGCTACCATTTTTCTGTTACATTTGTGTGTGAAAATATTGAAGGTGTGTCCTAATGAGAGGTTTAAGAAAGAAACACACCAGTACATCATTTTGGTTAGTGCAGGGCAATTCCCCAGTGCCCAACAATGAGAGGCATTTAGTGTCTACTTTACAGTCTGTTCACCCTAGTCCTGAAACAATGAATCCTCTTATGAGAAATGGACATTTACGTTCTGAATATTTTACTCATTGGCTCTCAAACACCTCTTTGCCAGACCCGGACTTAATCTTCTGTTCTGATCCAGATTCAATGTCTGTGTCAGCATTGCATAAGGAGAATGCTACCTTACTCAGTTTGCTGAACAAGAATTTTGAATCTCGCATGTCTGCTGTAAGTGGTTGTAAAATACAGTATTCAACCACACAACCAAAGAAAGAGCAGATTCATTTCATAACCACTGTTCTCCATTCAGATAATGTTACCCAGTCTTGCAGTCCAGTAAAGATCACAGTCCCGGATACTAAAGGGACCTTGTTTGATACCACATTCAAAGTAAACCATAATCAGTTTAACAAAAGAGGGAAAAGACCTACTAGAACACAGGCGGTTAATAGCCACTTTGAACAAAATCCAAGGTTTCGCTCTGTTGCTTCTTGTGAAGTTGCCAAGTCTACCACTATCCTTGTAGAGAAAGATCTGCAGTCTTCACATGATATAATTACATCTAAGATTCTTGAATTACAACGAGAGAATAAAATGTTTCAGACTCTGTTAAAAAATTATAACCCAGAGTTCAAGTGGGAATCTAAAACCCCTGTACAAGACAACTTTTCCACCTCTATGTTAGCCTCCCTAGAAATGGAGAATGAAGCCTTGCGCTCTCTTTTGCGTTCCCCTCAGAGCTGGTCCAGCGATTGTGTGAATAATACTGTGGCTGATCCCTCAGATTCCATTCAGAAAAACCATAGTATCTTGTCTCATAGTCCAGTTAATGAAAGTATTTGTTTGAATTCTGAATTTTCTAACTCCTCTGTTTTGTCTTCTAGTGCTAAATTACATCTAGGTGCTACATCTGAGATGTGTCCCTCCACTTTTGAGGCACCCCAAATTCCAGGCAAGACACAAAACATCTCCTTGCTTTCTTTTCCTGGTAGTGAGGTCAGTTCTATCTCAGAGATAACCCATACATAGGCCATTAACATACAGACAAAGCCTGAACCAGTGCCGCACATAATCCCTGATGTGACAATTTCCTGTGACTCAGACCACGCTCTTGGTCTAACTTCTGCGACTGAAGCCAACCTCCTCACTGAGAAGGAACACAATCCTGACCCCTTGTTTGCTCTCTCGCCTTCAAGCACGCCACATATTGAAAGGTCAGGACATATTACTCTATGCTCTGATGCATCAGTACCACCTTGTAATGCAGAAGGAATTGAACAAATCTCCCATGACCAAGAAGTCTCAGACCTATTTCCTCTGACTAAGACATGTGAACTGCCAAATGGTAAAGGGAGTCTGGTCATCAGAGACTCTAAGATAAGCAGTATTCTTAGCCATCCCAAAGAAAGCCCTTCAGTGTGTTTTAATGAGCCAAGGAACTGTGAAGATTTCAATATTGACAATAGGGAATCTACTGTTCACGGGCTATCACCATTCCCAGAATTTAAAGACCATCATCCTTGTGCCTCTCTGTCATCAGCTTGTCTTTTTGCAAAGTCCCCAGAATCCTCAGCTGGCCTGCTGCTCTCAGAGTCTTCAGAGTCCTCAGCCGGCCTGCTGCCTTCTGAACTTCAGCCTGCAGCCTGCCTGCCATGTGAGCCCGAGCCTGCAGCCTGCCTCCAATGTGAGCCCGAGCCTGCAGCCTGCCTGCCATGTGAGCCCGAGCCTGCATCCTGCCTGCCATGTGAGCCAGAGCCTGCAGCCTGCCTGCCATGTGAGCCCGAGCCTGCAGCCTGCCTGCCATGTGAGCCAGAGCCTGCAGCCTGCCTGCCATCTGAGCCCGAGCCTGCAGCCTGCCTGCCATTAGTACCGGAGCCTCCAGACTACCTGCATTCAGAGCACAAGCCCTCAGCTCACCTGCGTACGGAGTCAGAGTCTCCAGCCTGTCTGACTCCAGAGCCAGAACTTCCAGCCTATCTGACTCCAGAGCCAGAACTTCCAGCCTGTCTGACTTCAGAGCCAGAACCTCCAGCCTGTCTGACTTCCGAGCCAGAACCTCCAGCCTGTCTGACTTCCAAGCCAGAACCTCCAGCCTGTCTGACTTCCGAGCCAGAACCTCCAGCCTGTCTGACTTCCGAGCCAGAGCTTCCAGCGTGTTTGACTTCCGAGCCAGAGCTTCCAGCCTTTCTGACTTCCGAGCTAGAGCTTCCAGCCTGTCTGCCTTCAGCACCAGAGCTTCCAGCCTGTCTGCCTTCAGCACCAGAGCTTCCAGCCTGTCTGCCTTCAGCACCAGAGCTTCCAGGCTCCCTGCCTTCAGCATCAGAGCTTCCAGGCTCCCTGCCTTCAGCACCAGAGCTTCCAGGCTCCCTGCCTTCAGCACCAGAGCTTCCAGTCTCCCTGCCTTCAGCACCAGAGCTTCCAGGCTCCCTGCCTTCTGGCCTTGAGCCTCTATCGTGCCTACTTTTTGACCCTGTGCTTCCAGTTTGCCAACCTTCAGAGGTCTCAATACGTATACATTCAGAGACTGAATCTCCAGCATCAGAGACAAAACTCTCAACATGTAAGCCTCAAGGGCCTGGGTCTCCTGCATACCTGCTTCCAGAGTCTCCTGCATGTGAGTCTTCTGTATGTTTTCATCCAGGGACAGAGCCTCAGGTCTGCTTTTCGTTGTCTCCTTTGTCTTCAGCCAGTTTGCCGTTGACCTCTGTGCCTCCTGCCAATTCGTTATATGCTTTTGACCCTACAGTAAATCTTCCTTTGTTTTCAGAGTGCTACTCTAGCCTGCCATCATCAGGACTTCAAACACCTTTAATTCAGGCTTCTAAGCCCCCGTTACTGGATTTGGACTCTTCAGGTTCTGCCTTCAATACTGCTGTTAATTTACAGCCTATTATCCTACCCTCCAGAACATCACATTTTTCCTGTAGTCCTCTGGTATCTTACACTGCATCTCTGATGGGAATGGACTTATTTCATAGCAGCAAAGGCTTTAAATCGAGTCCCAGATTGCGGGAGCCGGTCGTTGGAGGGGGTGTACTGTCACGATTCACTCCCTGTGCTCTCGTTCCCACCACCAGGGGGCCGAATTGTGGGGCTTTCCAGTGTTCTAATATGCTTCCAGATACTCCCCTGTATGCATATCCTGACTTCCAGGCATTTGGACATCATTTAGGAATTGACATCCATTCCCAATCCATGCCGGGTTTTCTGGAAGCCAGTCTGCTCATGCTGGAAAGTCCATTACCTATAATCCCCTGCTCACTGCTTTGTCTCCACCCCTGCAGGCCAAGGATGGGTGGAGGAATTCAGTTCACCTGTGGCTGGCTGCTGCTAGCCTGCTCACACCTAATGCATGTGATTACTGTGAATTCTTTATTTTTATTTTTTTATTTTTTTATAATTCTTTTTATTAGTAAACATCATCGACACATCATATCATTCTTAACATGCTGGGGAGACAGTACATTTCAATGAATTTAGTTTCTGAATTACATAGAATCAAATCACAGTATACAGCGTGGAACAACTAGGGTGGTGTGGGGTCATCGTCCGCATTCCTTACTGTGAGCTCTTTTAAGCCCCAGCTCCCTTCAGCCCAGGGTTGGTCATTGTAGCTGTATTCCGGTGAGACCGATCCTTGTTTCCTGAGCTGTTTGATATTCCTTGATTCCTGAGCTATAGTTAATCCTTCTTCCTTAATTCCTGAGCTATAGCTATTTCTTGTGCCTGAATTAGCACTGCCTGCAGTGCTACCTTGTTTCCTGAGTTCCTGAGCTATAGTTATTCTTTGTTCCTGTTCCTGGGCTTCAGCTATCTCTTGTTCCTGATTTGCACTGCTTGCAGTGCTCTTTTGACTCATTGTTTCCTGAGCTGTAGCTATTTCCTGTTTCCTTGAACCAGTACTGCCTGCAGTGCTACCTTGACTCCTGAGCCTTAGCATTCCTTGTTCCTGAACTGCAGCAGTTTCCCTTGTTCCTGAACTAGCACTGCCTGCAGTGCTACCTTGACTCCTGAGCCTTAGCATTCCTTGTCCCTGACCTGCAGCAGTTTCCCTTCTCCTGAACTAGCACTGCCTGCAGTGCTACCTTGACTCCTGAGCCTTAGCATTCCTTGTTCCTGACCTGCAGCAGTTTCCCTTCTCCTGAACTAGCATTACCTGCAGTGCTACTTTGACTCCTGAGCTTTTGCTCAATTCTTGTTCCTGCCCCAGCACTGCCTTCTATGCTTCTTTGTTTTCTTGATTCCTGAACCTGCGCTATTCTAGTATACCCTTGTAGCCTCCCCTTCTGTATATCCTTTTCCAGTCCCTGCCTTTCTTCCCATTTCCATGGTTCCAGTTCTAGTTTGCTGTCTTTCTATTCTGCTGTCTTGCTTCTGTTACCTTGTATGTTTGTTACCTGCTTTCTGCCAAGTGTGCCCTGAGATTTCCTTCCTTTCCCGTTAAGCACTCCTCCTTGCTAGCTCCTTGTCTATTGTGCTTGTGTTTAGTTCTACCCCTTTGCTGTTACTGCCTTGCGTGTTCCTGTTTGATCGCCAGGATCCGTGGGCACAGCTGACTAACTAGGTGGTGTTTCTTGTTCACTGTGAGTATTGTCTTTGAGTTACTGTTATAACATCACCATGGTATAAGCTCCACAGACCCTGCCTTTGCATACATATCCTATATGTGGGTATTTTCAGTCAGTATCTGTAACAGCAATTGTGGGTGAGTAACTTACTGAGCTCCCGAGTGCTTTACCCCACATTCCCTTTATTGTTAATGTTGTATTACCCACATTCCCTTTATTGTTAATGTTGTATTATATATATGTCTTGCACGTCCGTCCTGTGTATAGTTAGTCTGAATGCTAAATTGCCTTGTGAGTGCCCTTCCTTTCTGAGTCTTAGCCATCTTGTTCCTTTGTACAGGCTTCCCCTTTGGAGCCCTTTTCTCCTCTGACTTCCTGTGTGATCCTGGGCAGCGCTGTACTCCTCTCTCTGTGTACGTTTTCTACCCTGTTCCCAGTCCTTGCCCAAGTCCCTGACTGTGTTCCCGACATAGTCCCGGACAGTCCCTGACATGTTGAATCATATTGTGAGTGGTGAGGGATCCTGCTCTCAAGGGGATTTGCACACATCTCTTAGAATACTACCCTGATATAGCATTATTTCATTTCAAGGAGCCGAGGACCCCTTATATAGATTTCTCTCAGAAAAATAATAATAAAATAGGCTTTAGGTTGTGTATGGATCTCGCAGTTTGTCTGGTCCTCCAGCAGATTTATTTTCATGTGTATTGGACACAACATTGGTAAGCAGTTCTCTAAAGCTTTCTTTTCTCACTGGATTAATAACTGCAGCCTGAAGTGTTATTGCACGGGTACTCATAGTACGGCCCGCGGGCCACCAGCGGCCCGGCAAGCCTTCCTTGGCGGCCCGCGGACCTTGCAGACATCGTACCTGTGTACTGGCTTCAAAAGAGCTAAGCAAAAGCTCATTTGCATATATGAGCACCATTTCGAATGTTTCCCAAAGGGGTATTAAATGTGGAAAGTGAATAATACCCGTCAGGCTAATCTTGCATGAAATACCAGTAAAACAAACGGTAAAGTGCTCGAAGAAAGCAGGTCTCGTCAGTCACAGAATATTCTACCACGAAATGAAGCACTCCCCTCACGATCACTCTCACCACACAAGTTTCAGGATTTCAAGAGTCCCAGTAGCCATTGTTCACGCACAAACAGGAACTCTCATTGGTAAATTGCTGTGGCTCCCCAAACACGTGATTCCTGAAGGCCAGCCACTCTCCAAGGAGATGTATGCGATGATTGCAGATTGAGACAGAACATCTATTCTCAATTGTTTCTTATGGAGAAGGAAAACGAAGCAACACAAGCAAAACAGCGCTATTTCTTGCATTAAGTTCTTGCCCTCGAAGAAACACACACACACACGTAACGAGTGGGTAATAAAGCAAGTTTGTGTTCAGGCTTTCCTTTAGCCATTCTTTTGAAGTCTTACATTTTCATCCTTAAGAATGTTGATGAAGTTTTAGAATCTGGAAAGGTAACTAAGAGAGAGGAAAGCCAGACTGAGGGAGACTTTCGGATTTCTCTAATACAGCTTTATATGGCAGGAGAGTGAATTTGGGATTGACAGGATTCTGCTGCTTCGGGGAAGTATCCACGTCTTCTCATCGCGGTACATGAGAAATGAGCTCGATAATGGGACAAGAGCATAGGGTGGTGAAGGCCATGGATTGATTTAAGGAGCTCTAAGTGATCTTTTTTTTTTTATCTGGGCTCCCGCAGTATCATCTTCTGGCAGAGACAGACAGAGATAGAGATAGAGACAGGGACAGGGACAGACAGATAGAGGCAGGGACAGGGGCAGACAGATAGAGGCAGGGACAGGGGCAGACAGACAGAGACGGAGACAGAGAGATGGAGAGGGAGACAGAGTTGGAGAGGGAGACAGAGGGAGGGAGACAGAGACAGACAGACAGATAGAGGCAGAGACAGACAGAGATGCAGAGAGAGAGAGATGGAGAGGGAGACAGAGACAGGGACAGACAGACAGACAGATAGAGGCAGAGACAGACAGAGACAGGGACAGACAGACAGACAGATAGAGGCAGAGACAGACAGAGACAGGGACAGACAGACAGATAGAGGCAGAGACAGAGACAGGGATGCAGAGAGACAGAGAGATGGAGAGGGAGACAGAGGGAGGGAGACAGAGAGATGGAGAGGGAGACAGAGAGATGGAGAGGGAGACAGAGGGAGGGAGACAGAGAGATGGAGATGGAGACAGAGAGATGGAGACAGAGGGAGGGAGACAGAGGGAGGGAGACAGAGAGATGGAGACAGAGGGAGGGAGACAGACAGAGAGATGGAGACAGAGGGAGGGAGACAGACAGAGAGATGGAGACAGCGGGAGGGAGACAGAGGGAGGGAGACAGATGGAGACAGAGGGAGGGAGACAGAGAGATGGAGACAGAGGGAGGGAGACAGAGAGATGGAGACAGAGGGAGGGAGACAGAGATATGGAGACAGAGGGAGGGAGACAGAGAGGTACAGACAGACAGAGAGATGGAGACAGAGGGAGGGAGACAGAGAGGGACAGACAGACAGAGAGATGGAGACAGAGGGAGGGAGACAGAGAGGGACAGACAGAGAGATGGAGACAGAGGGAGGGAGACAGAGAGATGGAGACAGAGGGAGGGAGACAGAGAGATGGAGAGGGAGACAGAGGGAGGGAGACAGACAGACAGAGAGGGAGACAGAGGGAGGGAGACAGACAGACAGAGAGGGAGACAGAGAGGGAGACAGACAGACAGAGAGGGACACAGAGGGAGGGAGACAGACAGAGAGGGAGGGAGACAGAGAGGGACAGGGAGACAGAGAGGGAGACCGAGAGGGAGACAGAGAGGGAGACAGGGACAGACAGACAGAGAGGGAGACAGAGAGGGAGACAGAGAGGGAGACAGGGACAGACCGAGACAGGGAGACAGGGAGAGGGAGACAGAGACAGGGAGAGGGAGACAGAGAGGGAGACAGAGAGGGAGACAGAGAGGGAGACAGGGACAGACAGACAGAGAGGGAGACAGAGAGGGAGACGGACAGACAGACAGAGAGGGAGACAGAGAGGGAGACAGGGAGACAGAGACAGAGAGGGAGTCAGAGACAGGGAGACAGAGACAGGGAGAGGGAGACAGAGACAGGGAGAGGGAGACAGAGAGGGAGACAGAGACAGAGAGGGAGACAGACAGGGAGAGGGAGACAGAGGGAGACAGACAGACAGAGAGATGGAGACAGAGGGAGGGAGACAGACAGAGAGGGAGACAGAGGGAGGGACAGACAGACAGAGAGGGAGACAGAGAGGGAGACAGAGAGGGAGACAGACAGAGACAGAGATAGACAGACAGAGACAGACAGAGACAGAGACAGGGACAGACAGACAGAGACAGACAGACAGACAGACAGAGACAGACAGACAGAGACAGACAGAGGGAGACAGAGACAGACAGAGGGAGACAGAGACAGGGAGAGGGAGACAGGGAGAGGGAGACAGAGACAGGGAGAGGGAGACAGGGAGAGGGAGACAGGGAGAGGGAGACAGGGAGAGGGAGGGAGAGGGAGACAGACAGAGGGAGGGAGACAGACAGACAGAGGGAGGGAGACAGACAGACCGAGGGAGACAGACAGACAGAGGGAGACAGACAGACAGACAGAGGGAGACAGACAGACAGAGGGAGACAGAGGGAGACAGAGGGAGAGATAGAGAGAGATAGAGAGAGGGAGGGAGACAGAGATAGAGAGAGGGAGGGAGACAGATAGAGAGAGGGAGGGAGACAGAGAGAGAGAGAGAGAGATAGAGAGATGTGTGTATGCCGGGTCTGGTGGCTCACTGGACGAAAGCGTCCGCTGCAGGGGCCTGTGTTCAACCTCATGGTCACAGTTTTTTTTTTGCTCTAGCCCCGCCCCCTCCCCCACTGACCCCTCCCCCACCGGTGCGGCCCTCGGCCACAAACCACACTGTAAATTTGGCCCCCGGGAGAAAGTTTGTGAGTACCCATGTGTTATTGGATGTCATTCTTCATGGCCCAGAGATCATTGACTCCCCAGCAGCAAAGTCCAAGGCAGCTTTTTTTAAAATTTTCTTTCAGTTTTTTTTTCAATAACACGCTCATGGGAACTGCAAACAAACCATGAGTGCCACGTTACAGTCCTCTTGGAAACAGGGTGAAATATATTGTAGCACTGTGTACTGTGATCTGTGTACTTCTTGTCTTACAGTTCCCTCACCTCTAAAAGATATTACGTCAGTTGTATGCACAACTTATCTATGGACACAGGCCAAGTCACAATGTGAGGATCTTCCTGCTGGATCCAAGCCCTGGCTTGGCCGTTCATGTTCCCGGGCTTCCAAAGTTGTGTTCACGGCTGCACAAAAAAAATACTCTGGTGCTGCTTGAGTATGGAGAAGATGCCCCTCTGGTCTAGATATAGGGTGTAGGATTGGATACACATGCATTTGTAGAGCTATCTAGCTTGCACATGTTTCAGAAAGATCCACAGCGTCAACAGACAAAGCACCCCTGTAGTTCTGTGGCACTCAGGTCGAGGGGAAAGACGTTTGCAGCGTTTCGCCACAGCGATTACCCGAGATTTCTATACTGGAGGGATGGGTGCTACTGTGGCACTACTTTTACCAACATTTTCAAACTTTCAAAACTTGGAAATCTTGCCTCTTTCTCTAAGTACTGTTGGCAAAAAGAAGTTAGTTTATCAGTGTTCAAAGGTCTGTTTAGATGCTGACATGTTGCCCTCCAAATCTATGCTCACTGCTTAATATTCTGTGCAAAGTGCATCAATCCGCGAACCATGTAAAGTAATAAGTTACTTTCCTGCAACATCTTGTACTTTTTTTTCTTGCCAACAGCACATTTAGATGCACTTTTACAAAAACAAATGTCTATTCATACAGATACAGTTAACTTCTTAGAGGATGATGTGCCTAAATTCCATGGTTAAACTGTGAAAGCTGTTTTATTTTTTATGAAGTTCAAATACTTTTAAGCATTAAATACTGGTAGGAAGTGACTTTGGCAGTAGCTAAGTTTGGTTCCATACACAATGGCCCAGCTATCCACGTTTCATGTCTTGGAAACAAAATAGAAGAAAAAGCATCAATTGAGATTTGTAAAAGGAACCATCGGAGTTCAGGGATTTAGAGAAGACTCGGAGACATAAGACTGAACTAAAAGGAGGCCAGTAAGATTTAAAACAGTTGACAACTCAGAAGGAGGGGATGTTGTAAACCCACAGCATTCTGTGAGAGGTTCTGAGTTACTGGCTCTTGCTTCACCAAGGTTTTTTTCTTCACTTTTTCTAAAGAAAGGCCACACCTAAAGTATCAGTTACACTTAATAATATTGAACGCATACAAAATATTTATGCAATAAAATGTTTGGCAATCATGTTTAGAAGATACTCACACTGAACAACTATAGTTATTGTAAGTAACCTTTTTCAGTTTTTCAGTAGTTGTATTTCTGTCTGTTAGGCTACATGTGTTTGCTGTAATGTATGTGTGAAGATCTGTGCATGATGACTTTGCAGCGCATGATAAACTGTCTATGACATTTGTATATCCCTAGTGTGTTGAACAATAGTGTTCGTTTTTGTTATAAACAATTTGGTGTCTGTGTACATGCTGGTACAACAGTCACTTTTGTGTGATAGACTGTGCGTCCTATGGCCTAGGTGTTGTGTGTGTGTTACACATATGTGTACCCAAATCTTTCTGAAATTTTCAGATACCCAAAATGTATAGCTAATCACTTGTGCTATACAAATACAGTGTAATGTTTATTGATTAGTCACTCAATTCCCTGATTTCTATTATGTATGTTTTTATTCACAGGTGCAACATTATGGTCCTGTGGACTTTGTCTTTGGTGCCACACCACGGAATGGCACAATCTTCCCTCACTGCTCGGGTAAGAGATGCCGGTTATCAAGCCGTAAACGTCCTCCTCTGTCATTAACTTGTATAGACCCTTGGTGATGGACTAGACTGAGACAATCCTAAATTATTCTGGTAAGTGATGCTTTGCATCACCTTGTAGACATTGGCAGTTTTCAGTCACGACTGTGTTGGCCAGAGATTCCTAAAATCAAATTCCATGCACAATTTGCAATGGAAATGCTCCAGCAGAGGGGATGTGGGCCCTTTTATCGTCCCCTCCAGGCTGATCTTTTTAGGGAGCTTGAGGGATAAAGAGGTAGATATTAATTCAAGATCACAATTACAATGCAACCCATTTGGCTACACAGTAAAGCTCTGAGTCAAAAGTCAGGGTAAGTATATGTAGATTTATTAAACATCACATAACAATACAAAATTATGAAAGGACTTCCGGCTCTACGAACAAAGTTAATTCTCAATAACAAACAACCAATGAGAATCTCAGTTGCAATGACAGATCAAGAGGAAAACTGCTTGGTGAGCAGATTGAGAGTTCCGATCTTCCTGTCTTATGATGCATTTAAGTTTCTAATATCTACTCTAAAGAATACTAAACTAATCCCATAAATATCCATAAGGTAAAGAAAGGTGTCAGCTAGAAAACTTCAGTAAACGTTTTCTAAAATAAAGTGTTGCATAGCATATAGCAACACAACGAGATAAAGCATAGAACGCAAAGGTCTAAACATCTGCTAGCCTAAAGAGTATCAGAAGGAATCAGCATCTGCGTCTGTGTTAGAGTCTGCTCCTGAATCTATTCTGAGATCTGTTTCTGAATCTGAGAACAACACCTAGTTATACCCCAGATACACTCCTAAATCAGGACCAGGGTCTCAATTAATTCTTCTACAAACAACATTCTCTCTGGTAAGTGGCCATAATTCTTTGTCCTTCAAAAACAACAGTATAACTCTTTGCCTTTGATGCACATTCTTGGAGGCAGCCTTGAATCTTGGTCTTTCATTCCACATGGACAGCAGACCTCCCCTTCGACCGTTAATTTCATTCACACTTGACTCCCTTCACGTTCTTATCTATTTGCACACAAAGAGCCCTTTTTCACATGTTCGGTCATCGTACCAGGCACCCGGAGAGGGTTAACGAACACTTTATCCAAGAGAACGTTTACGTTGAAGGATAAGGATTGTGAAATCCAGTGTTTAAGGCCTCTGGGCAAGTTAAGGAAGATCAGATTTTCAATACACATTATAATTGCATAAATGCTAGCACATGAATAGTCATGTTATAAAAATTAAAACAACTTTCACGAACACACGTTCCAATATATATCGAAAGCAAACATTTTCATATAAGTGCATACAATCTGGAACTCATTGTTATTGAAAAATAAAAGCATTAGTAAACACATGTATAAAATGTCATGATTATAAAGCACGTGCACTTCCTATGTAGCTTTAAATTCACTTTTCTCTGTTGGGTTACATTACATTTCACAAATACATAAGGCTTTAATACACATATGCGGCATAGTCAATAATAATGAAGGTAGAGCCAATTTTATGCTGCTCCAGAAACAATTATATTAGCAAATACGAATGTGAATATGGAACCTTTCCATCGAAAACGTAATGAAAGGTGCAAATATCACTTAACCACTACTTATAAATGATGTAACCAATCCTTCAACCCAATATAACCTTAGTGACACCCAAAAGTCTACTTCGAGTTGCAGAAAGTATCCATGTATGGAGACACAAGGGACACCCTACTCACACGGAACCAGGGTACTTACACTTAAACAAAGAAACAGAGGTTCCTGTGGACACTCAATGATTGATATATCAAAATATATCAGCGCAATCGCAATAAAACGGAGGTACAAAGAAGACAGACAGAAAAAAGACATATAATACAGAGTGTATAGAGAAACAAGGTAGTTTTTATAATCAATTCACATTTGTTGTAGAATCCAGTGAAAGTGAAACCTATCAACATGGATTGTGACTTTTTGTGACATAAAAGCAGGTTTCAATGTTTGTACAGAAATGACCATTCAATAGATACAAAATAAATGTAAGCAGCCTCCTAGTATAGTAGTAGGAACTGAAAATTGGTTCGCTTCAAGTTGTCGACGGCGTTTCGACCCAGCTATAAATACGGGGTCTCATCAGGACCTATCAATGATGGGACACCTGGTGATGACTGACAGTCAGTGTGGTGAGCACCTGTGGGAGTGAAAGGTAGTAAAGGATACTCACATATGGCCCAGTCGGGCACCTATGGAGGGGAGGGTACTGGCAATCAATAATATCCGGTGGTATGCTGGTTTAAAATGTATATCCAGAAGACGGTGTCGCATGGTACTGGTTAATAGCAAGACTGGGGTAGAGTGGAGGCCTTTGGCTGACTGCGGTAAATGGGAGTCCGTTTCCGATGTGGACTCCGATATTGGATATATCCCTCACTCCCACAGGTGCTCACCACACTGACTGCCAGTCATCACCAGGTGTCCCATCATTGATAGGTCCTCCTGAGACCCCGTATTGATAGCTGGGTCGAAACGCCGTCGACAACTTGAAGCGAACCAATTCTCAGTTCCTACTACTATACTAGGAGGCTGCTAACATTTATTTTGTATCTATTGAATGGTCGTTCCTGTACAAACATTGAAACCTGCTTTTATGTCACAAAAAGTCACAATCCATATTGATAGGTTTCACTTTCACTTGGGACACTTCGCACTGGATTCTACAACAAATGTGAATTGATTATAAAAACTACCTTGTTTCTCTATACACTCTGTGGTATATGTCTTTTTTCTCTCTGACATCTTTGTGCCTCCGTTTTATTGCGATTGCGCTGATATATATTGAAATATCAATCACTAAGCAGAAAGTATCCAAGCACCCTACACGAGCAAGACAACACAATTTCTTTCCGGGTAATTATTTATTCTAGTTTTAGGTATGATCTGATATGATATGATATGAGGGGTATTTATAAAGCGCACAGCTACTCAGAAAGAGTGTCCCGGCGCTAGAGATCCTCAGAATTGTCTGCTGCTATCCCAAGGGAGAGGGGGAAACTTAAGATAAGTGTCAGAAGAGCCAGGTTTTAAGCAACTTCCTAAAGGTAAGTAGGCCCGTCACCTGTCTGAGTGTCACCTGCAGGAGGTTCCAGACGCATGCGACCTGCACTTGAAAAGAGCAACCTCTTATACATGTGCGGAAAAACTTAGGGACAGCAGCCAGATGCAGTGAAGATTACCTCAGGGTTCTGCGGGGGGCATAGTGTGTGACTCTCCTTCTGAGATAGTGGGCGCCCGCACCCTGTAGTGCCTTAAAGGCCAAGACCAAGGCTTTAAAGCAAATTCTTTTCCTCACGGGAAGCCAGTGCAAAGCTTTCAGGTGAGGAGAGATCTGGGTTCTAGGTTTAAGCAGGAGGACCGCCCTGGCGGCCGCATTCTGGACCAACTGTAATCTATTCAGTTGGTACTCCGGGAGGCCTAGATATAGGACATTAACATAGTCCAGTCTCAAAAAAAGAAATTTCCTGAGCATCCGCAGGAAGCCAAAACAGGATCCTGCGACTGACTGGATTTGGGCTTTCATAGACAGAGTACCATCCAGCTTGACACCTAGGTTCTTAGCCGTACTAACCGAGGAGAGGGGAGGCGACATGTCTGATGGCCACCATTGTTTCCACTCATCCAAAGGTGGAGAGCCGAAAAAAATTACCTCCGATTTCTCTGGGTTGCATTTGAGCTGGTTCTCCCTAAGCCATGCAAAAACCCCAGTCAGGCATTGGGTGATCTTCTCACCTGCAAAGTCCTCACCCTTGTCACAGGTGAACAGAAGCTGCGTGTCGTCAGCATAGGAAATTATTGTAGCACTGCAAGCTTCTGCCGAGGGAGCAAGGGTAGACATATAAAGGTTGAAAAGTGTGGGGCTCAAAATTGAGCCCCGAGGGACACCCACCATCATAGAAGGAATGGGAGCGGCAAAAGGGGGAGACCAGACCTCTTGGTATCTATCCTCCAAAAGGAGGAGAACCACTTTAGAACCGTGACATCCAGGCCGCACTCCTGCAATCTGTGCAGGAGTCGGTCATGTGGCACGGTGTCGTAAGCCGCGGAGAGGTCCAGCAAAATCAACACAGCTTCACCCCCCTTATCCAGCTTCTCCTTGAGGGACTCTGAGATTTCGAGCAGAGCTGTCTCTGTGCTAAAATTAGGTCTAAAACCAGACTGGCTCTGATGGAGGAGATTATTTTTTTCCACGTATTCCGAAATGACTGAATTAGCATATTTCTCTGGAGTCTTAGAAAAAAGTGGGAGCAGTGAGATAGGTCTATAATTGGATGCTACCAAGGGGTCGGCTGAGGGCTTTTTTTAGCAATGGCTGGATTTTAGCATTTTTCCATCTGCTGGGCACAAGGCCGGTCCTCAGCGAGGAATTAAGGACATGATTAGCAGCTCGATTAGAAAGAATAAACCTGTGCAGCCAGAATAGTATCACAAAATACCTTGTAATTCGCATTCTGCAGGCAGCTACTTAAACAAGATATTTACTCAGTGAGTATTCAAACAAAAAGGGGAAAAACAACAAGAAGCAATGAGAAAGGGAGCAAAAAAGAAAGAGATATAATTAGGCCTCCCAGTTTTCCTTTTTTACTGATTTTTTACACATAAATTTAGACAGAAAACTATCTGTTTTCCTGTCTGTATTTATTTTTAGATACTGAAACAAGGAAAATAGGTCTTCCTGAATGATTCTCACTACTGTCAATCACGAATGCCAAGTCAGTAGGTGTGCAAACTAATAGGTAGGGAAGTTTAAAAAAACAGTAAAAGATTTCCTAATGAGCTCAAATAAGTGCAGATAATAAGTTGTTTACACTGCTCTACAATGCAGAAGTTTTCCCATTACTGTATTGCACTGTATACCACAAAAACCTGTTGGCCATTCAGATGTCATTTAAATAAACATGAAAATGTACCCATTGCAGTTTCATTCATACACTAAACATAAATTCAAAATAGTTTAAAATGAGGGTAAAATAAATATGGATAAATACAGAAGGATAGGTCAAAATAATAGTAATCAGAGTGCCTAGAGCCCTGGATATAATCCATAAATCATTAACAGCACAGTATTCAACAAAGGGAGGACATATCATAACTCAGCTATATAATACCATACAATGTGTGAACATTTAGTGGGACAGCACAGTTATCGCAGATATTACACATGCACGTCCTGCATTAACTCCAGAACCATTTCCTTTGCATTAGCACATCCAAGAGAAGCCTATCCAGGGTGGCCAAAGCTTTATCATACCTCTCACGTGGAAGCCAAACTGAGTCAATCCAACATGCTTTGGGACACAACCCGTATCACTGATTTTATTGTACTCTCAATATCAATATGAGCTGTCCTCCTTCAAGGTGGCCTGACATTGGAATTTATCTCCAATGTTGTGAGGTATCTGTCCAGTATCATGCCCACGCCCCACCCCATTTTGCATAGTTTATGTAGTGGATCCACTTCAGCGGTGGCCCATTTCCTCAAGTCTCTGAGCTAACTGACTATATCTGGAGGATTGAGTGATATCTAAGCCATGGAAATACGTTTAACCAAAATAAATGCTAGGTCTACAAATTTAGACACATATTTATTTTTCTTTGTCCTGGGCCTAGCAGGGTTCAGGGGCCATTTATTGACCAGTGAGTTCCGACACTTCACCCACCGTCCTTATCTAGAATCATGCTACCTCAGACATTACCACACCATGTGATAAGACTCTGCCTCTGAATGACCACATCTGGGGTACTCTGACGAGGCACAGAAAAGCATCCGCATACACACTTTTGAGTAAGGTAAATTTGGTGGAGATAGTTGATCTTGTAAGGTACTCAGGTAGGGAACTGCTGGACCTCGCTCCCAAGATTTCTAGCCCTGTTTGCTGTCACTTCAGTTTGGACAATGATCTCTTACAAGAAAATCGGAGCTGTGCATGTGGTGTCTATCTTCCGGAAGAACAGTTGGTCAGGGCATGTCAGCCCGCATACACAAGGTCTAATGTGAATTGCCTAGATACCTCTGTTCTGGCAGACCTGTGCTGCGGTCTTATCAATGTTAGATCCCTAGCCAAACATAAATATGAAATAGCGGACCTCATCTCCCAGTATAATCTGGATGTGCTATTTCTCACTGAAACCTGGGCCGACGCAACTTCAAACCCGGATTTCGTGACAGCGGTACCCTCTGGATTTTTATCTTTCAGGGTGGACAGACCCTTTAAGAGGGGAGGTGGCCTAGCTATAATCTATTGTGAGAATCTCAGAGCTAATTTTTCACTAGCTCCGAACCCCCTCTGTGAAGCACTTCATTTTGCCCTAGAAATAAATCTGAAAAAGACCTTCAGAGGCATACTCCTGTATCGCCCCCCAGGATCAAGAAGCAGTTTTGTTAGTAACTTAGATTTTCTTCTTGAATCCATATTCATCACAAATGAGTTTACAATTCTGGGCGACTTTAATGTCTATTTAGATGACTATCTTGATAAAGTACAGTTATTATTATTTATTAAATTTATATGGCGCACAGCTACCCAGAGGTTTCCCGGCGCCTACGGACATACAAGACAAGAGATAAGGGCCAGAGCTATTAATAAAAAGGCTCTACTGATTAAAAAGCCACGTTTTCAATTCTTTGCGAAATTTGAGGTAGTGCTTTTCAAGACGAAGATGCATTGGAAGAGAGTTCCAAAGGGAAGGAGCCAGATAGGCAAAAGAACGTCCTCCCATTCTGGCACGTTTGATCCTGGGTACCTGGAATTTTAATTGATTAGAAGATCGTAGTAGGCATGAGGGACGATAATGGTGCACCAAAGCACTTAGATAGTGGGGAGCTGAGCCCATGTTTATTCTGTGCATATAGCAAAGGGCTTTAAATTTGGCGCGATTGTCAATTCTCAGCCAGTGTAGTTTACGAAGTGAACCTGAAGTGGAAGCCATTCTGGGTAGTTGGCAAAGCAGTCTTGCCGCGGAATTTTGGACTACCTGTAGCTTGCGGAGCACTTCCTTACTAGCACCCAGATAGAGCACGTTGCCGTAGTCCAATCTGGACACTACTAAGGCCTGGATGACAGTTTTTTGCGTAGCGGAAGGAAGCAACCAGAGAATTTTCCTAAGCCACTTTAGAATAGCAAAACAAGTGGAGGCAACTTTGATCACTTGCTGCCTCATAGACAATTGGTCGTCAATAATAACGCCAAGGTTGCGGGCCGATTGTGATGGATGCGGAAGAGCGCCCATTTGCGGTGGCCAATGTTGGGGCCCCAGAGAGTTTTTTTACCACCGAAGATGAGGAGTTCTGTTTTCCCACCATTAAGTTTTAGTTTATTTGCGTGCATCCAGTCAGCGATCTTTTTTAGCCCCGGCTGGAGAGAGGATGTCTTCGAAGTCTCCTTGGAGGAAAGCGAAAAGATGAGCTGGGTGTCATCCGCGTAGGAGTATATTGTTAACCCTGCTTGCTCTGCTATCATAGCCAGAGGGCTGACGTAGATGTTGAAAAGCAATGGACTAAGTATGGAGCCCTGAGGGACTCCATATGGGGAAACCTGAGTCTTGGAATGAGCAATAGAGGAGAAGACCTGGAAGGTCCTTTTGGATAGAAAGCTGGACAGCCATTTGAGTGCCATACCGCCAATGCCCTTAGATTGAAGGATTTTTAGAAGAGAAGTGTGGGAAACAGTGTCGAATGCGGCACTTAGATCTAGTAAAATAAGTGCCACCGTATCTCCTTTGTCGACCTGTTGACGAATGTTCTCAGTAATTCCCAGAAGTGTCGATTCTGTGGAAAAACCTGCTCTAAAGCCTGATTGAGACGGATGTAGAATGTTTTGTGCTTCAACAAACTTCGTCAACTGGAAGTTGATATGTTTTTCCAGAATCTTTGAGAACACAGGAAGCAGGGAGATGGGGCAAAAGTTAGAAAGGATCTCGGGGTCAGAGTTGGCTTTTTTAAGCAAAGGGAGCACCATAGCATGTTTCCAGGCCACCGGAACCCTAGCTTCGTATAGTGATGCGTTGAGGAGCTCCATGATAATAGTAAGTATAGGGAGGTCTAGTTTTTGAAGCACAGAGGGGGGAACGGTATCCTTGGGGGAGCCAGATTTGATGCTCGTGAGAATACTACGAAAAGCAGAGATATCAAGGGGAGTCCATTTGTCTAGCAGGATATCACTGTTCACTAGAACGACTTCTTGTGAGAGGCATTGTGTTGCCAAATAATTAGTTTGCAAATTTGTTATTATAGTTGTATGTTTGTTAAAATCTGAGTAGATTTTATCAATTTTGTCCCAAAAAATTCCGCTAGATCATCACACTGTTTAGAGTTGAGACCCGGAGGCTCAGGTTGACAACTGGCACCAGATAAATCCTTCACTACTTTAAACAAAACTTTGGGACAGTTTTGTGAATGTAAAAAAGTTACTCTTTTAGATACCTTAGGGTCGCTAGGACTGTCACAGGTGGTGCACAAATCCACTCATGAGGCAGGACACACGCTAGATGGTATATTTACATCAGAACCAACTCTAGCAGTAAAGAATATTTATCCTCAAGTTTAATCGTAGTATCCCGAAAACACCGGTAGTAGTAACTACTAGAGCTCACCAAACCGTCTACAAAGCCTGGAATAAAATTGGCGAGAATACCCTTCTGACTCAGCTGGATATGCCTTTGCCTATGTTAAGTGCAAATCCAGACTCGGCAGCCAGTGAATATACAAATTGGCTCAATGAAGCGTTTGATGCCACGGTTCCCTAATATGTAAAAACTCAGGTAACCGTAAACTACCCTCTGCTCCCTGGTTCACGGAGGCAATGCGACTAGAAAAACAAAAGTGCCACAGACTAAAAAGACGCTGGAGAGTAGATTTTGACGAATTGGAATAAAGTAACTATAAATCTACATTGGTTAAATACAAAACCATGCTAATCAACTAATAAGGGGCTTTTTTCACCAAGCAGATAGAGAGAGCTAAGAACGCAACTAAAGAACTGTTTGGGGTAGTTAATAATCTCAGCTCCCTGCCTAGTAAAACGGCCACAGAAAGCAATCAATGCTTTTGCAGCGATTTTGCTAACACCTTTAGGAATAAAGTCAATAACACCTATGACCTGTTTGAGGTTACCTCCTCGCATGAGTTAACTGAGGAAACCCCTAACATTGACTCTGGTAAAATGTGCTTTTGGGCTTCTCCCAGGTATCTAGTGAGCTAGTGGAAAAGTTTATTAAGGAAATTAAATCTGGGCCCCCTTTGGACCCTTGTCCTCCCGCAGTACTGAGAGGCATAGCCAATAAAGTAAGTCCTATTCTAACGGAAATTTTCAATGCCATTTTTGCTTCAGGAATTTTCCCTGCCTTATGGAAGGATGCGTCTATCCTTCCGTTAATAAAAAAACCGAATTTGGACGCATCCAATCCAAGCATTTCCAGGCTGCCATTTCCAGCTAAAATAGTGGAGAAAATTATGAATCAACAGCTAGCTCAATTTGTCCAAGATAATGATTTACTTGATTCCTCGCAATTTGGCTTTCGTCCAGAACATAGGGGCTGACTAGGATGGCGGTCGGAAAACCTCCCCGACCGCCATGGTAGCGGGAAAAGACCGCCCGCATGGACCGCGACATAACCGCCGGTCGAATTACGATGGCCCGCGGTCGAAATCCGACCGCGGCGGTACGATCGCGGGCTTTAACATTGTGGCGGTTGCTGCTGCCCGCAGCACCTCCGCGATGTCGAAAGGAGCATGTCCTGCATTTCCCTGCACTGCGTGGCAGGCACTGCACAGTGCCTGCCACCTGGTACAGGGAAATGTAGGGGGGGACCAGGGGTACACCCCCAGTGCACCCACACCCCCCCAACACATTGGGGGCCCACAACAGGCCCCCGGAAGACAATCCCTGCCGGCCTTTCCATGGCGGTTTGACCGCTGCGGAAAGGCTGGCTACCGCCGGCATCATAATCGTGCCGGCGGTGCCTGCTCGGCACCGCCACCATTATCCCGGTCCTGCTCCGTCCGCCAGGCAGGAGTGCAGATGGCAACCGCCGGAAAAGCGGCGGTCGGAATTTCCCACCGCCGCAGTCACCACTGCCATCCTAATCTGACCGGCGGTTTTCTGGGTTGCGGTCGCGGGCGGATGTCCACCGCCGGCCCGACGGTCGTCACCGCCGGCCCAGCGGTGGACATCCGCCCGCCATCCTAATCAGCCCCTTAGTACGGAATTTGCCTTAATTAAGGCTACCGAGGAGATTAGGACAGTTATGGATAAAGGGGGTGCTGCTGCTCTAATTCTCCTAGACTTATCGGGAGCATTCAATACTGTTGACCATAATCTGCTACTATTGCGCTTGGAAAAATTAGGTGTTAAAGGTTTGGCACTCTCCTTGCTATCTTCTTTTTTGACGGAAAGAAGAAAAACAGTGACCCTCGATCATTTTAAATTGACCTCCTATGGTCTGCCTTGTGGGGTTCCACAGGGCTTGTCGCTGAGCCCATCCCTTTTTAATATCTATGTATCGGAACTGGCTCCTTTGATCCGGCAATTCAGCTTTAGCCTAACTTCTTATGCCGACGACACACATATTGTGGTAGCTGCTTATAAAGATCAAGCCTCCCCGCACCTCAGTTTCAAAACTATATGCTGGAAATCAATAGTTGGATAAGCAAGCATTGCCTCAAACTTAATTCGGATAAAACCGAGATAGTGATCTTTGGTAACCTTCAACCTAAATGGGACGACTTATGGTAGCCTATAGAAATGTGAGAACTACCAAAACCGGTAGCAAAGGCTAAAAATCTAGGGGTACTGATTGATAATAAGCTATCGTACTCACAGCACACTAATGCTATTGTTTCTGCTGCCTTTCATTTGATCAAGAAACTGAAGAAGGTTCCTACAGAGTCTAGGCGGACATTTGTGACTGCCCTTGTGCTATCAAAACTAGACTACTGCAATGGACTGTATCAGAATATGCAGAAACAACATCTAAAAAATCTGCAGATTGTAAAAAATGCAGCTGCAAGACTCCTATTAAATCAGCCTAAATACGAGTCAGTTTCTAAGGAAATTCGGAAACTCAACTGGCTTCCTGTAGCAAGTCGCGTCAGGTTTAAGACGCTATGCTTAGCTTATAAAGCCTTGAATAACATGGGTCCCGTATTCTTAAAAAGTATTTTTCACTGGTATCATCCTGGTAGACAGCTTCGCTCTTCTGACGCTAGGCTCATGATGGTTCCCAGGATTCGCACCTCCAGTTGGGCGGGCCGTAGCATTGGTTATGGTACGGCCAAACTATGGAATACGCTCCCAATGCATATTAGGTCAGCAAGTTCGCTATCCTCCTTTAGAAAGATTCTTAAAACCTGGGTGTGCCAGAACTAGTTCTCGATCCCCATGGCATACTTTTAGTCTCAGCGCCAAGACACCTCCGGGTATTCGCGCGCTCAGTAAATTAAATTAACATGACATAACTGTGTGTATTTTATCTTGACATTTCTGGAGACCTTTATGATGAATTCCAGAGAAGCAGCACACTGCTTATCTGACCGCCTCTGACCTACACACTCCGACCACTGACCTTTAACATCTGGGCATTTGCGTGTGTTGTGAGGCTAATTAACTATTTGATAAAGTAATTGTTTTTCTCCCACAACCATGCTTTACTAGAAGGGGGTGAATGTTTTGATTTGTTCTGCATTCCATCCATCAATTTTGTGTCTTTTGCTTCTTCGCCCTAAGTGCGCCGGGTATGCCCAGACGTGGATCCCGGGTTCACTGTGCCACTGGATTCAAGCTATCCTGGCTGATGAGGGGTGAAACCCCGAAACCGGTCCTAGGATGCTTGTTTCCGGTCCAGGGAGGGTTTGGCTTGGCAGTTCGGGCTGGACTGTTCCCATGAGGCACAGGGTCAAGACTGATTTGCATATGGCCAGGTCTAAACTGGGGTGGCATGGTGAGCAAAAGAATGATGGATTTAACCCAGATCTCTTGACGGGGGGGAATGTTTTGATTTGTTCTGCATTCCGTCCATCAATTTTGTGTCTTTTACTAGAAGGGCAGAACCTCTGACATCTGTGGTTCATTCTGATCCTGTCCCTAAACCTGCCCTATTGTTGTTGGAAGGGATCATCAAACACCGACCCGGACACATCCCATACACTTCCCTAATGTCCTCAATCATGCACAGAATACCATGTACAAACATATCACCAATTGTCGTCAGGGCTTCCTCCGTCCATGGTGGCTTGTAATGTGGCGGTTATGAATTCAGGTAGTGTCCACAATTGCCTGGTGCCTCTGCTGATACTGAAGCCTTCAGAAATCTCCTGACCTGCATGCACCTTTGCCATTGGGTCTATGTTAGAAGCCGCGCCCATTGCTGAAATTCTGTGCCCATCCCTCTTTGCCTAAGAACCATCCTAAGGTATGGCCTACCTAAGGTATCAAAGGCCTTTTCAGTATCAAGAGATGCAGCTAGTATCAGTGCATCAGATGAAGCCCCCTCCTCCATTTGGCAAAACTAGCAACACAAATTAAGGAAGGTGTTTCTACCATGGATGAATCAATTTTGGTCCAAATATATCACAGTTTCAACTTCCGCTAGTAATCTGTTGGCCAGTATCTTCCCAAGGATCTTATAATCTAGTTTAATAATGATGAGGGCCAGTAGGAGTGCAGATCCAAAGGATCCCTTCCCTGCTTGGGAAGGAACAGTGTCAGCACCTCCCTCATTGACCTGGTAGTTTTCTTACTTGCCTGGCAGCTTTATACATATTTAATCTTCAAAACTCCCTGAGGCTTGTATATTTCATAAAACTCCACAGGAAGTTCATCTGTTCCCTGAGTCTTATTCTGAGCAATTTGATCTATGGCGATGTGTATTGGGTCAAATCTGGGGGCGGTAATGGCTTCCATGTTGGCTTGCAATAGAGACCTTTCTGTCTCATGCAGAGGTATACACACTGTTTTGTAATATTCTGCAAAAGTAACATTGATGCCTTCCTGTGTGTTGAGTATTTCGCCTTGCATTGGACTAATGGCTTCAATAGGGGCTATAGGGGTATCCACTGTTAGCAGCCTGGGAAGCAGTTTGCCCTTTCTATCTCTTTCTGAATACTGATGCACTATATAATCCCTATAGTCTACTTTATCCAGCATGTCAACTAATTCAGTGTGTTTCCTCGTTAGTTCTTTGATATGCTTTGCTGATTCTGGATTACTGATGGATGAGATTTCAGTCTCCCGAAAGGTGCAAAAGGAAGCGGGCAGCAAACAGATACACCTGTAGAAACAACTGTCCGGTGGGATGATGGAGGGGATGAGGGTCATAGACGCTTGAGAGTCGTACAAAGCAGAGAGCAGGAAAAACATCAATACTTCAACTGGGAATGGCTAGCAATATCATTAAACCAGCACTCCTAATAGGGATAGAAAAGAAAGTTCTCCTACAGGCTAGGCAGATAAAGATGTTCTTTTAGAATGCATCAGGGATTTTAGGGAGGGACAATAAAAAAGGGATTTAGACAAACCAGTTGTGAACGATGTCCCCTGCCTGCAAGAGACCTGGCGGCTGTAAGCAGAGCCCCTCCAAGATTACATAGAATTTGCCATCCCAAACCTGCTCCTTCTGCTTGGAGGCTGCCGGAGTGGCGGGTTGTCCGTACAAATAAAAAATGGTGGTAAATGCAATAAAAATCCGGGCAGGAAATGATGATGTTATTCTTCTTAAAATTGAGCCGGTGCAGAGCCAGTCCAGGGGGATACAGCAAACCTTACTCATTGGGAATATATATTTACATTCCTCCACGATGCAGAAACGTGAGTCGCTAGGACCTTGGTGGGGAAACTTGAAGGTCTAAAGATAGAGTATGCAAACGCTCTGCTACTGATTGAAGGTGACTTTAATATGAGCTTACTATGGTCTAGTAACTCCGAAGAATGGAAAGACATAGAGAATTCTTATTGGAATATCCCTCCAGTTAAGCAGCAACCCCAGAAAAAAGAGGTCATTGGAGAACAATCTGTAAATTTGTTTGAAGCTCTGGGAATGTGATGGCTAAATGGCAGGATTAAAAGTGACAGCCAGGCAGACTTAACACACATTTCCCCATACAGATTGGCCAGGCTAGACTATATATATGGACCTCTATAAAGCATTTTCACAGTATACAGGACTTCCACATAAGCCAAAAAATCTCAAGTGGTCATGCAGCATTGTCATGTAAGATCTTCACAGCTTTAGAGGGACAACCCAAAATCGCTCTCATGGGCTTACAAAGTGTAATGTCCCCACTCAATCAAATGACTGGAAGAGTCTCATATAAGCAAAAGAAATAGAGTAAGTCAGTTGAATACATTAGGGGAGGAATTACAGCATAATAGTGATGGTAAGGAGGGCTGGCATAAATTGATAAGCTATATATCCCAAAAGAAGAGGGACCAGGAGTGCTTATAGGTCCAGCATACGTGCTCCTAAGAATCAAGTCTATCAACAAAGGTATGCAGTTCCTTGAAGAAGGAAAGGAGAATATGTGGTCAGTTAGTTTCCAAGTAGGCAGACCGGAGGTCCGTTCCTTTAGGAGCCGGAGCCCTCACACACCCAGAGGGGTGTCATGTTTCATCAATGGGCATGCTCGTCGTCGGGCAGGTGCTGCAATGCCTGACGGGCACCGGAGAAGAGGCTCTTTTTAAGAGATCTTTTGTTCCAGTGCCATATGTGAAGTGTATCTGTAGGGCCGTTGGTGTAGATAGATATAGTGAAGTGTGAGTGCGTGGGATGGTGTATTAAAATAGAGTAAGCAGTACTCTAAATCAAGTTTTCATTAGTGAATCTACTTGTCTAATTAAAAAATGGTGGCTAACAGTAGAGGCAATGGTTTCTGGTAGCTCAGTAAAGTGAAGGGGTCAATATGTTTCTTGCCGTAATAGAAGTCAATAATGATCAGGAGGCAATTCGTCAGGACTGTCAATTTCTCATCTACGCAGTGGTTGGAACCTGGGTTGGTAACAAGGGTAATCCAAACACAAATAAACCTTAATTTGGTGTACCTTGGTACAGTGTATCCTAAATATTCGACCCAATTAGGGTAGTACTACTGCCTCCTCGAAAAGGAGCAGAGAGAGCGGTAATTTAGCGTGAGAGTTGTGGTGTCAATTTCACAGGACAACCTACCCCATCTCAGCCGCTTCGGGAGTGAGAAGAGTCTCCTATAAGCAAAAAAAAATACAGTAAGTCAGTTGAATAAATTGGGAGAGGAATTAGGGTGTAACAGTGATGGTAAGTCGGGATGGCATAAACTGATAAGAACCTTACAAAGCAGCGCGGAGGGAAATCGCAACAGAGTCACCCTGGAAACTACCTATAGAGCAGAACCCTCAACCTTGTGGGGACAAGAAGCCCGGAGACTAAGGACAGAGCTAAATAAAGCACTGCAAAGTCATAGTAACAATTGCGTCCCTCAAAGCACCTGAAAGAAAAAATTAAAGCCTTGAGGCGAGCGCACAGAAAGCAGAAATGGACTGATAAATGAAAAAAGGATGAGACAAATATGGGTAAACTTCACGCGGCATTCAAGTCAAAAGATCCTAGGAAATTCTGGGGTCTTGCAAACAAGCTTACTCAAAATGAAAAAAACTATAAGCTGTAACATTTCTCTGAAGCAGTGGACTGAATATATACAACAATTTTATTATGTGGTTCCCATGACAATTTTACCAGCTTAAATAAAAACGATGCGCTCGAGGTCAAACAAACCCACAGGAGCACCTGTTGAACAACCAACTTTTGAGTACCTCTGAAGGCAAGTTAAAGGCAACGGGTGTTCAGGGCCACAGAACTTGCTAGTTTCATCAGAAATGGCAGTCGAACTCTTCATTCAGCTGCAACGTTCCAAACCCTTCCAAAATTATAGCTAAATGAACAAATTGAAGTATCCTCATGGCCCAATAAATCAAGGGTACGCAAGGCACTAAGTAAGCTAAGATCGGCATGTGCCCATGGTCCAACTAGCCTGCCAGCAGCACTACTAAAATATGACTTCCACTTGTGGATACTGATCTTAACCACAGTCTTCGCAGACTGTTTCCTCACCAGCTGTGTCCCAGATAGCTGGAGAGAGTCCATCTTGGTCCCAATACATAAGAAGGGAAGCAGACAGTATCTGGGAAACCTTAGAATGATAGCGTTGCTGAATATAGAAAGGAAGTGCTATGCCCATCAACTAAATGAGAAGTTGGAATTTTTAGCTGATCCCATTGTTCCAAACCGGGTTTCAAAGAAATTGTAACATCAAGATTAATTTGTTAACTTTGACCTGTTTAATCCATGAAGCCTCGTCTTCAAAATCTCTTCCACTGTATGCTGCTTTTATCGACTACACAAACACATTTGATCCCAAGAGGCATGCTATGACAAAGCTAGTTAGATGGGGAATTCCAACTCCAATACTAAAAGCTATTGAGTCAATTTATAGTGAGACGTGTGTAAAGATCAAGATAGCATCAAACTGGGCCACCTCAGAAAAGATATCCCACCAACGTAGGATGAAAACAAGGTTGTCTTCTTGCCCCCTTTTATTCAATCTGTACATGGCACATATGGAAAGCAGTCTGGGCATTCCCAGGAGTTGCCCCCCACGCTAGGAGGAAAATTCAAATCCTCCAATATGCGGATGCCATGGTCTTACTGGATCGTACTAGAATGGGCCTTTAATGGTCGCTCATAGCTCTTTGTTGCTACTGCACAGACAATGCCATCATCATTAACTTAGCTAAAACAAAAACAATGATATCTGGAAGAAAATTGATCAAAGGGTGCTTGGTATATTGGGGGATCCCGCTTAGAAAGAGCAAAAAGCTTTAAATACTTGGTTGTGCACCTTGATGAAAGGGGAGGTAAACAGGCGCAAGAAGATGCTCCAAAGGCAGCTGCCAAACATCTGATGTGTAGGATGGGACGCCTAAAAAAAGAACTTTGCCTTTCAAAACACCAGAGCCCTACTGTTGTGTAGTTCCCACTAATCCATAGGACCTGTGCTTTTGTTTTACAACATAAACTTTGAGTGAGGTGCCTATCTCTCCACAGGATATGTTGGCCTACAGACCAGCTAGCTCACAGTGCCATCTTAAGCCCCCTAACCTTACCAGGTGGTGAATGGTTTCTTGCAAATACTGAACATGACAACCCTGACTCCTTATGGGATCGTGGTAACAGATCAGAACCCTCTCGCTGAGTCACTCTTGCTTACTTGTTCTCAGAGAAATATACAGAGAATACACACTGGGGCATTTTCAATATATTTATTGAACCAATGTTA
Source organism: Calotriton arnoldi (assembly GCA_963921515.1). Classification (NCBI taxonomy): domain Eukaryota; kingdom Metazoa; phylum Chordata; class Amphibia; order Caudata; family Salamandridae; genus Calotriton; species Calotriton arnoldi. The sequence continues at coordinate 464,984 of CAWUFW010001546.1, forward strand.
TTCTTGTATAGAAAACATGTGCTGCGCTAATCAGTAGACAGAAGCAGATGAAAGTGATTACAAGCACCAAAAGAGTAAATAGCATATATATTTCCACTGTGGTGCTAAGACAATGTATATTTGCAGGCATAAAATACGAGGTAGGAATCAGGCGTAATCCTACTATGCAATCCCTACTCTGTCTAGAGTGTGTGTAGGTGTAGAGCCAAGAATCCACCCACGGGATGATCCAACCCATTGCCTGGCGGGAGAGAATGTAGGATCCCGTCTTGGTCCTGAACTGGACAGCCGTGGCTTATGAAGGTAAGAGCGGCTGGGCCGAGTTGGGGGGGATTTCGGCGGACGATGATGAGGGAAAATTAAATAATTAATTTTACATCGTCATCGGCCATCGAAATCCCCCAGCACCCACCACCGCTCTTACCTGCACAGGCCACGGCTGGAACTGGACACCCCTCACAGAGAAGTCAGACCGCTGCGTGGTGAAGTATCAGCATGCAGGGACCCTCGGTGTCAGCTGAAGTGCCTCCTTTGATAATCTTTTGGGATGCTCATTATTTATAATAAAAAGCGTCCTTGCGATGTACGTGTAGATTAGCAATATTATGGATAGCTAGATAGCCCTGTCACCCCGTGGATGAAGATAGAATGACATTTGCACATTGTGGCTAAAAAGGCCTTGTACATGGTGTTCGAGGCATCGTCATAATGTCATGCGAAGCCAGATGTGTAAACAGAAGTAGTTTCAGAGAAACTAATCCAACATTGTTACACACCTGAATATGAATATATGAACATTTTATTATGCAAAATTAGGACAATGTAAGAAAATGTGCAGCTTTGCTCCTTGGGCGTAACCCAGGAACATAACATTGCTGGCAGTAGTCGCCTTTAAATTGATAATCCACAATCTCGTATGGAGCGATTTTGTGTAAAGATCAACTGTTTCAATGGATTGATAAACAGCAAGATGCGAGCTATCGCAGACTATTTGCCCTTCCAGATTGTGCCATCCGAGCACAGACCAGGTTGGAATGCCACCTAACCAAACAGGATCTAGTGCTCTGTGCAAAGTATGTATCATACTGTTTAAAATTAAAATATTCTGACAATGACACAATGGAACAACATGTTTGGGAGAAAGTTCAGGAGCGATACTTGGTGTGGGGGTCCCTATTACTAAACTCCATCAAAATCTTGAAGGCAGAGGAGATCATCATAGGAAATCTATCCAGTAAACTGACAGCAAAATTGCTAATGATGAATGCAAAACTAATATCAGTCGAATATGACTTACGGGATTAAAAGATCAAGGTACATGGTAGTTGGGCTGTAGATTTCTACACCCCAGGCTACTTGAGCCAGCCTCTCTTAATCAATCCAAATACAATCTCATGAGACTTTGTTTTGGCATGATCCCATTAAGATTATGTGATCAAGAGGATGAGCCGTTGATCCCATGTGTCATGTATCTGTGAAAGACTAAAACCTCTGCGGCAGTTATGGTTATGAACAATGTTCCGAGTATTAAATATGAGATCCTGCAAGGCTGTGGCTCTTTGCTGCCTAAAGGGGGAATTGTGCCAGCTATCAGGGTAGTTTCTAAACTTCATGAAAGTGGCAGCAGAAGAACTGCAACAGGTTGCCTACTGGGTCTGCTTGGCAGGCTTTACATTGGCCCATAACACTTACACTACCTTTTTCTCAATTCCCATCAATGGTACTGTCATTCTAAGTCTAGGCGGTCTTATGAGAGGAAAAGCGGAGGTTCAGCCTCGAGCCCTTTCAGGAGTATTAAAATTATTTTTTTATATCTAGAGATCTTGGACTAAGCACTTTGGAACAGATGAACTAATCCTGTGTTTGGGGTGATTATGCTATTAAGGAAGGTATGGGGAAACAGGAGGCGAGGTATTAATGGATTTGCTGCTTTTTATAATGCTTTTACTTAACGGAACATTAATATATTTACTTACTTAACTTAGTTCAGTTCAGTTCATTCAGTCTTTATTTCGATTGTAACAATCATAAAAGACAGGAGTGACTACAGTTTAAAAAAGGTCATATTAAAATTCCATAATTCCCTAAATATATATATATATATAAGACCGAAGGCCAACAGTAACCTGTGTAGGTCTCATAGGATAAAACACATTAGCTTATAAAAGATATGTTATAAAATAATAATATATAATACACAAAACAAAATTTGCCATAAGGCATCCACAAAATCAACATCAAAAAACTTTACAGACTAAAAATCACACAATTTAAACAAAAAAAATGTATATCTAAACAAACATGGAGCTACTGAACTGATTGCTGTCACTGAAGCTTTTTGTTTGCTTTCTCAGAAAACTAATAAAATTCTGTTTAAAAAAAAAATGGAGCTACTGAACTGATCTTATGCCTAAAGATATTAATATTTAGTTTAAAAGTAAATTAACTGGAATTAAAAACCCTCTTACTTAACTTATTTATTTCATCCTCCCGTATTCCCTACTCTGACATCTTTAGTGCAATATGTGGTCTTAATGAAGCGTCCTCGGAAAGATACTTTAAATTAACCATGGGTGGGGAACTCCGCTCCAACAGCGGAGTTTGCGGAGTTTTGCTAACGCTGGGTGTTAGACTTGGCATCTTTTGGCATGTTTCCCCTGAGTTTTTGCTTTCTGACCTCCCGGTTTTGACTCTGTTTTTGCTGGCGTAGTGTTTCTGCGCACTTTTCTCACTGCTGATCAGTGGTAAAGTGCAAGTGCTCCTGTGGTAAATTGTGTTATGGATTGGTGTTTCCATGATTGGATACTTGATTTACTTGTTAGTCCCTAGTAAAGTGCACTGAATGTGCCAGGGCCTGTAAATCAAATGCTACTAGTGGGCCTGCAGCACTGATTGTGCCACCCACGTGAGTAGCCCTGAAAAGGTAACTCAGACCTGCCATTGCAGAGTCTGCGCGCAGTTTGTAACTGCCATGTCGACTTGGCCAGTGCACACACTTGCCTGTCCCTAACCTTCCCTTTTCTTACATGTCAGCCACCCCTAAGGTAGGCCCAAGGTACCACTGTGGGCAGGGTGCAGTGTATGTGAAAGGTAGGACATGCCCTGGTGTGTGTGGCATATCCTGATAGTGAATTACGGCCAATTTCGTTTTTCACTATTGCAAGGCTACCTGTTCCCCATAGGACAGAATGGGGAGTTTGTTTATAAGACCTTATAAACATAACTGGCCCGGGGAATTAGGTAGGAAAACAAAGTTTAGTATGCCTGAACACAGAATCTAAAGATGCATCTTTTAGTGAAGGTGATTTTTACATTCCGTGTTTGAAAATACCACTTTTAGAAGGTAGGTATTTTCTTGCTCAGTCATCCCGTGTGCCTCTGCTGGAATGTGGATTGCCTGTCTGGGTTTTGGATGACAGAAGGCTGGGGAGCAGGAGTGGCTCCAGATAGTCTAGGTGGGTCAAGAAAGGGCTGAACAGACCTGGGCTGCAATTGGGGAAGGGGGAGGAGATTTCCTTGCACCTCAAAGGGCCTGGTCTGCCTCTGACAATGCCGTCTCCACCTCCTGCCAGGAAGTCACACCAGAGAAGGCAGAACTGGTTCTGGCTGGGCACAGACATTCTCTGCCTAAGAGATCAAAGGATTTTGGGATATAAATATTGGGTCCCAGACCCACTGAACTTTAGAACTCTTTTGGACCAAGAAGACTGCCAAGAAGAAGAGCTGGAGAAGCTGTGAGGAGGAACTACCACTTTGCTGTGTGCTTTGCTGTGTTGGCCTGCAGTGGCTGCTTCTGTCATGGGCAGTGAAAGGACTGGACTGAACTTTCTGCAATCTACTTTTGTGAGTTTCTCCAAGGGCTTGAGGAAGAGCTTGCCCCCTGTTCAAGAAGTCTCAGGAACAGCAAAGACTTCAAGCTCTTCTGCCTTCAGCACTGGGAACTGTGTGTTTTGTGCTGCAACAGAAGAAAAAGCAACCCGACGCCGTCTACGACGCCGCTGCCGACTCCGTGTCCTGAAGGCACCGCAAAGGGCACCGCCGCACCGCGACCCTAGTCTCACCGGCGATGCCTGCTGACGCCGCCAACGAGCCGCTGCTCGCACTGCGACCTGTGGGCACCGCACTCCGCACCGCCTCGCTTCACGATGACGCCTTGGTATCCCCGATGACGCCGCTCCACGCCGAAATCTACGCCGCTGCTTGCACTGTGGTTCGAGGGCACCGCTTGTAAAGTTACACGACGCACCACCCTCATCCCGCACCGCAGCCTTGACCTACCGACACCGGCGCCATCGACTCCCGTTCGTCAGCCGACGACAGCACTTCAGCAACGACGACGCCGCTGCTTGCACTGCGACCTGCCAGCACCGCGGCGAGCACCGCATTCACTTAGCACCGCGACCCTGGTCTCACAGACGATGCCATCTGACGCCGCCACCGAGCCGCTGCTCGCACCGCGACCTGAGGGCACCGCACGCCGCACCGCTGCCCTTCGCACCGCAGCACCCGATGCCTACCGACGCCAGCGCTCCTGACTTCAACAGAGAGGAGTTCGATCTGCAACACGTGTGACTTCGAGGGCCCCGACGACTCCTGCACCGACCTCCGGAACCGACGCCTGCGGACGCCGTGCTTTCGGAAGATCAACGAGAGGTCGCCGACACCCTGCATTTCTAAAAGGTACTGTTTGCGGGTCTTCCTGACACCGTAGCTGGCCCGCGACGCCGCGGTCAGCCAGAATTGTTTAGATTTCTTTGTTCAAGACCGCCGTGATAGCCCTGGACGGAGCTATCGACATCAAGGAAATGTTTTTCAAGCATATTTTGATAACTGAAGATTTTTAAGTACTGTATTGTGGATTTTTATCGTTTTTGGTCTTGTCTTAAGTATATAAAAATATTGGATATTTTTCTAAACTGGTGTGGTGTCCTTTTGTAGTGCGTACACTGTATTACTGTTGATTATGTGCAAATGCTTTACACACTGCCTCTAAGATAAGCCTGACTGCTCGTGCCAAGCTAACAAGGGGGTGAGCAGGGGTTATTTTAGGAGTGTAACTCCCTTATCCTGACTAGAGTGGTGGTTTCTGCCTGGCTTTGGCACATGCCCTAGCCTACCAAAAATCCCATTTCTAACATTGGTTGTCAGCGGTGAGGATAGGACTTGCGTTGCACTTGACTTACAGTGTGCACTACTACCATATCTGCTTGTATACCACCTCATCCATTTTTGTTTTTAAACTGTATACTGTAAAGCGCTCTGATACCCTCGTGGGTCACGTTCGCGCTATATAAAACTTTATAAATAAATAAAATAAATAAATATCGCAGACCATTACGTGCCACATACTGGTTCTTTTTCTTTTTGGCCTATTTTTGATCTTGCCAGTTTGAACTTGCTACTTCATCATGCCTGAATCAAGAGCATCATCTGTTGCATCCCTGGAAATTGCCTTTGAGGAGGATAGGTTGGAATCCTACAATGTTAGGGAATTGAAATCAATTTGCAAAAACCTAAAAGTCCAAGTCAGAGGCCTCATGAGGAAGGAGGAGCTACAAAAGGCGCTGAGGGCCTGGGTAGCAGCCAGACATGCCATCGAGCAGTCTGGTGATCTCAGTGGAGAGGCAGAGGAGCCTATTCCTAGGGTGGATGTGCTTTTGGGAGGGGGGAACCCTCCAGGCCAGGCAGCAGTGGCCTGTCCCCAGGAGAGCTGGAGGACAGGCGGGAAGCAAGGAGAGTTGCAGTAGAACTGGAGAAGCTTAAGTTAGCCATGGAGGAGAAAATGATGATGTTAGAGCATGAGTTCAGGATAAAGGAGCTGGATCAAAGGAGTAGAGCCAGCTCAGAAGGTGGCAGCAACCCGTCAAGACAGGCAGACAGGATTGTGCACATCCCTAAGAATGTAGGCAAAGAATTCAAGAAGGGGGATGACATACAAAGGTGGTTTCAGGGTTACGAGGCAGCGATACACATGAATGGGGTCCCTGAGGAGTATTGGGGAGCAGGATTGTGGCCTCTCTTCCCAGAAGAAGCAAGGGATACTTTAATAGCTTTGGGTAAGGCGTATCACCTCACCTATCCAGACATGAAGGACGCCTTCTCACTAAGTATGGTCTCACTCCTGAAAAGTACAGGGATCAGTTCAGGTCCAGTAAGAAGTCCGATGCCAACACTTGGTTGGAATGTGTAGATATGTTTTGCAGGTCACTGGATGGCTGGGTGAAGGGCAGTAATGTGACAGATTCTCAGGGGCTCTACAATTTGATTGCATGGGAGCACTTGTCTAGTCTATGTTTTGCAGATCTGCGCCAGCACCTAGTTGATAGTAAGCTGACTGACCCCAGGAAGCTTGCTATGGAAGCGGACCGCTGGGTGAGTACCAGGGTCCTCAGGAAAGCGTATGGGGGATACTCAGCCAAAGGTGGGCAGGGTCCCCAGCAGAAAAGTGGGGGGGACAAGGGTAAAACACAGGAGTTCTCTAAAGGGCCCCAAACTAACACCCAGGGTAAAGGTTCCCATCCCCCAGGAGATAAGAAACAAGGGGTCTCATCAGGAAAGCCTGCTGAGACTGGCCCCCGCAAGTGTTTTGCATGTGACCAGGTGGGTCACATGAAGGGGGACCCCAAGTGCCCTAAGGGGGCACAGCCACCCACCGGTGGGCAGTCCAAGGTGTTGGCTAGTGTAGCGTTTGAGGAGGAGGAGTACCCACAGGAGGGTGGGGACCCCGCAGAAATGACCCTCGTCTCACTAGGGGACAGTGAGATGGTCCCAGGAAACCCGGTGCCCGCTAACACAAAGAAATACAGCACCTGGGTGACCATCAATGGGAAAAGGGTAGAGGCTCTCAGAGATACTGGAGCCAGTGTGACCTCAGTCCGGTGTCACCTGGTCTCTGAGAAGCAGGTAGTCCCAGGGGCATTCCACCAAGTCATTGCGGTGGACAATTCAGAGCGCCAGTGTCTGGTGGCGCAGGTTCCCTTCGAGTGGGGGGGGGTCTCAGGGCCCTTGAGGGTGGTTGTGAGCCCTTCCATGCCTGTAGATTGTCTGCTAGGTAACGACCTGGAGCAGTCCTTATGGAAGGATGTTGAGCTCAGGTCTCACTTGGAGATGCTTGGGTTGTCAGAGTGGGCATGCATGTCCACTCGGTCAATGGCGGCCAGAGAGGGTGATCAAGAGGACTTGAAGCCTGAAACAGTGGCCCAAGTCCCTGCCAAGAGAAAGGGCCAGGGGCGCGGGAAACCGGCCCCTGAAGTTCCCACGGACCGGGAGGAGGCGGACCTTGAGGGGGACGCCCCGGTGCCTACAGGGGAGCAGGTAGCTGAACTGGGGGACATCTCTGAGCTGACCCATTGGCAGCAAGAAGGGGGTCCAACCAGGGAGGAATTCTGCAAGGAGCAGAAGGAGTGCCCTTCTCTGGAGGGTCTGTGGCGGCAGGCTGCAGACCAGGCAGCTGGTGATCAGTCCGGATCACATTGGATCTACTGGGAGAATGATCTCCTGTACAGTGAGCCTAAGGTCGCTGAGCCTGGGTCAGCCTGTGTGCTGGTGGTACCCCAGCGCTTCAGGACCTTCCTACTGGGTCTGGCTCATGACGTGCCTTTGGCAGGACATTTGGGGCAGGACAAGACCATTGAAAGGCTTGTCACCCACTTCTTTTGGCCCCAAATGCGAAGGCACTCAGATGGACATTGCAGGTCTTGCCAAACTTGCCAGGCAAGTGGTAAGAGTGGGAGGAAGGTCAAAGCTCCTCTCCAACCTTTTCCAGTGGTTGGAACGCCCTTCGAAAGGGTAGGGATGGACATTGTGGGGCCACTGGATCCCAAGACAGCCATGGGCAACAGGTACATCCTGGTCTTGGTGGACCATGCCACCCAGTACCCGGAGGCAATCCCTCTCAAGACAACGATGGTGCCAGTGGTGGGCCAGGCGTTAATGGGGATCTTTTCCCGAGTGGGGTTCCCCAGAGAGGTGGTTTCTGACAGGTGGACCAATTTCATATCCAAGTATATGACATCCCTGTGGAAGGAGTGTGGTGTAACCTACAAGTTCACCACCCCTTACCACCCACAAGGTAACGGTCTGGTGGAGAGATTCAACCAGACCTTGAAGGGCATGATTAAGGGTCTAACAGAACCCATGAGGCATAAGTGGGACGTCCTCTTGCCGTGCCTTCTCTTTGCATACAGGGAGGTACCACAGAAGTCTCTTGGGTTCAGTCCCTTTGAGCTTCTGTATGGTCACCCTGTGAGAGGACCTCTGAGTTTGGTGAAGGAAGGCTGGGAGGCAGCTCCCAGGAAAGCTCCCCAGGATGTGTTTAGTTACATGCTGGCCTTCAGAAACCAAACTGCCCGCTTCAGGAAACACGCGCAGGCGAACCTAGAAGCCAGTCAAGAAGAAATGAGGAAGTGGTATGACCAGAATGCCACTCTGGTCGAATTTCAACCTGGGCAAAAAGTGTGGGTCATGGCCCCAGTGGAACCTTGTGCCTTGCAGGACAAGTGGACTGGGCCATTTGAGGTGGTGGAGCGCAAAAGTGATGTCACCTACCTGGTGGATTTGGGGGCTCCAAGGAACCCTTTGAGGGTCCTCCACGTGAACCGCCTCAAGCCCCACTTCGAGAGGTCTGAAGTGAGCATGCTCTTGGCGACAGATGATGGGGTGGAAGAGGAGAGTGAACCTCTCCCTGATCTCCTGTCTACCAAGGAGCATGATGGGTCAGTGGAAGGTGTGATCCTCTCCCCTACACTGACTCCAGAGCAGCAGAGCGACTGTCACCAGTTGTTGGGACAGTTTGCCCCACTGTTCTCCCTGACCCCAGGTGTTACTCACTGGTGTACCCATGACTTGGACACCAGTGACAGCCCTCCTGTGAAGCACAAGATTTACAGGTTGACTGACCGGGTCAAGGCCAGCATTAAACAGGAGGTCTCTAAGATGTTGGCGTTAGGGGTGATCGAGCCTTCTAACAGTCCTTGGGCCAGCCCAGTGGTCTTGGTCCCAAAGGCTGCTGCACCCGGTGCCACTCCAGAACTGCGGTTTTGTGTGGACTACCGTGGGCTCAATGCCGTCACCAGGACTGACGCACACCCCATCCCCAGAGCTGATGAGCTCATTGATCGGTTGGGAGCTGCCAAGTTCCTCAGCACGTTTGATTTAACGTCTGGGTACTGGCAGATTGCCTTAACCGATGGGGCCAAGGAGAAGTCAGCATTTTCAACCCCAGAAGGACATTACCAGTTCCGGGTGATGCCCTCTGGGTTGAAGAATGCCCCTGCCACCTTTCAGAGGTTGGTCAACCAGGTGTTGGCTGGGCTGGAGGATTTCAATGCCGCCTACCTGGATGACATCGCAGTGTTCAGTTCCAGCTGGGAAGGACACTTGCAGCACCTCGGTGAAGTGTTGAAGGTGCTGCAGAGGGCAGGCCTCACGATCAAGGCCAGTAAGTGCCAGATCGGGCAGGGTTCGGTGGTGTACTTGGGACACCAGGTAGGAAGCGGCCAGGTGGCACCCCTACAGCCCAAGATTGACACCATTCTGGCTTGGGAGCCCCCCCAAGACCCAGACAGAGGTGAGGGCCTTCTTAGGACTCGACGGGTACTACAGGAGGTTTGTTAAGGGGTATGGCACCATTGTTGCCCCCTTAACAGAGCTGACTTCCAGGAAGCCGCCCAAGAAGGTGATCTGGACTGAGTCCTGCCAGGAGGCTTTTGATGCCCTGAAGGCCGCCATGTGCACGGCACCCGTGCTCAAGGCCCCCGACTTCTCCAAGGAATTCGTCGTGCAGACTGACGCTTCAGAGCATGGAGTGGGAGCGGTGCTCTCACAACTGAACGAAGAGGGCCTAGACCAGCCTGTAGTCTTCCTTAGCCGGAGACTACTCTCCAGGGAACAGAGGTGGAGTGCCATAGAAAGGGAAGCTTTCGCTGTGGTCTGGGCACTGAAGAAGCTGAGACCATACCTGTTTGGGACTCACTTCCGGGTTCAGACAGACCACAGGCCCCTCAGATGGTTGATGCAAATGAGGGGTGGGAATCCAAAACTGCTGAGGTGGTCCATCTCCCTACAGGGAATGGACTTTACGGTGGAACACCGTCCTGGCACAGAAAACGCCAATGCACATGGTCTGTCCAGGTTCTTCCACCTTAGTGAAGAGAACTCCCAGGAGGGTGGGTAGTTCTCCCTACTGTCAGCTGGAGGGGACATGTGTTTGACTTGGCATCTTTTGGCGTGTTTCCCCTGAGTTTTTGCTTTCTGACCTCCCGGTTTTGACTCTGTTTTTGCTGGCGTAGTGTTTCTGCGCACTTTTCTCACTGCTGATCAGGGGTAAAGTGCAAGTGCTCCTGTGGTAAATTGTGTTATGGATTGGTGTTTCCATGATTGGATACTTGATTTACTTGTTAGTCCCTAGTAAAGTGCACTTAATGTGCCAGGGCCTGTAAATCAAATGCTACTAGTGGGCCTGCAGCACTGATTGTGCCACCCACGTGAGTAGCCCTGAAAAGGTAACTCAGACCTGCCATTGCAGAGTCTGCGCGCAGTTTGTAACTGCCATGTCGACTTGGCCAGTGCACACACTTGCCAGTCCCTAACCTTCCCTTTTCTTACATGTCAGACACCCCTAAGGTAGGCCCAAGGTACCCCTGTGGGCAGGGTGCAGTGTATGTGAAAGGTAGGACCTGCCCTGGTGTGTGTGGCATGTCCTGATAGTGAATTAGGGCCAATTTCGTTTTTCACTATTGCAAGGCTACCTGTTCCCCATAGGACAGAATGGGGAGTTTGTTTATAACACCTTATAAACATAACTGGCCCGGGGAATTAGGTAGGAAAACAAAGTTTAGTATGCCTGAACTCAGAATCTAAAGATGCATCTTTTAGTGAAGGTGATTTTTACATTCTGTGTTTGAAAATACCACTTTTAGAAGGTAGGTATTTTCTTGCTCAGTCATCCTGTGTGCCTCTGCTGGAATGTGGATTGCCTGTCTGGGTTTTAGATGACAGAAGGCTGAGGAGCAGGAGTGGCTTCAGATAGTCTAGGTGGGTCAGGAAAGGGCTGGACAGACCTGAGCTGCAATTGGGGAAGGGGGAGGAGATTTCCTTGCACCTCAAAGGGCCTGGTCTGCCTCTGACAATGCCGTCTCCACCTCCTGCCAGGAAGTCACACCAGAGAAGGCAGAACTGGTTCTGGCTGGGCACAGACACTCTCTGCCTAAGAGATCAAAGGATTTTGGGATATAAATATTGGGGCCCAGACCCCTGAACTTTAGAACTCTTTTGGACCAAGAAGACTGCCAAGAAGAAGAGCTGGAGAAGCTGTGAGGAGGAACTACCACTTTGCTGTGTGCTTTGCTGTGTTGGCCTGCAGTGGCTGCTTCTGTCTTGGGCAGTGAAAGGACTGGACTGAACTTTCTGCAATCTACTTTTGTGAGTTTCTCCAAGGGCTTGAGGTAGAGCTTGCCCCCTGTTCAAGAAGTCTCAGGAACAGCAAAGACTTCAAGCTCTTCTGCCCTCAGCACTGGGAACTGTGTGTTTTGTGCTGCAACAGAAGAAAAAGCAACCCGACGCTGCTGCCGACTCCGTGTCCTGAAGGCACCGCAGAGGGCACCGCCGCAACACAACCCTGGTCTCACCGACGACGCCTGCTGATGCCGCCACCGAGCCGCTGCTCGTCACCGCGACCTGAGGGCACCGCACGCCGCACCTCTGCCCTTCGCACCGCAGCACCCAACGCCTACCGACGCCAGCGCTCCTGACTTCAACAGAGAGGAGTTCGATCTGCAATGCGTGTGACTTCGAGGGCCCCGAAGACTCCTGCACCGACCTCCGGAACCGACGCCTGCGGACGCCGTGATTTCGGAAGCTCAACGAGAGTTCGCCGACGGCCTGCATTTCTAAAAGCTACTGTTTGCGGGTATTCCCGACACCGTGGCTGGCCCGCGACGCCGCGGTCAGCCAGAACTGTTTGGATGTGTTTGTTCACGACGCCGTGATAGCCCCGGACGGAGCTATCGACATCAAGGAAGTGTTTTTCAAGCATATTTTGATAACTGAAGATTTGTAAGTACTGTATTGTGGATTTTTATCGTTTTTGGTCTTGTCTTAAGTATATAAAAATATTGGATATTTTTCTAAACTGGTGTGGTGTCCTTTTGTAGTGCTTACACTGTATTACTGTTGGTTATGTGCAAATGCTTTACAGACTGCCTCTAAGATAAGCCTGACTGCTCGTGCCAAGCTACCAAGGGGGTGAGCAGGGGTTATTTTAGGAGTGTAACTCCCTTATCCTGACTAGAGTGGTGGTTTCTGCCTGGCTTTGGCACATGCCCTAGCCTACCAAAAATCCCATTTCTAACACTGGGAGTGCGAAGTTGACAAAAAAACTCTGACTCCGCCATGTGGCGGAGTTTCCCTCCTGCCACCCACCCTTAGCCCCTGCCTGAGTCCTCCCCTTACCTGGATCTCGGCGTGAGGCGTTGTCCGTGCCCGGGCTGCCTCCTCAGCGCAGGAGGATTTTTCTTTTCCTCCAGTGGTCTGTAAAATGGAAAACCCTTCCTGCAGGACTCGCAAGGACCGTACTTGCGCGCGTATGCGTCTCCACTCTCCATGCGCGAGCATGCACAGTCCTCACGAGTCCCGCAGGAAGGGGTTTCCATTTTACAGGCCACTGGAGGAGAAGAAGAATACTCCTGCGCCGAGGAGGCAGCTCGGAGTCAGGAAGGACCGCCGGCAGAGGCAAGTTTGGTGTGGCCTAGGGCGGAGCGGAATTCCACTGAGTTTTTAGGCAACTCCGCGGCATTCCGTATAGTGCCACTCAGCCAACTCTGCCCACCCTTACTTCAAATGCATCCCACTGCAGTGTCCTATCTGTGGCTATTGCCTCATTTTCAGTAAAATACTGTGTATTACATTTACTGATAGTGTCTCTGAATGGGGTGTCAAGCAGTGCCTCAATGTGCAGTCTCCAGGTGGGAATCTGGGCACGTTCCCTGCCCTACGCTATTACCATTCTGAGAGGATTGTGATTGGAGAGAGTGTGACCCGAGTATTCTGTGTCTATTACTTTTGAACTCAACACCACATTACACAGTAAATCCAGTCTAGTGTGCAATTGATGAACAGGGGAGTGTAATGATCATTCCTTGTTAACTGTGTGCATAAATCTTCACACATCTTGCAATTGCGTACTGTCCAACCATTTCTGTAAGTGTTGGCATTCCCTAGTGTACCCTGGTGCCTCTGGATTGTGGAACACTGCATTTGTGAGTGTGTCCATGAATGTGGTATGATTGCTATTCGAGGCATAGATGGCTGTTAAGGTCATGGGTCCCTATCTAGTATTTTTTCAAACACCACCTATCTGCCGTCAGGATCAATGGCCATGTGCTGTGGTCCAAACAGAACCTGCAAACAACAAGCATATCAGAATTTCTCTCGCATATCCGAATATAATAGGTCCACCAGATGACCTCTCCATATTTTGATCAGTTTCTGCAATTCTGTACCCATCAGGTGTAGGTAAGCTTTGTGTGTTTGCCTGCATGTCAAGTATGCTTAAATCATGGGTCACGTCATAGGAGTGGACATTCCCCTTTCACTCCATGTTAAAATGTTACAATTATTGCATGTGCTTCTCCTGGAGTCTACTATAACCTCTGTACATATATTCCATTATCACGTGCACCATGTTTAATGGAGCCACAGCTTTAAACACGTACTCAAATGACACCAAGAATGCAGCCTTGACATGTATCCCTCTCCAAAACAAGCCCAAGGAACAACAAATACCATGCCAACAATTGAGATAAGAAACATCTGCCCATTTCGGAAATCCATTCCAATCCTGGGGGCATGTGTCATATTTTATATTGTTCCTGATCGATCCCCACTGTTTCACTCCACCCTGTTACCCCGGCTCCCACCCAGTCCTGACTCTCATGCACAGCCAGGAAATGTATCAAACAGAGATGCTGGCAGTGTTGGACTTGTACTTCGAGCTAAATGATGATGTACGATGTCCCGGGGGTCAGAACAGGGTCAGACCACTGCTCCAAGTCTGGGTCACCAGAATCCGCATCCCAGATCCTGTTGCTACTTCTTGCCCAGACATATGTGTGCTTGTCTTGGGGTTGACTCTTGAGCAGCACACCTGCCACCACCAGTGCTCTTTCTCTAGCTGTCTATACTGTGATGGGTCTTTCTCGTGCATGTCTACCGTTCTGTATGGTTTGTTGTTCTCTCAACTCTCACAAGGGTTGTGTTTATCAGGTGGAATGTTTATTACATTCGACTGAAGACAACCAAGCCTTGTGGAAAGAAAAAAAAAAAGAATGTCTCATTGTCCATGACAAATCCAAGCAGAATACATGAAGGCATTGCAAAGATCCTTTTGATGTAGTTATTTCTTGACCCCTGTGAAAGAGAACCATTGTTTCTGCACCTCATTTGTGTAATTTTGACTGCGCTTCTGTTTAGGTTCCAAGGTGTTTCGGTTCTGAAGATATGCATGATTAACTCCCTATCTCTGTAGTTGAAAAATGTGGCTACTATTGGCCTCAGCGCTGCCATGGTGCAGAAGGGCTCGTCGGTACTCGTTGCAACCTTTCTATGGAGAAGAAATTAGAAACCTTGCCTGCCATCAGTGTCATTGTGAAAACTCTTAAAGGAACAATTCTACGTTCGATCATTCTTGCATGCCTATGATCCCAAATTTGTTGCACCTAGAGAGCCCTTCAGCATCTTCAACTCATCTCTTCCTTCAGGGTGTTAAGTTGAGTTTGCATCTCCAATTCCGTTGTTCTCAGCGATGTAAAAGCTGATTCATTGTTTTCAATCCACTCGACTTGCTTTCTGTGGTCATACTTTAGATGTCCTACGTTAATTACTACAGAGCCTATTTTGGCTTCTAGAGTATTTTTCATGTCTAGAATTGCATGGGTTGATTCTACAGAGGGTCAGTTGAGTCGGAGACATGTGTTAACATTTCCATGGATCCTGTAGTTCGTGCCAACGTGGCACTTTTGGGTTTTACTGTAGTGTGACCCTACTGCATATACTATATCCTGCAGAACCCATTCTCTAGGGGCCCCCAGATATTCAGTTTCACTCTTCCGTCCACAGGTGGGCTTGTTTAGGGACAGCGTTCACAATATAGGGTGACCCCATGACATCCGACCAATCTGTAGTCTATCTACCATATATAGGGGCCTCAATTGCTGAAGTCCCTCCAGCAAATCGCA
This sequence comes from Calotriton arnoldi, assembly GCA_963921515.1. Classification (NCBI taxonomy): domain Eukaryota; kingdom Metazoa; phylum Chordata; class Amphibia; order Caudata; family Salamandridae; genus Calotriton; species Calotriton arnoldi. The sequence goes on from CAWUFW010001546.1 coordinate 480,217, forward strand.
CCCCCACACAATCATCTCTAGAGTGAGGGCAACACAAGACCAGTGGGGTCCCACACAAGTGTGGACAGTCTAGGTGTGCCCCTTTTCACTGCTTAGTGTGCATATAACCTTTGTGGTGTAAAATGCACCCCTGTGCGGCCGTCTCTCCGTAAACCTTCACTCAGGTTCAGTCCTCTGTTAGATGTCTCGCCATATTGAGAACTTATCATAATCTTGTGCAGATAGTCATCAATGTTGGCATTTCATGCGGCCTCATTGTCTGATGAAACTGCGCCCCGGAGGAGAATTCTTCATGTGCAAATACACAACTGCAGACAAACTCTGCATCAAGAAGGGAGGCAAGTAATATCCTTGATGGCATGATGGCAGAATAGGTACCCTGGCAGGTGCACATGGGCTATGGCGAGAATCACAGCCACTAAAATTGTCATTCTAGACTGTGAAGTCTGGAGCAAACCTACTTGCAGAGCATTTGCAACCAGAGCCAGGTACCTCTGAGCCTCATTGCCTTTCAATAATGCTCTCTTGGACCCAATCCTGGCAGCTTCTCAGGGCTGTTCTCATCTCAAGCAGGAATTCACCTCAATGCAAGATGTCACAGACCAGCACCAGGTGCCCATAAGGCTTGACACAGCATCCGACTCCTGAGGCTTATGTTGTAGGCTTCTGTGAATAAAGTAAGTAAAGGTAACCTGCATTATTTTCCAAACACTCACCAGACAGGTAATCGAAAAGAATTGTTGCCAGAAAAGTCTTCTCTTCTGCAAGTTTGGCTTTGCACATTCTGAATGCAGTTTGCCTACTGGGTCGTTACACATATGCCATTTTGAGCGTGTCTTGCGAGGTGTCGCAAGCCATTTCCGGAAGAGGTGTGCAGTGCCTCTGCTCACGCAGTGCAAGATGGACAGGATGTTGCACAATATTTTCTGCTTTCTGGCTTTGGCACTACTGAGCCTGTTGCACTAGCGTCATTTTCAGGAGGCGAGCCAGGATGTGTTCACATGCATCTCTGAGGATCTGCAGACCTCTTTGAGGACATGACCTTTGATGGATCTAGGCTTTTCCTTGTGAAGGCTGATGCAGCATAAGAGAGGTTCATGAACAGCAGAGCTTCGGCCTGCGTGTTCCATCAGCAGTGCAGAAACTTCGGAGGATACTAGTGGGGTCCAGGGACATCCTTCTCATAGGCAGAGGTGGTGACAAATGCCAAGGTCAGCACTAGCACCAGCTCCACTTATCATTCTTTGCCTGGCACTGCTGCTAAACCTCTTTAATTGGGCCGCCTGCCCACTGTTGCAGCCAGTGGGTTGAAGTATTCAGCGATGCCTGCCTTGCCGGGATCCACCTCATCCGTCCTGTTGTTACTCCATATTATGCAATTTCATGCCTGCCAACTTGAACAAAAATCTCAGTGTGAGGAGGAGGCTGGGCCTTGAAGGGGAATGGGCCTAGTGCTGAGTAGTACCTAAGGGGCACATTTGCCACCATCCTGCCTCCAAACCCTCTCCTCCAAAAACAAAATAAAAGCTTGCTACAGCTGGCGCCGATGTCCTGGGGTGTTTTCACACACCTTTATGGACGTCGGCAGGTCAAAGCACTGGAAAATCAGTATTTTCAGTGGTTTTCAGCTCGTTTTCCCTGCCACCCTGTGATATCAGCTTACCTCCGGGTGACCGTGTAATGGGAGTCAATATCCTGTGTCACACTGTGGCACCGTGTTAGTTGACAGGTCTGTAATTCAAGTATCCCCTTCCCGTCTATGATCTGGCTGGACTGCACAACTGTCGCCAGACAATTATGTAGGAATCACTAGGACAGGGGCTTTGGCTCAGCCCACGAGTTGGGAGCTGCATACATCATTTGACTGGACAGAGTTATGTGCTTGTTCTCAAAACAAAGTGTTTCCTGTTTCTGTGGTGGAGCACCAGGGCTTTAAGTGGCTGGGTCCTGCAGGTGCTCAGCACCGGCAGTTCTTAAAAGCAGGTGCTGAGACGGGTCCCATTCGGGCCTCGCTATCTTGTCCCTCACCCTGAGGGTGGAAACAAATCTAAACTCTGCAGCAGTACCACTGCTCAAAGCCTTTGATATAACTTCAAAGAGGCTTGTTTTAGTTATTTCACATTCTCATCATTTCAGAACTGAAGCATTTTCAATATAATATACAACAAAGTCATAGTTATTGCTTATTTATCTTAGGCAACAAACAACCATTGACAAAGCCAATAGTCCTTGCTTGTTGTAGGCATAATGTTATTTGTATTATATATCTAGATGCAATGACAGAAACAGCAAAATACCAGTTGAGCAGCACACTATGCTAAGCACAAAATTTTAGCTTACGTGTTTTTAAGCCACACCCTTAAGTACATCGGAAACTCCCCTTTGAGAGACCCACCTTCCCTGTTTTTTCATCCCACTTAAAGCCCTGAGGAGCACTTAAACCTCAGTGCGTGGAGACACATTGATAAGGATCCCTTAGATGTGATCAACAGACAGTGGTAGGCCACGCCTGGCCTCCAGCTCGAGAGGCGCTTAGCTGAAAGAGAAAACGTATCACTGACATTGGGCTCAGAACCTCTACGTTTTGATTTGTCATGTTCGGATCTCTTAAACTTGCCTTCTGCTGACATCTCCTCGCCATCCAAGGTAGTGCCTTGGCTTTATGCTGACACGCACTGGTGTTTTTAGGTCGAGCCTGGGCAGCGCATGTGCTGCTCTGCGAGCCATGCTGTATTGGAGTATGGACTTGAAGCCCCAACCACTCTCCGCCCATATTTGCCATTGGCTTGTGTCATTGTCCTTCATTATTGCTGGCTTCTGATTCGTTAATAGGCTTGTTACTCCCTCCTTAGTACCGCCTTGTCTTCATTCGTAAGCTCCCATGAGGACTGGCCCTTTTACTTCGGTTATTACACAGTACGTCTTATTTACTCTGTAAAAACAATTTTATTTAATGGTTTTTGCTACTGCAGGCACTACATGCTTTCCTGTAACATTCAGTGCGCCATGCACGCTTTCACGGGGCAGTTTTACAAAAAAAAGCATTTGTTTGTCAACTTGACATACAAATGCTTTTTTTGGTAAAACCGCCCCATACCACGATTTCACTTTAATAGCAGCCGCGGACATTATTTTAGACACGACTCGTCTAAAGAAAGGGGCGTAGCCTGTAGTGAAAGCGCAGCATGGGGCGCTTGTAAACAACAAGCATTTGCAATGCAATAGGTCTCGCATTTTAGAAACTTTGACCTATTGGTATTGTAAATGACAATGCCTTTTATTATTGCAGGTTTTTTTAAACACAAATAAAAGGCATTGTCATTTACAATGCTAATAGCTAGCTCAAAATCTCACAACTGCGTGACCTATTGCGTTGCAAATGCTTATTTTTTTATTTTGTTGCAGTTTTATAGAGCGGAACTCGACCCAAAGGTATTGGAGCACTTTAAATGAGCACCAGTTGTGTTACAGAAGGACACATTAATTTTTGGTAGGCACGGGGAGATTACGTGATTTGCCCAGAATCACAGGATGTTAAGCCGACGTCGCAGCTCGAACCTGGTTCCCCAGATCAAAAGTCGGCAGCTCTAGCCGTTACACCACATCCTTCCCTTCTCTGGGTGGCAGAGGTGTGTTTGTGTATTCCTACAGTGCTGAGCAATGGATGAGAGATGGCTGCAGACAGCCACTGACCTGCTGTACGCGGGATGGGGCTGGTGGATCATCAACAGAGAGTGAGCTTGCCTGAAACATTATTGGAGAGGAGGCGCTGCCCTGCAAGATGAGGAGGGTACCCATGCCAAGCTCTGTTGTCCATGCGGTATAGGGCAGGGGGAACAGGAAGTGGGACTATGGGCAAGGATACACAAGATGCCTTGATGTTCATGCAGGATAGGGCAGGAGGAACATGCAGTGGGACTGAGGGCAGAGTGCGCAGGATGCCCTGTTGTCTATGCGGGATGGGGAAGGAGAAACAGGCAGCGGGGCTGAGGGTGAGGATGCGTAGGCCCTGTTGTCCATGCGAGATAGGGCAGGAGAAACAAGCAGTGGGGCTGGGGGCGAGGATGCACATTATGCCCTGTTGTCCATGCGGGTTGGGGCAGGAGGAATAGGCAGTGGGGCTGAGGGTGAGGATGCCCAGGATGCCCTGTTGTCCAGACTGCATTGTGAGATGAGATGCACGTAGAACCTGTGCCTGGCAGTGGGTGGGTTCGCCTTGGTAATGAGGGAGGGGGAAGAGGCTTACCACCAGGATAGTAGGGCTAGTTTATGATGTATTAATTTAGGATTGTGTTGATATTGGAGTACATACGCGTATGTTCTTGCAGAGGAACGCCCGAACCAACACCAGAAAACATCATGCTGCATAACGGAGAAATGGAGAGGTTTAGGCTCAGGCTTTGGAAGCGGATGAGGCTCAATACATATTTCTTTACGAGGATGGATAGATCATGTCTTAAACGAAACAAGCATACGCGCCCTCTGAAGCTTGTTGGTTGTGGACAGTGGGAATCGGGTGGACGCTGCTGCCACATGTGGTTGTGGTTTCCAACAACTCCCACATGTGTGTCTTGTCCGGGCCAGGCCTGACACAGACCTACTCTAGTCTGAGCGACATCCAATAGGAGAGCAACATGACCAATGCCAAATGCAGACATCACTAGGATGGCAGTGGGTACTAATAGTGACTTCCAGTGGGGCATTAAAAAGCCAGTATTTGTGCGTGTGTTTTATTGTGAGTGGGTAAGTTGGTGAACTCAAGAACAAGTTACTGAGTGAATAAAGGAATGAATGCCTGAGTGCAAGTATGAGTGACAGAGTTCCCTTTATGCTGACTACAATCTAAAGTGTCTAAAATCACCAGCCACTCAAGGGGCACCATCGTGTATGAGCCAGAACTGTTGGTATTGCCAGTGCTTGTTTTTGTTATTCCTCCACACGTTCTCCCATTTTACACCTATACGTCGGCGGGTCAGGGCAAAATTGACTGGCATTAAAAAATGAAAATAAGCTTCAGGCAACTAGTTTTACTTCAGCTGCAGTGCTTAATTTGAGCCAGTGGTTTCCAGTGGCGGCTCCTCGGCTAAGGCGGAGGAGCGTCGCCCCACTGCCTTGATGCAGCAAAAGAAAGGAAACAATAAAATGATAATAACTAATGTTATTATCATTTTATTTTGGCCTCCTGCTGCAGCAGCTTGCGTGAGGGGGCCGTGCGTGGCTGCAGGGGAGGACGGTACAACCCACCTAAGTGCGCAATGACTGTTTGGTCCGCCCTCTCGGGCTGCCCAAAACAGTCATGCACACTTTCTCTGTTCTCCATACAGGCTGCATTACAGCCTGCATGGAGAACATGCCCACTCCTCCAGCCCCTGGCTGAGCGTACCAATCACAACGCTGGCTGCAGGAAGCGTGGGATCCCTGGCGCTTCCTGTTTCACCCAAGAAGGAAGAGGAGCAAGAGAGGCGGCGGTGGCCGGCCAGCCGGCCGGCCGGGAGGTAAGTGATTTTTTTTTTTACCCAAACCCCCCTCCCGCTTACCTCCCCCTCCCACCCCTTCTCCCCCACCCGCCCCACTGCGGGTGGGAGGTAGCAGCCCCGACTGGTGGTTTCCGGTGCTGGGCACCAGCACTTAATTGTCAACACTGGCACTTACGACAGTCTGCCACATGGTGGCGATGTTTTTCTAATTTAGAGATTAGCAGAACAATAGTAGTTTCTTAATTCGATATACATTAAAAATGCCGTCCAAGCTATATATATTGTTGTATCTATGACGTATCCTAGCAACATCTGCATCTGGTTGCTATCTCCACTGGATTCTGGAGTGTGTAATCCAGGGGAGAGAGAGCAGGCAGTTGCTGATGAAGGAGGACCTTTGAGAATAAACCTTTCTAACCAACTCTGCGTGGCTCCTGTGGACTTAAAAGTGGTGACGCGGATGGGATACACCCCAAGAGTGCTGCTGGGACAGGAAGTTCAGTTTGATTTGTGAAGGAGCTCAACAACCCCTTGGTCGTGGTGCAGTTCGACGTTTCCCTGGAGTTTTTACAAGAAGGACCTCCCCGCTGGCTGTAATTTGTTCCCGCCTGTTTCAACCTTGTTCCCTTGAGGCAGGAGTGCCGTGCCTTTAGGAGCCTGCGGGCCTTTTTAATTTTTAACTGGGTGCGCGAGACCGAGCCAGTTTCGGCGTGTGCCGTCAGCGCCTACCTTGTTGCTCAGCAGCCCGTACTTGTGAGGGAGTTCTCCATCAGTCATTGTCTGCGAGGGCCCCCAGTGTGATTGTGGGCTGCGTGCGTGCACCGAGGAAGCTGGGGTTGATGACGTCCACTAGCCATGCCCCTGAGACGGCTGCACAGTGATGAAGGAATCACTGCGTGTCTTCTGGCAGGATTGTGACGCTCCTGTGCGTCGTGCCTTCAAGTAGTTCTGCGCGGTGAGGAAGAACCGCAGCGTTTCCTAGAGGCACATTTCCTGTGCGTCCAGCAGTTGCCAGAGACGCTCCGCTGCGCAACGCGTCGGAATAGAGTGGCACCAGGAAGCGTCCAGTGATTGCCTGGAAATATTTTAAGAGTGGTTGGCAGCACTGCATGTGGTGGGGGCACTACGTGAACATCTGTCGAGTGTCGTGCAAGTTCCCAAACGCGTTATTGAAACCCATAAGTAAGAGGGGATGTGCAACTCTGCACAAGTATTATAATTGTTGTTGGGGGGAGCGGTTCACGACAATCTCACATGTTGGAGCAACTGTTCAGTGGGAAAAGTCTGCAGAGTCTACGGTGTCTACGGTGTCTCCTTCAGTTACTTTAATTTATTGTGTTGCCAAGCATTAGATTTGTGAGAAGTGACTAATCGACTGAGTCTATGGTGACTACCTTATTTATTTTAACTTATTGTGTTGCCATGCCAGCAAGACAGTATAAGGAGTGACTATTGCATTGTTACATACATGCCAATTTAAGATTGTGTTTTCAGTGAAGTTTGGGGTATTTATACACACATTCTTGTTGCTGTTTTACTCTAGAAGAAAATTATGGATACCACATCAGTTTTAGTCCCGCCGAAATTTTTACAGAATCCCGGTGTTCCATCCATGGTGTGGGAGGATTGGCAGGAATCGTTTGAGACTTACCTGGAAGCAATAGGAGGAGAAACCTTTGTAGCATCTTGAAAATTAGCCTTATTAAAACATAATCTAGGTGTAGAAGGTAGGAAGGTATTGAAAACTTTACCCAAATTCTTGCCAATTCGACCAACCATGAAGGTGAAGAAGAGGGGTCAGGTTCAGAAGAAGCAGTAATTGATGAGTATATTGATGCTTTAAAAGCTTAAAGGACAACTATGGAAAGAAAACCAGTATAGTAGTGGAAAGACACAGGTTCTTTTCTAGAGCACAGCTACCTGGCGAAACGGTGGAGCAATATGTGGCTGTATTAAGAACGTTAGCCGCCACATGCAGATTCAGGGACCTACATGACGAGATAATTAGGGACCAGTTTATAAACAGAACCAACAACTGCAAAATCCAAGAGAGGCTATTAGAGTTAATCCTTCATTGCAAAAAACCATTGACATAGCCAGAAGGGTAGAAAACACTTCTTGTTATTTAAAAGTACTCAATAGTGAACAAGGGAAGGAGAAAAGTGATGCTAGTGTTGTCAACACTATTCGTAAGACCAAGAGTGTGGGTGAGGATGCAAAAGTTCAGCTTCGACTAAAACTTTCTACTGAAAAGGCGTCATCCATTAATAGTAGGCGCATTTGTTTCAGGTGTGGAAGTTTAAGACATGCCGCCGAAGCGATTAGGTGCCTGGCCGCTAAAGTTACTTGTTTCAAATGCAAGAAGCTGGGCCATTTTTAAAGAATGTGTAGGTCTGGGAACAGTGAAGGTTGGAAATGGTCCGTGAACCTAGTGAGGGGTAATGGTGGATCGTCAGAGGAGGAATATGACAATGATGTGGAGGTGGTGGTAATTTGGGAGAATGAAGTAAATGAAGTGTCTGAAGGGTATCATCCTCCCAAATGTATTTTATCGATAAACCAGGTCAAGGTATCATTGTGGGCTGATTCTTGTTCTCTGTACACAATAATTGACAAAAAAGTGTGGGAGTCTACGGGGAGGTGCTACCTATCACCACTGGACATTGAACCTGAGGGGTATTGTGGTGTCAAACTTCCATTGTTGGGGTATTTTGTGTGCCACATTTTGTACAAGGATAGGACCACACATGGGAAGGTGTATGTAGTAGAAAAAGGCAGAGCTCTACTTGGCTGGAGAGAGCAAAACTGTTTAGGCATCATCCTTGATCCAAATCATCCTGATCAAGTTTTGCTAACACATGACTCTGAGAAATATAAGTGGCACATGAAATATCCGAAATTGTTTAGCACGAAACTGGGATGTTTAAATAAATTCGAGCACTGGATTGTGTTGAAGGCAGATTGTCATCCTGTTGTTCACAAAGTCAGGAATGTGCCATTTGCTTTAGGGGCGCATCTCAGGCAGGAATTGGACAGATTATGTAATGCCAAGGTCATTGAAGCCATTGAGGCGTCGGAGTGGTTAAGTCAGATCGTTTTGGCACACAAATCAAATGGCAAGTTGCGCATGTGTGTGGACTTGAGGGACTTGAACCGCAACATCTAGGTTGACCGTCACCCCTTAACACGCATTAATGAAATGATGGCCAGTGTCAAAAATGCCAAATATTTTTCGTCTATTGACTTTTCCAAAGCGTACCACCAGGTGAGATCACATCCTGATTCCCGGCATCTGACATTGTTTATAACGCCTGAAGGTGCGTTCCAGTTCTTACAAATGCCTTTCGGATTGGCTTCCACTCTGCGGTTTTCCAATGGCTCATGAGCAGTGTTTTGAAGGGGGTTGACAACATGATGGTGTTTCAAGATGATATTTTGGTTTGGGGTAACAACATGGATAATCATGACTTTGTGTTGAATAACGTTTTGAAGAAATTACAAGATGCAGGATAAGTGTGAGCGCTGAAAAGTGCAAATTTGGTGTGAGGCACATCGACTATTTGGGGCACACACTATCTGGGGACGGTGTTAAACCCAAAAAAATTTACTTGAAGCCATTGAGAGTGCTCTGACACCTTCGGACAAGGAACAGTTACGTTCCTTCCTGGGCCTAGCGGAGTATTATTCAAAGTTTGTGCAGCACTTTGCAACTAAAGTACACAGTTTGAGACTCTTGATGAATAAAGGTACATCGTTTTTGTGGAATGAGGAATGTCAGATGGCTTTTGATAGCGTAAAAGCAGACATAACTAAGGCAGTAGCCCTCAAACCGTATGATCCCCACAGCAAATCCATCGTGGTAGTGGATGCCAGTGCGTATGGTTTGGGCGCAGTACTCATGCAAAGGAAAGATGGAATGGGTGGTAGCTTTCGCTTCACGAACGCTCAAAGGGGCAGAAGCTACTTACTCCGTCATTGAAAAAGAGGCACTAGCTTGTTGGTGGGGTGTCAATTATTTTAAGACGTACATATGGGGAACAAATTTTGAGTTGAGAATCGATCATAGACCGTTAATTGACATCATCACCACGAAGAGGGCTGGAAAGGCTACACCCAGGATAGCAAAATGGCTGTACCGGTTGTAAGAATATGACTTTCAGTTGAGATATGTGCCAGGTCATAAAAACATCAATGCGGATTGTTTCTCTCGATTGCCTTTATCGGGCATGAGGAATTTGATGTTAGGGAGGAGGAAGAAGAGTGGCTGGTGGCTACTGTGGATGAGTCATGCAAGGGTGCTGTGAGCAAGGAAGAGTGGAAACAGGCAGTTTCTCAAGACGCAGTTTTGCAACAATTAATCTCGTGCTTATGTGATAACACCGGACAGAGCACGTTGAATAAAAAAGAACTCTCCGAGTACAGAATGGTGTGGACAGAATTATCAGTTGAGAGTGGCATTGTCAGGAGAGTAGACAAATTAGTAGTACCGGTTGCTCTGCGTACCAGGTTGTTGGAATTACTACATGAAGGACACAATGGTATGTCTGGTATGAAGAGGAGAGCCAGGTGTGATTTCTGGTGGCCTGGCATGGACAAAGACATAGAGAGATGTGTACACAATTGTGTGGCATGCATGTGCAGCGACAAATCACATAAGTCTCAGGAATCCACCATTTCGCCCACCAGTATGCCTGACAAACCCTGGCAAAAACAGGCAATGGACATATGTGGGCCGTTCAGTGCAAGGCGTTTAGATAACAAGTATGACATTGTCATGATGGACTATTTTACCTAATGGCCCGGGTTGCATTTGTGAGGGAGACAAAATCTTCCAACGTGATAGAGTTTTGCGAGGAGGTGTTCCATAGGAAAGGTTATCCGGAGTGTATCACAACTGACAATGGACCGCAGTTTCTTGCAGGGGATTTTGGTAAATACATGGAAAAGTCGGTGTGAAGCACCTTACCACTGCTGTTTATAATCCCAGGGAAAACAGCATGGTAGAAAGATTTAACCGTGTGTTAAAGGAATGTGTGCAGTTGGCTGATGCGAACGGAAAGGATTGCAAAAGAGCGGTGAAGGAGATGATATGGAGTTACCACAATATACCTCACACTGCCACTCAGCAAACTCCATTCAGCCTTCTTAAGGGCTGTCTGGCGTGTAACAAGGTGACACCAGCATGAATGTGTAGATTGAGTTCCACACATGTTGGTAGAGATGAGCTGGCACGGCGGGTGCATGACTACCAAGAAAAGCACATACGCAGACACAATGACAAGATAAGGAGTTGTGCACCTGGTTTCAGAGTTAGTGATTGGGTAAGGACGTATGTGGTGGGATATCAAAGAGTGGGAATGTCTAAATGGTCCAAACCCAAACAGGTCATGAAGGTTGTAGGTAACAAGGTGTGGTTAGATGATGGAAGGAGGTGGAATGTGCGGAAGGTTACAATGTGTAATAAGTTGGAACGTGATATCTGGTTGAAGGAAAAAAATTATCCTGGTACTGCTCTCTCTTGTGAGCCTGTGTGCGGAAGGCCGGATCATATCAAGTTCAAACCGAGCTGGCAGAGGGATTACATATGTACTTAGACTTTGTATTCTGCTCATGCAATGTTTTCTTTGATGTTTCCATTGATTTATGGAATATGTTTAAGCTGTTTTTTTAATTGTTATTTGTGTTAAAGGGGAGAGATATATGTTGAATCTATGTCGTATCATAGCAACATCTGCATCTGGTTGCTAACTCCACTGGATTCTGGAGTGTGAAATTCAGGGGAAAGAGAGCAGGCAGTTGCTGACTAAGGAGGACCTTTGGGGTTGTTGTACCTTGAGAATAAACCTTTCTAACCAACTCTGCGCGGCTCCTGTGGACTTAAAATATATAGCTTTGGGGGCTGGGAATACTGTGAATTGTCACATTTGTAGGAGTGTGATGGTTAGTAGTTGTGTTGGTACTGTTACTGGCAGTGCTGGCAGGTGCAATGGGTTGTGAACGCTGCAGTGGCCTCCTGAGGAGGGCCCTGGCACTTATTTTTATTTTTTACAAATTAAGCACTATTGAGCTGAATCATCTGTAGAGCACTTAAGTGCATTTCTACCTATTGTTAGGGATCAGTTTATCCCATGTTTATTAAAGATAGATCTGAAACAGAAACCTTCCTTTCCACGGTTTAAGGAAATCTGAAAAAGAAGGACTTACAAATACAACAAGCAGGAAGGAAATGGCGCTCTCACAAGCTGCAAACAATTCCTGAAGATTACAAGCAAGATATCTTTATTGCCAAATCTCATTTTAAACACGAAAGCTAGAGCGTCTTTCAATCCGGCAAAGGATCTCTTTAAGTCATTAAAAACCTGTATAGATTCCCAATGTTTAAACCTTAAAATCTCACCAAATCATGCCATTTGTGATGAGGTGGCAGATTTTTTAGTACTAAAACAAAAAAATGATGAGATTAAAAATTGTTGAAGTCTGCATGTTCTCTCCTCTCCAGTTTCACCTGAAGGAAAAAAATAACAGATCTGCTCCGATTTTAAACTTCCAGATTGTCAGTAGATAAAATTATGAAAAAATGTAAATCTGGTTCGTGAGATGCCTCATACTCTGTACTGGCAGAAACATCAATAGCTTCTTATGGAATTTGGAAGTAAGTTGAAAGCAACAAATACAATTCAAAAGAGATGTCAATATCGGAAATAATGAAATATACCCTATTCACTCTACATACCCATCTGTTTAAATTGTAACTTTTACTCATGCATTTAAATAAAATAAAAAAACATAAGAGGAGGGGGCAGTTGCTTTCTCGCATGGATTTCCAAAGGTGGAATGCACACTTGCAGTAACTTACCCCCTCCCCCAGCGCCTTGAGACCCTCCCGGGTGAGTAGCGCGCTCTATAAATGCCGTGATTGATTGATTGACTTGCTGAATCTGACAAGAGATGCAGGCAGGGCCTTCAACTCTGCACACTTGCTGTTTTTCTTTTCTTGTACTGCAACAGATAAAAAATAATTATGATTTAACTTAGTAGAACGAATTTGAACAACGTTATTTCATATATTACATGTCCAGTTGTTTGCTGATAAAGTGATTTCTGCTTTATTTCTAAATTTGTGTTAACTTGATAAAAAAATAGAAAAACACCCGAACAACATATCGTTTTTAGCATATAAATGTTGACAGCAAAATTTGCCACCGCATTTAGAACAACTCACATAACATTAAATCAAAAGCACAACACAGGATCATATCAAGACACCTCTGAGAACAGGCAGCAAAGGAGCACTGACAGAGATCAGGACATGCAAGCTACTGTTGGTGTGCTCGGTTTTTCTCTTCTATGTAATTCTTTGGAGGAAATTTGTGTATTCACTGTTGGAATGAAAGGGTGTTACTTGACTTGTGATAGACCATTAGCAAAGATGGCTGACCCCATCCTGCAATTAGGGAATGCTGCAAGTTGAGATTGAGTTGCACTGGATATCACGAGAATGTCCTAGTGATAGATCAGAGAATGACCAGGCAGGATTGAGAAGAAGCCTTCTGATGTGCTGGAGAGCTGCTTTGCGGGATGGTGTGGTTTATAGTATGGGTTGTGTGCTACAGCCGGGATGGATGTGCTCTTGTGCTGTGTGTGTCTCAGTTGATAGATGGATCCTGGCAGGCATTGTTGAAGCGTACCGTCAAGGGCTATATGATTCTAAATAGAAAGAGTAGTGAGTGTTCTAGGTCATTTTGGAAGTGTCGTTAGTAGAGTTGTGTTTCTATTTGGAAATGTTTGGGTAGCAGGGCGTGCGTGTGCTTGCCACTATTTAGGTTGTTACACGTGGTGCAGATCACCAAGGAGGCCTATCTAGTATCTTTGTGTGTGATTCTCCATAAATTACAGTAGCAGTGAGGCAGAAGTCACACTGGGGGGGGTGTGCCTGTTCGATTTGAACTTGATTCTTAATATTTGTATCATAGTGTATGTGTAGTTACAGGAGAAGATGTCCTTGATAGAGTTGTATTGGATTCACAAAGTGTGCATTGTTGGTGGTAAGTGCAGATCACAGTAATTGTGTTCCACATATGTTTGTCTGGGATTCTCAGTATTTGGGTAATAGTGGGTGTTGCAGGTTACAGTGGGGATGTAGCAGGTAGACTTGTGTGTGGCTCTTCGTATTTGAATAATACAGGATGATTCAGGTGAGGGTGGAGGTGTGTCTAGTAGAGCTGTGTTTTTTCTGTAGTAGTTTATTAGTAGAGGGTGGTGTAGATTACAGCAAATATATGTGTGGTAAAATAGTGTAAAATTGCCAGGTGGTGGCATAGTCAGAATGGGGGTGTTTGGAGGCGGCATCTGATTAAGTCGCTTGGCATGGGGTGCATGTGCAGATCTCTGGGTTGAGCTTTGTAAACCCTCTGCCCTTGCTACGACTGCTGCACGTTCCCTCACTTGCCACCGATTGCTGCTGTTTGCTTCCAGCTCTCTCTTATTTTGACCACAGTCCTCCATCTTGTGTTTCCAAAGCTTGGTATTTCTATCAGTACCATCGCCTCCTCAGCTATGCCCGCCCTGCAAAAGGCAGCCAAAAGCCATTCTTCTGGATGTTTGTGGATAACCTGGTGCTGGAAGACGAAGTCTCAGATGCTGCCACCTTCCGCTTCTTCGAGGTAGGTTGCCTCACAATCTATCTATATGTAGGTATGTATGTATGCATATGGTATTTCTAAAGAGCATGAACCTAGCCAAAAGTTAGCGGACAATGGTCTACCAGGACGATGGAGGAGGACATGCAGATCTTCTCTTGAAAGATAGAATCGCGGTTAGGGAAAGGGACTAAGTGCTGAGTTTGAAGAGATGCATTTGTATCACTTTTCTTTCATATGGACAGAGGCCCCGGCATTTGATTGGCTTAGTTGGCTGTCATTCCATAAGGGTTTGGGATGGGGAGGGATTCCCGTTTACAGCAGAACTTTATGGGTTGTGCGCGGATGAGTGATGTCTAACCCAGAATTATGTCTAAGACTCTGAACCTGTGCCGTTAGCCTCATTGATTGTTGACAGGTCCAAGTTTGAAAAGGGGTATTTAGTTTTTTCTTTAAACTTTTTTTTTTTAAACAAAGCCAGAAAACTCATGCTGATTACTGTAACTCAGTGTTCATTGTCAAGATAACACATCAGTGAATTGGTGCATTTTAAGCATAGTTTGACACACTGATAGAACACCACAAGATATGTTTCAGAGGTAACATCAGAGACATATTTAGGAGTGCTTTGCCAAGTGTTGCCCTTTAATAAAGAGCTCAGTGCTTCGCGTTTCTTATTAGAGGGGCATTTCAGTCAAATCCTTAATTCTAAAAATGACTCTCGGTAAAGAGTCTTGTGCCTTACCTACAAGTGGCAGTTGTCCTACTATATTTGACTAGTTGTGTTATAGCAGAGATCTTATTGCCAAAATAAATTGTTTTCCATAGTAGGAGTGTTGGATTCATTAAGGTTTTGCTGAAGATGCGCTGTACTCAACCACGCCTTCAGGATGGTCATTCACATTTACTATTCGCCATTCACCAAGACTTCTGCACTCTCCTCAATAGCTACTTACTTGTTCAGAAAGTTGTTAGCCAGTCTTCCCAGCTACTGTTACGTCTTAGCCTACTCTTGACCTAAAGCTCTCTTTCGTGGCTTGGTATATGCTTATGCATCTGATCTGAAATGTTATTATCTATCTCCAGGCCTGACGTCTGCAGGAATGTTCTATGAAAAGATTCCAACATCATAGCTCATGTTATTTATTTGGGAGACAACATCATAAAGCATTGTATTTTTTTTTTACATTTAGTCCTCTGATGCTCATGAGGTGTGGCTGTGCTTTACAAAACAGTATAAGTCAATATATAAATGCATCTCCTGCTATTCTTTTTCAGACAAATCCATTGATTGTGTATGATGTGCAAAATGGAACAGTCGTGAGTGCTGTGCAAGTCTGGGGCAACATCCCATCCATCAACAGGTGAGGTTAAGATTGCTTCTCATGTCTATTGTCTGCATGAGGGCGGCATCTTGATCTCCTATTCTGAACAAAAATCTGGTACTCAGAAGGCACAAACCAATAATACATGTTGTCATACTTATCATTTACAAATTCACGCTCATGAACTGAAGAGTCAGACAAGTATTGCTACTCCAGTGTAACGCCACCACCATCCACACAGTACCTTCTTTCTCAAGAGTGCCACTAGACTCAAAGGGGCACATGCATCAAAGCTTTTTGCGATCGCAAACGGCGCGAATCGCAAAAATCGGCTGTTTGCGATCGCAAAATCAGCTTTTGCGATGCATGAAACAACTTGCCACTCGCAATTTGAGAAATTGCAATTTTTTGCGAATTCTTAAATTGCAATTGCATTTAAGGAATCGCAAATTGTGATTCCTTAAAGATGCCTTTAAAAATATCGATTTCGCTATTTGGGCCCACTATTTACCGTGGGATCATACCATATGGTAAATAGTGAAAACTGTGAAAAATGCACTAAAGTGCATTTTTCAAAGTTATAGGTTACACACACACATGTCCTCGAGCTGTCCCACGACGTTTGTCGATTGCTGCGGTGTCGGCGACCGGATTGGACCCAACAAGCCTTGGCAACGGCAAGTCTCAAAGAAACAAAGAAAGGACGATGTTGCAGACCAGCAAGGTCTGGGGGACTCACCCAGCAAGGGTAAGTCAAGGCACGTCTGGAGCAACCAGGGAAGCACAAGCAGAAGAAGAGTTGCCTTCAGGAGTGCCCACTAGCCAACGGACTAGCGACCGCAAAGGAGCCTCGAGTGGACGCACTTGGAGCTGGCTCACGGGACACTCGTGGAGTGGAGGCCAGTGATCTTCGGTGCAGTCGGTGCTGGAGGCGGGGGCTACTCAGAGCCCAGAGCACAACTTCGTGGGAGCCCAAGAAGAGGATGCACTTGCAAATGTGCTTGGTGTCCAGGGGTCACGGTTCCACGTTACCCACAACAGCTACGGGCCTCAGCTTTGCTGGGGACTCAGGGCAGCCTCGGGGAAGTCTGGAAATCCACCTCTGGTGATGCAAAGACTTCGGCGTCCGGCGGGAGCTTCGGCGATGCAGACCGGACAATTGCTTCTTTGGTGCCTGCCAAGCAGGGGAGTCACTCCTTGACCCCAAGGGAGATTCTTCAGTCCTCTAATCTTGAGTAGAGCGTCGAAGTTCCAGGATTCAGTTGCACAGTTTCGTCCAGGGATATCTAAAGTCCTAAGGACTAGGGTCCCATACTTATACTAAGGTAGGGGGTTGGACATACTCTGGGGACCCACCTATGGGAGGGTCAGGGAAGAGGGGTGGCTACACCCATTCCCTTTGTCCAGTTTCGCGCCAGAGCAGGGGCAGGTAGCCCCTGCAACCGGTTTGAACTGGCATATGCACAGGGACACCAAGTGTGCCCCCAGTGCAGGACTTCAAAGCACCAGAGAGTGCTCCCGCCCAGCCCCAATACACATTGTCCTGTCTGGGGAGGTGGTTACACCTCCCTGTGACAGGAAACCTATTGTCCAGGCCTCCCCTGCCGGAGTTTCAGTCAGCAGCAGGAGGCCAGACCCGTGTATGTGGCAGCGGCATCCATTTTGTAATGCCAGGGCTCTGGAAGGAAGTTACCGGGTAGCCCAGTGTGTACATGTCTCTCCCTCTAGAAGGGTGGAATGCTACCCCCGCCACCAGGACTGGTGGGGGGGTAGTATTCCAAGATGTTTGACACCAAACACGACATGTTTTGGTGCAGCCAGTCCAAAGTTAGCATTGTACCGCGAGGATATAATGCACTTAAGAGTATATGGTCAGGCTGTACCACAAACAGCATCAGAGGAGGTACTCCGAACGCTGCAGAGGGGCTCTGCTCATGCAGGGGCACCCTCTCACATAAAAACCAAGCACTCTGCCTTCAGGATTGGAAAGGCCTGCCATAGGAGTGACTTATAGGTTTATATGTGTGTGCAATGGTAGTGATATAGGTAGCCTATATCACAGTAAGGGGTGCATGCACCACCTTACCCAGGCTGCAGTAGCAGACCTGTGGTGTCATTTTGGCTGGCCTTCCAGGGGTGGCATAATACATGCTTCAGCCCCTGGCAGGCCTCTGAGGTACCTATGCCCTGGGTACATAGTATACCATATACTAGGGACTTATAAGGGCACTCCAGATTCCAATAAAAGATGTACCTAAGGTACATGGAAACAATTTAGAGAGGAAGCAGCTAGGCTGGGGTCCTGATTAGCAGGGCCCCAGCCAGACTAAAGTCGAAAAACAGTGAAGCATCAGCAAAAAGTGGGGGTACACATGAGAAGCAGATCCTACTCTCCTACACAACCCCCCCCCCCAAACGCAGGGACATTAAACTAACCTTGACCAGTTGAGTCTTCATGTTCTAAGTGGAAATACCTAGAGAGTCCATCTGCATTGGCATGGTTACTCCCAGGTCTATGTTCCACTGTAAAGTCCATCCCCTGTAGGGAAATGGACCACCTAAGCAGTTTGGGGTTTTCACCCTTCATTTGTTTTAGCCATAGGAGGGGCTTGTGGTCTGTTTGAACAAGGAAGTGAGTACCAAACAAGTATGGCCTCAACTTCATCAGAGCCCAAACCACAGCAAAGGCCTCCCTCTCTATGGCTGACCAACGTTTCTCTCTAGGGGTCAGCCTTCTGCTAATAAAAGCTACTGGCTGATCCTGACCTTCATCATTCAATTGTGACAGTACAGCCCCTACCCCCAATTCAGATGCATCAGTTTGGACAATGAACTTCTTGGAGTAATCAGGACTCTGGAGAATGGGAGCAGTGCACATGGCCTGCTTCAGGTCATCAAATGCCTTTTGACAGCTAGCTGTCCACTGAACCTTTTTGGGCATTTTCTTGGAAGTTAAGTCATTCAGGGGTGTTACTATTGATCCATACCCCTTGACAAATCTCCTATAGTACCCAGTCAGGCCTAAGAAGGCTCTCACCTGAGTAAGGGTGGTTGGAGCAACCCAGTCCATGATGGTCTGGATTTTGCTCTGCAGTGGTTGAACCTGGCCTCCACCCACAAGGTGGCCCAGGTACACAACCTGACTCTGCCCTATCTGGCACTTGGTGGCCTTGATAGTGAGGCCTGCCTTTTGCAGGGCCTCCAAAACATTTCTGAGGTGGACCAGGTGATCCTCCCAGGTGGAGCTAAAGACAGCAATATCATCTAGATATGCTGCACTATAGGCTTCCAGGCCTGTAAGGACTGTATTCACCAACCTCTGAAAAGTGGCAGGTGCATTCTTCAGACCAAAGGGCATTATCACAAATTGATAATGCCCACTAGGGGTTGAGAATGCTGTTTTTGGCTTTGCATCATCAGCTAGTCTGATCTGCCAGTAGCCAGCTGTCAGGTCAAATGTGCTTAGATACTTGGCTGAGGCCAAAGTGTCTATTAGCTCATCTGCCCTAGGTATTGGATGGGCATCAGTCCTAGTGACTGCATTGAGATCCCTGTAGTCCACACAAAACCTCATCTCTCTTTTCCCACCACTGGTGTGAGGTTTTGGCACAAGGACCACTGGACTAGCCCAAGGGCTTTCTGAGGGTTCAATAACTCCCAAATCCAACATTTTCTGGACTTCTGTCCTGATACAGTCCCTGACATGGTCAGGTTGCCTATAAATCTTATTTTTAATAGGCAGACTGTCCCCAGTGTCCACTTCATGAGTGCACCAGGTGGTCTGACTTGGAGTCAGAGAGAACATATATCTGTACTGATTGAGCACTTGTCTGCAATCAGTTTGCTGCTGAGCAGTGAGGCTGCCTGCCAAGGCTACACCATCCACTGACCCATCATCAGGGTTCTGTGAGAGCAGGTCAGGGAGTGGGTCACTCTCATCCTCCTGTCCCTCATCAGTAGCCATGAGCAAGCCCATATGGTTTCAATCTGTTGACATGGAGAACCCTGAGGGGACTCCTGGGTGTTCCTAGGTCTACTAAATAGGTAACCTCACCCTTCTGTTCAACAATGGTATGGGGTCCACTCCACTTGTCTTGGAGAGCTGCTGGGGCCACTGGCTCCAGCACCCACACCTTCTGTCCTGGCTGGTAAACAGTCAGTACAGCCTTTTGGTCATGCCAGGCTTTTTGCAGTTCCTGGCTAGCCTCAAGGTTTTTAGTTGCCTTTTTCATGTACTCAGCCATCCGGGAGCGGAGTCCAAGTACATAGTCCACTATGTCTTGCTTTGGGGGCTTGAGAGGTAACTCCCATCCTTCCTTCACCAAGCACAATGGACCCCTGACAGGGTGACCAAACAAAAGTTCAAAAGGGCTGTAGCCAACCCCCTTTTGAGGTACCTCCCTGTATGCAAACAAAAGGCAGGGCAAGAGTATGTCCCATCTTCGCCTAAGCTTTTCTGGGAGCCCTTTAATCATGCCCTTTAAGGTTTTGTTGAATCTCTCAACTAAACCATTGCATTGTGGGTGATAGGGTGTGGTGAACTTGTAAGTCACTCCACACTCCTTTTAAGTATCCAGACATAAAGTTTGCACCTCTGTCTGATACAACCTCCTTAGGGAAGCCCACTCTTGAGAAAATTCCCAGGAGGGCTCTTGCCACCACAGGTGCTGTAGTGGTCCTAAGGGGTATAGCCTCTGGGTACCTAGTGGCATGGTCCACCACCACTAGGATATACCTGTGCCCAGATGCTGTTTGGGGATCCATGGGACCAACAATATCAATCCCCACTCTTTCAAAGGGAACCCCCACCACAGGTAGTGGTATCAGGGGGGCATTTGTGGTGCCACCTGCCTTCCCACTGGCTTGGCAGGTTACACAGGAGCGACAAAACTCCTTGGTGTCTTCAGACATGTGGGGCCAGTGAAAGTGAGGGACAATTCTGTCCCAAGTCTTGTTCTGGCCCAGGTGACCTGCTAGGGGAATATCATGGGCTAGGGACAATAGGAAGCCCCTGAACTTCAGAGGTATAACCAACCTCCTGGTGGCACCAGGCTTGGGGTCTCTACACTCTGAGTACAAGAGTCCATCATCCCAATATACTTTATGGGGACCACTAGCATTCCCAGCAGCCTCAGCAGCAGCTTGCTGTCTGAGGGGTTCAAGAGAGGGGCAGCTCTGCTGCTCCTGGCTCAGATCTGCCCTGGAAGGGCCCCCTGTCCCCAAGAACTCAACCTGGTCAGGTTCAAGCTCCTCTGGGACAGTTCCTTCCTCAGGACTGAGATCATCCCCCTCAAGAGACTGGTCTTCCTTCTGAGCCAAGGGGGAAGGCACTGCCTTAACCCTACTACTCCTCCTCTTGGGTGGCACTTGGTCCATTCTTCCAGGATTCAAGGCCTGTTCAGTGTTAGACATTTTGCTCTGTGACCTGGTCACAGCAAACACATCTGCAGGGATCCCCAGCATTTCTGCATGGGTCCTGAGCTCCACTTCTGCCCAAGCTGAAGTTTCAAGATCAATGCCAAGCTAGCATTCCACTGGTAGGTTTGCACTCACCACAACCTTCTTAAGGCCAGTTACCCCTCCCCAGGAGAAGTTAACAACTGCCAGAGTATGGTCTGTTCTGACATTGCTAGCATTGGTCACTTGGTACATCTCACCAAGTATAATCTGCCCAGGATCCACAAGGTCTTGTGTCACCATGGTGACACTTGCCCCTGTGTCCCTGGATGCCAAAGCCTCTTTTCCATTGATTAATGGCTGTTGCCTGTACTTGCCCAGATTATTGGGACTCATAGAGGAGGTCACATCCATGCCTCCATCACAGACTAGGACAGCCTGAGTGAGTTCTCTGACTAGGCCAGAGCTCATCTCATTACCCAGGGTCAACCCTACTAAACCCTCGGCCGGTGTACTCCCACCACCAATTGTAACTGCACTAGGGGGAACAGGTGCCTTAGGGGCATTGGTGGGGGCTGGAATAGAGTCTTTGGACTTGGTGCAATCACTGGTCCAGTGTGTCTTTTGCTTACAGACTTTGCACCATGGTTTCTTTTGGCCTTTTCCCTTGTTAGACTGTGAATCCCCACCTGAAGAAGATTTTTGGGGGCCTTGTGAAGACTTCTGGTCTTTACCCTTCTCCCCACCCTTATCAGAGTTTTTAGAATCTTGCTTCTTAGGGTCACCACCTTGGTTCTGTACCTTCTGCCTCACCCTGGTCCTGACCCACATGTTTCTATATGGAAAGCATTTCACTCTTGCCACAGAAGCATTGCTTATCAACTTTGGGAATCCCATAGCCAAGATGCCACTTCGCCTTGAGATGTGGGGGTTGCAATTGCAGGAGTATGGCTACACTATTTCACCGACCAGGTAAAGCTCAAAACCCTGTTGACTACTTTTCACGAGTGCCAGTACAGGGTCATAGTACCACTTTCAAAATGGCTGAAGCCTACATTAACTTAATTGTAAAGTCCAGTACACCTGCTACTATATCAGTGGAACAAATCATTGCTACTATGAGCACAGACAGTGATATGCTAATACTCAAAGACATTATTGCACATCAATCCTGGAAACAACACACTCGACCTCTTACTAATGACAATGAATATCAGAAATTGAAAGGTGAACTTTCCGTTACCCAAGACGGTATCATCCTACGATGTTTGCGAATTGTCATACTGGTATGTCTGAGATAGCAAGTCATGGAAGTGACACATAAGGGACAGCGTTGAATTGTCGCCACTAAGTGAGCTCTCCGGGACCGAGTTTTGTTTCCTTATCTTGATGAAAGAGTTGAAAGGGAATTAAAGGCCTGTCATTTGTGCAACTGTTTACCTCCCAAAACAACCCAGCATCCATTGAACATGTCTGATCTTCCAGAGATTATTTGGCAAACTACGTCATCATCTGCCTGATCTGGGGAAACAGGTTGTCCATGACCATCCCAGCTAGACCTCTGTTGACCAGGATCCTGAGGTACTTGAGCCGTGAGGATTTCCAGCGGAAGGGGTAACCATGAATTGCCGCCTTCGTGGTGCCTACTGAAAGCGGGAGGGCCTCACTTTTGTACCAGTTCACTTTATAACCACACAGAGCCTTCCATCAATGCAAGTAGGGGGTGGTGGAGATCAGTAAGGGTGAACAGGACGTCATCGGCATATCGGTATACTTTGCAAGGCCTCCCGCAATGGGTATGCCCGCTATGAGTGTTGAGTTGTAGATGACAGAGGTCAGGGGCTCCATGGCCAGGAGGAATAGGATGGGGGAAAGCGGATAGCCCTAAAGGGTGCCCCTCCAAATATGAAAGGTATCCGAGAGGAACCCTCCGCAGTTGACCTGGGCCACAGGGCAGTCGTAAAGTAGGTGCACCTTGGAGATTAATTGATCTCCTAGGCCAAACCGTTTAATAGCAGCGAAGAGATACCCCTACTCAATGCGGTCGAATGCCTTTTCGGCGTCTAGGGGGAGGGCTACTGCATCCTCTGGTAGTTGCGTTGTGAACCAGAGTGCATAGATGATTCCTTGAGGAGCTGCCCAGGACGAAGCCAACCTGTGTGTGATGGATGAGAGAGGGAATGACCTTGCTCAGGTGTGCTGCCAGTATGCTGGTGTGGATTTTAATATTGCCATTTAAGAGGGATATGAGGCGATAACTGCTCACAGCAGCGGGTCCCTTCCTGGTTTCGGCAGCACCGCGATCACTGCTCTGTTAGAAAGGGGTCCCAGGGAAGCCGTCTGCTCTGCCTCCTGGAAGGCTGCATGTAGAGTATTGACTACCTCCTCCCCAGACCACTTGTAGAATTCTGCGGGGAATCCATCCTCCCCCGGGGCTTTGTGGTAGGGTAGCGTAGAGATGGCTGCTGCGATTTCCTCCCTGCTGATTTCCCCCGCTAGGAGCTCCCTGCCATTGTCTGACAGGTGTAGGAGGTCGACCCCCTCAAGAAATGTGGTCAACCATTCTATGCAGGCCGGCGTTTCCGGGCTGTAAAGCGTTTTGTAGAATGACGCAAACTCATTGACGATGGCCTGGGGCCCAGTGATGAGCTCCTCATCCACTGATTTTATAGGAGGAATGGCCGTTGTCGCAGTGGGGCTGCAGTAGGCGGCCTGCCTTCTCCCCCTGTTTCATAGTGCCTCCCCTTCAGACGATGGAGGGCATATTCAGATTTGGAGGTAAAGAGGCTGTTAAGGGCCATACGGGTCTGCTGTAAGCGGCGACGGTTGGGTACGGAGGAATGGGAGGAGTAGAGGCGGGTGAGGGAGGCAATCTTTCCCTCCAGCTCTGTCCGGCGGAGGGGCGCCTGTTTGTTGGCTGCGGTGGAGTCCCTCATCAATTGTCCACGTATGGTTGTCTTCGTGACCACCCAGAGCACCCTGCAAGAGTTCACAGAGTTTTTATTAGCCGCCAGATATGCAGAAAGTGGGCCAACAGGGATCTTGCCCTGGGGAGGGCAGTGTCTTTGCACATTCAGGCACCATGGCTTGTGGCCCGGGAATGCCATGCCCATATCTAGGGATAGTAGAACCGGAGAGTGGTCAGATAGGGTGGCCTCTAAGATGCGAGAGTCTCCAAAAAGAGCCACTGCCGACTGAGAGATGAGGAAGTAATCCAGTCTTGATAGCGTACCATGGATCGAGGACAGAAAGGTATACTCCTTGTCCGTCAGGTGGCAGAGGCGCCAGTAGTCTACGAGGCTGTGGTCTGAGGTTACATCTCCCAGCAGGGCCCTGTCCACGTCGTTCCCCCTGTCAAGTGGGCCTGCCCTATATAAACCGCATCCCCAGCAAGATTCCAATCCCCCCCAATGATGTACTAAGATGCTCCGATCTCGACGAGTAGGCAGTTCAGCTGAAGAAAGAAGAGATGTTTGGCTGCTGTCGGAGCACACACCGAGCCCACACTTAGGGATTTGTCTCCCACCCGCAACTAGGCGAACGTGTATCTTCCATCCTGGTCGTACCATGTTTTCACGACCGTAATGGGTAGCGATTTATGGAGTAGTATCGCCACCCCGCACTTTCGTGGTGGGCTGCCTTCAGCATCGGTTGGCGCTGAGATGCTACTGTGTATCACTCTGCCCACTCAGTAGCGGCGCAGCTTGTTGGATTCTAGGTCTTGCATATGTGCGTCCTCCAAATGTGTCTCCTGCAGGAGAGCCACATCTGCTTTCTCTGCCTCCAGGTAAGAGAGCACCTTTATACGTTTAATATAATGTGTGAGTCCATTGACGTTCCAGTAGAGGACGCGCAGGGGCTGAAGGGCGCGTGGGACCGATGCAGACATGTGGGAACCAAGAACCCGCGGGGGCGTCGAGCCACTTACAGAGGAAGAGTAGTTGAGGGGAGCCAAATGATGTGAGCGGGTGAGGTGATGGAATGTTCTGGGGTGCAGAAGCTATACAGGTGGGTGAGCAGTGAGAGGACCTGGGGGGGGGGAGGCAGGGAAGGTGGGTGGGCAGGCAGGGAGTAGGGGGAACGGTCAGGCGGGCAGAGAGGGGAGAAGAAAAGGGGAAAAAGGAAGGGTAGGAGAGGGCGAAGGGGGAAGGGTCGAGAGGGGGCGGAGGGATGGACAACTTAGGGAACCGGACACGCAGGGGGAGCGACTACCAGGAGACACTAGTCGGTGTGGAGCACGGGTCAACAGGGAGCACCAGGAAATGTGTCAGAGGGGTGAGCACGGGGGGACAATAACGGGAGAGAGGTGGAGTAGGCTGCGCGTGAGAGACACAGCACAAGGGACACTTAGCTGTGTGTCTAAGCTTGTGGATGAGGCACGCTGAAAGTGCCCCTTCGGGAAGGCAGGGCAGGCCGGGAGACGCACAAGTGCGCAAGTGTAACCTTAATCGGAATCAAAGTCGCACAGGGACAAGGAGCAAGCGCTGCGGTCTGTTGGAGGAAGGGGGGGCTGGAGGGGGCACGCCCGGCCACAGATCAGGGGAGGGGAGAGGCCAATCGGTTAGATGACTGGGGGTCCAAGAGACCACTTACGATTTGTGGGGCCGAGACCTGCCATCCCCCCGGGGAAGTGTTGGTGTCCAAAACAATATAGCAGACATAGTGAGTGAGGGTCAATATGGGTAGGGGGGCAGGACCTAGTTTGAGGCGTGATAAGAATCTGCTTTTGTCATGGCAATGGTAGGGCTACCAGAGGTGGACGGGGCGTGGGGGTGAGTGTGCCAGAGGCAAGGGGCAGACCCAGTCTACAAGGAAGAAGGAGGGGAGTAGTGGGGACACACACACGCCCCAGAGAGATACAGGAAGGGTGGGGCATCAAGGAAAGACACATAACCCACCGCCCCGTGACCTGGAGGGCTGGTAGGTAGCGCCTTTCACAATTTTGATGACTACTAGGATGCCGGAGGCGTTGGGGTGTGGGAAGCAGTGAGGCAGGGGAGGAGGAGGGTGCGGGGTGGCAAGAAGCCATCCCCAGTCGTAGAGTGTTGTAAAGTCATCCTGTGCCCTGGGCACCCCCCAACTTTTTTTGCTGACTGGAACTGGTGGTAACTGACTCTGACTGACCCTGGGCTCTGTCTAACTAGGCCCAGGGCCAGTGCCAAGCTGAAAGGAACACATTAGAATACAGTTAAGACACCCAACATACACTAGGGTACACTATGGGATGGTGGGGTACCCCTGTAGTTGGCATGACCTACCCCATAAGCCCCTACTATATAATAGGGCAGGGGATTGAAACTACCTAGAAGTCCCCAGTATCCTGGGGCATGGCAGTTTAGAGGCCAGCAGGCTTTTTGCACTTGCATGTGTGCCCTGCTGAAGCCTGTGGTCAGTTTAAAAGCAGCCCTGGGCGCCAGGATTGCTCTTAAACATGTAAATTGTGGCCAAACTCGACTTTGGGGTTTGGGGCACTTAAAACTGGTCAACCTAAAATGTTTTGGCATAATAATGACCCCAGGGTCTCCCTAGGTATCCCAGGGGTGGGGGTCAGGTATCTATAAGGTAGACCCTTATAAAAAGGAGTTTATATATGCCCTGGGTTAAGTGAAATTCACATTTCACTCTCCCCATTGTGTAAAGTGCTGCCCAAATTCGACTTTGATGATGGGGGCACTGGGCATGGAGGATCTGCAATATTTTTACAGATTCAGCACCCCTAGGGTCTCCCCTAGGTGACCTATGGGGTGGGGGTCCTGTGAAAATAAGCCAAGTACTTATAAAATATGTTTTTGTAAGTCCTGGTGCTGGAAAAATGGCCCATGTCATTTTTCCCATTGCAAACCCCCTGCCCCATAGGTTAACATGGGGGAAAGTTATTAAACAATAACTTCTGATAGGAGAGGGATAAAGATTCCATTTAAAGACTCACTAGAATGGTATTGATAAATCCTACAATATGATGTTATTGAAATTTTCCCAAAGTGAACAGACAAGAAGTTATAACACTTTCTGGGTTTTAGTTCCAAATCCAGCCTTCCAGTGCTCTGCCCTGATTGGTCAGAGTTAAGGGGATTAGCCAGCCTGCCTGAAGAGGTGATAAAGATCCCCTGGGGCCAGCCAGATGGACTGGGAGGGCAGTGAGCTGTTCTGCAGGAATGCCAGGCCAGGGGGAGGGGTCGTAAACAATGAGCTTCGAAGGGGCAGAGCCCAGAGCAGTGTCATTTACAACGTTGAACCCCCACCTCAGCCAGATGGCAGGATTAAGGAAGATATGTGCAGATGTAGGGAGGAGAGGCTAGGTTAATTAGCCAACTCAGTGGGAGTGTTTAGCCAGCTCCTTCCTCCTTGCTGGAAAATCAGCCATTATGGATTTGGAAGCTTTGTTGCACTCTGGGATAGAATAATGCCACACTCTGCAGGAAGGAGTCACTCAAGTGGGAGGTTACCCTACTCCTATTGGTGAAGCTTGACCTCCTGGATGACCCAGAGACTGTGGAATAAGTATCTGAGAGAGGCCCAGCCCCTCAGATCTGCTGCTTGAAACTGAATGAAGCAAGAAGTGCCCTGCTGAGAAGATTTCTGCTGTGCAAAGATTTCTAAGGCCTGACCTCTGAGAACTGCACCATCATAAACTACAGCCCTGTGGATTACCTTGCTGGAAAAGAATTAAAGAGTGGACTCCCTGAAAGCTACAGGTTAAAAGAGCCCAACTGGAACTTCACCAACTAAATCTACACCTTGGGGACCCATCAGTGGATTTGTAAGGGTGACGTCCCAGTGGATTGTGGGAATTGAAGTCCTCAACTTTCAAGGACCAGCTTGGAGCTTCCAGACCCTTGGAGTAAGTTTGAGACACTTTGGGACCCTTTGAGGAACTTCAGGAAGAAGTTCAAGAAGTTTGGGGAACTTTGGAAGAACTTTGGAAAAAAGCTCCATAGGGGGACCGACTCAACCTGGTCAGCCAAGCCGCCTGCCTTCAACCGCGAGTCGGCCAAGCCCACAAGGTTTGTCCCGCTAAAAGCTCCATCGCATCGACTTCCATAGATTGACCGGGACTAGAGAAAATCGGAAGCCGGCGAACCCTCACCGGATCCGGCTACATGAGGAGCATCGAGAGACCCCGCGAGAAAAAGCTCCAGAAAAGCTTCTAAGTCCGCTCGTAGAAAAGTCGACCGGGAGCAACCGCGAGCGCCAATCCGCCTGCCTTCCATCGCGTGTGGGCCTGGGCGCCTGGGTTGCCCTGCTGAAGCGCTAAAGAAAAAGTTTCTAAGTCCGCTCCAGGGAAGTTCACTGGGAGATCGTCGAAAGGCTATCCGGCGAAGCCGCACCGGATCCGGAGTGACTAAGAGCGTCGAGGGGCCTCGAGGAGAAAAGCTCCAGAAAAGTTTCTAAGTGTGAAGGTAAAAACTTTGACCGGGACCTTCCGCGTGGGGTATCCGCTCCGGGCTCCATCGCGGTCGGCCTTAAACTTTGACTTTGGCCCGGTCTATCGCGAGCCTATGTCCCAATATGGTGCTATATGCTTCTAAGTGCTATATTTTATTTAAACTTTGAAAATTCATATCTCCGGTTCCCTACATTGGATTCTTGTCGTTTTGGTGTCATTTTAAAGATAAAAATATTTCCTATTTTTATAAATTAGTGTTGGATTTTTATTATGAGTTGTGTCTTAATTATTTACTGAATTGGTGTTTTTAAATGCTTTACATACCTGTCTTTGAAGTTAAGCCTGCCTGCTCGCAGCCAAGCTACCAAGGGTTGAGCATAGGATTATATTTCTAAGACCTATGCTGGGTCCTATCAAGTGTTTGTGGTCTTATTACTAGTGGCAGACCTACGTTTGCCCCTACCAATAACCCACTTTCCAACATAGAGCCATCGCGACGGCACGCTTTGTGGGCAGATCAGGCGCCAGCTGGAGTGGTAGGGTCCGGGGCAGGTCCGCCTCCGTCTCACATAGCACACAATGACCATGCATATGGCAAGCAAACAATGCAAAGATAGAACAGTAAAAGAAACAAAGAATCAGTCTGCAAAAGAGGCATGTTGATACTCAGCCATCCATCTTCTTCCTCAGATCTCAGCACCCCAACCGCAGCACTCCCACCGTGCCAGTGTCGTTGCAGCTTGACAATCCTCAGGGTGCACTCTCCAAGGCAGAGGTGGGCTTCAGGGGAGACCGGGACTTGTCCCTGACCTGCTTCTGTGTGAGCGCAGCAACTGTCTGAAGAGCCTGGTTCCTGTCCCCCAGGGAGCGGGCTGCCCTGTCAGGGTCCCCTATGTCAGGAGCCTCCAGAATTCCGCCAGAGATCGCTGGAGTGGGCAGGGAGAGAGGGCAGTGGTAGGGTGGAGCTGTTCACGGTGGCAGAGGCGACAATGCCCAAATCCTGCGTGGTGAGACCATCCAGGAAGCTACGAAGGTCCTCCGGGTTGAAGAATTCTTTCGAGATGCCAACCTTGGTGATTCAGAGACGTGCAGGTTCAAAAAGGCTGTATTTAATATCCAGCTGGTGGACGATGGACCGAAGAGAAAGGAAGGCCTTGCGGCAATCGTTGGTCTCCTCAGAGAAGTCTGCAGCCATCCTAATCTCATGCCCCTCAAATGTGTACAGGCTGTGGGTGCGGGCCGCTGATATTAGTTGCCGGGCCTGTTCATGGCGCAAGAAGCAGGCTACGAGGGGTCGTGGGCGTGCGGATGCACCCCGTCGCAGCGGGCCTATGCGATGGGCTCTTTGCATCTACAAGGGGGAGGGTCAAAGACCAGTCCAGTGAGCTGTGAGAGTGTATCTCTAGGGAAGGATTTAACATTAAGTCCCTCCACGTTCTCTGGGAAGCCAAAAAAGCGGGCATTGTCCCGACGGCTCCGGTCTTCCAGGTCTATGACCTTGCTGCGTAGGAACAAGAGTTCTTGATCCCGTTCCGGTATGGCGTTGTTGAGGTGGTCTGCCAGCTGGGTCAGGCTGTCCCCTCGGGTCTGGAAACCTGCGATGTCCATGCAAATGGACTTGGTCTCAGTTGCCAGCGCAGAGATAGTCATCTCCGTGCACTCCAGGCGATGGCCCACAGCTGAGATTTCCTGCAGTATTCGCTCCATAGTGGCATCTGGAGCGCCGGTCCTGGCGGGTTGATGTTGGCTGAGATCTGGAGGGGTTGTGCCTGGGGGTTGGTCGCAGCACGAGTCTGGTTGAGGGCTTCAGTGAAGAGAAGCTGTCAAGCAAGTTTGCCTGTTGTCTTCCCAGGAAACATCCCCAGTGCATGCGCAGGGCCCACATGTGAGGAGGGAGGGCCTCAGCTGTCCGTAACAGTAGGTGCCCGCTCCGAAGCAGGCTGGGGAATGGCAGTGCAGGAGGCCTTGAGGGGGCCTTATGCGGGAGGCCTTGTGTGGACCACCATCTTATAGTGAGGCTCAGCATGAGTCCGGAGACTGGGACATACAAGTCAGATGCCACGTAGCTATCCTGGAGTCCTGGACAGTGCGGTAGCGTGTTCAGGTATGGGGATGTCCGTGAGCGCACCATGGTCGGTCCACCGTAGCCAGGGAGGGCGCAGAACAGGAGCGACAGAGGCACAGGCTTGCGCACCACCTCTGGTCCCCAATCGCAGTCGTGGCACCAGCCTCTGACGAAGGAGAGGGAGCCCCCGATGTGATGTGAAAGCGGGGGTCCGTTGGCCTTCTGCAAGTCCCAGTCCCTAGGGTCATCCACTGCGGTCCGGGCTGCAGAGGCAGATGAGGCCCAGAGGAAACATAGGCAGGTAGAGTAGGGTCAGGGACCTCTGGGCTGGCCTGCTGTGTGGACGGGTAGGACGCAGTTGAAGTCCTCCCAAAGGCCGGTCTGGCGGGGGCCCAGCTCGCCGCCCGGGGGCGGGCCGCAATGTCTCTATGGGCCGCCGGCCCGATGTGTGCCCCATGGCATCAATGCGGTTGCATCCAAGGCAGTGCTGATATCAGGCCCGGAGTCGGGGACGAGTGTAGTAGGTGGTGGGTGCAGCTGGGGGAACAGGTCACAGGGCCCCCGCTGACCCGCTGGAGCAGTAGCAGTAGCCGGGGAGAGGGGGTTCGCCGGGGCGGGGCACTGTGCCTTTGGCCGGCCAAGCCGGGCACCTCGCCTCACTGTGGGCCGTGGCTTCCCTTCTCTGTATAGACCCGGTCCGCCTCAGGCAATGCGGGAACGGGATAGAGAGCCTGACAGCGTAGCGGAGCCTCCTGCTGCCTTTAGAGTGTCAGCATCAGGCGCCACGTTGAACTGGTGGGGCAGGGAGGTATGGTGGAGTGCCCCTGCAATGCCGAGAGCGCCACTGTAGCCGTCCGGGGCCCATCTCTGCGCTGAGCTCCGGCGTTAAGTGGCCAGACCACGCCCCCTCGCTTTACTACTTGATGTGATCGACTTGGCCCAAGCCATACTAACGTTTCAGAGTTACTTGTCTTTTTAGTCAATTTTCAGATTTCATTATTCACATGTGATCCCATTATTAAAGAAGTAGTAGCTTAAGAGGGAGTTCTTGACCCGCAGTTTCTGCCTTCGGTATACATATCATATTCTCACAAGGGAGAAGGGATCCCGGCTTCGGATTCATGACTCTCAGAACACACAGGAGCCCCCTGAATTTCATTGAGGTGATTCACATGCATTCTCTATGGAATGTCGTTAGTGCACTGATGTTTCATCAGCATCCTGTTATCTGTGTTGGATGTTCAGGCCTGAAAGTTTCAGGTGATATCCTACTTGTACAACATCGTTACCATCTCCAGTGGAGGCTGGCATAAAAAGGAAAGGTTTTCCAAGCTTTCAAGTGGACCTTATGTTGCCATCATAGGCGGATTATCTGAATAAGTGCTATTATATGAACACTGGGTTACTGCTTAATGTGCAAAAAAAGCAGTACAAATAGCTACACCCAGCCCTGAAGACCCTGAACACAGAGTAAGTTTGGAATTCATGAAAAAGGAGCATCACTTGTTTGAGGTAGAAGTCTATGATTGGAGAACTGCTATGAATAAATATTTGATTCTTCATTAGATCCTGTTGATATAATGTAATATTTACCTCTCTGTGTTTCTGAGCATGATACACATTATAAGGTCCCGCTTCTTGAAGTGCTGTGGACAATGTTTTTTTCCTTTCTGGTCCTGATGTGACTCCTATGTCTCTTTCAGCAAGTACTCAGCCCCTCTGTGGACCACGGACCTGGTTCAGCTTCGGGAAAATCTCCGGAACAGTAACTTTGTGGGCACCAGGCTGGCCAAACTGCTCAAGAAGTTCTTCGTTCCAATGAAGGAATATTTCAGATGTCTCCCTCCCTCCTGAGGTTGAAACCCAGTCTTGTGACCCAAGCCCCTAACCTTTCAAGGAAGAAAATGTTTACATTTTGTTTGGATTTTAACAGTTTTAATTACGTGTTTTTAGATATAACAAGGTTTCGTGGAGAGTATGTGATTATGAGTGTTTCTGTGTTATCCGAGAATTAAAAACAGGTGTGAATAACTTCTTGATTTAGTGTTTACGCATCTATCTGCCGTAGTGAGTGCAACAGGTGAAGTGCAGAGCATCCTACTGAAGGCTGTTCTTGGAGTGCATCTCCCAATGCAGTTCTGTTCTAGTGTCATCATTGTTGCACATTGTGGCCTGATCACAGCACGCCTGTGTCTTATGTGGTTGTATGATAGAAGCACGCATGGCTAAACCATGCGTGCCTCAACAATGTGGTCCCAACAACAAATACGTCTTAACCAGGCATTCCTTTACCATGCATGCCTTTACTATGCAATTTTGTTGTAAAGGCATGATTGGTAAAAGAATGAGTGGTTAAGACGCATTTGCCCTAAAACTGCCCCAACCCTGAAAAAGGTCCCTCCCCCCTGAGCCCTAAAACTCGCCCCACATCTTAAAAACGACCCCGACCCCAGCCCCCCCGACTTGAGCCCTAAAACTGCCCCAGCCCTGAAAACTGTCCCTTCCCCACCCGCCCTGAGCCCTAAATCTCGGCACCTACATCCTAAAAACTACTTTGACCCCAGGCCCTCGCCCTGAGCCCTATATTTCGGCCCCCAGCCCTAATAAAATACTCAGCCCCCCACCCTCATTCCTAAAAACTGACCCCCCTCTTTCACTGAAAACGACCCCACCCCCCAACCACCCTGAGCTCTAAAACCCAGCCCCCAGCTCTACAAACTACCCTGACCCAGTCCTGAGCCCTAAAACCAGCCCTAAAAAATATCCCCTCACCCCCCCAAAACCCACCCCGGCCCCATCCCCACGTACTAAACTGCATCCCGGAGCTTCCTCTCCTGATCCTTTCTGTTCTCCCCGCACATCTAGACCACACACTCCCTCAACCACTGATGAGGGCAATCCCCGAACTAGAGTCAACAGATGCTCCATCTCACCAAGGACCACTTAGTCTAATCCTGGAATTACATTCAAGAACCTCTTGCATTCTGGGAAGTTAAAGCAATTATTTTAAACTCTTCAAAATAATAACTTGTAAGTAAAAAAGCCCATGACTTCAAAATAAGATTCCTTGCGACCCTACCCCCACACAATGTCTTCAACATTGGATTTGCTGTACCTTCATGGTTCCATCACTCGAGTGACATAGTTGCTGTGTTGTCAGTTCTTTGTACCTGTTGAGATACATGCCTTAGAGGGACAAACTGTGTGGGGTCTTTGTACTGTGTATTAATTTTTAGATCTGGAATGGATAATCTAGTTTGGCCCTGGACTCCCATTCTTTATTTCTGAATTGGACAGACCAGTTGGACCCAATATCTTGTAGGCTTTAGGAGAGGATATGACGTAACAGTCAGAGCTGCCAACTTTGGAATTGGAAGACCAGGTTTGAGTCTCGGCCTCAGCTCATCAACATCCTGTGATTCTGGGAAAATCACTTGGGGGCATATTAACAAGGGCTTTATTGCCGCTTTAGCGGCACTTTTTGCCGCAAAAGCGGCGATTTTTTATCGCCCTATCAGCAAGCTGTCGCTAACAGGCGTTAGCGACAGCTTTCTGGCGATAGCGGCCGGTTTCCCTATCGCCTTGCATGCCAGCGATAATTATCGCTAATGACATGCAAGGTAGGCGTTCCCAACTAAAAGCGACTGGAAACAGTCGCTAACACAACTTCCCCCTATTAGCAACGCAGGCGAAGCGATAAAAAAAGTCACGCTAAGCGCAATTATCGCTAGAATTTAACACCTGCTAAAAACATGACTTACCTGTTTCTTCAATGGGAGGTGGATTGTCAGGCTAAGTCCACCATGGCGTTAATGCGTGAATATCGCTGGATTTCCAGCGATATTCACGCATTTCGCCGCTATCGCTGGATCTTTTATCGCTTTGGAGATAAACGTTGCTAATAGCGCGTTATCTCCGCGATAAAATCCAGCGATAGGCGGCGATAATAAAAAACGCGCTAAGCGCGGTTTGCGATAATTATCGCAAGTTGTTGCTAATAAGCCCCTTACTCTCTCCGTTCTTAGAAAAATGAATGTGTTGTGTAACTGGTGCTCATGTAAAGTGCTCCAATACCTTCAAATCGACTCCACGCTATATAAAACTTAAAAAAATTATATATATATATATATATATATACACATATATATATGACCTACTGATCACCAGTAGGTCGTTATAGTTAGAACCAAGGTTTTCATAGGAAAATCTTTTTTTGTTTTGCGAATAACTTTGGCGCCGTTAAATGAATCTTCACAAAATTTTCAAAAAACGTCCCGTTTTTGGTTCAGCTGCTGTGTTGACAGTTTTGTGAGAAACCATCAAGCGGGGGCCGAGAAAAAAGGGGGGATTCCAAAACGCGTTTTTCCCATGTTATATCTATGGGGATTTTTCATCTCCCTTCTCCATTCTAAAAATGCCTGGCCCCGGGGATGGGGTCCCCGGGGCCAAATATGGCCCAGGGAAGGGGAGCGCATGGCCCTCCTTCCTTGATAATTAAAAAAAGAGAAAATGCTACCGGCACGATGCTGGAGGGCCCACCTCCTTTCTGCAGCACTCAGCAATCGCGCCTCCTGGCGCGCTGCTGGTTAGGGGATGACGTCCCCTTGCCTCCTGAGGGCCTCAGGGATAAAGTGGACTTTTCCCCCCAACCAGTAGTGCACCAGGACATGCGTTTGCAGAGTGGTGGAGAAAGGGGGCGTGGCCTCCAGCAACCTCTTAGCAGCCCAGCTGTGTGGGACTTATTGGAGGTAACGGGAGAGGTAAATGGCCCGCAAGGACCTTCGGGAGCCAAGGGGACGTCATCCTCCAGCTAGCAGTGCGCCAGGAGGTGCGTTTGCAGAGTGGTGGAGAAAGGGGGCTTGGCCTCCGAAGACCTCTCAGCAATCTCTCTGTATGGGCCTTACTGGAGGTAACAGGAGGGCTTGTTGGCCCCCAAGGACCCTCTGGAGCCAAGGGGACTTCATCCCCCAGCCAGCAGTGCGCCATGAGGTGCGTTTGCAGATTGATGGAGTCCAAACAGTAAATAGACCTGGAACCTGTAAGCATTTATGCAACATCAAAATGGCCTCAAAACCTGTAGTTGCATGGGGAAATAACATAATATGAAGTGGCTTTAGTGCAGTAAGGCATGAGGACAAAAGGTTTAGAGGTTTTAGATGTGCAATTATCTAACCACAGCTACCAAGGTGTTGTGCATGTATGTCACCATAATCTGAAGGGAGGGACTGACTGTACCCTGGATCACCTGTTTCCATATGTTTTAGGACGGGAATGTTTCCTGCCTCATGAACTGACATGCTTCCTTGAGTAATTCGTCTGCATGTGAAAGTGGTATCCTGATATCTTTTGGCCCTAGCTCACATGAAATCCTGCAGGCATGCTGAGGTGTAGGCCTGCATTTGACCAGGAGAATCAGAAACTGCCTCCGAGCTCAGCGGGGGGGAACGCCTAATCACTAGTGGACATGTAATGTGATCGGTGGTGGGAGCATACCGTTTTTGAATCCACAGTATTCAACAGACCTTTCTAATGTGTTAAAAGTGAAAAACATGCCTACAGGCCCGCTTCTGTAAAGTTCTGTTTACATGTCATGCCCAGACCCTGCACTGACATCCCTGTGAACATGTTGAGTATGTGTGTATATATGGTAATGGTAGCAGGACTTCATGTTGTTTGCACATGTGTGAATGCTAAAGCCAGTCGTATCCATTTGGATTGCCCCTGGTTTGACATGGCAGAAGGCTGTGATTCAGCCTTCATAGACAATGGAAGGTTATTGTCTGAATTCCTGACTTGGATGGTGTAGCTCCAATCCCTGAACATGGGCATCAATTTCACCAAAATGCCAGGGGTAGCAGGAGTGACATCATATGCCATTTGATTTTTACTTTGACTCACACACACATGCTTACACATACATATAGGGCCGGCTTTAGCGCCTGGTGGCGCCCAGTGCAACACTGTTTTTTGGTGCCCCCCAATGACCACCTGCCACAGATTCCTTCACTCCCTCTAACAGTGCCCCTCAAGTCTCCATAACCACTTTCTCTCAGAATCATTTAATTAGGTTTATAGCGTCACTCATGAAAGTGAAGGGTGTCAGAGTACTTTTCATCACACACATTACACAGAGACAATCAATCATAGGTGTGTAAATCAGTGTATAGGAAATGTTCTATAAGACTGAGGACTACAAGGTGTAGGAGTCACATGTCATCCATACTGGTAGGCAGTATAGTTTAAGGGTGCTGGGTCTGGAGAAGCACAAACTCTGGATTTAAAACGTAACACCGTGGTTGGGGGTTCTCTTTAATAACAAGAATTGATTTCTACCCAAATGAACCCTTTTTGCAACATTAGGATTAGGAAAGACTGGGGAAAAAAATCATAATGCTCTAATCTATACCTTTCAGTCTGCATGCATTTCTTTAAGCACTGTTAATAGCTCACTGTTCTATATTAGGATTAATTTATAAACTGCAAGTAACATACGGAAGACTCTGACAAAAACAGTAACCCACTGACCTGTTTACATTATATTCACTGTGTGATCTGCATGGTACATGTTCTTTGCAGCAGGCATATTAACCCTCTGCACTACCTTACGGTGAATCAAATCTTCTACTACTCAAAACTTCCACTAGACAAAACTCCGATCTCTCTCCAGGAAGAACATTAGTCACCTGAGTTATCTTGACAATTTTATTGTTGCCTGAAAATTGATGGAGGTGAGGAATGCGGCAGCAGGTGCTCTTAAAACCATAATATACTTACAAACAGGCAAGCCCACCCGAAGTCAGCACGGTGCGGTGGCACCGGTCGCACCACCCTAGAGCCGGCCCTGCATACACACACATTCACACAAACTCTTTCTCAAATAAACACACTCTCACCAGCAAGCAGGCATACAGCATACAATTTAAAGCATTCTTACCTTAGCTGCCATATAGTGTTGTATTCTAGTTAATTCTACTCTATTTTTATTACACTTATAGTGAATAATAGTATTCACTATTTGTGTAATAAACAACTGAAAGAAAACTAGGCAACCAACGTCCATTAGGACAAGCTGCCCCTGTATTCCAGACACTGATTTTGCCACCTCTGAGGCCAGGGGTCGCAAAGGCAGTGCCAGGGGGCACAAGGGGCAAGCCAGGGGTTGCAGCTGCGACCCCTAAATAATGTCCATGTCCCTGAAGTGAAGCAGTGGCTACCTTTAGAAAATCATGGTAATCGTTTTAGCAGGGGATTCTGATTAGTCCTTCCTGGACACTGCCATCGGTTGATGATGTGGTAATTCTCGGTAAGTCCAGTTATTAATTTGTTAGAGGAAGAGAAGGTTTTGGGGGGGGGCCTGGTCCCTTTGTCTTCCCTTGAGTGGCCCATCGATGAAGGCTGGTGACAGCCAGGTGCATAGGTTCACACTTGCTTTGCTAATGTTATGAGTACTTCTACTTGCAGTCAGCATCATCACTACCTGCTGGGAGAGCCATCACCTTACACAAAGAATGTGTCTGCACTGCTTCCAGCAAATGAAAACGGAACCAAACCAAGTCCATTCTTGTATTTTACATCCCCTGTCTGGAAATTCTGCATAAAAGTGGCACCCAAACCATCCCACTTTCGTCCAGTTCCAATCTTCTACACAGATCAAGGATGGAGGTACTCTGCAGAGTACTCTGAAAGCTGCTGTAATCCACTGATACCCAGTCTCCTGGAGGTGAGGGGACATCACCTAAAGTCTGTGCATCATACTGGAGAACTGTGACTCTGCCAGAGAACTGGGAGCCTGTCTGACTGCTGAGCGGGCAGGAGTAACTTGCCACACAGTTAGTGCAGAGCGCTTGAGTAGCCGAAGCGCAGGGAAAGTGGATTGTTGTTTGGGTGTTCCCAGAGTTGACTTGAGAGTTCTCGAGGGTCTCCTGAACTCCTTGCATACCCAACAAAAGACAACATCAACCTACAAATAGACAATGTACCCATTACAGTGACCACCACTGAGGATGAGTAGAGGACCTATTCTGACTCTGTCTTTGCTGCACCACGAGGACTGTGACCCTGCACATTGGACCAGACGAAGGGATCCCCCAGCTGCTAGAGCTGAACGTGTCCGATTGGAGCGCCTTTGCCCACGCTGCTGCAGCTTCCATCAGCCCTGCATGGAGAAACGGCGGGACGGCTGACAGAATGAGCCCCTGAAATCATGACTGCGACTGCTCACACCATGTGTTTGAGGATTGCTCACCCACACTTGAAGATCCGGAGGGCATACTACCTCAGGTAACTTCTGAATGGAACATTGACTAAGAACTTAAGCAACAGATGTAGGTGGGACATTGTTGAGATTACTGCAGCCCACTTAAGAGAACTGCCTCGTCAAAGTATATCGACTGGCCTATGTATCACAGAACTCAGATAAGCAGTTTCATTTCACCATAATCTGCCCGCTTAAATCTAAAGCTTCTATTTTCC
The DNA here is from genome assembly GCA_963921515.1 of Calotriton arnoldi. Classification (NCBI taxonomy): domain Eukaryota; kingdom Metazoa; phylum Chordata; class Amphibia; order Caudata; family Salamandridae; genus Calotriton; species Calotriton arnoldi. The sequence continues at coordinate 518,979 of CAWUFW010001546.1, forward strand.
TGTGTAGTAACCCTGTAGCATCTGAAAAATAATTCCCCATAGCGCTACATACTCCTTATCTATAGTATTGAGTTGTTTTGTGTACCTCTCTTATTTTCTTAAAAGAAAAGCAGTGCCCTGTATACTCAATTATTCTGTCCTGTCTGTCTGAGTCGCTACCCCACACTACCTTCCTGAGGCGTCTTGGACTGCTCTCCCTTGCTACCCCGAGCGGCATATTCTCAAAAACGTGTGATAACCACTGCAAGTTTAGCTTAACGCAACTTTGCATATCGCAGTCTATCGCGGGAAAACAACGCTGTGTTAACGTAGTATTCCCAACCTGGTGGCACCATGCGATAGTCCCACGATAACGCATCAAATGACCGCGTTAAAATCAACGTGACGCCGCAAAAATGCGAAACACGAACGCGAATAAAGTTGCAATGAAGCCAACCGCGATACAAAAATCAGCGATAACCAGCAACAGGCCTGCAATTCCCATGCGTCATGCAGGAAAATGCACTATAAAAGCTGAACAAGAAAAACACACAATAAACAAAATAAACTGCGTAGCAACATGGATGCACCCAGAACGAGTGCCCAGGTCAACGCGAACCCCACAAGCCACACAGACCACCAGCAAGGAACCTCGGGGTCGGGGAAGGCCAAGAGGAAGAGGAAGACGGGGTACAGTCCGCATGACAACCGGATCGTCGTCACGGAGGTGACAGAGCACTAACAACAACTGTCCGTCACCTCCACCGTGTCATTGGCAACACAGACCGAAAAATGGCATTCCATCGTGAATGCAGCCGGAGTGTCGAGGAGGCCAAGATGCGCTGGCACGATGTGAAAAGCCAAACCAAACAGAAACCCGCTGCCAACAGGAAGGCAGCAACGGCGAATGGAGGTGGGAGTCCTGCGCCACAGGAGGAGCTGGAGCAAATGGTGGCCACAGTCATCAGTGTGGAGACGGTGCAAGGAGTCGGGAGTCCGACACTGCTCGACATGACCTGACACAACATCAACAGGGTGAGTAACGAACAGGGACTGTGGGGACGGGGGGGACGGGCACAATGGCACACATGCACAACGACATGTAGCACACCGCACACCCACAATGACCCTGGGTCATGTCCCTGATCCCCGTGGCACACTGCAGCACACATACAAACATCAAGTAGGCCCCCGTCCACCATATGCCCAAAGGGCTCCCACCCCACACATCACCAATTCCACAACACACACATGCACCCATGTGAAACACAGCAAAGATGCATATGTGAGAGCCACACTGACAATGCAAGTGACACCACATGACGAGCAGCATGGCTGGAGTACAATCACCATGACATTGTGCACGCTACGAGACTGAGGTGGCTGAGTGTGGACCACATCCGGAAAGGAGCAGGTCACACTCTGACACATCCACGTGCACAAACAACCACTGACGTCAACAATACATCTGCAGACAAATAATGCACAAGAGTACAAAAAGCGTCCAAGAGCACAAATGACCCAAGTCGCCAACATCACAGCACCTTAAAAGCACAAAAGCCAAAGGCACACCGCCTCCAAGGGATAAGGGGCAGCAAAATCACAGCTGCAGGTGCGACTCTCACACAATGCAGAACACACACATAGCAATGACAGCACATCCACATGGACGACAATGTGGTACACAGTGCAACACTTACACTGCAGAACAAAGGACACAACTGGGTCCGCCTGTGCGTAGAAAATGGCCAATCACATCTGACATAGCAGGAAACTGTGAGATGCAAATGTACGTGTACAACCTCACCTACGTCATGTAGTCCAAATGTCCACTGTCCCGCATCAAATAGTCCGCCCCTCCCAAACAGTCACAATGTACATTGTCATGCAGTCTGTATGTAAACTTGAACAATGCGGCAACATACATGTCAACACAATGTCAACAAGCATCTCCCCTTCACATTGCAGAGGGACAAACAACACCTCCAGCAGAGCAGACCAGACAACTCTACAGTGATGCTGAAGAGGACCTCCACACATCCGACACCGACGCCCCACAACAGTCTATGGACATCTTAGGCAATCGACCTCCAGGAGCAGGGCAGCACCGCTGCATCGAGGATACCCCACCCCCTGCACAGACAACACAGCTGGACGCACCCACCACCCCGGCTGGCTCCCAGCAGCCTACCGAAGCACACATCGCATTCCAAGGCCAGGTGTAAGACTGCCAGAAGGGGGTGGCCGAACATGTGCGGGTGGGGTACTACCTCATGGAAGCCGAACTAGATCACATACGTGGGTGTCTAAGTCCCATCAGGGACCACCTACACTCCCCAACGGAGACCCACACTGCGACAGAGACACATGCCTTTGCACATTTCCAGTACTGAACCACACCCAGAGCCACGGGATAATCATCCACACCCCCACGCTGGACTGGCGTACGCCGGCCCAGTTCACTCCTCTTAAGTATTGAGTGGGGGACGGCAAAGCTACATGTGCAATGTCTCACCCGCTGCCTGCGGTGACATGGCTGCGTCCTCTGTACACGGCACAATGTAATGTTGTAGGGCCCGGGGCCCTAATGCATACATCATGAGCACACGGACACACTCAGACAGTTTGCTGAACTGGCTACGGCCACGTGCGCTCGACACCTTTATTGGCATGGTCACATGTACAGTGACGCATGTGCTGGATGTGTGTGGGGTGAGTGTAAGCCAGCCCTCATGGAGTCGTTGATGCTGGCAACAACTTGAACAGTGATCACAATTAAAGCGGAAACAGAAAACACCAGCATAACAGAAACAACTGTGAAGCATCATGGTGGTAGCCGGAGAAAGTACAGTGTTCACCCAACATGCAAGCAGAATGGTCCATGATTTGTGGTGCACTGAGTCAGTGGCACCTGAAGAGCTGAGCAGGGTATCAAGCTGATGATGGCACCCACGACAGGTGTGAGCAACTCTGATAATCTGGCAGTAAGACACTTCCGACTCTGGCACCTGTTGTTTGGAGTTGGTCCTGGCGGTGGTGGCGTGTGCATCCTGCGGTGATGCGACGTCCGGGCAGGTCAGGACTCGATTTGATGTGTGAGCCCAGGTGGACCGCAGTTGAGGCCGGAGGCAGCGGACAGCGCAGGGCCACAGACACATGGCCTTGATGACCCCCAGTCCATCGACCCAGAGGCCATCCAATATGCTATCAGACAGGGGCCATGACTTGAGCTGCACAGAGTTAGTGGCCCCGGATGCACTGCGGCCGGCACAGGCACACCGCCACGGGACGGTGACTTGCGGTGCACTGAGATAGGGCCACACTAGGTGAGCGGGTCCTCGTCGATGTCGAAGGTGAATGTAGCGGAGGTTTGCGGGGGACAGTGGAAGGTGTCCTCCAGGGCATGATGCAGAGGGCAGAAGCCGGCCGGAAGCAGCAAATGGAGGAGTGGAATGCTACAGCCTCGTTTTTGCCACAAAGTCAGTATCACCGACATGATGATGAAGACAACCCCCAGTCCATAGACTCAGTCGCCACCAAAGTTCAACCAGAAAGTGTCCCTGGATGTCGGGGAACAGACTTAGTGGCACCGGAGCTGAAAGGGGATGCAGTCTGCGATGAGGCCAGTACAATGATATCAAGTCTGCCATAAATGAATCATGACTGAATTCCCAATGTGTGACCTACTCGACCGCAGTGTAGGCCGAAGGCGTAGTCATCAAGGGCCCACAGTCACGTGTGGTTGGGATGCAATGCACATACTTTGTGTCACCACATCAAAGGGAGTATAGTGATTTAAACTCTGCATTGATATGTGTACTCGGCCATTGTGTAATCAAGACTCAGTTCCAAATGTGTGACCTACTTGACCGCAGTGTAGGCCCAAGGCAGCGGTCAGCAGGGGCCCACAGCCACGTGTCGTTGGCCCGCGATGCACAGAGTTAGTGACACCAGAGCAGTTGTCGGCAGTGTTCGATCACCTCCGTAACGATGATCCTTTTCTCCTCCGGACTGAACCGCGTCTTCCTCTTACTCGTCTCCTTGCGTACAATGATATGAACTCCGCCATGCAGAAATCAAGACTCAGTTCCACATGGGTGACCTATTCGACCGCAGTGTAGGCCGAAAGCAGTAGTCAGCAAGGGACCACAGACAGGTGTAGTTCGAATGCTATGCACAGAGTTGGTGGCAGCACATCGAAGGGAGTACAGTGATATAAACTCAGCCATAAAGTGTGTACTCTGCCATTGCATAATCAAGACTCCGTTCCAAATGTGTGACCTACTTGACCGTAGTGTAGGCCGGAGGCAGCGGTAGAGTACGTCTACGAGAAAGGAGTAAAGCGGGCCTGTGTCGCGGAGGCCGTGATGGTCTGAGGAGGCTGCCAAGGTCGCGGGCTTCGGGCTTGGAGCTTGCGCCAGCACGTGGTGGGCCCTCTTTGACACACGCCGGTGTCGGCAGTTGAGCAGTGAGGCCTGGCTGCGCAGGGGCAGGCATGACGGGTTTGGGGACCAGCGGCATGGGGTGCAGCAGGCGCACAGGATCGCAGGCCACACCGCTCACGGCGACGGCGTCGGCCTCGTGGCGGGGTGGGAGGCGCCGCCGTGGCAGACACGTTGGGCATTCCGGAAGAGAACCACGCCCAGAGCTACGTGCTTTTTATTCACACCCCTAGGCTGGCCTGGCCGCACACGCTTACAGGGGGGGGACGTCACAAGCTACATTTCCGCGATCTTCCCCACTGGCTGGGGTGACATGGTTGCATCCACTGTCCACTACACTCCAAACACCAGCAGTGCATGTAGACATGGATATGTCTGTGGTCTGCATACTGCAGTCTGTCCAGCACATCTCCGCCACACTTGGCATTGTGTACATTCTCATTCATGGGTCACTTGCCTCCTTCGCACATGCCTGGTTCCCACCTCTCCCTACATTCCGCTATTGTGTGGCTGAGGTGCCATGCCGTTGATGGCTCATGTACATGGCTAACCAAGGTTGCCACAGTAGGTTGTGCTGTCGTGTCTGGTGGGTGGGCATGTTGTTTGGCATGTTGTATGTGATTTTGTGACGTGTGCAGTGCCAGAGTTGTGAGTTGCATGATTGTGGAGTTGAGGTGTGTGGTGTGTTCATTTGGTACTTGCCCACGAGCAGTGCTTTCCCATAGGTCCACTATTGCCTGCACGTTGATGGAATGCGTGTGCTTTCTGTTGCGGTAATTGTGTGCAGTGTCGGCAGGGGGCACAAGTAGGACATGTGTGCAGTCGATTGCCCCCAACACGTGCGGGAATCCAGCTATGGCGTACAGTCCTTGCTTGGTCTCCAGCTGTTCCTGCGCATTGTGGGGGACGTATAGGTACTGGGGTACCTAGCTGATGATGGCATCCAGGACAGGTGTGAGGAACTTGGATGGGGCTGGCTGTGAGACTCCTCCGACTCTGGCGGTTGTTGGTTGGGAGGTACCAGAGGCCAACAGGTGCAGCACAGCCAGCAGCTTTGTCTGCGGAGGGATGTTGGTTGTCCGCCGTGTTGGTACCGTCAGCCTGTGGGCAATGATGTTCAGGATGCGGAGGATGGTTGTCCTTTTGAGCCTGTAGTGGGCATTGACATTGTCTGGTGTTAGGTCTGTGAGGCTGGTGCATTTCCTGAAGGTCCACTGTCTTTGTCTGCGCTGCCTCTGTGGTGGTCTGAGGGAGGGTCCGGGGGGGGGCGGTCCTGGGGGGTGGTGGCGGTGGGTGTTGTTGCCCACTCGGGGCTCCAGGATCCATGATGAGTGGCTCCATGGCATCTGTTGTTCTTCATGTGTGGCTCTGGGCTGGGCTCCCTTTGATGGTGCAGGTTGTCGTCCGACTTTACACCAGGTCAGAGCAGGTGTTAATTTCCTGCTGCTAACGCGCCTTATCGCCTGTTTTGTGGTCTTATCGCCGATGTGGCTGGTCATTGAGAATGTTGAGGTGTGGTGTTGTCACAGATTTTTGCTCGGGAACGCCTACTCTGCATCTCATTAGCGATAGTTGCCGGGGTCATCTGTGGCAATGTTTTTTGCGGATGCTTTCGCAAGTAAACTGGTGGTATCAGCTGTTAGCACCAGCTTGTGAATCGGGCGATAAATTTATCGCGACTTTGGCTGCGATAAAGTGCCGATAACTCTGTGATAGCTCCTTGAGAATATGCCCCCTAGAGTCAAGTGTGAAAGAGGTGCACTGAACTCCCAGTTTCCAGAGCCATAGTAGGATAGACCCCACGATAACACAGATGAATGTAGCCAACCACCACGTTTGAGGCCCATTAGCTCTTGTGTACACTGTGGCCCCCCAAACATTGTCTAACACTATGGGATTAAGCCCAGGAAGAACAGGCTGACTCTGACCTTGATTTGTTGTATCTCAATGGTAAGGAGCCTGGATGAGGCAGGCGAGAGTTTGCCTTGATTCCATGCAGCTGAATAATAACACCTGTCTGGAACCTGGATCTTACATAACATGTATAACATGACATGTATTTGTAAAGCAAACATTCACCCCTTGGGATATCTTGCCACTAAATAACAGATGTGTATTATTACACAACTAGATGGTACTCTTTTTATCCTCTTTGGAAGAATAATGGGTGTTAGGGACCCACAAAGATTTAAAGATGTGACTATTAGATCAAACACAGATTCCTAGCATGGATGCATTAGTCTACTGAGCCACGGGAACCGGTTTGGATGATAACATGCATGACAGGGACAGACTGTCTGAGATTTGCGCCTGTTGGATCTTAATAGTAACACACTCAGGACAAACAGGCTTTCTGAGTTACATATATCTGAATGGCTGGAATTAACATGCTAGTTGGGCCCTGACTTAGGTGTTTCTACATTCACCTCCTCGTTCGACCTCACCGTTACAGGCCAGTTCAAAGGTTAACTGTGACAAGGAGGTTGTTGACTCAGAGTGATGAAGATTACCAGTATGTAACCAGCCATTTCTGTGAAGTACCCTACAGCAAGACCCGAGCTTCCCTATATCTGTATGGTAACATGTGTGGGATGGACATCTCCCTGGCCCTGGATTTCCAATCAACGAGGCAGACCGTTTGATGGCCTGGAATTGGTACATCTGTCTGGTTACATGCCGGAGAGGGCAAGCTATCTAGGCTGCATTTATGTACCTTATTTATGTAACTTGCCTGGGAGTTGAGGGACAGACTGTGCGGATCCAGGGTTAACTGTATTTGTATAGTAACATCTGTGGGGACGGGCTGTCTGTGACCTGAAGTCACTGTATCTGTATAGTAAGATGCCTGCAAAGACAGGCTGTCTGTGGCCTGAAGTCACTGTACATGTATAGTAATATGCCTGCGAGGACAGACCGTCTGTTACCCGGCGTCAATGTACATGTATAGTAAGATGGCTGCGAGAACAGACCGTCTGTGACCCGGAGTAAATGTACATGTAAAGTAATATGCCTTCAAGGACAGACCGCACGTGACCCAGAGTCATAGTACAAGTATAGTAAGATGCCTTGGAGGACAGACCATCTGTGACCCAGAGTCACTGTACATGTGTAGTAAGATGCCTTGGAGGACAGACCATCCGTGACCCGGAGTCACTGTACATGTATAGTAAGATGCCTGCAAGGACAGACCGTCTGTGACCCAGACTCACTGTACATGTATAGTAAGAGGCCTGCGAGGGCAAACCATCCGTGACCCAGAGTCACTGTACATGTATAGTAAGATGCCTTGGAGGACAGACCGTCCATGACCCGGAGTCACTGTACATGTATAGTAAGATGCCTGCAAGGACAGACCGTCTGTGACCTGGACTTACTGTGAATGTACAGTAAGATGCCTGCGAGAACAGACCGTCTGTGAACTGGACTTATTGTACATGTATAATAAGATGCCTGCAAGGACAGACCATCCGTGACCCGGAGTCACCGTACATGTATAGTAAGATGCCTGCGTGGACAGACCATCCGTGACCCGGAGTCACTGTACATGTATAGTAAGATGCCTGCAAGGACAGACCGTCTGTGACCTGGACTTATTGTACATGTATAATAAGATGCCTGCAAGGACAGACCATCAGTGACCCGGAGTCACCGTACATGTATAGTAAGATGCCTGCGTGGACAGACCATCCGTGACCCGGACTCACTGTACTTGTATAGTGAGATAAGGGCGAAGACTTAAGGCAACTAACTATTCAATCGTCAGTACAGTATTTGCAACATTCAATGAAAGAACCAAGGAATACTTTTTTATCAAAAATACAGAAACTTTATTTTATTATTACAAATATATGCATATTGCTAGAAAAAAATCATTCATGCTGGCTCACTCATGTCTGCATACATCCATCACTTCCAACCTTTCATATAAAAACATAATGTACACATGCCATCATCTGATAGTTCATATTTTTTGTAATAGGAGTCAAACTATTTTGCTCCAACAATGGTTGGATGATTCGATACAAATTCAAAGCAAACTTTAAAAAGCTCCAAAGATTTTCATTAGAACACACGGTGTGGCACAAACTCGGTTGACTTTGATGGTTTCTACGCGCGTTTCGGCACACAAAGTGCCTTCTTCAGGAAAAGGGCCACCACTTTGGAAACTTGATATCTGTAAATATAAAGACCAATATATATGGTTCTTTCAGACAGGATAATGTAACATATTAATGAAGGACCAAAATATATACTCCAATTTACATTTGTTTGCAGTAAAGAATAGATATAGACCCGTTTCACCAGTGAAAAAAAAGATTAGAAAAAACAAAATTGAAAAAGAGCAAACTATCCGATGTGCTCATATGAACCCTAAAGACAAGAGAGAGTGCTCCAGTAGGAATACATAAACATGCTCGTGAGATAAAAAAAGAGAGAGAGACCACCCAAGCGTCCACAATATTACTAATGTACTGTGATTGATTATTGGGTAAAATTATTTGAGAATGTCCATGAGCCTAAAGATGACTAGGAAACAGCTAGGTGAGGCCTAAAAATAGAATTGGACTGTTACCCTGTATTCTGCAACGATAGATGTAGACGATGCCTGATGTCAATTGAATATCAATGGAGATACACGGTCCACGTATATACTGTAGGAATAATAAATCCTTACTTAAGTAATTGTGTCCAGCGTATCACTTTAAGAAATAGTTAAATTCGACTTTATGTGGGCCAAAACCATATATGTACCTTAAGTTGATATGAAGTAAACTTTAAAATAATGCACGAAAGTTTTTCAATTGAAACGCCGTCCGTAAAATCCAGGCGAAAAAACTGTGAGCGATAGCTAAAGAAATAAAGAGACACCTATTATCTTTTGCAAACATGCTGAACAACAAGAAGTTGACACTATGTTTATCAAGTTTTAATGACTGATGCCTTTATTTAAAAGCTACAGATGTAAATGGGATAAGTGGGATAAGAGAGTCTCTTCATTTGAAAGAAAATCGAGATACTAAAGAGCTACCCGGACCTATAGTAAATAATGCTGCACCATAATGTAGGGGCACGTAAATATACACAATGTATATTGGCCAGATGGTAATCTCCATAAAGTTAATTGATAACGTATAAAACATCAAGGTGCCTGAAATGGGTAACGTCCCCAATATAATGGTTCGTAATGCTTGTTCAAAATGGATAACCGCTGTGCGTGAACCCTGCCATACTTACATCTCGCTACACATAAGGAGGGGCCACACAATGGCGGATCAAATGGATGTATCCGTATTTCTGAAATAGAAAAGCGGTATCGCTGAGGGGTATAACTACATCCAGGGCTTTAAGTGGGCTGGGTCTGTCTGGGTCTGAGCACCGGCAGTTATTTTCACGGGGCCTCAAAACGGGTCTCTATCGGGCTCTATTTTCGGGCCTCGCAAAGGTAGTCCGTTTTCTTTTTTTAGGTCTCGGCTTTATTAAGAAGCGAAGCCGAAGCGCATACCTAGCTCATGCCTCTTCCAGTTTTTAGCCCTGCCCAAGCGACCGCCCCGACTATTATTGAATTTACGCAGAGGTAATTGAATACATGGTTTTGGGACTACTTTTTTTAAAATCTCGAGCCCGCAGCGACCTCTACCACTGACCCCCACCCCGGCTAAGCCAGCCGCATTCTTAACATCCTCACAAAATCGGAGCGTCCCTTCAGAAATACTGCACATTCCGAACACAAAACATCTTGCTCCATCAGTCACGCGGGAGCTACGCAATGGGAGTCGGAAATGTGGTAGGAGAGGTGGGCGAGCCTGAGAAATAATTTGAAGAGCGGTGCCTGGCTTGGCTCTAAGAGCCAAAGCATGAGCTGAGGCAGCAAAAATCATCACGTTAATCTCTCAGCGAGCTCTCATTCCGCCGTATGTCCAGGGCTCGAGTCGGGGGTACATGCGGGTGGACGGCGTCCACCCACTCTTTTCACAGGGTGGACGCCGTCCACCCTGCCAAAGATCGAGTCGCACTCTAAAATATGCTGAACTCGTCCTGGTGTAAGTTTGAGACACCAGGATTCATTCAGCAGCGCCCGCTCGTTATCTGCTTTCCTTCCAAGCAGCAACGTGCAGACAGGGGAGGGGTTTTTGTTATTTGAGACTCCAGCTGGGCCATAACAAAGGCCGAACTTAAGGGCCCATTTGGCCTTCTTTGTCCGAGTATCCAGGCTGGGGGCTGCCTGTAGCCTCACACCACTGGCGTAACGAAACTTGAGGGGGCCTCCCTGCAAGGCACGTGGAGGGGCCCCCTCCGGGCTCAATCAGGAGCTCTGCAGCTAGAGTGCTGTGCTGAGGGGCCCCCCTGGAGCTTAGGGCCCCCCCCGCACAGCGGGGGCGGCGGGGGGGGGCCTGTGTTACGCCCCTGCCTCACACCTAGATGTAAATGCAGAGGAAGGGAAACAAAAGCAGCAGCTTGTTAACACTTCAAAGGCACATAAGATAGGCACGATTTTGACTTTGTTCGGACCCCCATATATAGTAGATATTCATGCACTGTAAGAATGTCAGATGCATTACTCTCTCCCAGTGCAAAATAACAATTTAAATACCAGTATTTTTTATGTTTTTACAGCGCTATTCAACCCAATGTAGGGTGCCAGATCACTTTACAGCAAACATACATATTATATTGTCAATAAATCACACAAGTTTTTAAATCATTGTACAGGATGTGTTACATAAGACAGTGAGGGTTACTGGGTGTAGGAGTCACATATCCTTCATAGCTCACTGTCCTATACTAGAAAGATTACAATCAATGCAACTGCATGTAACAAAAGGATCTCTGTGTTCAAAGCAGTAACCTACTTACCCATCTACATAAAATAAAATCTGCCATCTGCATGTTACATAATGTGCTTTGCAGGAGGCGCATTAACCCTGTATGCTACATTAAGTCAAAACTAGGACTAGACAAAAAAGATCTTTCCATCAAATCTGTTAACCACCAGGCAGCTAAAGCAATCACATCTACATGGAAATGTGCTGCACATGGAATATTACGCCTGGTGGGGTATGCTGGCAGCAGAGTTAGTTTGTCAAGCCTTGGGTAAAGGAACCTGTCACTTCCTGTGATGCCACTTCCTGTGATGCCACTTCCTGCGATGTCACTTCCTGCGATGTCACTTCCTGCAATGCCATGCGCGGTGATGTCACTTCCTGTGATACTACCTAACTTGGAGAGTCCCCCCACTTCTTTTTTTAGGACTTGTGCCCTGCGTATGTCCTATCTGCCTGGTCTTTCTTGCTCTTTTCTTCTCTTGCTATCTTTGTCTTCCTCTGTTTCTCTCTCTCACTCACTCCTCTCCGTCTCCAATATTTCTATTTGCTCATAACTAGATGCGCAAGGTGACCGGTCTGAGCCAGAGAAATAACTGAGCAGGCTGAGCGCCTGCTGCTGTGCCTGTCTGAAGGTGCTTGGCCCGAATCTCTGCACGCCGAGCCTTTCATTCATGTGACGCTCGTAACAAGTAATGGAGCCATGGGGTCTCTCCTGATCCTTACACCAACGATACCCAACTGCAGAATGGAGTGTTGGGGAGCAGGGCAGTTAGACCAGCTCGCTGGAAGTCTCACGGTGCGTCATTTCCCGTGTGCCCAAGATCAGATTAATAACACTGCCTTCCGAAAGTAACGACCCTCTTTCCTGATCCAATATTTTAATCGTAATATAATGTCTTGACAGCCTCGTGTAGGGGGCTCAGCCGCTATTTCAAGCCATGCTTGTTGTTTGCATACATAGCACCTTCGCTGCCCTTATTCTGCCTCGCAGCGCTCGGCAGACACATGAGGGAGTGGAGAGAAGGCCATCAGAGTAACAGAGAAAACAAGCATTTGCAATGCAATCGGTCTCGCCTTTGGGACCTTATATGTATTTAGCAATGCAGCACATTAGCCTGGGTGCTGAAACATCTACTGTTCTTTAACATGGAGAGAAAGTAAGCACCAAACTGTGTGACAAGCCAGGTATGAGAACACATGGCGAGAAATATTGCCTTTCAGCGGGAAATGGTATATTCCAAAGCTCTGTTTTTAATATAAAATCAGGGACTTCGGTGGTCATATCCCTGAAAATACAAGCATTGAAAAAATATATTATTGTCTACTGGTGCTTGTGGAAGACAATTTCTATGGACTGGAATCTAGAGAATGCTAAAGTGATTTTGGTATTATACTGACCTCTGCTGGTCGTTTTCTATCAAGAAAGTTAAATGGAGGCAGTTGCCAGAAAAATAAAAAAGAAAGTCCCTCAGCAGAAAGCAATTCTGGTATTTTACTGACCTCTACTGGTCGTTTTTTATCTAGACAGTTAAATAGAGGCAGTTGAACAAGCAGAAAGCAATTCTGGTATTTTATTGACCTCTACTGGTCGTTTTCTATCAAGACAGTTAAATAGAGGCAGTTGAACAGAAAAAAAAAGTCCCTAAGCGGAAGCAGAGAAGTCCTAGGGCTGATCTCCAGAGCCCACAAAGTACATATAAGTATATAGTAAAGTATATGCAAGAGGTCTCGAATGCTCGACCTAAAAAGGGATAGAAGGTACAGTGACGAGGGAGGAAGGTTAATTGTGATATATATATATGTTTGTTGCTTGTATAGTGCCTACGGCCACTTCAAAGTGCTATGGGGAAACAGATGGGATATTAGAATAAACGCATGGGCACTGAGAGCAGGAGTGGCAATGGAGGATAGAACCAGGAGTAAACATGAAGGTATGGAGTACTTTCGCAAGGATAAAATGAACTAAGATAATTGCACGCGCAATATTTTTATGAAAAAGGAGGCCCAAGCAACTGTTCTAACTACTATTGAACTTACACAGTTGTAATTGTGTTGATGGTTTCGGGACTACTTTTAAAAAATATATATATATATATTTTATTGATCGATCAAAAATAAGATCATTCACATCTTAAATACAGTACATAAACAGTAAAATCAGTAAAAATGCGCCAATGTAAAAACCATTAAAAAGTTATACAGTACAGTAAGACAAACTCTAATTCATTCATAGTCAATATACATACGTCTAAAAAATACCACTGGACCTGATTAAGATTACATTAACAATACTACGACACAAGAACAAATTTGCCCATTTTTGACCTTTTCCACCACGCAAACATTAGGAACCTCGAAACAGCAAATACTAACCAGCTTGTGGTGTCTGATTTAAATATTCGTATAGCTTCCAAAGGACAATTAAAAGATAAAGTGCGACATACAGGGGCCAGCCAGGTTTTCCTAAGTTCAGCGTAAAAGGGACAGCAGAAAAAAAGACGCTCAATAGTCTCAGGGAAGATGTGGCATAAAGGACACAGTGGATTGACAGACAAGTTTTCCCATGAGCTCTTCTTTGCATTCAAAGGAAGGGTTCCATATCTGAATTGAACATACAAAGCACGCGCCTGGGGCGGTTCAATATCATCCAGAAACCCTTCAAAAGCAAATACTCCTTTAACATTTAAAAACCCCGCAGTCAAAGTGCCATGTGCAAAACGGTCAAGCCTTTCTGAGAACATTAGTTCCCAAAACCTTTTTTTAACAAGAGGGACCGTACGTTTGGTCATGGACCCAGGGTCCACCCAGAATTGCACCATCCCAATTTTTGTAAACCAGACCTTGATCTTACTTAACCACTTGATGCGGCCTGTTTGGTTATGCAAGGCTATCAACTCAGCCAAAGCCTCCCTCAGGGGCACCTGAGTTTTACTTGTCCACACCCTAATCCAATACAAAAGTGACCTTAGGATGGCATAATGATCTATAGGTTTTAGGCCACGATCTAGTCTAAGTGGCAAGAGTGGTGTATTCACTTGGAGGTTCATGATGGCTCTGATGAATTTATTTTCAGCACGAGTTAGGTCTGTTAAGTTTTCCAGCCCCCACAACTCAGCCCCGTACAGGGCCGCACCTAGGCCCTTAGCCCTGTGAATTTCAATAATGGGAGAAATTGGCCGATAAGGGGAAGCCCTAGCCCTCTGCACTATAGCACAATCAACATGCTGGAGGGTCGCAATACTCTTTTCTAACTGTGGTGTCCATACCAACCTATCGTTGATACGGATACCCAGATAATCAAAGGAACTAACCTGCTCCAAACTTTGCTGCCCAGGGTAAGTCTTCTCTTGTTTGATTTATATGGATTAAAAATCATATATTTAGTTTTCAAACCATTTATTTCTAAACCCTTATCTTTACAAACTAAGGCAAATTTATTTAAAAGATTTTGAATGCCGCGGGGTGTTCGGGCAATAAGCAGTGTATCATCAGCGAAAAGCAGACAAGGCACTACGTTGCCAGCCATTTTTGGGGGATCGCCTCCGCAATTAAAAAGTTCTCCTATTAGACCATTAATGTAAAGGATAAACAATGTAGGGGCAAGGACGCAACCTTGACGAACACCCTTCTGAACGGCTATGGCGTTAGTCAGGCTGCCTTCAACATTCCACCTGACCCTAGCAAAGGTGTCTTGATGTAGCCTAAAAAGAATTCTGAGCAGATAGGCTGGTAATCCTAATGTACTCAGCGCAAGCCAAAGTTGGGACCGGTCAATGGAATCGAAGGCAGTCTTTAAATCCACGAACACTACATATAGGTGACCTCCTCTGATTGTAACCTCTTTCCATATTAACAGGAGGAACCTGGTGGTGCTAGTTGCGGCCCTAAATCCTGCCTGTAAGTTGGACAAAACATTATTTTCCTCTATCCAGTTTTGAATTCTGGTCAAAATGATTTTACAGAAGATTTTTTGCGATACGTCAATAAGACTAATGGGCCTGTAGTTCCCCGGCGACCCTTTATCGCCCTTTTTATGAATGGGAATGATTTCGGCACCCCGCCAGGTCTCCGGAATAGCACCCCCCTGTAAAATAGTATTATAGACTTTTTGTAGCAGCGGACCCCATACAGTCGGTTCAGCCCCAAATAGATCTCCCGGAAGCTTGTCGAGACCCGGTGCCTTGCCACTCTGCACGGAATTTATGGCCATAATTGTTTTTGCAAGAGTAATATTTCCAACATCAACTACTACCTGTTCACAAAGATTCCTGTTTAAGGCTGGAACGAACAACGGCCCATGATCTGCAAACAGTGCCCCAAAATATTCTTCCCATACATGGGGCTGAATGTGAAAATCAGTTTGTGTCACCAAGTTTGGTGACCCCTTTGCCAATAAATGCCAAAAATATTGACTATTCTTATGTTTAGCGGCTTCTAAAAGCAATTTCCAATTTTCGCACTCCCAGTCCCTTTTTGCTTTATTTTGGGCCAGTTTATATAACCTCCTACTGTTTGTAATTCCTGCAGGAGATTTCGATTTTATCATCACCATTAGCTCATCCTAGCTTTTTGCAAGCATCGTAGAACCAGGGTGCTGTTTGCTGCTTTACTCTATTACTTTGTTTATAAAAGAATGGTTTTATACTTGTAGTTAATTCCTGGAAGATACTTATAACAGCCTCTGACCCAGTGGTAAGAGTACTTAGGTCTATAAGAGACCGCTCCACCACAGAATATATTTGGGGGAGAGAGTTGGAATCAGCTAAAATCATTGGCCATTTAACTCTCCTATTGTTGTTATTTGTAATAACCTGTGTGGACTCAAGCCTAGGGAGCCTATGCTGGGTAGCTAATCCCGTCATCGTAAGCGCCAAAGCATTGTGGTCACTATCTTCCCGAGCTATAATGACCATATCCTTGACAAAGGGCCAGAGATCTAAGTCGACAAGGATATAGTCAATCCGTGTTTTAGATGCCCCCTCTTAAATATGTGACCAGCTCCTCTATCAGAGTCTGTTCGACCATTACAGGCTCTGACTCCATGGGCAATAGTAAACGATAGTACTTGTTGCCCCACCCTTGTATTTTTCTTGATAGGTGGGATCTGGAGTTTCGCAATCCCCCTAGCTTTATCCCCTTCCAAGATAAGATCCTGAATAGTTCACCGGTTCAAAGGTCGTATTAAAATCTCCGGCGACAATCAAACGGTGATTTCCCGTGGCCGAATCAAGATAGTTGGCCAGCGTTGTTACTGTCCCTGAGGGTCTATGCGGGCTGTCAAACCGATTGCATATGTTGAAAAGTATAATTTTTACAGTCCCCTTACCTAAGGACAGTTCCAACTCTCATTTTATTACTCAGCAGCCTTAAATTAACATTATACTCAAAGACTACAAATCCCATGAGTCTTTGCAACAATTAATAGAACCACCATGAAAAATGTCCCATATAAACGGCATCAAGAAACAGCACTTCCTCTTTCTTTGTGCGAAACATCCTGATCCAGGCATTTCTTTTAGAAGTCTTGCTTTTGCTCTGATCCGGTCCGGCCGCACGCAGAGCTCTCCCCGCTGTCTCGAGGCCGAATGCAAAAGGCACATGGCGCGATCCTCCTTCCACCCGGCTCCCATCCTCATGGGGCATCGGCTACACATACTTTTTGTCCCCCTTCTATCCAGCTCCCATCCTCATGGGGCATCGGCTACACATACTTTTTGTCCCCCCTTCTATCCAGCTCCCATCCTAATGGGGCATCGTTTTTTTCGCGTGGACTTCTGGGTGAGGTTGCTTTTTTTTCAGAAAAAAATCACTGCTTCTTTATACGCTGTGCACAGCTTCAGGACCCTGCTGACTGCACAACATGACCCCGCCTTTGCTACCTCGTGTTCCGAGGGGGAGTTTAGGGCTTTTTGTCCTATGTCTCTCCTCCACCTTGCCCCCCACACTTTATCGGCTCTAGTTATTACATGCTGCGATGGCCCTCACAGACACATCTGCAGGCGCATTAAGTGCTCACTGGGGGAGATCCGTGCCAAACCTGCAGGTGATAGGTTCCAAGGGGCGCAGGACCAACTCAGCTGTTCATTCACTCAATTTGAAAACAAATGCTGAGCATTACTCAGGGCTCAGATACCCCGTTAGGTGCACCAGGAAGTAACATGCACAAGTGGCCTCAGATATGCCTGTTAGTTGCACATGAATGTAATATACAGAAGTGGTTGAGGATTACTCAGGTACATTATTACTGTGCTATAATGGTAAACTTGAAAGAGGCACATTTCCTGTTGACAAACTGGTGTGCTTTCTCCCCACCCATTGGGGCCTATCGCAGAGCATGCGTACAATACATAAATATTAGGAGGGTAGATAAGGTGGAGAAGTCTGTAGGTCACTATGTAGGAAAATCAGTTACTATAATTGTGGAGGTTGGAAGGCGATTCAGGACATATTTCTAAATGCAACTGTTCTGTTTAAAAGTAAACAATGCCTGAAGGTGTCACTCAGTCCTTTCTCAAATGTATCTTATTAAATGGCCATAACTAAATTGCTCCACTCATGGTAAAGTATTCTCAGTGCCACTTGTAAGACATTTCAATGCCACCTTTCTTGGCAGTGATAACACTTGAGTTAAAAACACCACAGACTTCCACATCACACCACATAATTCCACTCCACTACATGCCACTCCACAACACATAATATCACTCCACATAATTCTACTACACTCAATACCACATAATTACTAGCCACATAATTCCAATGCACACCATTTCACATATTTCCACTGCACATAACTCACTCAGCACCACACAATTCCAGCAACAAGTGAAGCGCAGAGCGAGGAACTAGTCTGCGTGATCCTGTCCCAGCCCTAACAGCACCAGGAAGTTAAAAGTTGAAATCGATCTCCTGTTACTACATTAAAGTAATACAAGCATATACTTGATTCCCAAAATTAATGAATTTGTGCCTTTATAAAACAAGCATTGGTAAATGCAAAAAAAAGGGAAAAAAAGTTGAAATCGACCTACTTTTGGGAAATCCTGCAATAGATTTCTAAGTAATGTAAATAATTTTTAGATATTTTTTAAAGGATTTGGTATTTTTATAGCTTATACTTAATAAATATACCTTTTTGCCTATTTTATTATCCTTTGCTGGATGCGACTTTATGATTTTCTTAAGCACACAATGCTAGTTATCTTGATTTAGACCACGCCCCCTACTTGGATAGGCCACACCCCTTTAAGAGGTTTGCCCTGCCCCTTTTAGAGCACCCCCAGTTTTTTTTCCCACTTAAAGCCCTGACTACATCCAACTTTAATAGAATGGCTGCTTAAGATCTCACGCACATTCTCCTATCCAAACTGCCCACTTACTTATTCTGTGGCTCAAAACTGCACGATAATGGGATCCTCCAGAAGATAGACGTCTTCTATGTGTCTGGAGTGGCGTTCACCGTTCACTTTTTAAATGGTCCGCGCAGCGTGATCACATGATACAATGTATCCTATTAAGCGTGACGGCTAAACGTCACTAAACTTTATTGCGCTTGGACAATTTCTAACTTAACATAGGCCTCATATATACAAGGCTCTGTTTTATTGAAAATGGGTGAAACAAACCGGGTTATAATGACTCCTAAAGCTAATTTTTAGATAAGGAGGAGGTGTGGACACGTTAACCTAGAGACGCGCGAAACACTCACGATTTTATCGATTAGTGGTGTAACTAATCCAAGCCATAAAATCACTTTATGGAAATTAGATGGCAACTTTATACATCTTTTGTGATTAAAAAAATGTTTAAGCTCATTAAACATTGCAGATGACCTGGATTATTCTAAATACTGGCATGGAGTCCTATGTCAGAGAGAATTATCCTCATTCAGATATGGCCCCTCTTAAGTACTTCAGATAATGTATATGTTAGCACAGATAATATACATCGCCAGAAGTAAATGAAAAGTAAGAAGAATAATGTTTTAGAATGGATTCAACTGGCATTGTAGCGTATCGTTGTGCCCAGGGAATTTCTTGGTTAAGGCCTCGTGTAACCGTATCTAGACTAAAGATCCAATAAACTTCTCTATTCTTCCTGATCCCTTCCGGATCAGATCATGATTTATGATTTATTTTCTCTAAAATCAGCCAGTCAATCTCTTCAGGGGCATGTCCCACTTCCAGATAGTGATTAACCAGAGGCGCCAATGTTTTTTTAGTACGAATAGCCGAACAATGTTCGGTTAGTCGTGTTGCTAGGGATCTGGATGTTTCACCTACGTATCCTAGTTTGCATGGGCATAAAAGAAGATAAACGATGTTCTTGGTCTTGCAATTTGTAAAAGATTTCAATGTCATCTTCTGGGAAATATGCATTAATGTCTTTGTTATGATGGCATTGTCACAAGCTTTACATTGTGAACATTTATTATTGCCAACAAGTGGATACAGTCCATCTATAGTGCTCTGGGTCAAAGATTTCTTTGTGTCCATACATGAATGGACTATCTGGGCTTTAAAATTTTTGTTGCGCCTATGTGCAAACATCGGGCACGACAACTTGTCATTCTCATCTGCATTGATGTTTAATATGTGCCAATTTGCACATATAATCTGACGAATTTTCTCGTTGAATGTGGAATGTCGCGTAACACATACCAACTTTGGCATAGCTTTAGGGGGGTGGTTGTCTAACAGATGATCTCTATCGTAAAAACGTGCCCGTTTGTACGCTTCACGTACTAACCTTCTAGGGTACCCTCTAGCTATGAAATTTGACTTCATCAGAGTGGATCTAGAGTCATAGTCCACTAAATTAGTGCAATTTTGCCTCAGACGGAGAAACTACCCAAAGGGGATACTTTCCTTCTGATTTTTGGGATGGTAACTATCGAAGTGTAGTAACGTATTTCTTGCTGTTGGCTTGATGTAGAGATCCACTACAGAGTATGGTTTTGATCTTTGATCTCTATATCAAGAAACTCGATACTGTTGTTGCTGATGTTAGCTGTAATTTTCAAGTTAGTGTCGCATAGATTAATCCATGCTAGAAATTCATTCAGCAAGTCTGGCTCTCCGCTCCAAATAAAGAAAATATCATCAATATAGCGTGCCCAATTATGAATAGATTCAAAAAAAGGGGCTATTTCGTTATATATGAAGATGTTTTCAAAGCGGGCCATGTAGATGTTTGCTATGGTGGGAGCACAGGAAGCTCCCAAACTCACTCCTTTTACTTGTCTGTAGAGGTTCCCGTTAAATTTGAAGGTATTCTCCTCTAGAACCACTTGAAGAATCTCATTGATGAAATTAGGCCAGCAGTCTATTTGGAAATGTTCTATAAACCAACGTACTGCTTTTAGAGCACCTGCCTGTGGTAGATTACTATAAAGAGACTCAATGTCTAGTGATACAAGAGTTTCTCTCAAGGCATCAAACGGGATACCCTCCACCGCTGTTATCATGGCCTTAGTGTGTCTAATGTGTGATGTCGTCTTGGGAATATGTGCACGTAAAATACAGTCAACATATTTAGAGATTGGTTTGGTCACAGAACCTATTGTCGTAGCAATGGGACGATATGGAGGGTCAGAGTTGTTTTTATGAATCTTTGGCACTCCATATATACTGGCCATTCTAGGACAGTCAATATTAAGGAAATCAAATTCTTTCTGACATATCGTGCCTTGTTCGAATGCTTTACTTGTTATGTTATGGATTTTCCTTTTCACTCTTGATGTAGGATCCATTTTAACGGGTAAATAATACACTGTATCGTTCAATAGTGCTTGCATTTTAAGAATGTATGTTTCTGTATCTAACACTACTATCCCTCCACCCTTATCACAATTTTTGATTGTTACATCAGTGTTATTTCTAAGATCAACTAATGCATGAAGTTCATTTTTATCAAGATTGGGTGGTGGACGAGATATGTTGGTGAAAGATGTTTTAAGACGCTTAAGAACTGTATTTTCAAAAATACTTACTTCAGGGCCAAGTTGGTCTAAAGTTGGAGTGAAAGTAGAGATTGGACGTAGCCCTGAACGATTCTCAGAATGCTAGTTAATTTCTGTGGTTTCTGAAAAGTATTTCTTCAAGCGTATTTTACGGAAAAAGGCCATAATATCCTGAAATAGTTCAAAGGTATTTATGCCTGTGTGTGGTACAAAAGAAAGCTCTTTAGATAAGAGCGCAATAGTGGATGGTTCCAAGGGTTGATCTGAAAGATTGAAGATGGGTATCTCCATTATGGTCTCCAATATTGAGCGTTCTGTGTCACCAAAAATTGCCGATTGTTCTGTGGGTAGTTGCCCTGATTGAAATTGCCCCGGTACCTTGGCTGATACCTCGGTCTGCAAGGTCCTCGGCGTGCTTGTCGTCTGCCTAAAAAAGGCTGCCCAGTGGGTTGATGTGATGGATAACTTACTCTATCTCCCTCAGAACTAAAATGATGGGAACTCCCTTCATTGTCTGAGTCAGTAGTATCTGAAAAAGTGGTCACTTTACGTGTGGATTGTTGATGTCCCATTACTTCTGATTCGTGATATTCCCCTTGATTATAGAAATGTTCATTTAAGTATGGCTAGGTCCTCTCTTTGGTGGTGAATCTAATATTTTTTTTTTACTTCTCTGTCTTTCTCTTTATTAGGTAATCTGAATAAGATGTTACCTCTCTATCTATGTCCTCTAGTTTTTTCTTGGCCTCTTCTAACGCATTGTTCTTGATTTTGTCCTCTAATGCTGATAATTCTACCATTAAAGTTTGAACAAGTTCCTTGGCCGTTTCTGTTGATCCAGCGCGATATTAGCAAACAGCATTCATACACCATATACTCACTTGGGGCCCATACATTCATACTACACTAATACTTACGCTGGGTGTCAGATGTACTCTTTTATCAAAATCCCTGCTACCAATTACCTTCTGATTGAAGAGTAATAACTTACCAATGGATCCTTTGCTAATTGGGAAGTTTAAAATGAGTGACATTCAATATAATACATAATTCTGAAATAACCACTGAATCAGGAAGTTTTAAAATGTTTATCTAAAGTTTTAGCAGAGCAAAATACAGAAAACACGGTACTTGATCAAAATACCCAAGAGAAAGCATAGGAACGAATTCTCTAATAAATGACAGTGTTTAAGAAAATATGAGAGGATAGAGACAGCAGCGCAACTAAAGGTTGCAGTATAGTTACCTAAATACGAGAACCAAGCCCCTTAGCCAAGGAGTTGGAAAGAATAGGACCCTGGAAGGATGAAGAGCAAAGACTTCTTCCAGGATCAGGACAGGACCAGTAACCTCTCTATAACGACTCCTGCGCCGTTCCCCTCTCTGGCACTCGACTTCTCCTCGATTCTCCCGTTCTAATGGACTCCGCCGCCCCCTCCTCCGGACCTCTTCTGGATAGGGATTCAGTCAGCAACCGATCAGCATGGCAGCCTGGAGCTCTTCTATTCTCTGCAGCATCACCTTCCTCCGACTTCGGGACCCTCTGTTCTCTTCTGCACCCCGTGGAATCTAGCTCTCCTGCTCTCCGTGGAATCTTCTGTTCTAACTAATTACTAATGCTATATTCTATTATACCCTTCTACGCCCATGTACCTCCCCTTAATGTTGCTAAAATATGGGACCACTACTTCTGATTGGACAGGGACAGGGGGTGGATTCTCGTACCATGTCAATTTTGGCCTAAATTGTGAAGCCTATTGTATTTAGCTTCCCGCCCCTTCAAATTAATACATTCACTTTATTTCCCACCCGTCTCACGACAAATGTTATACAATGTACAGGGGAAAAGTATCATTTTTGTCCTCCAGAAACATAAAGTACATCATCTTCGGCCAATGGGTCATGGCCTTGGGAGACGTCCAAGTTGACTTCACTTGGCAGGCACACAGGACACATGCGCAGAACCATCTGTCTCTCGAGTTTCAAGTCACCAACCCAGGCCCAAGTTTACGAATTACTAAAAGTGCAAGAAGAAAATATTAAAATCACAAATAAAATGTTTCACTGTATGCCCACTTTCCCTACTTTATTCCCATTTGATTTTAATACTTTCCTGCATTAGTAGCATTAAGAAAACGACAATTTAATAATGACATGAGAGCAAGCTTAAGCATGTGAAAACATTTAGCGGCCATTTTAATGCACACTGCGCAGAAGCAGAAGTTTCCCACCAAGCAAAGAAAGACGTCACACCATGTGATCAGGTTGCGACATGCGCAATGAAGTCCCGCGCTTTAGCGGCCATTTTGGTTTATAAACAAGCGTTATTCATTAGTAAAACACATAAGCAAGCTTCTGTCCCTCTCGTGTTTGTGAATGCAAATGTTAGTATTGACAATACAACTTTAATAATGTAATACTATGAGGAGGATTGCATACAAGCAAGTTTCATTTTTGAAACCTTGCTCCATCAATCCCCTCTCTGATGGCGTTTCTGAGCCATCAAAAACACTACCCTCAATCAGATGCCAACTTCTAGCAAATCGTTTCATTCTCATTTTTACTTTTTCTATTCTTACAGTCTCCTTTTAATTTCTTGTATAAATCACTTCTCCATTCTTCTAGTTCGATTTCATCTAGTTTTCTCTTCTTTCCTTTTCCTGTCACTTTATATGTTCCATTCTTTCTACAGCATTTGCACCATATTGTTATTGCCAAAATTATTATTGCTATCCCTGAGAAGGGTACTAATATTTGACCTATAAGTCCTTTTCCTACATTAGCAAACCAGGTTCCAATTGACGAGATACTATTTGTCAATCTTTCCCATACACTATCAACTTCCAGTGGTTTAAGTTCCTTCTCAAGTTTAGTTATATTCTGAATATACGTTCCAATTTCTGCACTCTTATCAGGAATATAAGTGCAACAATGTTTCGTCCTCAATAATTTACAGACTCCTCCCTCTTTTGCCAATAGAATGTCAAGAGCAAGTCGATTTTGCATCACCATAGATCTAATCGCAACCATTTCCGCATTAATCATTAGAAAACCTCCAGCAGTATCCGTTGATAAACGATCAACCACTGTAGACAATTTGCATATTTTCCTTGAGTTCAGAATTATTCCCACTGAAGGTATCAATGCACAAAATATATCACCTACAATTTCAGAAAAACTAGCTCTTTTACTACGTATTAATTCACTATTGTTTTCATTGCTCCCAGTGTTTCTTTTTACGTGGTATATTTTTGGAAAACCTATTCCAAAATAACAACTTCCATACCACCGTGCAGGAAGCCTAAAGTAAGCCTTATTCCTGCATACATAATAGATTCCTGGAAAAACTGAATCTGTTCCTCCTTTGAGTCCCCAACCTCCAAGAATTAAAAAATTGTGTTCACATTCACTGGTACCAATGAAAACATTGTTATAGTCAGTCTTTAACTTATGTAGACAAATTTTCCCTTTCTTTACGAAATCCAGAGCCATAGCAGCTTGAGCTTTGCCAGGTGTGTAACTCCCTTCTTTTTCTGCCCAAGGTGGCAAATGAGCCTTATGCTCTGAAGCTTTCTTTTGAAAATCATGTCTTCTATCTTCTACTAAATTCAGAAATATCTTTTCTTCTTCTAATAAAGAACATGTTAGATTGTGTCTATGTGCATGTGTTATGTCTATCGATTTCATTGTTAAGAAAAATTCACCCATGAACTGTGCGTCTTGACTACTAAGCACTGGGTTCATACTCTTGCGAATCGGAACCTCAGAAAATATCACATCTAAGTTTGAATAATAATACTGCAGTCTACCTGTTCTATAAAATAAGCTTGTTAATACACTACATGAGATGCCATATGTCAGTGGTAAGTGATGGTATGTTAATCCTTCTGCTACTGATTCAGGTAACTTCATACAGACATAACAATTACTAACTTCCATTGTGTCTACATACTGAAACAATAACTTTGTAAAAACATTTAAACTAGTGTCGTTATCAGTTATTTCATGATGAATTTCTGCCTCATCTTCTGCCATTAGTTCTACTCTATTGCCCTTCATGTTTGCTGTCCTCCCTTTAGTTTCATTATTAATCTTCTTATCTATTATCATAAGGTAAGGAACTGCTACAATCAGGACTAACTATACTATAAGCACCAATACTAGACTACATATGCAAATTGCACAGCATCTTCTACAACAATTTCGTTTTGGTTTCCCAGTAACTCTATCATCAGGCATTTTTCAACAAGGAAGATTGCTCTTCTTATCTCTTCTTCTTTTCTTTAGCTTATTCTTTTGCTTAGTCAGGGTGGTCTTGTTTCTTCTTCGTAAGTTAGTTCTGCACTTGTTCCTTCGCCACCACTGTCACTTGACTCTGAGCTTTCAAAATCTTCAAGAATAATATAAGTCCAGTCAGGACCCTTGAATTTGTTATTCACAAGTCTCAGTCTTTTACTTTTTCTTTTTCCTGACTTTTTCTCTTGTTCTGTTTGACTTGTCACTTCAGGTACTTGTTCTGGATCTTCACTTCTGGTTGTTATGTGGTACTTTACTCTTTTAATGACACTTGGCCAATGATCTCCTTTTCTTGTTTTCTTTGTTGGCACTGTTTCTCTGTTTTCCTCTTCAGAGATTTCGTTATTTTCACTCCTTAATACTGTTTTGTTTTCTTTGATTACTGCTTCTTCTGTTTGTTCTTTTTCAGGTCTGATTGGTTTCTCTGTAACAGCTCCACTGTGAGTTTCCAATAATTGACCTTGTTCTTTATTTATTTCTTCAAGTTCATTTTTATCGACCCCTTTTTCTTCGTTGTATTCTTCTTGATCTAACTGCTTCTGATCAGGGCTTATTGCACTGTGAACTTCTGCAGCCTGACCGGATTCTTCTAAACCTGTCTGTCCCTCTTCAAAGTTTATTAGATCTTCACTGTTTTGAGTCCAATTTTCTTTCCCTATCTGATTTTGTTCAAGATCTTTTACTGTCTTGTCTTCTTGATCCTGAACTGTTTCTTCTTCACCTATCTGATCTTCTTCAATTTCTTCCAATTTAGTTTGATTTCTCGTTCTGTGGTATACTTCAGGCACTTCTACCACTGGTATCCAATCCTGACTTGTGCTTGGTTGTTCTCCGTCAGCTTCTCTCGAACCTCTAGCCTGAGATTCCTCAGCTGGGCAACCTTCAGCTTCTTCAGTAATTGGCGTTGTCTGTAGATTCTCTTCTTCAGATTCTGGTACCTCTTTGTGTGGCTTATGTGAATCCAATTAGGAAATCTTGCACACTTCACTGCTGTATTGGTGGTCAATATGACTTGACAAGGTCTGCTCCACCTGGGTGATAGACACGTTTCTCTGGTGTGATTCTTCACTACCACCCAATCACCAGGATTCAGATCATGTTCTAGTTCAGGCTGCCTGGAAACTGCGTCTTCTCCAACCTGATGAGAGACAGAACGCACGAGGTCAGCCAATCCTTTGCAATAATCCAGAACCATATCATCAGATATATTTACTAATTTGTTTGTGGGAACATGTGTTTGTCTCATTGCTCTTCCCATCATTATTTCATGGGGGCTCAATCCTGTCGTTCTGTCAGGTATGCTTCTTATTCCCATCAAGACAAGTGGCAATGCGTCTGGCCACTCTAATGATGTTGATGCACACATTTTTCCCAATCTTGACTTTATAGTGCCATTCAATTGTTCAACCACTCCAGAAGCCTCTGGGTGATATGCACAGTGCAATTTCTGTTTGATTTGAAATGCTTCACAGATTATCTGGATCACTTCACTATTAAAGTGTTTTCCTCTATCTGATTCCAAAGATACTGGAAAACCAAATCTTGGTATGAGCTCTAGTAGCAACAGTTTTGCGACTGTAATGCTGTCATTTCTTCTAGTAGGGTAAGCCTCCACCCACTTGGAAAACAGGCACACTATGACTAGTACGTATTTCAGCCCTCTACATGGTGGTAACTGTATGAAGTCAAACTGGAGTCTTATAAATGGGCCTTCTGCCTTTCCAATCTTCCCAAACCCAATTATCGTTTTCCTGCCTGGATTGTGCATTTGGCAAGTTAGACATCTCTGGCAAAGACTCTCTGCAACAGCCCTGAATTTGGGATTGTACCAATTTTGTCTGAACATCCTAATCATTGCATCTCTCCCTATGTGTGTGTCTCCATGATGCATTCTAGCCATTTGTGAGAGTAAACAGTCTGGCATGACTGGTCTGCCATCTGCACTGATCCACACTTCATCATCTCCTCTTTGGGAACAACCCACTTTGATCCACAAATTTTTCTCACTTTCCTCAACCTCATCTTGCAATTTCTTAACTTCATTCCAAGTTTCTGGTGGCATATACAGCATAAGTTGGCAGCTGATTCCCATCCTTTCCACCCTCTTATTGACTGACGTTCTGGTTTTGGCACAATATTGAGCCACCAGGTCCGCATATCTGTTGCCGACTACCACCCAGTCATCTCCTGACTGGTGTGCGGCACATTTCACCACAGCCAATTCTTTTGGTGATTGTATTGCTTCAAGCAATTCCCTTACAAATTGTCAATTTTTAATGGGGGATCCTGAAGAAGTCATGAAATCCCTCTGCATCCACAGTTGGCCAAAATCATGCACAACCCCGTAACCATATTGCCTATCAGTAAATATAGTTACTCTCTGATTCCTCCCAATTTTGCAAGCTTTTATTAATGCAATCAATTCAGCTACTTGTGCAGATTTGACTCCTGGTAAATAGGATGCTTCGACTATTCCAGTTAATTCACATACTGCATAGGCAGCAGTCAGTTTACCATCTTCATGTCTTTGACATGATCCATCGACAAATAGCTCCCTGTCTGGCTTTTTAAGAGGCTGTTCCTCAATGTCTGGGCGTGGTTTTGTACATAATTCTGTAATCTGTACACAATCATGTTTATCTTCTTCGTCATCTTTATTTGTTTCGTGATATGGGTCTGGCAGTAAGGTTGCTGGATTTATTATCGTACATCTTACCATAGTCACATTTTCAGCACCCATTATTATTCTCTCATATTTAGTCAGCCGACTAGGAGTAAGATGCTGAGTTCGGGTTCTTGTCAACAGAATCACAACTGCATGTGGAACATACACTTTTACAGGGTGTCCCATCACAATTGACTCGCTTTGTTCAATGCTCAAACAAGTTGCTGCTACTGCTTTTAAGCATCCTGGCAACCCGGCTGCTACTGGGTCCAATGTAGCAGAAAAATACGCTATAGGACGTCTGTCTAGTCCATGTCTCTGAGTTAGGACAGAAAGTGCACAATTTTCTCTCTCTTGACAGAATAATGCGAATTCTCTTTTATAATCAGGCATGCCTAATGCAGGTGCTGAACAAAGGGCGTTTCTCAATTTTACAAAAGCTTCTACACTTTCATCCTTCCACTCAACAGGGTCCTTTGCTTTCTTTTTCGTCATGTTAATTAAGGGCTTAGCCATCATGGAAAAATTTGGTATCCATTGTCGACAGTCTCCTACTATTCCTAGGAACATTCGCACTTGTCTTTGGGTTACAGGCATTTGCATTCTCTTTACTAATTCTACTCTTTCAGAGGTTATTCTTCTTTTTCCCCTCTCAATTTGATGTCCCAGATATTTAACTGCTGTCCTGCAAAACTGTAACTTTTCAGGTGAGACTTTATGCCCTTCCTCAGCCAAAAGATTTAACAATGCTATGGAATCAACAACACAGTCTTCTCTGGTGGTCGATGCCACTAATAAGTCGTCGATATATTGAACTAAGACTGAGCTTCCTGGCATCACTAATTTTTCAAGGCACTTTTTCAGTATCTGGTTGAAGATGGAAGGACTTTCTGTGTACCCCTGAGGAACACGATTCCACACATATACTTTATTCTCAAATTTGAATGAGAAAAGATACTGGCTGTATGGATGCAATGGTATTGAAAAGAATGCTTGACACAAGTCAATTACTGTGAACCATCCTGCATTCCAAGGAATCTGGTATAGAATTACTGCAGGATTTGGTACTATGGGACAACATGGTTCTACAATCTTATTTATTTTCCTCAGGTCCTGAACAATCCTATATTTTCCACTAGGTTTCTTTAGCCCCATGATCGGTGAATTACATGGGCTACTCATTACTTCTTTTAGAATGTTTTGGTTTACCATTCGATTGATTTCTTCAATGACTCCTGCTTTTACTTCTGCACTCATTTTGTATTGTTTAGTATTTGGGAAAATCGCAACTTCTTTTACAGTAATTTGAACTGGATCTATTTTTGCCATAAGTCCTGCTTCTTTTCCGGTGAAATCCCATACTATTTGATTTACTGTACCTTTTAATTCTTCTGGCAACTCATCTTTTGTTATTAACGAAAACATTTAATCTATTTCTGTACCTTGTTTTGCAACCATAATTTTATATACATGGTCCTCATCTGGTGTCTGAACTGCCACACCATCTGGCGTGCAGAAAATTGTACAGTTCATTTTGCACAATAAGTCTCTACCTAATAAATTCACTGGGCTAGAATCGCACACTACAAATTGGTGCATTTCTCTGAAGTTTCCAATTTTAACTTCCATTGGTTCGGTAAGAGGTGTTCTAATTCTTTGATTAGCTACCCCCACTACTTGGATATCTTCACCAGAGAGAGGAAGGTCTGGGATGTCTGCTGATCTCACAGTAGACCTGGTAGCACCAGTGTCCAAAAGGAAAGTAATATCATTACCTTTCACATTCCCTTCAACATATGGACCAGACTGATCTACCTGTAAGGATGCGTCAAGTACGCACTCCTTCTTCCCCTCTCCTAGGCACCGTCATGAGTAGGAGTCAATGAAATTGTCCTGCAAAACAAATTGTGATGTCATATAATCATTCCTATCACTTCCTCCTGGGTATCCGATGTCTGTACCGTGCTTTGCTCTGCTTGCATTACCCTGAACAGGTGGAGGTGGCAACTGACTCTGGGGATTTACACCCTGCTGTGAGTCATTCTGCGTCTGTGGATTTAAGTTTTGATTTGGGCCATTATTATTTCGAATCTTTTTACACTCGTCCTTCCAATGCCCCAATTTTCCGCATCCATGACAAGGAAATTTCTTTTTAGCTTCTTCTCTACTCATTCGTCCTCTAAATTTTCCACCATTCCAAGTATCACCACTCGTTCCAGAATCTTTTACTGAATTTTCACTCGGATTTTCCAAATTAATTCCCTGCTTCTCTGCCATTTTCACTTGTGCCCACATCACTTTCTCCTGCAATTTCTTATGTCTATCCTCAATATCGTCTCCACAATATTTCGCATATTTCAAAATTTCATCTATGGGCTTTCCCTGCCAACACAGCATTTGTTGTTTCATCATCTGGCAAATCTCTGGCTTCAGATCGTAAACAAACCGATACACAAACTGACTCATGTTTTTGTCTCCAATGTCCTCAAATCCATTATACTGTTTAAACACCTGCAATAGGCCCTCATAGTAAGAATGTACTGTTTCACTGGCTTCTTGGGTGGTTCGATCTATTTTCAACATTACAAAAAGAGTATGCTGTTCCCCAGGGCGGACAATGTCATGAGAGGGGAATTCCCCTAGTCGGAACTAGAGTCCTCACACACCCAGCAAGCTAGGTGTCATGCTTCATCATCTGGACTTGCTCCTCGTCGGGTCGGCGCTGCAATACCCAACGGGCACCCGTAAAGGGGCTCTTTCGCGGAGATCTTTTGTTCCAGCCGTATGGTGCATGGGTGTGAGGGCCCTAGAAAAATATATATAGTGTAGATGTGATGTGGGTGGGTGATTTAAAAAGGTTGGATAATCCAAATGAAAATTCCTTTTTATTATTGAGGTGGTTATCCACCTTATTAAAAAACAGAGTGGCCGCTCTCTGGCTCTATGGTCCAGTGGAGCTAGCTCATCTCTCACAGTGTGGTCGACATGTTTCATGCATTTTGGTCACTATTGATCCATTGCACTTCAGAGTCGATCTATTTTCACCCAATCTGTTTCTTTCGGGGGTATTTTCCCTTTCAGGTATGTTATCACCTGCTGGTACTTTTTCATCACATCACTTGATGGAGCACCTGTCTTTGGCTCTCTGGGATATTTATCACTTGGCCAATCCACTGTGATCTTACAATCTGTCCATAAATCGGCAGGTACCACTATGTCAAACAGACCATCCAAATCCTTCAACAATACCTTTGACACCTTCACAAACCTTTCAACCTGCTTATACCATTCAATTGGCTTTTCCCTCAGCTTTGGAAAATCATTCGTAAATGATAAAATATCCTGTCTGCTCCATGGGACATGTACATATCCTCCTCCCGCAACTTCTCGCATTGGATACATTTGATCTGCTTTTCCTGCTTCCTTCATTACATATTCAGATGCTGTTCTACTTGTTCGTGCCTCTTCCTTTTTCTTGGCCCACCTAGATCTCCATTTATCTAGATCTCCCCATTTTTGTAAAACTAACATTAATTCTCTTATTTGTAGTCTTTTTCCAGAGGCATTCATATTTTCTAAATCTTTGTCTGAAAATTCTGCTCTATAAGGTTTCTGTAGTACTTTTGATCTCCCTATTTCGATTCCCATCTGTAGTGCTAGATTGGACAATTTTTCATGAAATAACCTCACATTTCTAGTGATACTCCTGCACAGGAACAATAATTCTTCTTCATCATAGGTATTCAAGCGTTCTACTCCTACATTTCCTGCTATTATTTCTTCTAATTCAACTTTCAATTTATGGATATCCAGTATTTTCGGAGGTGTGCACTGTT
The DNA here is from genome assembly GCA_963921515.1 of Calotriton arnoldi. NCBI lineage: Eukaryota > Metazoa > Chordata > Amphibia > Caudata > Salamandridae > Calotriton > Calotriton arnoldi. Next base: position 550,982 of record CAWUFW010001546.1, read on the forward strand.
TAACTGACCCTTGTACCCATCTTTCTAGATCTTGAGGTGTTACTATGGTGGCACTTTTTGCCCCTGATGAAGTTATTAAACTCACATCTTTTGAACACTCAGGTACCTCTTTTCTAGGAGTGCCCTTTACTGGACCTCTGATAGGCAAGTCCATGAGAGATATTGTGGAATCACAATCACTAAATTGATCTTCAATTATTATTGGAGTTTCATGTTGTGAAGGATTTACAGGAGTATTCATAGGAGTGGGTACAGGTATTAATGGAGGGCAGTTTCCTTGAGTACCATATAATGGAACTACTGGACCAATTGTTACAGGAATAGTCAATGAATCAGGATGTACTTTTATCTGAGTTATTTTCTGTACTAATTCTGCTCTGGTCTTTTCTAAAGCTTCCTTTTCTTTGTCATGAAGTATTCTAGTCGGGGTAAATTCATGCATCACCTTTGGTACCATTGGAGTTTGTGGTGGTGCACTAGGAGGGCATCCACTTGTCCCTTCCTGATATGGTGGGGGATTTCTTAACATTTCTTCCATAAACTCGTCTTCTGAATCCTCATTTCTCATTAAATGTTTTGTCTTTTCTGTACATTTGCCTCCTGATTTCTCTCCTTCTGTGAATAATGGATACAGTCCCTCTGTAATCATTGCCCTTCTCCATTGTTTCATCTGACCTTCTCTCGACTCACGTAAATATCTGGGATAAAATCCTGGGTAACTCCTATTACTTCTAGATCGGTCACGTTCAAACGCCTCAGTTTCCCACTCTTCTAAAGCTTCATATTGAGTTAATCTAGGTCTGGGTTCTAAGTCATTCATCCTTAATCTCAAATTTTGAAGAATTCGCCCATTGAACGTGCCATTTTCAGGAAATGCTAATACTCCATCATTTTTGGTGTATTCTATCCAATTCTCCATCCATACACAAGTATGATAACCTCTCTCCATCATCATGAATGATGCTGGCGTTTTAGCTGGTGGAATAATAATTCCTTCTCTAGTTTTTATTGGTTTGTCCTTTTAAAAAAATTCTTAATCTTTTGTAAGAATGACATTTTTCTTCTTTCTCCGTACATTCTATCTAATCTTCGGTGTACAAAATTATATTCTGCAAAACCTAGGAATCTCCTATCCGGACGAGTTCCTATTAAACTCGGATCGCGTTTTAACATGCAATCCTTTCTCCACTAAGAATTTCGCTTTTATTATTTCGACCAATCAAATGTCTGCTAACTTTTATTTCCGAACCAATCCTTGCGCGGCCTTTTGGTGACGTTTCTCTGTCAACCCCTCCTTTACAATCTGCTCTTTTCTGTCCTCGCTGGTTTAACCAATCCCAGCGCGGCACCTGTGACGTCAGTACTGCTCCTGACTACTGACCCCTCCTTTACAAGAGTCTTTCCACACCCACTGTTTCAACCTACCACAGCGCGGCGTTTTGTGACATCAGCTCCCTCTCCGGCAGCTGACCCCCCTTTACAAAAATGTACGCAAACTTATTTTCTCTATAAATTTTAATTACATTTTTCAGTAACAACATAAAACATTCGCTATCGTGCCAGTTTCCACTAATTTCGAAAAAGATAGTTTCTTCTCACACTTAGTAAAACTTTTCCGTTTACTAAAACATACACTACGAGTAAAACCCTTCCGCTTACTCTTCACACAAGCTCCAGAAGTACCTGTTACTTCTCCAATGTTACCCTTACTAGGTGATATAACATCAAATTTTTATCAGCGTACCCTTTTTGCTATTACTCACACGCATAGAGTCCCTAACAAGTACTTGAAGTCCTGCTTAACTTCTCAGTACTATTTCTGCCTGACAGATAACCTCACTGCAGTATGGCTTCCACTTGCCACCCACTATTCTTTTTACCTACCCCGGGGTATTCTGGACAACATAAAAACAAACTCAAAAATAAGCGGAATGTTAGTTCATAAAATACAAATAAATTCTCATTACCCAATTAACAAAGAGTAACAAAAACCGTCCTCTGCTTACCAGAAAACTGATCCAGCGCGATATTAGCAAACAGCATTCATACACCATATACTCACTTGGGCCCATACATTCATACTACACTAATACTTACGCTGGGTGTCAGATGTACTCTTTTATCAAAATCCCTGCTACCAATTACCTTCTGATTGAAGAGTAATAACTTACCAATGGATCCTTTGCTAATTGGGAAGTTTAAAATGAGTGACATTCAATATAATACATAATTCTGAAATAACCACTGAATCAGGAAGTTTTAAAATGTTTATCTAAAGTTTTAGCAGAGCAAAATACAGAAAACACGGTACTTGATCAAAATACCCAAGAGAAAGCATAGGAACGAATTCTCTAATAAATGACAGTGTTTAAGAAAATATGAGAGGATAGAGACAGCAGCGCAACTAAAGGTTGCAGTATAGTTACCTAAATACGAGAACCAAGCCCCTTAGCCAAGGAGTTGGAAAGAATAGGACCCTGGAAGGATGAAGAGCAAAGACTTCTTCCAGGATCAGGACAGGACCAGTGACCTCTCTATAACGACGCCTGCGCCGTTCCCCTCTCTGGCACTCGACTTCTCCTTGATTCTCCCGTTCTAATGGACTCCGCCGCCCCCTCCTTAGGACCTCTTCTGGATAGGGATTCAGTCAGCAACCGATCAGCATGGCAGCCTGGAGCTCTTCTATTCTCTGCAGCATCACCTTCCTCCGACTTCGGGATCCTCTGTTCTCTTCTGCACCCCGTGGAATCTAGCTCTCCTGCTCTCCGTGGAATCTTCTGTTCTAACTAATTACTAATGCTATATTCTATTATACCCTTCTACGCCCATGTACCTCCCCTTAATGTTGCTAAAATATGGGACCACTACTTCTGATTGGACAGGGACAGGGGGTGGATTCTCGTACCATGTCAATTTTGGCCTAAATTGTGAAGCCTATTGTATTTAGCTTCCGCCCCTTCAAATTAATACATTCACTTTATTTCCCACCCGTCTCACGACAAATGTTATACAATGTACAGGGGAAAAGTATCATTTTTGTCCTCCGGAAACATAAAGTACATCATCTTTGGCCAACGGGTCATGGCCTTGGGAGACGTCCAAGTTGACTTCACTTGGCAGGCACACAAGACACATGCGCAGAACCATCTGTCTCTCGAGTTTCAAGTCACCAACCCAGGCCCAAGTTTACAAATTACTAAAAGTGCAAGAAGAAAATATTAAAATCACAAATAAAATGTTTCACTGTATGCCCACTTTCCCTACTTTATTCCCATTTGATTTTAATACTATCCTGCATTAGTAGCATTTAGAAAACGACAATTTAATAATGACATGAGAGCAAGCTTAAGCATGTGAAAACATTTAGCGGCCATTTTAATGCACACTGCGCAGAAGCAGAAGTTTCCCACCAAGCAAAGAAAGACGTCACACCATGTGATCAGGTTGCGACATGCGCAATGAAGTCCCGCGCTTTAGCGGCCATTTTGGTTTATAGACAAGCGTTATTCATTAGTAAAACACATAAGCAAGCTTCTGTCCCTCTCGTGTTTGTGAATGCAAATGTTAGTATTGACAATACAAGTTTAATAATGTAATACTATGAGGAGGATTGCATACAAGCAAGTTTCATTTTTGAAACCTTGCTCCATCACTGTTATTAAAATTATAAAATCGTGGGAACAACGATTCGAAATGAGAGACCATTTTTCTAGAAACAGACGTACCTGAACAAAAAGACCCGGAATATTTCTTACTCTCAGTCTTTGTGGGATGACTCCTGCCTTTAAATAATCAAGCATAAATTGCCCATGTAGTTCTATTCTTCGAATTTTCTTTTCAAGTAGGAATAGTGTATTTAAATCCTCATTAGTGGCAGGGTTACTATTACTGGCTTGATTATTAAAAGAAGACTGATTGCCTACTAGGAGAGCACACTGTTCATCAGTGAATCTGAATGTTTGTAAAGTTTCCATAATGGAGTGAAAACGCTATAACACCAGTAATAAAGAAACTAATAAAAAACCAGAAACGATCACAAATGAGAAAAACCAGTGACACTTAAACAATCTATTAAATAAAGACAAAAAAACTGCAAACAAATTGTAAAATTAATTATAACTGTAGATAAATCTACCTGTACTCTGAAAGGCAGCCCCACGCAGGCAGGCTGCGGGTAAACCAGTGTAAAGAGAGAGGCCCCCTGCTAATAGAATGCACGTTCCTTAAGACAGGGATCAATGAATAAGTGCGAAGACTTAAGGCAACTAACTATTCAATTGTCAGTACAGTATTTGCGCATTCAATGAAAGAACCGAGGAATACTTTTTTATCAAAAATACAGAAACGTTATTTTATTATTACAAATATATGCATATTGCTAGAAAGGCTGCGAGGACAGACTGTCCGTGACCAGTAGCCACTGTACATGTATAGTAAGATGCCTTGGAGGACAGACCGTCTGTGACCCGGACTCACTGTACATGTATAGTAAGATGCCTGCGAGGACAGACCGCCTGTAACCCGGAGTCACTGTACATTTATAGTAAGATGCCTGTGAGAACAGACCGCCTGTGACATGGACTCACTGTACATGTATAGTAAGATCTCTGCGAGGACAGACCGTCCGTGACCCAGACTCACTAAACATGTATAGTAAGATGCCTTGGAGGACAGACCGTCTGTGAACCGGACTCACTGTACATGTATAGTAAGATGCCTGCGAGGACAGACCGTCTGTGACACGGACTCACTGTACATGTATAGTAAGAGGCCTGCGAGGGCAAACCATCCATGACCCAGAGTCACTGTACGTGTATAGTAAGATGCCTACGAGGACAGACCGTCCATGACCCGGACTCACTGTACATGTATAGTAAGATGCCTGCAAGGACAGACCGTCCGTGACCCAAACTCACTAAACATGTATAGTAAGATGCCTTGGATGACAGACTGTCCATGACCTGGGGTCACTGTACATCTATAGTAAGATGCCAGCGAGGACAGACCTTCCGTGACCCAGAGTCACTGTACGTGTATAGTAAGATGCCTGCCAGGACAGACCGTCCGTGACCCGGACTCACTGTACATGTATAGTAAGATCTCTGCAAGGACAGACCGTCCGTCACACGGAGTTACTGTACATGTATAGTAAGATGCCTGCGAGGACAGACCGCCTGTAACCCGGAGTCACTGTACATTTATAGTAAGATGCCTGTGAGAACAGACCACCTGTGACACGAACTCACTGTACATGTATAGTAAGATGCCCTCGAAGACAGAATGTCCGTGACTGTAGGAAAGTAGGACCTGCTTTTATGGTTACCCCCACTTTTTGCCTGGTGCTAAGCTGTTATTGACTAGTCTGACTGGGATCCTGCTAATCAGGACGGCAGTCTACCTGCTTTCTCCCTTAAATTGTTATGACAAGTACTTAGGTACATCCCAGATTGGATGCTGCGGTACCCTTATAAGTTCCCAGTATATGGTACTAAGGTACCCAGGGCATAGGTACCCCAGAGGTCCCCCATGGGCTGAAGCATGTATTATGCCACCCATGGGAGACCATTCAAAATGAAACTACAGGCCTGCCATTGCAGCCTGTGTAAGCTGGTGCTAGAACCACTTACTAAAGATATAGGTTTCCTATATCTAGGGTCACTGCACTTAAAACCTATGTCACCCCTATAGCAGGACTTGGCAATCCTGAAGGCAGGGTGCGTGGTTCTAAGTGTGAGGGTGCCCCTGCTTGAGCAGGACACCCCTACAGCCTAGGGAGTCCATTTTCCCGGGTTGTAAGTGAAGCAGCCATATACCTTTCGCGATGACCATCTCGAAACTCGCTGTGACGAATCCTATCATGTTTGGTATCAAACATGGTGGAATCATACCCCCCCATAAATGGTGTGGGAGGTATGATTCCAAGCACTGTAAAAGCCCTCCTGTAGGCTCTCAGTATTCCCGGTGCCAGCCTTCTAGACCCGGACAGCACAAAATGGTTGCTGCCGACCAGAGACACGATTCTGCCCTCCTGCTGCTGAGCCATGCTCGAGCAGGGGAAGGCAGAACAATAGGCATCCTGTCACAGGGAGATGTGACCACCTCCCAGACAGGATTTAGTGTATTGGGACCGGGTGGGTGCGCTTGTCAGTACCACTAAGTCTGCATGAGGGGCACATTTGGTGTCCCCATGCATAGTCCAGTTCAAACCTGCTCTGGGAGCCATTGGCTCCGGCTCTGGCGCAAACTGGACAAAGGACATGGGAGTAACCTCCCCCCTATCCAGACCCTCCCCTGGGAGGGTCCCCTGAATCGTCCCAACCCTTCCTTAGGGTACTTAAGGGCTTACCTGTGGGTGGGTCCCTAGATTTGTCGTGGGACAAGATTCAGATTAGACACCACTTCTTCTTCTACAGTCTGGGCACTCGGGACTTCGCTGGACTTTGTCTCCCTTCCAGTCTGCTGCATCGTCTGTGCCTGTGCACTATACAGGAACCTTTCAAGGCCTGTGGGCATCAAAGCCACCTGAAGGAATCTCCCTTGAAGTGAAGGAGTCGCTTCCCTGCATTCGCAGACACAGCAACTAGGTCGACCGGTCTGCTGATCCTGAGCTCCTCCAAACTCCGTAAGGTTCTGCAACACAGGTGGTGGTTTTCCACAGCTCTTGAGGCCTGCCCCACCCTCTCACCAAGTTTGTGGCCAGTATCCGTCGTGGGGGCTGCAATAACCGAACCTCTGTGCACCGTGTCAACTTGCAGTTGCAAAGGTTTGTTGGCTTCCTTCCACCAAGATCTTCGGGCTCCATGTAGCCCCAACCTCAAGCACCTCCAGTGACCATAGTCTTTGTCCACATCGCATCAGTTGCATTGTGGCCTGCATCTTTTGGTGAGCTGCTCGAGGTCCTCTTGCGACTCCAGTGCCTCCAGCCTGTGGGTCCTGATGAGGGTCACCTTCGTTTCTTTGTTTCTTTTGGGTGAGTCCCCTGGACCTTGCTGGTCGACATCTGCGTTGGTTGCATTTGCCACGGCTTGTTGGTGCTCCCGCCGGACACCCACCCCTCAGCCCTCGACATCCGACGTGGGACAGCTCGTGCATGGTTCCTGGTCTTCCACTGCGTTGCCTGGTCCTCAAGGCTGCAGAGTCAAGGTCATCGTCATCTCTCCTGCAACACCCGACATCGGAGGGCATTCGTCTTCCAAGTCTCCTGGTCACTCCTGAGTGACATAGACTCTGTCCCCTCTGCTTGCAGGCACCTCTCAACTAGTATCCACCTTTGGATTCCACCGAACACTTTCTCCTTCGTCAGCAGCGGCACTTTTCTGAAGTCCTCCATTGGGTTCTACGGCGGTTTCCGACACCACTTCACCCCTATGCACCCAGCTTCCCTGGTGTAGGTAACGTGGGTACTAGGGTATCCACAGGTGGGGTGGCTCTCCAACCTTCTGTCTTCCATAGGGTTTCTTCATGGTTCTCTGAGAAGGGTCCTTAATCTTTAAAAGTCCAACGCAACTTACATGTAGACTTGTACAGAGCACACAGTTGTGTTCCCGCACTGCACACGCTCTCTGTGGAGTTCCTAGTCACTCACCTTGGGTGGTTCCTTGGACCCCAGGCCTTCTACATCCTCTCGACATTGCCTTGACCCGAGTAGTGGTTCTTATACTCCTTTCTTAGTATATGGTTTGGTCCACCCCTGGGGTCCACTGTTTATTCTGTGCTAATTACTGTATTTCTTTGCGAAGTATTGCGAGCATTGTGCATGTCTCCGGGTAGGAGATATTTGTATGTGTTCGAGAGTATTATATAATAGATACATATTTTTATAAATACCTTTGTGTTGGTTCTTTTTCACTTAATCTATACTATAAGATTGCATTCTGGTAAAACAAGCTGCTTTACACTCCTTCTGGACTAAGCCTGAAGGCTGCTCTCCACAGCTACCACTTAGAGAGCTTTCTAAGGTTGTCTAAGACCTCTTAAATCACCATAAGGGTTGTCTGGAGTAGTGCAGGGCCCACTTACATAAGACCTCCTGTCTTAAGTTTACAGCAATCTAGGGCAAAGGGAAACTACAGCTCACAAAATAGAGGTGAATGTTTTGGGGTTCACCCAGCAAACTCTTAAGGGGCCTGGGCATGTGTGAGAGGAGGGCTCAGGGTTGTCTGGGAGCTGGGGAGCCAATCAGCAGCCTTAGGTTTGCTGGCCCTGGGGGGCTGGAAGGCTGCTCCTCTATTCAGAATCTCCTAGGAGACAGACAGGCTCAATCCACACTTTAGACTTCTGCAGGTAAGGGCCTAACTTTACTCACTCTCCTAGCAAAAAACGAGTGCACAATCCCTATAAAACACAGCTTAAACAGCTCACAGCAGATTACTGCTGTCTCAGAGCACTCTCTGATGTAGAATATCCCTGTTGCTAGGGGGAAAAAGGGGGCGGTCTGGTTTCACTCACTTGCTAATACAAAATGGGAGCTGGGGGTGGATTGCTTATCATACAGGTCTGAGCACAGAGCAAGGAAGAAATTAGGAGGGAAAAACAGATACTCACGGGGAAAGATAGGGAAACAAACTACAGATTTTGGACTGCAAATCCCACAATTCAACAGGTTAAATGTGAACAGTCACGGGCAAGTAAAAACCACAAGTTAAAACTCAAAACAGATGAGAAATTATGCAATCACGGGCAGGTTAAAACTACAATTTTTATTCTGTAACAACCACAAGCAAAAACAGTTTTAAAAAAATTATGCAATCACGGGTAGGGAAAATCGCTTTTTAAATTTTAGGAAAGAGACAGCACTAGTCTGCCTCCTTACCAACTCCTGGTCTTGTGTTGATTAATTGAAAACCCATCACTAATACTAAGCACATATAATACAAGCTTACTATAAGTAAGTTCTACTGAACGTAGGGTTGGGTAGCCAAGGGTTTAGCACACTCTTTCTCAATCAATCAATCAATCAATCATGGGTTTGTTAAGCGCGACTACTCACCCGTAAGGGTCTCAAAGCTCTGGGGTGGAGGGGAGGCGCAGGATCCTGTTCATCAAGGAGGAGGTCTATCGAAGAGCCATGTTTTGAGGTCCCTTGTGAAGATGGGGAGTGATGTCGTCTGTCTGAGGTGGAGCGGGAGGGCGTTCCAGGCTTTGGCCGCGAGGAAGGAGAAGGATCGGCCTCCTGATCTGGCCTTTCTGGTGCGGGGGACCACGGCGTGGGAGAGCTGGGCTGATCGTAGGATCCTTTGGGGTGCGTGGAATTTGAGTCGGCTGTTCAGGTATGCTGGTCCGGTGTTGTGGAGGGCTTTGTGAGAGGGCTCAGAGAGTTTAGTTCCCACTAGTTTAGGTAGGTGCAACACCACACCACACTTAGTATGTCTTCCAAAGGAGATGCCAGTGGCTCTCTGACTGCTAGATACAGTGAGCTTTAGTTCCAAGAACTGAAAGCCCTGTGTGCCTCTAGAAAGTTGAAGACAGGGAAAGGTGGCAACACCCAACGCCTCCTAGAGGCATTACTGTTAGATGACCTCCAGAAAACTAGTGGGTCAGATGAACAGGAGAAGATGGGTGGGTATGGGAATGAAGATAGGCCTGGAGAGGAACCTCTCTTTGACCTTGAATCTAACCCTGACCAGGAGAAGCCTAATGACTCCCACCTGGAAAACTCAGATCTTCCAGAGGATACTGCAGGTGGGCCAGATGGGGCCCCCTTTGTTCCTCCTGGAAGAGTGCAGAGTAGACCAAGGAGGTCTAGATCCTCCTCAAGCGAATCCAATGCCTCAGGACATTCAGTAGGGACCTCCATTTCTGGTAAGAGGGAAAACTCATTCGATTGTGAATACCAACTTCTTGAAGTTGAGAAAGCTAGGCTTAGGCTCAGGCAAGAGCAGTTGGCCCTTGACAAAGAGTCCCTAGAAGTCCGGAGAGCAAGGAAGAAATTGGGACTAGAGTCCCATGGTGGTAGCAACAGTGTCCCTAGAGTTAAAGAACATTCTTTTGAACATAGGAACTTGAACAAGATAGTCCCTCCCTACCATATTGGGGATGACATCCACAAATGGATAACTGCTTTAGGAAGGGCCTGTAAAGTTCGGAGGGTCCCCCAAGAGCAGTGGGTAGCTATCTTGTGGCGCTCCTTTGCTGACAAAGGTAGAGATAAGCTCCTCACTGTTAGAGAAGAGGATGCTGATAATTACTCAGTTTTGAAAAGTGATCTCATTGATGGGTTTGGCTTAACCACTGAACAATACAGGATTAGGTTCAGAGACACCCAGAAAGCACAACCCAGGGACTGGGTAGATTTTGTGGGTAGTGCCATTAAGGCTCTTGAAGGCTGGCTTCAAGGAAGTAAAGTACAGGACTACCAAGGATTGTACAATTTGATTATGAGGGAGCAGATCCTTAATAATTGTCAGAGCCAGCTTTTGCACAGTACCTGGTGGACTCTGATCTGACCTCTCCCCAAAAATTGGGAAAGAAGGCAGACAAATGGGTTCATACCAGGATGAAACAGAAAGACCAGGGTAATGGTGGTGACCAGAAGAAGCAAGATTCTTCAAAAACTCAAGATAAGGGTGGGGTGTCGAAACCAGTACCTGAACTTGTGCCTCCACAGGAGCAGAAGGGCTGAATTTCTGTAGGGACGATATTTTCCCAACTCCCCAACCCCACTGCGCACCTGATTTCACTCAGTCCGCAGAAAGGAGGGGGAAAGGGGAATGGGAAGATAGAGAGACTGCCACAGATGTGCCACCCGGAGCTCTTCCTCTAATGGTCTCCTAACACCTGTAATTACAAGCACACAATTACTCCGTAAATAACAAATGCTAATACAAGTCAGAAAATGTATATTTAAGTGCACTCAAGATCCTTATACCTGTGTTACTCTGTGGACTAGCTTCTCTCTTTTATATTGATAGTTTCTCTCGTATTTCTTTTGAATTATGCTGGTACTGAGCCACTAACACCCTATTCTGTATCTCCCTCTAGATGAATGCTGAAGGAAAAAACTTCTCCGGAAATAGTTGGTAAGTAGAAATATATATATTTATACCTACTTGATGACAAGTAGTGTGAACGCAGCTGGTTAATGAAAGTAGGGTTTGAGAGGCCAGTATTAAGAGTCTTTTGCGCCTGCCATGTAATTCAGTCAGTAAAAAGTTCTGCGCAATTTGCTCTTCCAATAGTTCCTCTAGTAGAGTTCCATAAATTAGAAATAGTCTATGCCTGACTCAAATTATAAAAAGGAAACGAAAACTGTCTCTCCTTTCCTCATAGAACAAACAAGGAGAGGACCTGTTCTTTTTTACATCAAAAATCTATATATCCAGGTCGCTTCAGGAATACTGGAACTATCCTGACAAGGTGATAGCAAACTGCTGTGAGAATACGCTGCCTGGTATTCTCTAAGTCCCAAGAAGAAATAATACCTGAATTCTCCCTTGAAGGCGGCAAGGGGAACCGCAACTGACCTCAGACTTCTCTATGACTGGGGAATACAGGAAAATGCGAGCGAAGACAACTCTCGCCAAATTCCTGTCAGGGAAATACGAAGAGCACTGGAAAAACGCTGCTTCAGGTAACGAACGACGGTTGAAGTGCAACGCGCTTCAGCTGCGCGAGCACAATTATCAAACAATACCTTCCAAGAAAGCGGAACACTAGAACGCTAACTACGTTCTGTGTTAGACCGCCATGTTGGAATTCTCGCTGCAGCAACATGCCAAATCTGTGCTGTGGAATGTTTTAGCAATCAGCTGTCTCCAGCTTAAATGAGCCTGTCTAACACCAAGTACCCTCTTATGTTTAGGAACTGGGGAGAAACGCTTCTGCCTAGCTGGGAAACGGACAGTCCTGACAGTACCCCCCACCAAGAACCCTCCTCCTCCTTTAGGTTTCTGTGGATGAGTCTTATGGAATTCCCTAACCAACCTAGGGGCATGAACATCAGAACTGGGTTCCCAGGACCTCTCCTCTGGGTCATAACCCTTCCAATCGACCAAGTAAAACAACCGGATGGAAACTGGTAGACAAACGAGAATCCACCCCCAAACACTTCAGAAATGATCTCCAAAAGTGAGACACAAATTGTGACCCCTGATCGGAAACCACCACCTTCGGAATTCCATGCAATTTAACAATGTGCTGAGTGAACAAGTTGGCTAACTGAGTGGTGCTTGGGAGTGCTGCTTAAGGAATATAATGGCTCATTTTGGTAAAATGATCAACCACCACCCAAATGGTGGAATAACCTTGACTTGAAGGCAAATCTACAATGAAATCCATAGAGACTGTATGCCATGTATATGGGGCTACAGGAAGGGGCATTAAGAGTCCGTGAGGTGCCTGTCTACAAGCCTTTCCCTTCACACATTGTTCGCAAGATGCAACATACTGCCTCACCTGAGCCTCCATGCCTGACCACCAAAATGATTGTTTCAAAAGTTCCAAGGTCTTCTTCACTCCTTTGTGACCTGCTAATGGATTGTCATGAAACAATTAGATGACTTCATTCTGCAATTTATTGTCTGGTACATAAAGCTTTCCTTGAAAGTATGGCTTCCCTTCTCGGATTTCTCTCTCAAGACCTTCCAAAATCCAACTCTGGATTTCTGCTTGCGGAATACTTGCTCTTATTTTATCTTCCAGCTCCGGGTACAAAATTGTTCCAACAATCTTTTCCTCTGGAATTATATGACCTTGTAGTGGGCTTTCTTTTTCTTCACCAGAATGCAAACGAGATAGAGCATCAGCTTTTCCATTTACCGATCCAGGCTTATAGGTCAAAACAAAGTCATAGTCTGCAAAAAAAGAGAGACCACCTGAGTTGTCGTGGGGTGAGAGTTCTTGCTGATTTAAGGAATTGCAAATTTCGATGATCTGTAAAAACAGTGATTTCATGTTGTGCCCCAAACAAATAATGCCTCCATTCTTGGAACGCATACTTAACAGCTAATAATTCTTTGTCTGCTATGGAGTAATTGATCTCAGCAGCCGTGAGTTTGCGGGACCCAAACGCCACAGGATGCAATTGGCCCGTTTCTTTATGCCTTTGAGAAAGGATTCCACCGATGGCCGTATTGGAAGCATCTGCCTCGACATAAAAAGGTTCCTCTGGATTTGGATGAGCCAATATCGGGGCTGTGATGAAAGTCTTCTTCAGAAGTTGGAAGGCATTCTCCGTTTCATCATTCCAGATAAACTTTTCCTTCTTCTTGAGTAAACGGGTGAGGGGGCTGACCTTTTCCGAGAAGTTTGGAATGAATCGCCTGTAAAAATTTGCAAAACCTAGGAAACTTTGTATTTCCTTGACAGTTCGGGGTGCTGGCCAATCTTTTATAGCTCTTACTTTTGAGTCATCCATGGATACTCCTTCGGCGGAAAGAATAAAACCCAAGAACTCCACTCGACTAGTATGAAAAACACATTTCTCCAATTTTACAAATAATTGATTCTCCAAAAGTCGTTCCAAGATTGTTCGAACATGCCGAACATGTTCCTCCAAATTAGAAGAGAATATAAGGATGTCATCGATGTACACAATGGCAAATCGATCCAAATACTCGTGTAGAATGTCGTTTACAAAGTTCTGAAAGGCGGCGGGTGCATTACAAAGGCCAAATGGCATGACCTGGTATTCGAACAGTCCCAAACGAGTTCGAAATGCAGTCTTCCACTCATCTCCCTCTGCCATGCGCACGAGATGGTAGGCCCCCCTTAAATCCAATTTCGTGTAGATCCGGGCATCCTTGACTTGGTCCAAAAGCTCTGAAATCAAGGGTAACGGGTAGCGATTTTTCTTTGTGACTTGGTTCAGGGCACGATAGTCTATGCACGTTCTCAAACTACCATCCTTCTTAGGAATAAAGAACAGCAGAGAGGAGACTGGAGACTCTGAAGGTCGAATGAACCTCTTGGCTAAATACCGGTCCAAATAATCTTTTAAATGTTGGTTTTCTTTTTCAGATGGTGCATAAATACGACTGCAAGGTAAAGATGCTCCCGGTTCAAGTTCGATCCTGCAGTCATAGGCTCAGTGTGGAGGTAGTTTCTCGGCCTCCCTTTCGTCAAAAACAGCCGACAGAACTTGTTATTCCTCTGGAATGCTCGGTATCTCAACTACGCAAATCATCCGTGCCTGGTCTGCCAAGAGAATTGATGGGGACTGCTGCGACACTGCAACTCGGGAGCCGAAACAATGTTTCTGACAATACTCCGAATCCAAATCAATGGTTCTCTTTGCCCAATCAATCTTCGGGTTGTGTTCCGTCAACCATGGCAGGCCCAAAATCAACTGAAATTGAGGGGCATCAATGAGGCTAAACCTTAATATACTCAGATGTTTACCAGGACCGATCAGAGTGATTTCCTCGGTGTCATGGACAATTGGGCCTGAGGATAAATTGGTACCATCCACCGCACGAACAGGCTCCGGCATTTCCTTCCTAACAAAAAGAATTCCAAGAGCCTTTGCGAACTTGATGTCACAAAAGTTTCCGGTGGCCCCAGAATCCACCATGACCGATACTCCGTCCACTTCAACGTCTCGAAATCTTATCTGACTGGAAAGTATTAAGTGAGGTGCAGCTGATTGCATGGTATTCGCTAAAGACTGAGCATCTGGAGTTGTCTCCTCGGCAGCTCCCACCAGAGCAACTCCGTCTACTGGTGGGGCCTGTCTTTTACCCAAGTATTAGTTTTGGGCCTCTTGGGACATTCTTTGACAAAATGACCCGCGCTTCCACAATACATACACAATTTGCCACTTCTTCTCTTCTCTCTCTCTTCTTTGGTTAAGGGACCCCGCACAGAACCAATCTGCATCGGCTCCTCTCCAGTTCCCACCTCTGCAGACTTAGATGCCTCAGTCTTTAACCGATCAAAGCGGGGTGGAATATATCGTATTTCTTTTCGACGCTCATTTCTTCTCTCAAATTGTCGCTGATCTATTTGAAGAACCAGGTCAATTAATTCGGACAAATCAGTGGGTCTCTTGGGAATCTGAGCTAAACCATCCTTTAAATCATCCTTTAGACCTCTGTAAAATATGGCAGCTCTCTTCGCCTCTGGCCAATTTGTTTCCACTATTAACTTATTAAAGTGTGCCAAATAAGCTACCAGTTCACGATTTCCCTGTTTCAGATCTAAAAGTTCATTATCAGTGGTCTGTGAAATGGCTCTTCGGTCAAATATGCGCATAAACTCCAACTTACACTCCTCCAAATTATACAGAATGGGATCATTGGTGTTCACTAAGGGCATGGACCAAGCAGCGGCATCTTCACTCAGGTAAGACAGTATGAAAGCAACCTTGGATTGGTCTTCCTTAAAGATTATTGGTCTACACAAGAAATATAAAGAGCACTGCGTGAAGAAAATGTGTGCCTTGTGAAACCTCTCTGGCGGGGCTAATGGGATAGTGGGGGAGATGGCATGGATAACTTGGGTAGTTAACTCTGCAGCTGAGGGAGAAGGAGAGAAAGACTGAGATTTTTGTTCTCTAGCGCTAGAACTGGTACCTGCTGAGAATTCCTCAAACCTTTGTCGAAGAAAACTAGCTTCCTGACTAAATTTCCTAACCTCCTCCTTAGTTTCACTCAACTGCTTCTGTAACCCTTCTAAAACAGACGCCAAAGCCTTAACGTCTATTCCTTCAGCCATTCTGCCCAGGTAAAGGAATGTCTGCTGGCACTTCAATCTGTCGAAACCAGTACCTGAACTTGTGCCTCCACAGGAGCAGAAGGGCTGAATTTCTGTAGGGGCGATATTTTCCCAACTCCCCAACCCCACTGCACACCTGATTTCACTCAGTCCGCAGAAAGGAGGGGGAAAGGGAAATGGGAAGATAGAGAGACTGCCACAGCGGTGCCACCCGGAGCTCTTCCTCTAATGGTCTCCTAACACCTGTAATTACAAGCACACAATTACTCCGTAAATAACAAATGCTAATACAAGTCAGAAAATGTATATTTAAGTGCACTCAAGATCCTTATACCTGTGTTACTCTGTGGACTAGCTTCTCTCTTTTATATTGATAGTTTCTCTCGTATTTCTTTTGAATTATGCTGGTACTGAGCCACTAACACCCTATTCTGTATCTCCCTCTAGATGAATGCTGAAGGAAAAAACTTCTCCGGAAATAGTTGGTAAGTAGAAATATATATATTTATACCTACTTGAAGACAAGTAGTGTGAACGCAGCTGGTTAATGAAAGTAGGGTTTGAGAGGCCAGTATTAAGAGTCTTTTGCGCCTGCCATGTAATTCAGTCAGTAAAAAGTTCTGCGCAATTTGCTCTTCCAATAGTTCCTCTAGTAGAGTTCCATAAATTAGAAATAGTCTATGCCTGACTCAAATTATAAAAAGGAAACGAAAACTCTCTCTTTTCCTCATAGAACAAACAAGGAGAGGACCTGTTCTTTTTTACATCAAAAATCTATATATCCAGGTCGCTTCAGGAATACTGGAACTATCCTGACAAGGTGATAGCAAACTGCTGTGAGAATACGCTGCCTGGTATTCTCTAAGTCCCAAGAAGAAATAATACCTGAATTCTCCCTCGAAGGCGGCAAGGGGAACCGCAACTGACCTCAGACTTCTCTATGACTGGGGAATACAGGAAAATGCGAGCGAAGACAACTCTCGCCAAATTCCTGTCAGGGAAATACGAAGAGCACTGGAAAAACGCTGCTTCAGGTAGCGAACGACGGTTGAAGTGCAACGCGCTTCAGCTGCGCGAGCACAATTATCAAACAATACCTTCCAAGAAAGCGGAACACTAGAACGCTAACTACGTTCTGTGTTAGACCGCCATGTTGGAATTCTCGCTGCAGCAACATGCCAAATCTGTGCTGTGGAATGTTTTAGCAATCAGCTGTCTCCAGCTTAAATGAGCCTGTCTAACACCAAGTACCCTCTTATGTTTAGGAACTGGGGAGAAAAGCTTCTGCCTAGCTGGGAAACGGACAGTCCTGACATGGGGACAAGGGCAAAGATAAAAAGTCTTCCCAAGGGCCGCAAAAACCTGCATCTGGGGGGGAGTCACAAGCATCCAAGAAAGGCAAGAAACCTTGTTGCTATATCTGTAAAGTAAAGACGCATTGGACAAAGAATGCTACTTGTCCTAAGGCCAGGGAACTTCTACTACCACTGTCCCTAAGGCAATTGCCCCCCCCTAGCTTCAGTACAATTGGTAGAACTACAACCAAGGGATTAGTAGGGTTAACCTTGAGTTCTGAGGAGGGTTCTGACTTAGTCAGAACTCCAGCTCAGGCTGTTTTGGTCTGTGATGGTGGCATAGATCTCGCCACCTGGTAAGTCCCACTAACTTTGGCAAGTACAGGCCACAGCCTTTGATGAATGGAAAAGAGGCAATGGCCTACAGGGACACAGGAAACTTGTGTCTCCTGACCAAATCATACTTGGACAAGTGTACCAAGTGACCAATGCTAGCAATGTCAGGACTGACCATTCCTTGGCAGTTATGAATCTCAGCTGGGGAGGGGTAACTGGACCTAAGAAGGTTGTGGTATCTTCAGACCTACCTGTAGATTGTTTGTTGGGCAATGATTTGGAAACTTCAGCCTGGGCTGAAGTAGAGTTCAGGACTCATGCACAAATGTTGGGCTTCTCTGCAAGTGTGTCTGCTGTGACAAGGACTCAGGTCAAACAGCTTTCCACTGAACAGGCCCTGGATCCTGCAACAATGGACCAGGTGTCTTCCAAGAGAAGGAGCAGGAAGGGTAAGGCTTTGCCCTCCTCACAGACTCAGAGTGAAGATCAGTCTCTTGAGGAGATGATCTTAGCCTCTGTGAAGGTACTGCCCCAGAGGAGCTAGGTCCTGATCAGGCTGAGTTCTTGGGGGCAGGGGGCCCTTTCAGAGCAGATTTGAGTTTGGAGCAGGAAACCTGCCCCTGTCTTGAACCCCTCAGACAGCAAGCTGCTGCTGAGGCTACAGGGATTATCAGTGGGTCCCATAGGATCTATTGGGATGAAGGACTTCTTTACTCAGAGGGTAGAAACCCAAAGCCTGGTACCAGCAGGAGGTTAGTTATACTCCAGAAGTTTAGAGGTTTCCTGCTCACCTTTGCACATGATATTCCTCTGGCAGGACACTTAGGGCAAAGCAAGACTTGGGACAGGCTTGTCCCTCCCTTTCATTGGCCCCATATGTCTGAGGACACTAAGGAGTTTTGTCGCTCCTGTGCCACTTGCCAAGCCAGTGGTAAGTCAGGTGTCATGACAAAGGCCCCCTTAATTCCACTTCTAGTGGTTGGGGTTCCCTTTGAGAGGGCTGGGATTGACATTATTGATCCCATGAACCCTCCAACAGCATCTGGGCACAGTTATATTCTAGTGGTGGTGGACCATGCCACTAGATACCCAGAAGCTATTCCCCTTAGGACCACTACAGCTCCTGCGGTATGCCTTTTGGTTTGAAGATTGCACCTGCCACATTCCAGAGGTTGGTGAACAACGTTCTCACAGGCCTGGAAGCCTAAAATGCAGCATATCTAGATGATATAGCTGTCTTTAGCTCCACCTGGGAGGATCACCTGGACCCCCCTCAAGAATGTTTTGGAGGCTCTGCAGAAGGCAGGCCTCACTATCAACGCTACTGAGTGCCAGATAGGACAGAGCAAGTTGTGTACTTGGGCCACCTGGTAGTTGGAGGCCAGGTTCAACCACTATAGAGCAAAATCCAGACCATAATGGAATGGGTTGCTCCAACTACCCAGACTCAGGTCAGAGCTTTCTTGGGCCTGTCTGGGTATTACAGAAGATTTATGAAGGGATATGGGTCCATAGTGACTCCCCTGCATGATCTGACATTTAAGAAAATGCCCAAGAATGTTCTGTGGACAGTAAGCTGTCAGAAGGCATTTGATGACCTCAAGCAGGCCATGTGCACTGCTCCCATTCTGCAGAGTCCTGATTACTCAAAAACAGTCATTGTGCAAACAGATGCATCTGAGTTAGGGGTAGGGGATGTGTTATCACACCTGAATGCAGAGGGCCAGAATCAACCAGTAGCTTTTGTCAGCAGAAGGTTGACCGCCGAGAGAAACATTGGTCAGCTATAGAGAGGTAGGCCTTTTCTGTGGTCTGGGCCCTGAAGAAGTTGAGGCCATACCTGTTTGGCACTCACTTCATTGTTCAGACAGACCATAAGACCCTCTTATTGCTTAAACAGATGAAGGGTGAAAACCCCAAACTTTTGAGGTGGTCCATTTCCCTACAGGGGATGGACTATACAGTGGAACATAGACCTGGGAGTAACCATGCCAATGCAGAAGGGCTCTCCAGATATTTCCACTTAGAAAATGAAGACTCAACTGGGCAAGGTTAGTCTCATCTCCTTATGTTTGGGGGAAGGGGGCTGTGTAGGAAAGTAGGATCTGCTTTCATGGTTACCCCCACTTTTTGCTGGTGCTAAGCTGGTATTGACTAGTCAGACTGCTAATCAGGACCCCAGTCTATCTGCTTTCTCACTTAAATTGTTATTACAAGTGCTTAGGTACATCCCGGATTGGATGCTGGGGTACCATTATAAGTTCATAGTATATGGTACTAAGGTACCCCAGAGGTCCCCCATGGGCTGAAGCATGTATTATGTCACCCATGAGAGACCATTCAAAATGGAACTACAGGCCTGCCATTGCAGCCTGTGTAAGCTCGTGCTAGCACCATTTACTGAAGATATAGGTTTCCTATATCTAGGGTCACCTGGGTATACAGTCTAAATATCGAGTTTTTAATATCGATATGACAAAATATCGAGTTTTAAATATCGAGCGGACAGAATATCGACTGTCAAAAATATAGTGGTACAGAATATCGAGATGCAGGTAAGAAATATCGATTGTCATAATATCGAAGTTAGTAATATTGTCAGTCATAATATCGTTGTTGAAAATATTGATTTTTTTTTTAGTGTTGTAAATGTTAGTATATGTGTTAAAAGTATATATTATTTTTGTAATGTATGTTTGAATTTTTAAAAAGTAATGAATTTTATGTTAAATTATTTTTGCGTATTTTAGTTCTGTAGCGGGTTGTGGGTTTATAGGGGAATAGGGTGGGAAGTAATTAAATTATAATATATTAATTAAGAATTTTTTGAATTAATTAATTATATGTTAATTAATTTTTGCGTAATTTTATTCAGTAGCGGGTTGTGGGTTTATAGGGAATAGGGTGGGAAGTAATTTAATTTAAATTAATTAATTAATTAATATTTTTGTATTTAATAATTTATATTGTTAATTCAGTTAATTAATTAATTATTGATTAATTATAAATTTGTTAATAATTAATAATGTTTGGGTAAATATGTTAATTGTGTTAAGAAAGTTAATAATTAGTTATTAATTTGATATTAATTATTATTAATTAATTTGTTAATATGTTAATTGTGTACTTTTTTTAGGAGTGGGTTGATTGTTGATAGGGGAGTAGGGTGGGAAGTAATTTAATTTTTATTAAAAAATTTAATATTTTTTATATAATATTTTTTAAGTTCTTTTATAGTGTTAATTGTGTGAATTAATTTATATTTGATGAAAATAAATTTTATCGTTAATTGTTATTAATTAATTAATTGATAATTAATTATGTTAATTTATTAATTGTTTACAATATTGGTGGTGACGTTTATAGGGGAATATGGTGGGAGGTAAAAAAAATTTTTAAATTAATTAATTGTTAATTAATGTTAATTATACTGCAGGAGTGGGAATACTAAATGAATCCCCTACGCTATCCAACACTTTCCCTACTGTTATACTTGGAGTGGGAATAGTAAATTATTCCCACCCGCTATCCAACACTTTCCCTACTGTTGCACTCGCTGGAGTGGGAATAGTAATTTTTCCCCACCCGCTATCCAACACTTTCCCTACTGTTGCAGTTGGTGGAGTGGGAATAGTAATTTTTACTCACCCGCTATCCAACACTTTCCCTACTGTTACACTCGTTGGAGTGGGAATAGTAATTTTTACCCTCCCGCTATCCAACACTTTCCCTACTGTTATACTTGGTGGAGTGGAAATAGTAAATTTTACCCACCCGCTATCCAACACTTTCCCTACTGTTGCAGTCGGTGGAGTGGGAATAGTAATTTTTACTCACCCGCTATCCAACACTTTCCCTACTGTTACACTCGTTGGAGTGGGAATAGTAATTTTTACCCTCCCACTATCCAACACTTTCCCTACTGTTGCACTCACTGGAGTGGGTCTAGTAATTTTAACCTCCCGCTATCCAACACTTTCCCTACTGTTGCACTCACTGGAGTGGGACTAGTAATTTTACCCTCCCGCTATCCAACACTTTCCCTACTGTTATACTTGCTGGAGTGGGAATAGTAATTTTTACCCACCCGCTATCCAACACTTTCCCTACTGTTGCAGTCGGTGGAGTGGGAATAGTAATTTTTACTCACCCGCTATCCAACACTTTCCCTACTGTTACACTCGTTGGAGTGGGAATAGTAATTTTTACCCTCCCACTATCCAACACTTTCCCTACTGTTGCACTCACTGGAGTGGGACTAGTAATTTTAACCTCCCGCTATCCAACACTTTCCCAACTGTTGCACTCACTGGAGTGGGAATAGTAAATTATTCTCACACGCTATCCAACACTTTCCCTACTTTTGCACTTGCTGGAGTGGGAATAGTAATTTTTACCCTCCTGCTATCCAACACTTTCCCTACTGTTGCACTCACTGGAGTGGGACTAGTAATTTTAACCTCCCGCTATCCAACACTTTCCCTACTGTTGCACTCACTGGAGTGGGAATAGTAAATTATTCCCACACGGTATCCAACACTTTCCCTACTTTTGCACTTGCTACAGTGGGAATAGTAATTTTTACCCACCCGCTATCCAACACTTTTCCTACTGTTGCACTCACTGGAGTGGGAATAATAATTTTTACACTCTCGCTATCCAACGCTTTCCCGACTGTTACACTTGGTGGTGTGGGAATAGTAAATTATTCCCATTCGCTATCCAACACTTTCCCTACTGTTGCACTCTCTGGAGTGGGAATAGTAATTTTTAATTAGTTTTTGTACGCGCACAACCAAAATATCATATGATGATTAAAGAAATGTTCAATGTTTCGGATGTGCTCCTGGGGTAACGTACTCCGGTCCAGTACGTTGTATCATATGTATTAGCTGCGTATCCTGAAATGGGATGTGTCCCCCTGGGCACTAATAGACCCTGTGAAGGGTTACTTGGTTGATGTGAACTTTTTAGTATCCAATGTAGTAAGAACGAGTAATCATTCCAAATGTTTTATAGTCATTCTGTAGTTTTTAATCCACAATACACGTGTGTTTCAATCCATACATAATCTTGGTATTTGGATTATTACACGACTGTCCCAATGCATTTCGGGTAATATACCCTTCATCAGGGAACAAAGCTGTAATTTGATCAAAATAAAGTACTATGAGGAGACTTCTCCAAATCAAAATCTTGAATGATCTGTACATTGCATCATGTGCAGTTCATGCTGACATGAACACGAAAAAGTGCTCACGCTGAATAATGATGTTGTGCAGTTAATATTAACATCGGAGTGCTGGTGAAATCGTGCTCTAATGAAAAGATAAGCTTGTGTTGAACAACGGAACCGTGATGTTAATAGTTATATCCCCTCGTGATGAGAATAAGATTGCTAGTGATACTATGGGTTTAGTGCCTGTATTTGGCGGCCGGTGATGTCTCAGTGTTAAATAATATCGTGCCTATGAAAGCTGTAACGATACGAGGTGTGCTGTTAGCCGTGAACTTGCCCAGCGTAACGGGATGCGTTAACCGTTAATGCGAACGCGCTTGCGTGCAATTCAAAACTGTCTGGCTGCAAGGTTATCGGGTATATTGCCACGCGCGAACGGATAATGGCCCAACATGCGTGGCTGACTTACGAGTGCAGTCGTTCGGTACGAGATTAACCGGTCCGGTGGTGTAAAATGCCGGCAATGTGTATGCATCAACCAAGTAACAATTCACAGGGTCTATTAGTGCCCAGGGGGACGCATCCCATTTCAGGATACGCAGCTAATAGTAATTTTTACCCACCCGCTATCCAACACTTTCCCTAATGTTGTACTTGCTGGAGTGGCAATAGTAATTTTTACCCACCCGCTATCCAACACTTTCCCTACTGTTACACTCGTTGGAGTGGGAATAGTAATTTTTACACTCCCGCTATCCAACACTTTCCCTACTGTTGCACTCACTGGAGTGGGAATAGTAATTTTTACTTTCCCGCTATCCAACGCTATCCCTACTGTTACACTTGTTGGAGTGGGAATAGTAATTTTATCCCCTACGCTATGCAATGTTTTCCCTACTGTTATAATTAATGTAGTGTGAAATATTATTTTTTACAATTTTTTTTTAATAATTTCATTATATAGAAAATTACTTTTTATATTTATATTTATATTACAGGTTTATTTAGATATATATGTAATTATAATTTAAATGATGTTTTTAACATTTTATAATTAAATTTAATAATTATTTATTAATATTAAGTTAATATATATATATAAAAAAATAATTATGCATGTTTAATATTTTTACATTACATTTATTATTTATTAATTTTTAAAAAAATAACTAATTCTAACTATGTTTTATTTAATTATATTTATCATTTAATTAATTTTATATTATTTTTAAGACATTAAAAAAAAATCGATATTTTTGTATAACTATATTTTTAACAACGATGTTTTGGTTTCAATATTTTGGTACTTACCTTTATGGAGATAGGAAGTCGATATTTTGACCATCGATATTTTGGCGACGATATTCTGGTACCTCGATATTTTGACTGACGATATTATGTCAGTGATCCGGTCACCTGCACTTAAAACCTATAAGTCACCCCTATAGCAGGCCTTGGCAATCCTGAAGGCAGGGTGTGTAGTTCTAAGTGTGAGGGTACCCCTGCATGGGCAGGAGACCCCTACAGCCTATGGAGTCCATTCTCCCGGGTTGTAAGTAAAGCAGCCATATACCATATAGAGGGGCACCGCGTAATTATGCGATAACCATCTCGAACCTGGCTGCAACAAATCCTATCATGTTTGGTATCAAACATGTTGGAATCATACCCCCACACTGTAAACGGTGTAGGCGGTATGATTCCAAGCACTGGAAGAGCCCTCCGGTAGGCTCTCAGAGTTCCCGGTGCCAACCTTCTAGACCCGGACAGCACAAAATGGTTTCTGCCGACCAGAGACACGATTCTGCCCTCCTGCTGCTGAGCCAAGCTCGAGCAGGGGAAGGCAGAACAATAGGCATCCTGTCACAGGGAGGTGGGACCACCTCCCCGACAGGATTTAGTGTATTGCCAGCACCAGAAAGTCTGCATGGGGGGCACATTTGGTGTCCTCGTGCATAGTCCAGTTCAAACCAGCTCTGGGAGCCGTTGGCTCCCGCTCTGGCGCGAAACTGGAAAAAGCACATGGGAGTAACCTCCCCCCTGTCCCGACCCTCCCCTGGGAGGGTCCCCTGAATCGTCCCAACCCTTTCCTTAGGGTACTTAAGGGCTTACCTGTGGGTGTGTCCCTAGATTCGTCGTGGGACAAGATTCGGATCAGACACCACTTCTTCTCCAACCGTCTGGGCACTCTGGACTTCGCTGGACTTCATTTGGGCTCGACTTTGTCTCCCTTCCAATCTGCTGCATTGTCTGTGCCTGTGCACCATACGTAAACCTTCCAAGGCCTGTGTGCATCAAAGACACCTGAAGGAATCGCCCTTGAAGTGAAGGAGTCACTTCCCTGCATTCGCACAGGTGGTGGTTTTCCACAGCTCTTGAGGCCTGCCCTGCCCTCTCATCAAGTTTGAGGCCAGTATCCCTCATGGGGGCTGCAATAACCGAACCCCTGTACACCGCGTCAACTTGCAGTTGCAAAGGCCTGTTGGCTTCCTTCCACCAAGATCTTCGGGCTCCAAGTAGCCCCAACCTCAAGCACCTCCGGTGACCAAAGTCTTCGTCCACATAGCATCGGTTGCACCGTGGCCTGCATCTTTTGGTGAGCTGCTCGAGGTCCTCTTGCGACTCCAGTGCCTCCGGCCTGTGGGTCCTGTTGAGGGTCACCTTTGTTTCTTTTGGGCTCCCCTGATTGCTCGGGCCTGCCCTGACTCCCCTGCTTGTGGTGAGTCCCCTGGACCTTGCTGGTCCCGACATTGCACCTTCTTCGACTTCTGCATTGGTTGCATTTGCCAGGGCTTGTTGGTGCTCCTCCCGGATACCGACCCCTCAGCACTCGAAATCCGACATGGGACAGCTCGTGCATGGCTCCTGGTCTTCCTCTGAGTTGCCTGGTCCTCACAGCTACAGAGTCAAGGTCATCGTCATCTCTCCTGCAACACCCAACATCGGAGGGCATTCATCTTCCAAATCTCCTGGTCACTCCTGAGTGACATAGACTCTGTCCCCTCTGCTTGCAGGTATCTCTCAACTAGAATCCACCTTCGGATTCCATCGTATACTTTCTCCTTCGTCAGCAGTGGCACTTTCCTGAAGTCCTCCATTGGGTTCGACGGCAGTTTCCGGCACCACTTCACACCTATGCATCCGGCTTCCCTTGTGTAGGTAACGTGAGTACTAGGGTATCCACAGGTGGGGAGAGCCACCCTTCTGTCTTCCACAGGGTTTCTTCAGGGTCCACTGGGAAGGGTCCTTAATCTTTAAAAATCCAACCGCGACTTACACGTAGACTTGTATGGAGCACGCGGTCGTGTTCCCACACTGCACACGCTCTCCGTAGGGTTCCTAGTCACTCACCTTGGTTGGTTCTTTGGGTCACCAGCACTTCTACATCCTCTTGACATTGTCTTGACCCGAGTCGTGGTTCTTATACCACTTTCTTAGTATATGGTTCGGTCCCCTCCTGGGGTCTACTGTGTATTCTGTGCTAATTACTGTATTTCTTTGCAAAGTATTGTGTGCATTGTGCATATCTCCGGGTAGGAGATATTTGTATGTGTTAGAGAGTATTATATAATAAATACATATTTTTATAAATACCTTGTGTGGTTCTTTTTCACGTAATCTATACTATATGATTGCATTCTGGTAAAACAAGCTGCTTTACACTCCTTCTGGACTAAGCCTGAAGGCTGCTCTCCACATCTACCACTTAGAGAGCTTTCTAAGGTTATCTAAGACCTCTTAAATCACCACAAGGCTTGTCTGGACTGGTGCAGGGTGCCCACTTACATAAGTGGACATCATATACCAGGCCAGCTTCTCACAGTGACCCAGACTCACTGTACATGTATAGTAAGATGCCTTGAAGGACAGACCAACCGTGATCCGGAGTCACTGTACATGTATAGTAAGATACCTGCGAGGACAGACTGCCCGTGACCGGGAGCCACTGTACATGTATAGTAAGACAGACCATCCGTGACCCGGAGTCACCGTACATGTATAGTAAGATGCCTGCGTCGACAGACCATCGGTGACCCAGACTCACTGTACATGTATAGTAAGATGCCTTGAAGGACAGACCAACCGTGATCCGGAGTCACTGTACATGTATAGTAAGATACCTGCGAGGACAGACTGCCCGTGACCGGGAGCCACTGTACATGTATAGTAAGACAGACCATCCGTGACCCGGAGTCACCGTACATGTATAGTAAGATGCCTGCGTCGACAGACCATCGGTGACCCAGACTCACTGTACATGTATAGTAAGATGCCTTGAAGGACAGGCCGTCCGTAACCTGGAGTCGCTGCACATGTATAGTAAGATGCCTGCGAGGACAGACCGCCTGTAACCCGGAGTCACTGTACATTTATAGTAAGATGCCTGTGAGAACAGACCGTCCATGACCTGGAGTCGCTGTACATGTATAGTAAGATGCCTGCGAGGACAGACTGTCTGTGATCTAGAGTCAATGTTTAGTAAAGTAAGATGCCTGTGTGGACAGCCTGGGTGGGACCTGGACTCAATGCATTTGTATGTCTGGATGGGACAACAATCTTGAGCAATGGATTCAGTGTTACGATATCTGGGCTTCAGGGAGATAAGGGGGCTTACCCAGGGCAACACATTGCTCTCACGTAGGTGTGCTGGGATTGGGTGCTCTGGGCCCTGCAGTGACAGTCATAGGGCAGCAATGATCTAATTGCAAAGGTTTGAGCTCACGTCCTCAGTGGTCCAAACCCATTCCTGCTTTGACATCCTGCAGACCTGGTCCTTAATCTTAATGAAGTGCGACCATCACCAAGGCCTGCTGCAGGTGGGACGGAGGTTGTGAAGTTATGCTCAATATTTTAACCAGTGGTTTTATAAGATCATGTTTGTAAAAGCTGTGAAGAGTCACTGGAGGGGCCAAGGTGAAAGTTATTGGGCGATCGATCGATGGGGGACAATAATTTAAATGTATATATACTGACACTTGAGACTTTATCTGAACTCTCAGTTGTAACTTGACTGATCTTCTAGGTTTTAAAGAAGCACGCACATTGGAAACATGTCTTCAGAGTTGTTACGTCAGGGATTGGTCCATGGGTGCAGTTTTTATCCTGAAATTATCCTCATAAAGGACTCATCATGTACTCCTTCCTACTTTTCCTCGCCCTACTACATCCCCACAAACACTCTCGCTTATCCTGCAGACAAGCTCACCATCTCTGGTAGTTCTCGGCATAGCGGCCAATTTTTCCAGGCCCATGCGTGATGTGTTGCTCCAGTCCAGGTTTTTTCTATGAATTCTGGGACTTGTAGTCCATTATAAAACAGAACTACAAGCCCCAGAATTGAAACCAAAAACTTGGACTGGAGCAGCATATCACACATTGGCCTCAGAAACTTGGCAGCTATCCATGATCCCCGTATTCATCTGGGCCCCTCCCCCACCCTGCAAAGCTGCTCCATATTAGTCAAAGAGTTGAAGACTGTCCTCTTTAAAAACACTACATCACAATGTATTAACCATCCTCAAACGAGCCACCTGTCCTATTACTTGCTTTTATGCATTCCTCTGACCCTATGAAGTGCCCCGATGCCCATTCACTGGTTTGCCTCCTCAGGAATGCCCTAGAACAGTGATACTCAAAATGCAGCCTGGGGCCCGCGTCTGTCCCTCCTGATCTTTACATGCATTCCCCTGGTCAACAGCAGGACTGGGCTGCTGTGTACTCAACACTAACATTAAAAAGAGGTTAAATAAACCGGCAAACATTTAATTAAAGGTTAATTGCAGTTAAAGAAAGGAAGTAACCAGGGTGTCCTGCACCGTTATTTTAAAAACACCTTCATTTTCAAAGACATCTTGCAGTAAACGTGTAAAAATATGACAAAGTCTCTTCAAAATGCGAAAAGTATATTTCATTAACAAGCAGACCCATTTCACTTAGTAAATCAGATTATATCAGTGCATTGAGAAGTATTTTTTTAAGTGATAGTTTTCAAACATTCCTGCTTTCCCCCATCTCCCTCCTCACCCAACAACATTGTGAATAGTGAGCTCCTCCTATATGTGATAATGAAGAAAAAGGAGGGAAAGTGAAATAAAACAATTGTCTAGGATCACACAATTTGGTCAAGTGGGGAAGCTGGGATTGATCCTAGATTTTCTGGTTCCCTATAGTGGAATTCAATTCAGCCACTAGATGTACATGCTTCACTTTCCCTACAGACACCTTACATTCACCCCCATTCAGGGGCGGCTCCTCTGTTGGAGCGGAGGAGTGTCTCCCCACTTAAATTATTCCCAAATCCCCCGAGATGAAAAATAAAATGGTAATTCATTACTATTTAATTTTTTATGCCCGTCCCAGAGTGTCAGGACGGGGGCAGGGCCACTGCTGAGTGACAGCAGCATGTCACTCAGCAGGGAGGAGGGTTGGCTGGCAAAGCACTGTTTATAGTACGCATGTCTTTTTGGCCAGCCGTCTTACGATGGCCAGACACACATGCGCACCTTAAACAGCTCTAACCCGCTTGTCTTAAGACAGCTGGGTTAGAGCAAGTCAAAGCCTCCAGTGTGCTGTGGAGCGCTGAGTGAGGCCGCCCCCACCTATCCTAGCGCTGCCAGGCACAACTCCTCCGTTGGAGCGGAGGAGCGTCACACCACGTAAATTCTCCCTAAGCCCCCCGAGATTAAAAATAAAATGGTAATTCATTTCCATTATATTTTTCATTGTCCCGTCCTGAACGGAGAGTCAGAACGGGGTAGGGCCTGCTGAGTGACAGCATGAAGGAGTGATGGGCAGAGGGCTGCCTTTGCACTGTTCAAAGTGCGCATGTCTTTTTGGCCGCCCATTTTGCAACGGCCAGCCACACATGTGCACTTTAAACCTCTCTACCTAGCTGTCTTAAAACAGCTGGGTTGAGAGTCAGTGCAGGCCTCAAGTGTACTGTGGAGCACCGACAGAGGCCGCGCCCTCCAATCAGGGCGCTGCTCGCATGCTGCATGTGAGCAGTGCCAGGATTGGGCAAGAGAGTTTGCTCGTGCCTGCAGCCCCACACTCGAGAATGAAGAGGTCCGGAGCACAGGACATGTAAGGTAGGCCTAACTTTTCTTAATTTTTTTATTTTATTTGCTAGCGGCCGCCCCCCCCCCCAAGGGCCGGCCCCCCGGGACCCACCCCGCGACCGGCCCCCACCGAGCATTCCTCTTGTGGGAGAGCAGCGCCAGGAATGGTCAAGGGAGATTCCTGATAGCCAGACTGCCGAGGAAGAAAGAAGAGGAAGGAAATGGTCCTGTGTGTCTCTGTCTCGGTAAGTGTTTGTTTTTTATTATTTTTTATTTGCTCTTGCTCACGCGTGCCAGCCTCCCTCCTTCCCGGTAGATGCCAGCTGCCACTGCCCCCATTGACCACCATCCTGCTGGCATCAGTGCGGCCCTCGGTCACACAACAGACCAAACTTTTTGACCCCTGGTAAAATGTTTGCGAGTACCTATGCACTAGAACTACATGTCCCATAATGCTTTTTGGTGCTAGAGGGAGGCACAAACGCAGGCAGAAAGTTGACAGCTATTCTAAACAAAATATTAGTTCTAAGGACATGGAAATCACTTGAGGTAACAGGAGGGGCAGGCGTGACGTGATCGAGGGGCAGGCAAATCGTGACGTCAGGTGCAGCGAGAACTCAGTTGCCCAACCGTCAGCAAGATGGCAAATCAAAATGCAGTGGTCTAGTAAACCATGTCGAATGCTGCTAATAGAGCTAGCAAAACCACTAATGGGTGGCAAGTATGCAATTTTATAATAATAAACGGACCATTCACCAAGCCCATTGCTGCCAGAAGCTTATGAGAATCAAAATGCCCATAGAGATTGGGCAAAAACTGTGACCACCTTCATTCAGCGTTTCATCAGCAATTGGGCCCTTTTACTGACTTTTGGAAAAACGTTTTGTTAGTGCGGCCATCCCTTCCTTAGGTGGAGAGGTGTGGTGCAGCGGCCAGGGCAGCTGTCTTCGGAGCACAGGGCTCACGGTTCGATCTCCGGCGGCAGCTCAGCTCAGCACCATGTGACTCTGGGCAATAGCTCACTTAATTTCCACGACGGCCCCCCAGCGCCTTGAGACCCTTAAGGGTGAGTAGTTCGCGCTTTACAAATACTGATTTAGATTTTTTTTTTTAGATTTTTAGCTGTCAACTGCCCCAGCGCCTGGATGGTAATTGCCACCATATTTTCAGCTAACAGCATTGACAGCCTGAGCTTCATTGCAAGACGCGCGGTATCAAGTGTGGTAATTACCACACATATCAGTCTACACAATTCCATAGTGGTTGTTATGGGAGGCTCAAAACTGACTTCATTTTCTTCACTCACGACATCCCTTCCTGGTCCACCAGCTTCTATAACTCCTTCAACGTCACCTCCTCCTCCTCTATCCCACATGGGCAACAGCTTCAAATCTCCCCTTCTACTTGTTTTAATGGCTCACTCACTATCTCACTTTATAACAATGGTACTGTCTTGATTCAAGCTAAAGACACTTGTCTCTCTCTTTTCGACATCCTCTTCCCTTCCCTACTCCCCACCCCTGCGACTGGGATCTCCCTTGATTCCTCATCTAGCTCCTTCCCTTACTCCCTATCTCCTCCCCTGACCCTCTTAAACTCCAATAGGCTGCTCTCCGGGGAAGCACAGGCCTCCCTCCTAGCTGACCCTCTGCCCCCCTTCTCCCCTGCTCCCTCATCTCCCATTCTTCCCCCTTCCAAATGGGACGTTCCCCTCAACACTTCAGCCATACCTATGATAACACTCTCCTCTTCCCCTCTGCACTATCCTGGAATTCCGAAGTAACCTCCTCCCCCCTAACTCTGCCCTCCTCCCCCTTTTTTAGTCCATCTTTTCAACAGCCTGATCTCCCAGTTAACACTGCATACTTTTCCCCTTATTCCCCCACTTTTCTTCTTCCCTACCCGCTCTCCCCCTCTCCTTGTATCTTGCATTCTGCACAACCCCCTTTCATCTCCACCGGGCCTAGCAGAACCATACTCTCTCTTCAGCTACCCTCTAGGTCAATCCTTCCCACTCTGCTTGGTGCCAGTCCCCATACACTCACCTCTCCTAGCCCACGGAACCTCTCCAGCCCCTTCTCCTCTCTTCTCCCCTAACCTCCTGCCATTTTATGACTCCCCTCTTTCCCCTCCCCGCAGTCCGCCTTCCTTCCACATTCCAAACCAGTCTCCTCCTAAATTTGAACTCAATTCTTCTCCTCTGTTCAACAGCTGCAAAGATAACTCTCTTTCCACCTCAGATACACCAACAAATTCTATCATCCACCATCTACCTCCACCTTTTACTCCTGCACCCCAATACTCCTTACTCACCCCCACCTCTCCCTTCCCTCCCTCGCCAATTTCTCTCCCTCCGGAATCCAGCGAGCCACCTAACATTCCGTGCTCAGCCCTACTCTCTATAGAAAACAAACTAGGATTTCTCATCTCCTCTATCTCCCAGCTTGAAGCTACCA
The DNA here is from genome assembly GCA_963921515.1 of Calotriton arnoldi. NCBI lineage: Eukaryota > Metazoa > Chordata > Amphibia > Caudata > Salamandridae > Calotriton > Calotriton arnoldi. The sequence goes on from CAWUFW010001546.1 coordinate 582,957, forward strand.
TCTCACTCTTAAGTACCTAAATATCTTCATTTCCCAACAACCCTGTTTCCCTGGCAAGCACTCACTTCCCCAACTCCCGAGGAGTACCTTGCCCCCGCGCCCCAAAAAAGCCACACACAATCTGTCATCTGCAGACATTGCTAACTTACTGGCTAGTTACAAGACTTCTAACGCCATCCCCCTTCCACCCCCTCCTCTCCAATTAAGTCTACTCTGTGCACTATTCCGACCATCCCCTCTGCCAGAACTAAACATCAGCCTTATTCTACCCTGGCTCCCTCATACAGGAACATTATCCCTATCACCCCTAAAAGCCCAAAGGCACCCTTCACCAAAACAGTCTCGTCAGAGTTGCGCTGTTTGCTCCACAACTGCAGATCTGCAATGAAACACAAGCTGGAAATTTCTGACACCATCATTCTTCACAATCTTGACATTCTTTTCCTCACTGAGACCTGGTTCAACAACACTTCCCATACTATTTTTGATCTGCTGTTACCCACCGGCTATTCCATCTTGAGAAATGACAGATCAGATAAAGTTGGGGGAGGTGTTGCAATCATCTTCAGAAACTCCCTTCAATTCAAGGCTTTTCCTAACAGCTCCTTCTGTACATTTGAATGCTTTCTCTGGAGCTTCAAGTGCAACACTGCTCCCCCCTCAGATTTCACGCCATTTATCACCCACCTGGTGACTGCTCCTCATTCTTGGAGGAACTCACCGACTTCGCCAGCGACCAATACTCTCAAAGTGACAGACAGATTTTTCGGGGAGACTTTAATCTTCACTGGGGCTCTCTGGAAGACTCAGCTGCCAATAGGCTTGCCACTTTTCTCTCAGTAAATGATCTTACCCAACACTGCACGGAACCCACACACGCTAAGGGCTCAATTCTTGACCTTGTTATAGCCAAAGCAGATATGCTAACTATTGCTGTCCCTATTCATGTTGACTCGTCCGACCACTACCTCATCCCCTTCTCTCTTCACCTATCTCACTCCGTAACTCTTGGCCAACCTAAAAGGACTACTACCTGGTTCTGGAACACCAAAAACATTGACCTTGACAAGCTTTGCGATTCTGCAATGGTATCACTTCCAATGTTAGACCCTAATTTGGATGTCAACGTTCTTACCTAGCAATGCCTCTCCAACCTTGCAGTCGAAATTGATAATGTTGCTCCACTTCAAAGCAAAAAGAAAAGGCCTATTCCTTCTGCACCATGGTTCAATAAATCCCTCTATGAAGAAAGGAAGAACCTGAGATTCCTGGAGAAACAATGGAGACTTTCTCCATCCACCAATAATCTCTCTATTCTACGTTCAGCAAGATCAAAATACCACAAACACATCTTCAATGAAAAAGCGTCACACTTCAGAATCCTCCTCGACTCAGCCAAAAACAGAGCCAAAAAACTATTTGACCTCATCAAAAATACAAACTTCTCTCCCTCAATCATCAAGCCTGACGATTCTCCAAAGAAAGCAGCAGAATTCGCTATATTCTTTGATGAAAAAGGGAAATCACTGGTTGATCAGGTCATTTACCCTACCCCCCTAGAGGAGCGCAAACCCCTAGTCATTTGGCAGAACTTTGACGTCATCTCAGAAGATGCCCTCCTCAAATGCATTCTCGAAACAAAACCCTCTAACCATTCTTTCGATCCCATCACGGGAGACATCGCCATTGACTTCTACACCCATACTCTTTCCTATTGGACCAGTCTGGTTAACCTCTTCCTCAGCCAAGGCTCCCTTACTGCTGCCCTTAAAACCGGTCAGGTTACCCCACTTCTTAAAAAACCCTCCGCTGATGCGAATGACCTCAACAACTTCCGTCCCATCACCAACCTCCCTTTTCTTGCAAAAATCACAGAAAGATGTGTAGCGAAACAACTCTCCCTACATATTAAGGATAACAATCTTCTTGACGAATTCCAATCTGGTTTCATGCAAGACTGCAGCACTGAAACAGCCCTGCTGCAAGTGATCGACGATGCCCTGCGTGTACTTGACTCAGGGGAGTCTTGTCTTCTGATTCTTCCTGACCTTTCTGCAGCCTTTGACACTGTTAATCACAACACTCTCCTAAACACTTTAAAACAGAGAATGGGCTTGGAAGGCACAGTGCTTAAATGGTTTGCTTCATTCCTCTCGGACAGATCTCAAGTGATTAAAATAGCGAACAGCCTTTCATCTTCAATGGAGGTAGGTCAAGGCGTCACTTAAGGATCTATCCTCGCATCCACTTTGTTAAATCTTTATCTGGAACCATTGGGAAATCTCCTAAGTAAATCTGGGATCCTTTACCATCTCTATGCGGATGACACTCAAATCTACCTTAAGGTGTCTTCCGCACATGACATCTCAATACTTAACACTACTCTCAGCACTATTCAAAACTGGATGTTAGCTCATCAACTCATCCTGAATCCTTCCAAAACTGAATTCCTCCTCCTCTCTACCTCACTCTCTCCTCCTCCTGTTCAATCTTGGATGGATAAGCTTAATTTACTTAACAACAAACCTATTGTTGTCGACAGCGCTAAATCCCTTGGTGTCATTCTTGACAAAAGGCTTAATCTACTCTCCCACATCAATTCTATTGCAAAGAATGCACGTTACCAACTGCGCCTTCTCTGGGGGATTCGACGTTTCTTTCCGGAGCAAGAATTAAAAACCTTGGTCCAATCTCTGGTTCTCTCTAGGTTGGACTATTGCAACTCTCTTCTCGCTGGCTTCCCAAATCCTACCTTTCCCCTCTTAAATCCGTACTCCATTCAGCGGCTTGTTTTATTTTTGGGGCCAAAAGAAGTGACCACATCACTCCCTTACTGCTTTCTCTTCGATGGCTTCCCATCGAAGCAAGGTCAATCTACAAGACTGCCTGTATCACCCACAAAGCCTTGCACTCTTCCTCCCCTCGCTACCTGGCGAATAAACTCAAAATCTCTGGAGGCTCCAGACCTTCACGTAATGCAGAAAATGTACTGCTTGAGCCCCCCACCTTCAAAAGGGAAAGATCGATGGCTCAATCCTTCTCAGGCAATGCAGTTAGAATCTGGAACTCGCTTCCTCCACCTCTCCATACCACCACCTCTTTCCGGACCCTCAAAACTGACCTCAAATCTCTTCTCTTCCAAAGACACTTTCAGAATTAATACATCCCTTTTTATGTCCCTCAAGGAAGTTCTTACAATGTTGTTATTATGTAATCTATGCCTGCCCGATACTCATCCTAATGTGTTTTTTGTTTTCTGTGTGACTGCCACCTATTGTTTTATTTTACTTTTTCATTTATCTCATTTGTATCTGTGACGTGTAAATATGTACATTTTCCTCATGTAACGTACTGGGTTCTATTGTGAAGCGCTCTGACACCTTTGGGTAAAGTCCGTGCTATATAAAATTGCATAAATAAATAAATAAATACTCGTAATGAGAGCCTCAGAAGGTTCTTATGTTGAAAAGTCTTTGTTAGTGGTACAGGGAAGCGCCCATTTTATTAAATATGGCAGCCTTTAAAGAAACTGAGCCGCCGATGCTTTTCTCTAGATCCGAAGTAAGATTTTGTAGCTATGGAGCCGTGTATGTTATCTTAAAGGGAGATCTTTTGAGTCGCTGCTATTTTCTGTAGATGCCTTGTCCTTAACACACCACCGAGGGGCACTGTTTATCCATAAATACTTGGGAGTGCATGTTTAAGTATCGCTTCGTCTTTTCAGCTGGCAATTTTCTTTTTACCTGTCTCACCCTGCACATAGGATTCATGCACAAGCAACTTTGTAAACCATATTTTGAGATACAATGTCACTTTCGCATGTACAGAATGATGCTTCTTTCCTTTAAGCACAATCATCTAATGAGAGTGAATTTTCCCAAGGCCTCATCTATTGGGACCACGCTGTGATTCTTCTTGAGAACTTGTCATTGTAAATTAATTAACAACATTTATATTAACAATTTAGGTGCCTGAAGGGGGCCAGGGATGGGAACTGCATGAATCTGTGGGATAATGCTGAGAATGCTCCATGCGCGCTAGGACCCTTGCAGTTCTGGGCGGACTCTAAACAGGAATTACGCAAGCTGCTGGGAGGTGTTAAGGCGTGGTTATGATGCAATGCGTGCAGTGGGTGATCGTATTTGGAGAAATAAAGACGTCTGTTACAGAGTTCCATGTGTGGTGGAAGATGCTACAACCTGTAATCTTCATTACTCTTAGTCCTTCTCGTCCTCACCACCAGCATTACACTTTGAGGTGACTCCACCTCCTGGACAAAAACAAATGCAGGTGAATTCTAAGTAAGCCCCACCAGTAGCGGCCCGTGGTGGGAGTGCTGCCGGGTGGTGACGTGGGGCAGGGGAGGGGCAGGGTGGGGGGTAGTAAACTACGGAATATGGCCGAATAGAGGTAAGTAAACATATAAATAAATAAAACGAATTTCGTTGCGCGCGCTGCATCGCCAAATGCGATGCAGCCATATTCCGTAGTTTACTACCCCCTACCCAGCCCCTCCCCCGCCCCACGTCACCGCCCGGCAGCACTCCCACCACGGGCCGCTACTGAGCCCCACCCACCATCCTGGGTGCTGTATAATGGTAGCTTACCCAGAATCCCCTTGTTATATCTATGCAAAATCAAAGGCAAGGAGTTGGGTGTCAGTGGCGGATAGTGAAGTTTGAATGTGGTGAACGTAAAATGGAAGCATGACTTTGCCTGAACGAGTACGACTGTCCTGAAGGATGTAGTGGAGGGAGAGGGGGAGTTCTCCCCCAGATAATCTTTTTGACTTTTTACAAAAAATGAGTTAAAATGGTGCATTTAGCAGTACAATTTTGATAATATAATAAACAAAAGTAAACGTTTTCACAGGTACTTCTATTTGCTTGCCACATATTTTCAAGACTCAGATGATGCCCAGGCCCTTAGAGCCAGTGTCGACTGTCAACCCCTGGCTGTCATGGTTGTTACACGTCTGTCAAGTACCATATTTCCTCATCCCCTCACATTTGGAATTAAACACATTTCTGACTTTTCAGCAAGGTCGCCAACTCTCAGTCTTAGGTACGTTAGGGAAATTCATGACCAGGCACCGAATAAAATTAATTTGAACACATTTTTGGAATACCAAACCAGGAAAAAGAGCATCAATAATGATCCATAGACATCTATTAAAAGCTTTCACGCATGCACAAGTAACAAGGGCTGCAGTAACTTTCATCGCTGCACTATTTTCAATGATAACATCAAAGGTCATGGAGTGTTAAACTCATGCGGCCCTTTACAAGGTTATCTCTTTCAGCATTAATGTTTTTATTTTAAATATTAATGAATAATACCAGCACAAAAACTGAGGCAGTAATTGTAAACATGTAATTGTCTATTTCCAGGGAAATTATGGCCTTTAAAAAAAAGCCCTAATCTCATTATGACATCACAGTTCATCAAAGGGTTGTGCAACACATCAATGTGACATTTCAGACAATCATGTCCATCCCAGTCTACTTCAATAAATGTATGGAGCGTGCAAACTACCATGACACGTGTGGATTTGAAACAATACCACCTGACAGGAGCAGCATGGCACACGTGACCTCCAACTGCCAGCATAGCAAGCTACAGGGTGATTCTAATGTTTTTCAAATTTGATCACGAATGTTCTGGAGGTAGGTTCGGGGTGGCAGTGCTTAATTTGAGCAGGTGGTGTCCGGTGCTCAGCACTGGCACTTAATTATCAATACAGGTGCTTTTCACGAGCAACAGTTAAGGACACATTCATTTATGGTAGGCACTGGTAGATGAAGTGATTTGCCCAGGATCACAGGATGTTGAGCCGACTGAGACTCTAACCTGGTTCCCCAGCTCCGAAGTTGGCAGCTCTGGCCATTACACCACATCCTCTCCCTACTTTTATGCTTAGTAGTTGGTTCTGTTTTAGGCGGCGCTAACAGGAGAAATGGGCTGGTGCAAGCTGCCTCCTGACGAGAACCCCGGCACGTGAGAAGACAAGACAGCACCAGAGAGAGTCACCAAGACTTAAGCAGTCGGACCCTGCAGGCTGCATCGCTCCAGCAGTGTGCCATGTGAGGGGGACAGCTTCTACCCAGAGAGCGAGTTAAAGAAGCCCTCTCAGGTATGAAACAGTGTCCTCTACAGTGAACCGGGCTGCATGGGAAGGCTTCAGAATGCTGCATAATTGTGGAGCAGGAACGCACTATGAGAGATTCTGTGGTTTGAGGGGTAGTGGAAATCAGGTCTCGTGGATCAAAAGATATCTATACTGGTAATAAAATAAATCTTACCTCGACAATCTTTCTCCTTTAAATGTAATACACCGACAGCCCGGCGCTATCAAAATACACAGGTCCCTCGCTGCCTGGCTGTAAGGGAGTGCATGCAGGGCTTGTGAAACTAAGTGCCACACCTCCCCAAAACAGCCAGTCCAAACACTGCTCTCATGCTGTCTATAGTAGTAAACAGCATAAAAGCAGTGCCAGGATTTTCTGGGACAGCCGAACACAACGCTCCATCTTAAACCGATGAGTCTGTGTCTCTGCTTCCCCAGCCTCCCGACAGTGCTGTCAGTGGAAGCCTGAACTGCGCATGTCAGGCTGGCCACAGCAAAATATCGGCCAATCTGACATGCGCAGCTCAGATAAACTGCCTCGGCTGTCACCTGTCAATCACGCCTACTGCCAGGAGAGACAGCTCAGTGGTAGCCATGACCCTATTAAGGAAGCAGTGATGAATGTCGTGCTGGCGCTGCAGTACAGATAAAGTATTTAATTTGGATATATATATATTTTTTTTAAATAAACAGTCAGGTATAAAATATAATGGCACACAGTGGAGGCAGGAAGTTAATGCCCCTACGTTCCTATGGAGGAGCCGCCCCTGTTGGGTGTTATTGTAATGACGGTGACTAGGACAAGAAGGACTAAGAAAATGAAGATTACCTGTAAGTAATCAGAGTATTACCTCTTCGTCCCTCATCCTCGTCTCAGTCAAAACCTTTGAGGTATACCAAATCATATGCCTTTTCTCATGCAGAAAGCATATACGCACCCAATGAACTTAAATGCATTTAATGTGATAGAATTAATAACCAAAACAGAGTCTAGCTTACTCAAGGACTGATTTCAGAACCACCTACACCTAAACTTTGCATCACAGTCAATAACATTATTCAGTCTGTAATATTTAACAGGTAGAATCCGAGGACCAGATAGCAGCTTACACATCTCCCGAATAGAGCCCTGCCTTGAGATGCAGAAGCTTTTAAATATACTATAGACTAGAGAATCAATCTTCTTCTAAGGTTCATAAAACCCCATGAAGGCTTTAAAATTAAACCACTGTGATTTGAGTGTAGAAAGAGAGAGATTAAGTTGGAGCCCCTCCATCATGAATTATACGTGGAAAAAGAATGGGATGGTGCTGAGAATCCATCCAAAGAACGCCATTTATAAATGACTGTCATTGCCTAGAATGGGCCTTCAAAGTAGAGGGTCTTCTCGAATTCTGAACCGTCTCTACCAAATCAGAAGGAAGACCCTTACACAAGAACCAGATTTAGTGGAGAGAGGCAAGATGTCCTGATGGGAGATGGAACTGGAGGAAGAACCCACAGGTGCAAGTTGGTAGACTCTGCATGGTTTGAAACCAAGACTATCTTGGCTAGTAAAGCATATTCAGATTATATCTGCCTTCTCCTGCCGTATCTTTGATAAAGACTTTGGGGCAGATGTATCAAGCAAAATTGCGTTCGCAGAATTTCGGCGTTTGCGAACGCAATTTTGCTTAGTGGTATGTATTAAGGCAAAACTGCCTTGCAAAATAAGGAATCGCAAAATCTGCGATTCCCTATTTTGCGATTGCATTTAAGGAATCGCAAATTGCGATTCCTTAAATCCAATGTAAGAAGCACCAAAAAGAGAAATTTGGCCTTAAGGAATCGCAAATTACCACCAACTTCAAGTTGGTGGTAATATCCGATTTCTTTGAAAAATGCACTTTTAGCATTTTTCAAAGTGCCATGTAGCGCACATACATGCCCCTAGGGCATGTATGTGCGCCACATGTGCACACATACATATTTCAGGGTGCAACAGGGTGTCAAAGGACACCCTGGCACCCTTGAAATTGCATTCTCAATTTGCGATTCTCTAATTGCGATTCGCAAATTGAGAAGGTCTTTCCATTCATTCCTATGGGCCTCTACGCCCATAGGAATGAATGGGAAGGTATTCCTTAATTGCGAATCGCAATTTGCAATTCGCAATTAAGGAATATTAAGGAATCGCAATTATTATTGAGATTCCTACATACATAGCATTTTGCGATTCCTTAATAGCAATTCGCTAAAATTCGCTATTAAGGAATCGCAAATGCAATCCTTGATACATCTGCCCCTTTGTAATTAGAGGAAAAGGCTGGAATGCATACAGAAGTCTCTTGGGCCAGTTCATCATCAGAGCATCCATTCACCATGCTCCCTCCTCCTACAACCTTGAACAAAACCTTGTGGCCCTCGTATTGTCCTTTGATTCGAAGAGGTCTAGAAACAGAGCATCAAACCTCTTTCAGACCTGCTTGAGGATTCTCTGAGACAATGAGAGGTTGATTGAGGAGGGAAAGGTTCTGCTCAGACGATCCACCTGAACTTTGTCTTACCCCTTGATGTATATTGCCGAGATGCTTAGAAGATTGATCTCCACACACAGTGCTATTAATATTTCTACCTGATTCAAGCATTTGGACCTGGTGCTCCCCCAATGGTTCATGCCGTCTGTTCCCTACAATTCGATAATCTCCTCTGTTCCAAGATGGACCACTTCTGTTGACATGACTGGCCTAACACTTTTGCTCCCCAGCGAATCCTACTGGTATCTGTAGTGAGAACCACAATCTGTTAAGGATGCATATGCTTGCCCTGCAGAAAATTGGCCATGTTCATTCACCACCCAAGATCCAGATTGTCCTGACTGGATAAGGGAATGGGGAGTTCTAAAGAGTGAATCTTGGGAGAATAGAAGTTGTGAAGGTGCCAAAGGAAGGTGCCCAGATGAAGACATGGCCATGGAACAGTGAACACACAAGCTGCCATGTGTCCTTACTCCATGCTTAGGCTGGATAGAACATCCGAGCTGGAGAAATGAAGTTTGGCCAGATATAGGCGAGCAATCCTCTCTGAGGGAAGAAAGATGTTTCCCAGGTCTGCCCTGAAAATGGCTTAAATGAACTTCATTTCCCTCAATGGTACCAGTTGACACCTTAGGATGTTGAGCAAATTGCCAATTTGCTGATCATAATCATCATGGTTTCCAATATTCTGAATGTCGCATGAAGGATCCAATTGTCAAGGTATGGAAAGCCTGGCATCCCCAATAGATGAAGATGCATTACCACTGGAGCCATCATCTTTGTGAAAACTGATTTGGTTCCAAATGTAAGAACCATGAATTGCCAATGCTGATTCCCTGCTGCAAATATCAGCAATCTACAGTCCTTCTTTGATATGGTTTTGTGCATATAGGCATCCTTGAGCTCTGGCATAAACATAAGACTTTGCGATAAGATCAAAGGAGTAATCCTCTGAAAAGTCTGTTTTGAATTTGACGTCTGGTATAAAGTGGTTGAGGTTCTTTAGGTCTATCACCAGGCGATGACCTCAGGATGCTTTCTTTACCAGGAAGATTATCAAGTAGATACCCAGACCTCTCTCCTTCATTGGGACTGGACATATTGCTCTTTAATTTATCAGAGAAACAATCCTCTCAATCAGAGCTTGTTTCTTGAAGGGGTTCCTGGGAACCGGAGATAGAACGGTACCCAATGGATTTAGGGGAGAGTGAAACTCAATCTTATAAACCTTATTTGACGATCGTGAGAACCCCTTTGTCTGATGTGTTCTTTTCTCATTCAGAGAAAAGTCTCTTTATGTTACCACCGACCTATAATGGTGGGGTTTTCATGGCATAGTCTATCATTTATAATTACGCGAAAATCGCCATGGCCGCACAATTGGATAATTCCAGTGGTCCTGCGCATAGCTAGAGCAGCCTGGAGGACAAAGCTTAGCACCTTTAGGGCTTCAAAGACACTGACAGAAAGGAGATAAAATTCCACTGGCAGATGGGATATTTGTGCTTTCTGTTATACTTGGATTGGAAACATTAGTCTTACAAGTGCTCATTGGTGATGTTTATGGCATTTAATTATTTGTCATTGCTAAACCTCTGGTAAGTATTGATGTTCATTCTCTTCCTGATATGCATGCCCAGAATGTGATGTAGGGACAACATGGAGGGTAAAATAAGGGAGATTAGAAATAATAGTTTGTCCCCTTCTTCTAATTTAGAGGATGGTGAACCCAGGAGGCGGTCGTCAATAGGGTCCAGATCTAGATTTCTAGGCAGTCCGGCGTTATCATCCGGCTCACAGGTGCAAGTAAGCATAGAGGGAGCTGTTTCCAAAGCTTTGGGTTTAAAGTGATAGCCAAAAGTTCAAAATCTTCTAGGGATAAGAGACTGTCGCCAGATTCCTCTTCAAATTCAACTTCTGAGGCTCCCAGTACTTCTGTATCTGTGGCAAAAGGAGAGTTAGTTCAACTGTTTGAGAATATAGGGGCAGATTTGGGGTTTGATCCGACCTCAGTTCAAGAGGAAGATAAGGGAGTATTTCCCAAATATGCAAGACCTCCTAACTTATGTCTACCAATTCATAATTGGGTTAAAGAATTAATATTTAGACACTGGAGGGAACCAGATCAGTCATCTATGTCTATTCTTGCAAAAGGTATATGCTCTTGAAGATAGAGAGAATGTTATTCCACCTAACAAAAAACATAAAGTTGATTCTATTTTGGCCCCCTTAATTGGAAGGGCAGCTTTGAATCCTGATGACTGTTCACCATCCGATGCCATAGACCGCAAAGTGGATGATGGTCTTAAAATGTCCTTCTCTGCAGGGATCTTCTCCTCCAGAGCAGGGACATCTGCAGCATATGCCTCTCAGTCATCAGTGAAAGAGTTTGAATCCCTTTCAAAGGGCATCCAGGAGGGCACAAATTGCTCAGACCTCCATTACAAATGGAACAAGAAGTTATGTTCCTAGCAGATGTTTTTTCTGATGCATCCTTTTGGAGGGAAAATGCTTTTTGGCAATCTATTGGATTCACTGGTCACAAATTTCTTGAATGGCAGTAACATACTTTACCTTACAAAGGTAGTTCTTTGAGGTCATTTAAGTCCTGCAACAGATATTCAAAGGATTCCTCAAAGAGGGAGTCAAGGTTCTACTATTCATGCTAGAAGAGGTTCCAGCCCAATAAAGTCTCCAAAGTTCAGTATTCTTCAAAACAGACTGGGACCACTAAGCTCAGGTCCAGATAATTATCCTCCTTCCTTCAAATTAGATTCAGCAAGAAGACGAATAATGGATTTTGACAAGAAATGGAGGGGATCCATCACAAATTAGTATATCGCCCCCCAGGGCCTCTTAAGGACTTTTCTTTAAACCGAATGGAAAGGATTTCCCCCCACGTCATTTCTTCTAAACAATTTCTCCTACTTGGGGACTTTAACATACACAGTGAAAATAATGAGAACACTGACGCCGCTCTCTTCCTGGCAGACATGGCCTCTCTAGGGCTGGAAATAAACTACTCAGGGCCGACCCATGTAGCAGGACATACATTAGATCTTATTTTTACCAATTCGCCTCATGTACACTCCCAACCCCCGGTACCAGTGGTTTGGTCAGACCACTCTCTAATCAACTTTCAGATTAATAGCTCGCATCAGACGGTTGCCAACATCCCGCCCAGCGGGAAGATCATGCGGCAATGGCATAAAATTTCAGAAGAAAGATTCTTGAAGGAGTTCAGACCACCTACTATTGCCAAGCTCGGGGATATAAATAGCAAACTTAATGAACTTCATCTTGCTATAGGGGCAGCCTTAGACACTTTGGCGTCTCTTTAATTACTACAGTCCAAATCCCAAAGAAAGCAGGCAGTCTGGTTTTCCCCAGAACTACGTAGGGGCATATTATCAAGGGCTAGCGATATTTTTATCGCCGCGTTTGCGTCCGTTTTCGGACGAAATGCGACGATAAAAATATCGCTTTATTTACAAGAGCACGCTAACGCGTGTTCAATGGGATTAGCGCTGGCTTCAACATCGCATCGCCTTGCATCGCTAATGAGATGCAAGGGAGGCGTGTCCGTGAAACAACATGGGATATTATCGCTAACCCAGCTTCTCTCTATTTACAAGTGTATCGCTAACACGCCATAGCGATATTAATCAGCGCTAACCGGGTATTTCGCCGGTTTGTAACGCCTGCTATTTTTCTTACTAAGCCATATCTATAATGGGAGGTGGATTGTTATGCTGAGTCCACGTCTCCCTATCTACAAGGTTTTCCCTAACGCGGTTTTCTATCGCTGGAATTCCGGCGATTTTGACTCTTTCCGCCGCTTTTGCCTGGATTTCTATCGCCTCAGCGATGCGCGTTGCTGATAGTGCGCTCACCGGGCGATAGAATCCGGCAATAAGCGGCGTTAATTTTCTGCACGCTAAACACGGCCAGTGATAATTATCGCTGGCCGTTGATGATATGCCCCGTAGAGAGACATCTAAATGTAAAAAGCTGGAAAGAATCCGGCGCAAAACCCAATCACAGACAGAGAAAGATATATTTAAAGCGGCGGTAACCACTTACCATAAAAACATTAAGCTAAATCGGAAAGGACGTATCCACGCGCAATTAAGTGAAGCAGGGAATTCCGCAAAGGAACTCTACACGATTCTTAAATCATTTACGTCACCTACTGCCTGCGCCAATCTGATCCCTGCTTCTCAGACTCTATGTGACAATATCTTCAATTTTTTTGACGAAAAAATTGATAAAATCTCTGACACTTTTCCCAGGTATGCCAGTATCTCTGACACTCTTATTCCTCCTTTTACATTTTCCAGCGAGAAAGATGTTGTGCTAGCCCGCTTCCCCCCCCGCAGGACTTTAAAGTAGAAGAGATGTTAAAAGCAGCTAAATCAGGCTCCCCTACAGATATCATGCCAGCTAATCTGTTTACCCTGCTGGCTCAGCATCTCGCCTCCCCAATATGCTCTTTATTCAACTACTTTGTGTGAGGGGAAAGTGCCTTTGGCTTGGAAATCTGCTCATATCATTCCGATTTGTAAGAAGATTAATATGCCTCCTGCAGAGCTATCTAACTATTGCCCTATTTCGCTCCTTCCGTGCATGAGTAAACTTTTGGAGGGATATATCAACTTGCAGCTCATGGAATACATTGAAGCCCAAATATGTCTTGACCCCTCACAGTCTGGTTTCAGACCAATACACTCCACCGAAACCACCCTGATAAGCGTGACAGATTTTATTAAACTTTCTCTGGATAATAACAAGGCAGTATCATTAGTGCTGCTAGACCTGTCCGCAGCCTTTGATACTGTAGTTCATCATAGGCTATTGCAAAGACTGATGGAAATTGGTGTGGTAGGGCTGGCTCCTCAATGGTTCTCCAGCTTTCTAGAGCAGCGCACACAAACTGTCAATCTGGGTCCCTTTCGATCTGGGGCTAATCCCCTTAGGAAGGGGGCCCCTCAGGGCTCATGCCTCAGTCCTACACTGTTTAATATATACGTGGCCCCCCTTGCAAAGATCATCAGAGACCATGGCTTTGTTCCTTTCTCATGTGCGGACAACACGCAACTTCTGCTTTCGTTTGATAATAATTAGGTGGCTACAAAACAGCTTTTAGTAGAGGGTATGCATGCTCTTTCCGACTGGATGACTAAGAACTTTCTCCTGTTGAATGCCAATAAAATGGAAGTTCTTCTGTTCGGTAAAGCACAACTTCTGTGGTCCCCCGACTGGTGGGCGTCAGAATTAGGCCCTGCTCCCATCCCCACTATCAAGGCAAAAAATCTGGGAGTATATCTGGACCTCTCTTTATCCATGAAAGACCAAGTGGCTGCCGTTTCAGGCACAGGCTTTTTCATGCTGAAGCTCCTTCGGAGTGTGTTCTATCTTTATCTGTCCGTAAGACCCTGCTCCAAGCTTTATTAGTCAGTCGTCTTGACTACTGCAATGCACTTCTCGGAGCAGCAAATGAGGTGGTGCTAAACAGGTTGCAAGTAGTTCAGAACACGCAACACGGTTGGCTCTTAACTTGCCTCCCAGGGCAGCCTCCGTGCCGTTACTGAAATGTCTTCACTGGCTCCCTATCCATGACAGAATCAAGTTTAAGATCTGCTGCCTGGTCCATAAAACTATCAATGATAGCGGGTCCAGGTATCTGGCGGAAAAACTTGTCCATTATCGTCCTAGCAGATCTTTGCGTTCCAGTGGTAAGGCTCTGCTAGTAGTCCCTCGAGTTAACAAACTTCGAACTGGGGGCAAATCTTTTGCCTATGTTGCCCTGTGTCTTTGGAACTCGCTCCCCATCGCCTTACGCGGGTGCCCTAATCTTCTTAAATTCAGGAAACTATTGAAAACTGAACTCTTCAATAACTGAGCATCCCACTACCCCCTATTTTGCTTTCTGTGGTCAGCGCGGAGATACCCCAGCGGGGGTGATTCCAGCGCTTTACAAATTTTTCATTCATTCATTCATTCAGTGGGTGACAAGCTGAATTTGAAGCATTGCCTCCAAACTAGGGAGTCATCTCAACTCCTACCCCCAGTAGCCTAGTAAAGAGAGGTGCTTTATAGATGAGAGTCCAACCGTGCTGTAAAAAGAGCAATCTTTCCAGTTCCATCAGTAGAGATAGGAGAAGGCATCTATTCTGTTCTTCTCTTGGTGAGAAAATCTTCAGGGGAGAACAGATAATTTCTGGACCTCAAAAGGGTCAATGTTGAACACCCTCCATATCAGGAGAGTGACTTTGCAACACATTATTCTGTTGCTCTCAGGCAAGGACTTTCTTTCCACAATCGACCTGCAGGACGCCTAGCTCCATATCCCCATTCATGCAGGTCATCAAAAGTTTCTTCCCTACGCATTAGAAACATATAATCTCTACTTTAGAGTTCTACCTTTTGGGCTAAAGTCGGCATGCTGTGTATTCACCAAAGAGCTGGTGCCTCTGATGACTGTTCTTCACCAGGAGGGCATTTGCATTCTACCCTGTCTATACGATTGTCTGGTGTATTCAGCATTTATGGCGATGAGCGAAGCTCACATTTGAAGAGTACTTTCAATATAAAAGAGCGTGGGTTTCTAATAAACCTAAAAAAGTCACCAATTTCTCCATCACAAGACCATGTATTCATTGAGGCCAGATTCAGGACAGACAAAGTTGTTGTGATCCTTCCAGAGAAGAGAGTATTAAAAATCCAGAACCGCAATGCAGAACTCATGATTCTAGACAATCCAACAGCAGCAGCTCAATAGCAAGTGCTCGGGGATTTGGCAGTAACTATCTTTTTATTTCCGTAGCCCAGATTTCACCCGAACAGGCTGATGAAACACATTCTGAAGTATCGGGGCGAAACCGGTTCTGGGTTGCTTGTGTTCCGGTTCAGGAAGGACCTGGCCTGGCAATTCGAGCTGAACTGTTCCCATTGGAACAGGGTCACGACTGATTTGCATATGGCTGACTCCAATCTCGGATGGTATGGAGGGAAAATAACGATGGACTGGGATGCGGCCTGTTCGATTGCCAGTGGATGAGATTAGTTCAAGCATTCCATCCATCACCAGTGAGGCGGGTATGCCCAGGGATGGGTTCAGTGCTCATTGTGCCACCTGAACTAAGCTATACCTGGCCGATAAGCCCTAATCAGTGCGAAACCAGTCCTGGGTTGCTTGTGTTCCGGTGCAGCGAGGACCAGGCCTGCCAGTCAGGCTGTACTGTTCCCATTGGAGCAGTGTCAAGACTGATTTGCATATGGCTGGGTCCATACTAAGGTGGCATGGGGGGTGAAAAACAATGCACGGGGATGCAGCCCCAGGGATTGCCAATGGCTGAGATTAATTCAAGCATTCCATCCATCACCTTGTTGTTGCAGGACACATATTCTAATGCACTAGTCTCTGTCTTGACAGAACTTTTCTCGAACAATCTCTATGACTCTGGAAATAAGAAAAAGGATTTATCATGGTGGATACTGCCAACAAACATTCTAAAGGGCGTTGCGATGTACCCTCAGTCTTCAGTCGATCTGACAGCAGACACCGGTGCAGCAGTATGGGGAGCTTGAATAGAATCCTATTAAATAAAGGGATGTTGGCTTCAGAGTCAACAAATCAAGTCGTCCAATTGGTGGAAGCTAGAAGCAGTTTCCCTAGCTCTCCTGTCTTTCTTTCCTCTACTGTGTGGCAGAGAAGCAGTTGTCAAAACAGACAATATAACTTCAAAATGTTATAAATTCTAGGGATAGTGAACACAGTGGAAGACAGATTAAACTGGGAGATTCCTTCCTCACACAAGTATTGCCTGAATCTTCAGCTCTTTGCACAAGTCCGTCAGAAATAGGGTTTTCTGGTATTTGACCTGCTCGCATCTAGACAGAATGCTCTGCTCCCATTCTTTTGTTCGAGAATGACGGAGAGCAATTCCTGGATGGCCTTTCATGTCCTTGGCCAAAGAGTATCCTAGTCACTCGTTCTAAGCCTTCAGCCAAATGGTTTAATGAGGAACTCATTTTGCTCAAAAAGACCTACAAGCGTCTGGAGCGCCTTTGGTGCAGGAATTTCAATTTTGAGAGGAATGCTTAGTTTTATAGGTCCCTCAAGGACTACCACAAGTAGATCCGAATCACACGTAGCCAATACTATGCTCAAAAGATTGAATCAGCTCATAGTTCCCTGTAAGAGCTCTTCATGATTGTGAAGTTTTTGTCCTCCCTTTCCACTCATTTTGCCCTGTCAGTCAAGAGCTGCAAATAGATCGCTCACTTCTTTTCTAATAAAGTCTCTAAAATATACAACACTTACCTTGAGGCAGCTAGGGATACTCCATGCCTTGAAGCTTGGTTTAATCCATCTGACATTAAGGATGGACTTTCCAGTTTTAACACCTTCTCTTTAGACGAGCTACGGACCCTCCTGACCAAGGTGAAATCAGGTTAACCAGCCGACCCAGCCCTGCCCAGGATCCTAGCCCATGGGATAGAGACAATTCTTCCGGGACTATGGGACCTGACTAACAACTCGTTCATACTTGGCCAGATACCTGAAAGATGGAAACATGCTACTGTCGTGCCACTTCTCAAAAAGCTTACTTTGGATCCGGCTCTCCCAGAAAATGTCAGGCCTATTTCCCTGCTCCCTATTTTCTCTAAAGTGGCAGAGAAACATGTGAACAACCAATTGACTAAGGATATCCTACACAAGACCCAATCAGGGTTCCATGCTCAATATAGCACAGAATCAGCTCTGTTATTGGCCTCAGTCTCTTAGACTCCTTGCTAATAGTGGCAAAATGGCAACTCTGATAATGCTGGACTTAAGTGCAGCATTCAACACCGTATCCCATGGCCTTCTGATAGAGCTTATATGAAACTGCGGTGTTGGAAACACAGCCTTGAGAGGTCATCGAACGACATGGTGTTAACTGTCATATGCCGATCACACACAGCTGTTCATCACTATCTCGGTAAGAGAGAGTTGCTGCAGCATGGTGCAGATCTAGTCTGGCTGAACTTGCAGGATGAATAGATCAAAGTCGCCTTAAGCTCAATGTCAGCAAAACCAAGGTTCTCAACTTTGGTAAGCAGCCCTCAATCTGGTCCTCTGCTTTGGGCCAGGTGTATTAGGTCCTGTACCAGATCCTAAGCCAAAAGTGAAGAACCTGGGGATATGGTTCGATGTGAAATTAACTTTCGACAGTCAATTGCTTGCCTGGCAGTGAAGTATTTTGGCATTAGTAAAATTTTGAACAAGATCATTGGCCTCCTCCCCGAAGCACCCAGAAAAACAATAGTCCTTGCCCTGGTTATGTCCAGCTGGACTATTGTAATGTATTATACATTAGTGCTATGCAAGGAAGACTGCGAAAGCTTCAAAGAGTACAGAATGCAGCTGCTCGGCTACTGCTAAATCTCCAGAGACATTCTCCTTTGGGTCTCGCTCTTGCTAAGCTGCACTGGCTCCCGATGAGCAAAAGAGTTTCTTTCAAAGATATGTGTCTGTGCCATAAAATCCTATATAACAGGGCCCAGCTACTTATTCCCCCTGGTGAGGCTGGCCGTACCAGCCTAGTAGAAGACTTAGGTCAGTCAGAATGGCACTTGCAATAGTCCTAGCGTTAAAAGAATGCGCATGGGAGCCTGTTCCATTCCCTTTTTAGCCCCAAAATTATGGAACACTCTGCCTCCTTATCTGAGACAGGAATGCTCAGAAACAATTTTTCGAAAGAAACTCAAGACATGGCTCTTTAGATAGATTTAGGGTCTGGAAATGAGTGGCCTGCTCCTTCCTGTAGCTTTTCTTTTAAACTTATTTTTTGCCCTTTTCTTCCTATTGTTAGTTAGATTGTTAGTGATCTGCTCTTTTCTTTAGGCTTCCTTCCGAGCCGCAATCCTAGCGCTGGGATGCTCCATTTGGATTAACCAAGCGCTTTACAAATTCCATGATTTTTATTATCATTATTATTTATGGGAAGGGTGACTGTAATTCTAAGAGCACCAGCAAAGCCAGGCTCTTCCTGGTTTCCTTTCATAGTTGCAATGAAAACTTGCAGGGAATGGCTCCTTCCAATAGTCCCTTCTCTGTGTTTCCCTCTGCTTCTATGTTAGCAAGACTCAAGCTAAGGGCATGGAGGTTGAAAGGGCAGGATTAGTTCTTCTTATACAAGACACGCGGCTACTTTTAGAAGATGGTGAGCAACAAAGCAGCTAGTGCCTCATACAGTAAATTTGGCTCAGACCCTCGAATTTCAACAAGATATTTTTTCGTTGGGCCTCAAGGTTTCTACTCTGAAGCTGAGTGGGCGGCCATTAAAGCTTTTAGGGCGTTCTGGGAAAATCTGGATGATGGTCAGGGTTTTGTACACAGGAGCGGCCGGTATGCTGGCGGTGCGGGGGCGGGTGGGAGGGAGAGGGGGGAGGTGCACATGGGGTTGTGGGGGGGGGTAGAAAAAAAATCTTACCTTCAGCTGGCCACGTTGTGCTCCTCTTTACGCTGTCCTCAGCTGGCCTGAGTGCCCTCAGTTTGCGCTCCAGGACAGACTGCGCATCTGTGCCTGCTCTGTCCAACCCAGCTGCGTTTCTGGTTTGGAGAGAGCTTTCACTGCGCATGATGGTTTGGCCGGCCTCAGACGGCTGGCCAAACCATCATGCGCAGTGATGGGAGTGCACTAGCACTCCCCTCAGAGCCTGTCACTATCAGGCACCGTCCCCAAGACTTGGCAAAAAGGAAAAATAAAACGAGTGTTGTTTTATTTTTCCTTTCCTGCCGTTTTAGGGGGGGCGACGCTCTTCCACCATAGCGGAGGAGCCGCCGCTGTTTGTACAGAGACTGTTTAGAGGTTTAATAACATCCGACCTCCTACACGGTCATCGACATCGTATTCCTCCTGGGACTGCCTCCTGGTTGTTCATTTTCTGAGAAACCCTCCTTTTGAGCCCATGGAATCGGTAGACATTGGAATCCTAAATCTGAAGACCTTTTTTCTAGTGCCTATTTCGACAACCAGGAGATTAGGAAAGCTAGGCTCTTTATCTTTTAGGCATCATTTTTTCAGGTGTCTGATGACAGAACTGTTCTTTGTCCAGGACCATCTTTCATTCCTAAGGTGAGTTCCCCTTTTTATACAGAGCCAGAGGTAATCCTTCCTGTGTTCCTTCTGAATCCTGAGACTCCAGAGGAGGTTAGCCTACACTCTCTAGACGTCAGACACGCTGATTTGGCTAGAGTTTCAGATTTTAAGGCCTCTTCTGCTCTCTGTGTTATATTGGTCCTCCTAAGAGAAGTTTGGAACTTTCAGTTTAGACTCTCAGCAGGTGGGTGCGCTCCTTGATATCTTTAGCCTACAGAGAGGCTGGAGTTCCTCCTCCGTCAGTAGTAGAGAGCAGGTGAACTAGAGGAATGTCAGCTTCCCTAGCTCAATCGCAGGGGTCATCTTTAACAGAAATTTGTAGGGCAGCGACATGGGCTTTTCTTCCAAAGTAACGCAGCGCAGCCAAATGGCTTGCAGCACCGCGCTGCATTAATTTATTGAAAATACGGCCCATAATGCTTAATTGATGGCTTGTTGAGGGATATGCCCGCCATATTTCACTTTATCCCCAAGTTCCAACACTTCCAAAGTAAGCGGAAGACGTCTATTTATACTGTTAGACTCGTTGATAGTTTAGTTATTTTCCAAATGCATTTTACACCAATGCAAGTTAACAGGAGAGTAAAGTTGTCCTGTCTTTCAAACACACTAAGTGTTATTAAGTATTGACATGTGTACTTGAACCATAGGTACTTACAGTATACATTTCTTCCAGTGCAAACACATTTGCAGACAGGCCTGCTCTCTCCATGAGCACAGGGAAGTAAAACATCATATATGGCATAATGCCAACATTTGGAAGCGAGTAAGAGGGATGCTTAAAAAACAATGAGGAATGTATTTGTCTTGCATTGAATTGGAGGCAATTTTAGGGAGGAGACAGCTAAAATAAAGCTGTATTTGGTTTAAAAAATCTTGAGTCAACCTGCTGAGACAGGTGTGTTGGCAAGTATGACATGGGTAGAAATGGAAGTGCATGCAAATATTCTTCAAGCTCAGAAACACTTTGGCAATGGGGCCTACATGCATAGGGGTGCTATCTAGCACTGTAAGTGGGATAAAAAAGTTTGAGAGGGTTCTCTAAAAAGGAAATGGGAAAAGAAGTGTAAGTAGGAACATTTTATTAGAGGCGCTGCCTTAGTAATACGAAACCCCTGCCTATATGATTATAATACCTTCCTCAGCTCATCCCAATTATTTTCAGGGAGAAAAATGTAAGTACTCCCAAGGCCAGGCTCACATCCCCAAAATCACAAACAACTACCTACCCTAAATTATGCAAACAAGGCCCTTGAAGAGGGTCCTAAGATTCCTCTACTGTCTCTGGAGCAGATCAAGGACAAGTATAAATAATCATATCAAATTTAATAAAATAGATGATAGTTTTATTAATTACATAATCATTTCAACAGTTCATAAATACACATATTAATTGACGCAACATATGATAGTCAATAAAGCAAAAAATTCAAAAAAAATTAAGAATTTCGGTCCCACACACCTCCTACAGAACAAGCCACTCAATCGTCATACATTCCCACAATTCATCAAGGACTCACACATCATTCACACAGATTCCAAGAACAATATCGAATAAAAATTGTACAAAACAGCCACAAGATGGTCAATTGACAGAATGGAAAAAAGTCATCAGGGGGTAGGGGTAAGAGTAATCCAGCGGCCCCCACACGAATAACGCCAACGCGCGTTTCGGTGTGTTGCCCCAGCCGGGGCTACACCTTCATCAGGGCGGAGATGGACAATGAGGGGTGGGACAAAAACCCCATGATACTGACGGCAAAAAACACCAGATAGTTTCAAAAACTGGGGCGAAGAAGAACACCCAGCACAGGAGCCTTCTCAACAGGGTTCAAATAAAAAAGGTCACAATGGGTTCTCTTCCGCAGGATTAAAGAAGATCCTTTTCTTAGGGCCCAACAAGTAGTAATCTCATAAAAGGAGGCAAATTCAGCACCTTTTAGCAGTTCTCAAAGGTCAAAAAATTCATATGTTGATAGATGGATCGCGGATCTTGATTGGGTCACTGCCATTCCCATGGTCATCCTCCGGGGTGGGGCGGAGATTGATGTTTCTTCTTTGGGGCCGGATGCTTCCCGGAATTTTTTGACCTTTGAGAACCGCTAAAAGGAAGAGAACCCATTGTGACCTTTTTTATTTGAACCCTGTCAGTATCATGGGGTTTTTGTCCCACCCCTCATTGTCCATCTCCGCCCTGATGAAGGTGTAGCCCCGGCAACACACCGAAACGCGCGTTGGCGTTATTCGTGTGGGGGCCGCTGGATTACTCTTACCCCTACCCCCTGATGACTTTTTTCCATTCTGTCAATTGACCATCTTGTGGCTGTTTTGTACAATTTTTATTCGATATTGTTCTTGGAATCTGTGTGAATGGGGAAACACCCTCAACAACAACTCCCGGAACAACGAGTTCCGGAGTCACGCAAGCCAAACAACGACTTGCACGAACAACGACTTAGCCTGAACCACGCATGTGCGTGGTTCAGGCTAAGACGGTCTAGTGTTCGTGCAAGTCGATGTTCGGAGGAGCTTCAAAACAGGAACAGGTAAGAGGGGTTCGTTTCTAGGGGTTTGGGGGGGACATGTTAGTTTTTAGGGGATGTAGTTGTATAAAAGAAATAAAGTAAAATAAATGTGAGTGAGGGGCTATGGACAGATGAGGGGCGCCGACCTCAATAAAAAGTGAAGTTAAATAAAAATCTATCTGCTGCATTAAGACATAGTTTCAGTGATCGTTTTAATACATTCAGGATTGCGTTCCTTTTCAAGTATTTTTCCAAGAAGTTTCGTCGCAGTAGATGTCTCACGCAAGGTTCAGCTGCGTAAGCAGAAATTTTCGGATGGTGCTGTTCTCCCCCATGACTCAGCAGATTTTCGGTCCATACTTTTTTTTTTCTTTCTACGGATTTATAACAAGTAACATATTTCAGGAAAGCTTCGCTTCCCACATCCTTATCTGCTTCTTGATCATTAACGCATTAAATGAACTCCTAAGGCAAACTTATGACTTTCACAGGGAGTATTACCGATCACAGGACACAGATTATTTTTAATTTTTGAAGTGTTTGGTGTGGTTCGTAAAAGCGCTTGTTGACCAGTGTTTCACTCCGTAGCCAACGTAGTAGCTCTACGCAAACATTTTCTTTCCCATATTAAAACTTTAGGGTGGGGACACGAGAGAGTGTAAGCTCGTGACTGCGTTTTTCATTTTTTTATAATTAATCTGCTTTCATGTGCTTCAATATTTCTGACATCTGGAAGAGGAAGAAGTGGTTAGCTACTCGGCGCTTGCAGCCTGCTCTTCTTATATAAGTTTATCTGCACGAGAGGCTGCGGTGTTTGCCTACACAGATTTTGGTGATTAAAGCAACTTCTTGCTTTCACCTGGCAAGGCTGCAGCAGCTTGGCAGCGCGCGCCTCTGGGAACTCTATCGAGGATTCTGACGTTATAATTGATGGATTCTTTTGAGTGCGTTGGGTGTAGTGGTTAAACGTGGAGTTTGTGGTTCAGTAAGTCGTGGTTAAATAGTTAGTGGTTTGGCATAGGTCGTTGTTTAGCCTTCGTGGTTCAGGCACTCGTGATTTAGTAGGTAGTTGTTTAGTCATACAACCGTGTGAATGATGTGTGAGTCCTTGATGAATTGTGGGAATGTATGACGATTGAGTGGCTTGTTCTGTAGGAGGTGTGTGGGACCGAAATTCTTAATTTTTTTTGAATTTTTTGCTTTATTGACTATCATATGTTGCGTCAATTAATATGTGTATTTATGAACTGTTGAAATGATTATGTAATTAATAAAACTATCATCTATTTTATTAAATTTGATGTGATTATTTATACTTGTCCTTGATCTGCTCCAGAGACAGTAGAGGAATCTTAGGACCCCCTTCTAGGGCCTTGTTTGCATAATTTAGGGTAGGTAGTTGTTTGTGATTTTGGTGTTCCTTATTTCCCCTGCTTGCCTGCCTTCATTTAGTCAGGGGTCCCCCTTCTCTTTAGTTCAGGCTCACATCCCCCCCACCCTCCAAAATAAAGTAACATAGTGGGGAGCCACGGCCAACAGTCAATAGGTCAAGGGAGCCGTGATTCGAAAAGGTTTGGGATGATGGCTTCCTTGCTAGCTCCTGCTACTTTCACTAGTAGAAGAGGGTCCATTACCACACTCATCCCAGTGCTGAGTCCCATGCTTCCACCCTATGTCCACCTTGTCTGGGTGTCCTATTGAATTTGTTTATAAATGTCTCTCACACTGGAGCCACACGTCGTCAGAGCAGTGGTGACTGACAGTGGGACAATCTTTTCTACACACCATATCTGGGAAAGGATAACTATGTGCTACGTATTTATAACTGCCTTTAAATCCTATTCAACAATTAGAAATTCAGTATTTGACACACACTGAGGCAAAGCCCACAAGCCCATGTATAATTGCATTTATGTTTAGTTCAGTTTTTATCAAATGCACTGTAGGTGCATTTTAAAAGACCGCTTGACACACATTTTCTGAAAAAAATGCATTCCATATGTTCCAGGCTTGCTGTTATTTAAAGACACCATTTTGTACTAATGTATAATAATATTACTGCTTAGAAAAATGCAGCAAAATATACTACATTCTCTATAGACCCACTCTATTTACATCCCACATCATCATAGCTAAACCCTCATACTACAAAACCACCATCAGTGAGGCAACCAACAGGAGCAAAACCACCATCAGTGAGGCAACCATCAGGAGCGAAAGCACCATCAGGGAGGCACCCAACAGGAGCAAAACCACCATCAGTGAGGCAACTATCAGGAGCAAAACCACCATCAGTGAGGGAACCATCAGTAGCAAAACTTTCTTCAAGTCCATCAAAGACTGCATTATTTCTCTCCCAGAACCTACAGTTTCCGCTCCAATCAAAAAATACATCATCAGCAACCTCGTTTTTTCTGAGAAGATTGACAAAATCAGAAGCAACATAATTACCACTTCCTCTGTCCCCACACTTCCATTGCCTAACCACCAACTAAAACCCCTTCAATCCATCTCTTGCACCCAGATCACTCCAAATCCTGTATTCTCTCAAAGCAACTTCCTATGTAGGTGACAACTTTCCTTCTTCCATGATCAAATCAATTCAAAGAGAAGCCCTCACACCACTTTCCCACATTGTCAATGCCTCCCTAAGCGGAAGAATATTCCCAGACCCTGAAGGCAGGTCTGAACCTTCCCCTGCTAAAGAAACCAACCCTGGCTTCAGCGATCTCCCTGAATTCCGACCTATTATCCACCTTCTATTTATGTGGAAAATTGACAAAACAGTAACCACCCAGCTGCAGGGGCACATCAGCAAGAATAAAAAGAACCAATCAGGCTTCAGACCGAGCTTCACACTCCGAGGAAATGATGCTTGGTAGTTTGAGGCACTATCTTGAAATGGTTCATATCCTACCACAGCATCGGGTGCCAGGTCATGCAAATAGGTTTGAGAAGAACCCATCTGCACAAGCTGGTGCCTTCTGTTATGGAGTGACCCGGGTTCAACCCTCTCTCATATCATCTTCATCCTCTACATGGAACCCTTTGGATCCATTCCTGCGGACAACAGCACCAGAATCCATCAATATACAGTTGATACTGAACTCACTTAACCAATATGGGATTTCAACTAACTTCCTGAAGCTAAACTCCAGTCAGACTCCAGATTCATGCCCGATTCTACACCTTAAACCTCCCAGGCTACACCCAACCAGCTGACACGCCACACAAACTCTCTGATATTTACCCTTGACACAGACATTTCATTGAAGCAAAGAAGACAACACAGCTTGGTTCCAACTCTCCTTCCTGAAGAAAGAGAAGTTGTTGAGATAAGAACAACGATAAGAGTCATATTCCTCCCCCCTCTGTAAAGAAACAATTCCCTACTCTTGAAGTCTCTCTGGCACCACCCCGGAAGGGTATCCTACATGAAGGGGCATGGCTCATCAAGGGCTCAAAGAAATTTGAGCATATACCCCAGCTTTTAAAAAATAGACTGGCTTCTTCTTCCAGCCTGGGTCATCTTCAAGACCTCTGTATCACTTGAAAAGCCCTGAAAAACAAGAAACCGATTCACTTGTGTTGCAAAGTCATCCTGTGCCCTGGGCACCCCCCAACCTTTTGCTGACTGATACTGGTGGTAACTGACTTTGACTGACCCTGGGCTCTGCCTAACCAGGTCCAGGGCCAGTGCTATGCTGAAAGAGACACATTAGAATACAGTTAAAACACCTAACATACATTAGGGTACACTACGGTATGGTGGGGTACCCCTGTAATTGGCATGACCTACCCCATAAGCCCCTAGTATATAATAGGGCAGGGGAATTGAAACTACCTATCAGTCCCTAGTATGTAGTAGGGCATGGCAGTTTAGAGGCCAGCAGCTTTCTGCACTTGCATGTGTGCACTTCTGAGGCCTGAGTTCAGTTTTAAAAGCAGCCCTGGGTGCCAGGACTGCTTTTAAAAAGTAAATTGTGCCCAAACTCGACTTTGGGGTTTGGGGCACTTAAAAATCGATAACCTACAATGTTATGGCATATTAGGTACCCCCAGGGTCTCCCCTAGGTGTCCCAGGGGTGGGGGGTCAGGTATTTATAAGGTACACCCTTATAAAATGAGTTTTTATATGCCTGGGTAAAGTGAAATTTCACATTTCACTCCCCCCATTGTGGTAAAGTGCTGCTCAAATTCGACTTTGATGCTAGGAGCACTGTGGAGGGAGGATCTGCAATATTTCTACAGATGCAGAACCCCTAAAGTCTCCTCCAGTTGCACATGGGGTGGGGGTCCTGTAGATATAAGACAAGTACTTATAAAATATGTTTTTGTAAGTCCTGGTGCTGGAAAAATTGGCCCAAGTCATTTTTCCCATTGCAAATCCCCTGCTACATAGGTTAACATGGTAGGAAGTTATTGATTAATAACTCTTGATAGGAGAGGGCTAGAAATGCCATTCAAAGACTTCCCAGAATGGTATTAATAAATCCAACAATATCATGTTGTTGAATTTCTCCTAAAGTGTACATACAAGAAGTTATAAGACTTTCTTGTTTGTAAGTCCAAATTCAGCCTTCCAGTGGTCTGCCCTGATTGGTCAGAGTTAAGTGGATTAGCCAGGCTGCCTTGAAGAGGTGATAAAGAGCCCCTGGGGTCAACCAGCTCTGCTGGCAGGGCAGTGTGCTGTTCCAAAGGAATGCCAGGCCAGGGGGAGGAGTCGTAAACTATGTTCTTCAAAGAGAAGAGCAGAGACCAGTGTCATTTACAACTCTGAACTTCCCACCTTAGGCAGATGGTAGGATTAAGGAAGGTATGAGCAGATGCAGGGGGGAGAGTCTAAGTAAATTAGCCATCCTAGGGGTGTGTATAGCCAGCTCTTACCTCCTTGTTGGAAAATCAGCCATTATGGATTTGGAAGATTTGATGCACTCTGGGACAAAATGATGCCACACTCTACAGGATGTGGTCATATCTTTGAGGAGTTACCCTGCTCCCATTGGTCAGGAGTGACCTCCTGTCTGACCCAGAGAACATGGAATAAGTATCTGAGAGGGCAGAGCCCTCCAGATCTGCTGCTTGAAACTTACTGAAGCAAGACATTGCCAAGCTGAGAAGTGTTGCTGTGCAAAGATTTCTAAGGCCTGACCTCTGAAGACTGCACCATCTGAAACTACAGCCCTGTGGATTATCTTGCTGAAAAGGAACTAAAGAGTGGACTCCTGAAAGCTACAGGTTAAAAGAGCTCATCTGGAACATCACCAACTAAATCTGCACCTTGGAGAACTACCAGTGGATTTGTAAGGGTGACGTCCAAGTGGATTGTGGGAACTGAAGTCCTCAACTTTCAAGGACCATCTTGGAGCTTCCAGACCCTTGGAGTGAGTTTGAGACACTTCGGGACCCTTTGAGGAACTTCAGGAAGAAGTTCAAGAAGTTTGGCGAACTTTGAAAAAAAGCTCCATAGAGGGACCGACTCAACCTGGTCAGCCAAGCCGCCTGCCTTCAACCGCGAGCCGGCCAAGCTACCCAGGTTCGTCCCGCTAAAAGCTCAGTCAGTCCAACTTCCAGAGTTTGACCGGGACTAGAAGAAATCTGAAGTCGGCGAACCCTCACCGGATCCGGCTACATGAAGAGCATCAAGAGACCCCGCGAGAAAAAGCTCCAGAAAAGTTTCTAAGTCCGCTCGTAGAAAAGGTGACCGGGAGCAACCGCGAGAGCCAAGCCGCCTGCCTTCCATCGCGTGTCGGCCTGGGCTCCTGGGTTGCCCCACTGAAGCGTTAAAGAAAAAAGTTTCTAAGTCCGCTCCAGGGAAGTTGACCGGGAGCTCGTCGAAAGGCAATCCGGCGAACTCTCACCGGATCCGGACTGGCTGGGAGCTTCGAGGGACCTCGGGGAGAAAAGCTCCAGAAAAGTTTCTAAGTGTGAAGGTAGAAACTGAGACCGGGACCTGCCGCGATCTGTAGCCGCCCAGGGCTCCATCGTGGTCGGCCTGAAACTTTGACTTTGACCCGGTCTATCGCGAGCAGGTATCCCAATATGGTGCTATAATCTTCTAAGTGCTATATTTTGCTAAATCTTTGAAAATTCATATCTCCGGTTCCCTACATTGGATTTTTTGTCGTTTTGGTGTCATTTTAAAGGTAAAAATATTTCCTATTTTTTATAAATTGGTGTTGGATTTTTATTATGTGTTGTGTCTTAATTATTTACTGAATTGGTGTTTTTAAATGCTTTACATACCTGTCTTTGAAGTTAAGCCTGTCTGCTCGCAGCCACGTTACCAAGGGTTGAGCATGGGAATAATTTTCTAAGACCTATGCTGAGTCCTATCATGTGTTAGTGGCCTTATTGCCAGTGGCAGACCTACATTTGCCCCTACCAATAACCCACTTTCCAGCAACTTGGCAAATCAAACTAGCCATTCTGAGAGGACCATGCTAGACTACAATCTTTAATATTGCCTGACTTGAGCCAAAACATTTCATGAAGGAAAAAAACAGAAGCAAGTGTCATGCTCTCAGGATGTGGAACAATAGCGCTATCAACAGATCAGCACCAACAATCCTACACTTTAGAAAAGCTGAAGATGCACCTCTTACCTACCTGAAAACCTACTCTTGGGAATCTCCCACTGATTGTATCTTCCTGGGGTCCATGCCTCCTTTTCAGTACTCTCTTATTCTCAAGCTAGGTTTGTGCTTTACCATCACCAACATGCCAATACATACATGTAAATAATCTTTATTTTCCATCGTCGGGTAATCATTGACATGGTCTATTGTGAATACGTTTTAATATTCCTTAGCAAATGCCATTTGAGAGCCGCTACAAGTTTGCCTGACGTAATATATCGACAAAAAAATATGGGTGACACACATATCGACTTTATATGTTTTATATGTAAAATCAAAAAAATCAACAACAACAAAAATAGAAAACCTGAATATTATCTAAAAAAGGGTAGTGTTAGACCTGGCATCCTTGGCGTGGTTTCCCCTGACTTTTTGCCTCTACCTCCTGTATTTTTGACACTGTGCTGGAATTCGTTTTTGCTGGTTTAGATGCTTTGGGCACTTTGCCACTGCTGATCAGTGCCAAAGTGCAAGTGCTCCCTGGTGAAATTGTTATTGTGATTGGCTATCCATGATTGATATATTTGCTTTACCAAAAAGTCCCTAGTAATGTGCACTAAGTGTGCCAGGGCTGGTGATTCAAATGCTACTAGTGGGCCTGCAGCAGTGATTGTGCCACCCACAGGAGTAGCCCTAAGATGGTGTCTCAGGCCTGCCACTGCAGTGCCTGTGCGCAGTTTGTGAACTGCCATGTTGTCCTGGCCAGTGTACACACTTGCCAGGCCTAACCCTTCCCTTTTCTTACACATTGGACACCCCTATGGTAGGTCCAAGGTACCCTCCTGGGCAGGGTGCAGTGTATGTGAAAGGTAGGACATGTACTAGTGTGGGTAACATGTCCTAATAGTGAAATACTGCCAATTTCGGTTTTCACTATTGAAAGGCTATCTTGCCCATAAGTTAACATGGGGAATGCTGTGTAACATGGTTACCTGCATATCTTCCCATAGCAGCAAGATAGAAAGTTGGAATCTGGTACCCCTGAACTCAGAATTTAATTAAACATCTTTTAGTGAAGATGGTTTTTAAATTCTAAGTTTGGAAATAGCACTTTTAGAAAGTGGCTATTTTCTTGTTCAACCTTTCTGTGTGCCTCTGCCTGTTTGTGAATTGACTGTCTGGTTTGTGAGTGACAGGGGCTGGGGGTGGCTGCAGGAGGCTGAGTGAGTCAGCACTAGGCTGAATAGACCTATCTACATGTAGAGTGGTGGGAGGAGAGCACCTGGGTCTGAATAGGGCTGTGCCTGCCTTCCACAATGCTGGCTCCACCTCCTGCGGTGTGTCTGATGACCATGGCCCACACTCACAAAGGAAAGAGAGGTGTCCTGGCAGAATGCACCCTGAACTGGTTTGGACTGGGTCCAGGACCCCTCACACATGGAGAACAAAGACTTTTGGGGTATAAATACTAGAGCTGAAACCCCTGAATTTTAGACTACTTCGTGATCAAGAGGAATCCCTGCCAGAGAAGATCAGCTGAAGAGACTCAGGAGAAGTACTGCCCTTGCTGTCTGTCTGGGGTTGACCTGCAGTTTGCTGTTTCCACTGAGGAGAGGACTAAAGGACTTGCTGTGTGCTGTGTCCCCGTGCTTGAAGAAGGACTTTGCTGTGTGCCTCTGAAGAATAGTCTCCAAGGGCCTGAGTAGAGCTGGCCTCCTGTTTCTGAAGTCCCAGGCACAAAAGGACTTCACCTCCAGCCTCCCTGAACTTCCTTCCAGTCTGCCAGGAGGGCCTGTAACTGTGTGTGAGGCCTTTCTGCTGTTGGGAGCTGTACAAGAGTAAGAAGAGGAAGAAAATCTGTTTTCCGACGCCGTCGACGCCGCCACTGTGACGCCGCGACCTGCATCGAGGCCCGGGGAGCCGCTCGTGAAGTGACGACGCTGCGCCCGGCCTGCTCTGACGCCCTACGACGACCGCCGACACCGGCAGCGATCGGCCGTGACCGACGCCAGCGCTCGCATCGACTTCGTGTCTTCGCCAAGTGCCGGCCTCCTCTTATTGTGGCGCCAATAACCGCCGCGGGTGACTCGCAAGAACCGCCGACGTCGCATCATCACCAGAGACGACATCGTTCTTCGCCGACGCCGTGCATCGTCACCGACTTCATTTTTCAAGGTACTGTTGTTCGGGGCCGCCGTAGAGTCGCCGTACTTTGGATTTTGTACTGTCCTGACGTCGTGATAGCCCCAGTTGGTGCTATTTGATTTTTACAGCGTATTTTTACAACAACCTTTTTAAAAGACATTTTACTGAGTTTTGTATGTTGGATTTTTGTTGTTTTGGTCTTGTTTAAGTTTAGTAAAGATACCTTATTTTTCTAAACTGGTGTAGTGTCCATTTGTGGTGTTTTCACTATGTTACTGTGAGTGTTGGTACAAATACTTTACACATTGCCTTTGGGATAAGCCTGTCTGCTCGTGCCAAGCTACCGAGGGGGTGAGCAGGGGTTATCTAAAGTGTGTATCCCCCTTACCCTGAGTAGAAGCAAGGGTCCCTATTTAGACAAAGGTACCTACCTCTGCCAACTAGAGACCCCCAGTTCTAACATTGGTGGTCAGCGGTGGGATTTGAACTTGTATTTGTACTTGACCCACAGTGATTGGTGTACATCACTAGATTAGTGCAGACCACTATGCAACCACATACTGTGTTCTTTTTGGTTTTTGGTTCTATTTTGAGTAACTCTTAAAGAAAGCATCATGTCCCAGAAGGGGAATGCAGCAAGTGAAAAGGCAGAATTGGAGTTCAACATTGAGAATGTGTATTCCTACAAGGTAGACCAGCTTAAACAATTCTGCAAAGATTTGGGATGTCCCACAAGGAGTAGCGCTAAAAAGGATGAGCTACAAAAGGCCTTTAAAGCCTGGTGGGAGACCAAAGGAGCTGCAGGACAAGATGATACAAATGAGGAGGTGGATAACCAGGGGAATGGGTTTGGGTCACAGGATTTGCCTGTGCCAGGAGCAGCCCCCAGGGCTGTCAGCATCCATTCCGCAGGGAGTCTCTCCCAGGAAGACAGGAAAGAGAACCAAAGGATCAGAGAATATGAGCTGGAAGTCATGAGGCTCAAGATGAAGCAATTAGAAATGGAGAAAGAAATCCAGCACAAGGCAGAGGAGAGGGCTTGTGCCTTGGAAGAGGGCAAAGGGGCTCGTGCCTTGGAGGAAAGGAAATTGCTTTTGGCTCATGAGTTGAGCATGAGGGAGCTGGACCTGAAGGCCAAACAATTGGAGTCCAGCTCAAATGGTGGCAGCGCACAGCCAGTGCAAGGGGGTAAAGTATACATCCCCAAGGATATAGTGCAGAATTTCCAGAAGGGTCAGGATATTTTTGCATGGTTTGAGTCATATGAGGTGCCTTTGAGGATGCATGAGGTGCCTGAAAAGAGCTGGGGGGCAGGCCTGTGGAAGCATTTTGAGGCGTCAGGGACCGCAGTTTTGACACCTTTAGAGAAGGAGGGTGCCCTGACTTATGCCAACATGAAGGAGGCTTTATGCCTCAAGTATGGGCTCACCCCAGAACAGTATAGAGTGAGGTTCAGGAACTCAAAGAAGAATGACTCAGACACTTGGGTTGAATGTGTGAGAATGTACACCCGCGCATTGGAAGGTTGGATGAAGGGCAGCAAAGTTACTGATTATGAGGGGTTGTGCCATCTAATTAGTTGGGAGCACTTGAGCAGTCTATGTGTTCCAGAGCTGCGCCAGCATCTTTTGGATAGCAAGTTAACTAATCCTAGTGAGCTTGCTAAGGAGGCGGACCGCTGGACCAGCACCAGGGTCCACAAGGGGATTGTGGGTGCCACAGCCAAAGGTGGGCAGGGTCCCCAGCAGAAGAGTGGGGGGGACAAAGGTAATCAAAAGGAGTTCTCTAAAGAGCCCCAAAATAATGCAGAGGGAAAGGAGTCCCAGCCCCCCAGCCTAAGACGTCGCAGCCCCTAAGGGCGGGCGTAGTACCTTTCCGGGTCCCCTCAGGTGTTACAACTGTAACGAGAAGGGCCACATTGCCCCTAAGTGCCCCAAGAAGTCCCAAGCACCCACTGGTGCTCCGTCACCGGGTTTAGTGAGTGTAGCTTTGGGAGAGGAATTAGTTTCCAGTGGGGAGGAGGAGCAAGCAGTGATGACCCTTGTCTCTTTAGGAGACAGAGAGATGGTCCAGGAGTCCTACTTGCCTGAGAACACTAAAAGTACAGACAGTGGGTGACCATCAATGGGAGGAGGGTGGAGGCTCTGAGAGACACAGGAGCCAGCGTGACATCCGTGAGGTGTCAGTGGGTGTCTGAAGAGCAGGTCATTCCCAATGCACTTCACCCTGTAGTTGCAGCAGACAACTCCGTGCGCCTCTGCAAAGTGGCGCAAGTTCCCTTTGAGTGGGGGGGGTCTCAGGTTCCTTGAAGGTCGTTGTTAGTCCATCCATGCCTGTAGACTGTCTGCTAGGAAATGACCTGGAGAGTTCCCTATGGAGGGAGGTGGAACGCCAGGCTCATTTGGAGATGTTGGGTCTGCCTGAGTTGTTTTGTGTGACCACTTGGTCAATGGCAGCCAGTAGGGGTAACCAAGCAGACCTGGAGCCTGAAACAGTGGCCCAGGTACCTGCCAGGAAGAGGAAGGGCAGGGGGCGTGGGAAACCAGCCCCCACATTCCCACGGTCCAGGAGGAGGCAGAACCTGAGGGGGATGCCCTGGAACCTACAAGGGAACAGATAGCCGAACTGGGAGACCTGCCTGAGCTGACCTATTGGCAGCAAGAAGGAGGTCCCTCCAGGGAGGAGTTCTGCAAGGCGCAGAGAGAATGCCCTTCCCTCATTGGTATGCGGAAACAGGCCGCAGACCAGGCAGCAGGTGGCGAGTCCAAGAATCATCTCATTTACTGGGAGGATGGGTTACTCTATAGTGAGCCTAAGGTCGCTGAGCCCGGTGCAGCCCGTGTGCTGGTGGTACCCGAGCGCTTCAGGACCTTCCTAATGGGTCTGGCTCATGACGTGCCTCTCGCAGGTCATCTGGAGCATGACAAGACCTACCAACGGCTTGTCACCCACTTTTACTGGCCCCAGTAGAAGACGCGCGTTGGTACACACTGTAGGACTTGCCAGACTTGCCAGGCAAGTGGCAAGAGTGGAGGGAAGTGTAAGGCTCCCCTCCAACCCTTTCCCGTGGTGAGCACCCCTTTCGAGCGGGTGGGCATCGATATTGTGGGCCTCTGGAATCCAAGACAGCCTTAGGCAACAAGTTTATCTTGATCTTGGTGGACCATGCCACCCGGTACCCGGAAGCTGTCCCTCTCCGGACAATCACTGCCCCCGTGGTGGGCCGTGCATTGATGGGGATCTTTTCCCGTGTGGGGTTCCCCAGAGAGGTGGTCTCCGACCGGGGTACCAACTTCATCTCAAAGTACATGAAGTCTTTGTGGGAGGAGTGTGGGGTAACTTACAAGTTTACCACTCCTTACCATCCTCAAGGGAATGGGTTGGTTGAGAGATTCAACCGAACACTGAAAGGCATGATAATGGGCCTTGCGGAGCCCATGAGACGGAAGTGGGACGTCTTCTTACCATGCCTGTTGTTTGCCTACAGGGAGGTGCCTCAGAAGTCCTTAGGGTTCAGTCCCTTTGAACTCCTGTATGGCCACCCTGTTAGAGGACCTCTCAGTCTGGTGAAGGAGGGTTGGGAGAAATCCCCTGGTAAGACCCCCAGGATGTGTTCAGCTATGTGGTGGCCTTCCGCAACCAGACTCAGCGCTTCAGGAAACTCGCTCAGGCGAACCTGGAAGCTAGCCAGGAAGAAATGAAAAGATGGTATGACCAGAATGCCACTCTGGTCGAATTTCAACCTGGGCAGAAGGTGTGGGTGATGGCGCCAGTGGAGCCTTGTGCGCTCCAAGACAAGTGGACTGGGCCATATGAGGTGGTGGAGCACAAGAGCGATGTAACCTATCTGGTTGACTTGCAGTCTCCCAGGAACCCTTTGAGGGTCCTACACGTGAACCGCCTCAAGCCATACTTTGAGGTCTGATGTGACAATGCTCTTTGCCACAGATGATGGAGGAGCAAAGTGACCCTCTTCCTGACCTCCTGTCAGCAGAGGAGCAAGATGGGTCAGTGGATGGGGTAAACCTCTCTCCCACACTGACCCCAGAACAGCAGAAGGACTGTCGCCATGTGTTGGGTCAGTTCGCCTCCCTGTTCTCCCTGACACCAGGAGTCACCAATTGGTGCGTCCATGATGTGGACACTGGGGACAGCCTACCTGTGAAGCAGAAATTTTACAGGGTAGCTGACAAGGTCAGGGCCAGCATCAAGGAAGAAGTTTCCAAGATGTTGGCGCTAGGGGTGATTGAGCCCTCAAGCAGCCCGTGGGCTAGCCCAGTGGTCTTAGTACCAAAAGCTGCTGCACCCGGTGCCACTCCAGAACTCAGGTTTTGTGTGGACTACCGTGGGCTCAATGCGGTCACCAAGACTGACGCACACCCCATCCCCAAAGCTGATGAGCTCGTGGATCGGTTAGGCGCTGCCCAGTACCTCAGTACGTTTGATTTAACTTCTGGGTACTGGCAGATTGCCTTAACTGAGGGGGCCAAAGAGAGGTCAGCGTTTTCAACGCCAGAGGGGCACTTCCAGTTCCGTGTCATGCCCTTTGGGTTGAAGAATGCCCCTGCCACCTTCCAGAGACTGGTCAACCAGGTACTGTCCGGGCTGGAGGAATTCAGCGCCGCATACCTGGATGACATTGCTGTCTTCAGCTCCAGTTGGGAAGAACATTTGCAACACCTCTGCGAAGTGTTGAAGGCTCTGCAAAGGGCAGGCCTCACTATCAAGGCCAGTAAGTGCCAGATAGGGCAGGGATCTGTGGTGTACTTGGGACACCAGGTAGGGAGCGGCCAGGTGGCGCCCCTCCAAGCAAAGATTGATACCATTCTGGCTTGGGAGCCCCCCAAGACCCAGACAGAGGTGAGAGCCTTTTTAGGACTCACCAGGTATTACCGCCGATTTGTCAAGGGATATGGCACCATTGTTGCCCCCTTGACAGAGCTGACTTCAAGGAAGCAGCCCATGAAGGTGATCTGGACCGATGCCTGTCAGACCGCGTTTGATGCCCTGAAAGCTGCCATGTGCACGGCACCCGTGCTCAAGGCGCCTGATTTCTCCAAAGAGTTTGTGGTGCAGACAGATGCTTCAGAGCATGGAGTGGGAGCAGTACTCTCACAACTGAACGACGAGGGCTTGGACCAGGCCGCAGCTTTCCTTAGCAGGAGGCTACTTCCCAGGGAACAGAGGTGGAGTGCAATTGAAAGGGAAGCTTTTGCTGTGGTCTGGGCACTGAAGAAGCTAAGGCCCTACTTGTTTGGGACTCACTTCCGGGTTCAGACAGACCACAGGCCCCTCAGATGGTTAATGCAGATGAGGGGTGAGAACCCAAAACTGTTGAGGTGGTCCATCTCCCTACAGGGAATGGACTTTACGGTGGAACACCGCCCTGGTACAGAACACACCAATGCTGATGGTCTGTCCAGGTTCTTCCGCCTTAGTGATGAGAACTCCCCAGGGGATGGGTAGTTCTCCCCACTTTTCAGCTGGAGGGGACACGTGTTAGACCTGGCATCCTTGGTGTGGTTTCCCCTGACTTTTTGCCTCTACCTCCTGTATTTTAGACACTGTGCTGGAATTCGTTTTTGCTGGTTTAGATGCTTTGGGCACTTTGCCACTGCTGATCAGTGCCAAAGTGCAAGTTCTCCCTGGTGAAATTGTTATTGTGATTGGCTATCCATGATTGATATATTTGCTTTACCAAAAAGTCCCTAGTAATGTGCACTAAGTGTGCCATGTTGTCCTGGCCAGTGTACACACTTACCAGGCCTAACCCTTCCCTTTTCTTACACATTGGACACCCCTATGGTAGGCCCAAGGTACCCCCCTGGGCAGGGTGCAGTGTATGTGAAAGGTAGGATATGTACTAGTGTGGGTAACATGTCCTAATAGTGAAATACTGCCAATTTCGGTTTTCCCTATTGAAAGGCTATCTTGCCATAGATTAACATGGGGAATGCTGTGTAACATGGTTACCTGCATATCTTCCCATAGCAGCAAGATAGAAAGTTGGAATCTGGTACCCCTGAACTCAGAATTTAATTACACATCTTTTAGTGAAGATGGTTTTTAAATTCTAAGTTTGGAAATAGCACTTTTAGAAAGTGGCTATTTTCTTGTTCAACCTTTCTGTGTGCCTCTGCCTGTTTGTGAGTTGACTGTCTGGTTTGTGAGTGACAGGGGCTGGGGGTGGCTGCAGGAGGCTGGGTGAGTCAGCACTAGGCTGAATAGACCTATCTACATGTAGAGTGGTGGGAGGAGAGCACCTGGGTCTGAATAGGGCTGTGCCTGCCTTCCACAATGCTGGCTCCACCTCCTGCGGTGTGTCTGATGACCATGGCCCACACTCACAAAGGAAAGAGAGGTGCCCTGGCAGAATGCACCCTGAACTGGTTTGGACTGGGTCCAGGACCCCTCACACATGGAGAACAAAGACTTTTGGGGTATAAATACTAGAGCTGAAACCCCTGAATTTTAGACTACTTCGTGATCAAGAGGAATCCCTGCCAAAGAAGATCAGCTGAAGAGACTCAGGAGAAGTACTGCCCTTGCTGTGTGTCTGGGGTTGGCCTGCAGTTTGCTGTTTCCACTGAGGAGACGACTAAAGGACTTGCTGTGTGCTGTGTCCCTCTGAAAAAAAGTCTCCAAGGGCCTGAGTAGAGCTGGCCTCCTGTTTCTGAAGTCCCAGGCACAAAAGGACTTCACCTCCAGCCTCCCTGAACTTCCTTGCTGGGAGTTCCAGTCTGCCAGGAGGGCCTGTAACTGTGTGTGAGGCCTTTCTGCTATTGGGAGCTGCACAAGAGTAAGAAGAGGAAGAAAATCTGTTTTCCGACGCCGTCGACGCCACCGCTGTGACGCCGCGACCTGCATCGAGGCCCGGGGAGCCGCTCGTGACGACGCTGCGCCCGGCCTGCTCCGCAGCTCCGACGCCCTACGATGCCCGCCGACACCGGCAGCGATTGTCCGTGACCGACGCCAGCGCTTGCATCGACTTCGTGTCTTCGCCAAGTGCCGGCCTCCTGTTATCGTGGCGCCGATAACCGCCGAGGGTGACTCGCAAGAACCGCCGACGTCGCATCATCACCGGAGATGATATCGTTCTTCGCCGACGCCGTGCATCGTCACCGACTTCATTTTTCAAGGTACTGTTGTTGGGGGTCTGTGTGACTCCGCGCCCGACGCCGCGATCCTCGCGTGCGGCGCCGTACTTTGGATTTTGTACTGTCCTGTTGTCGTGATAGCCCCAGTTGGTGCTATTTGATTTCTACAGCTTATTTTTGCAACAACCTTTTTAAAAGACATTTTACTGAGTTTTGTATGTTGGATTTTTGTCGTTTTGGTCTTGTTTAAGTTTAATAAAGATACTTTATTTTTCTAAACTGGTGTAGTGTCCATTTGTGGTGTTTTCACTATGTTACTGTGAGTGTTGGTACAAATACTTTACACATTGCCTTTGGGATAAGCCTGTCTGCTCGTGCCAAGCTACCAAGGGGGTGAGCAGGGGTTATCTAAAGTGTGTATCCCCCTTACCCTGACTAGAAGCAAGGGTCCCTATTTGGACAAAGGTACCTACCTCTGCCAACTAGAGACCCCCAGTTCTAACAGGTAGGTAAATTAAATCTATTATAAACTATATTAACTTTAAACCATATATTTACTTTACAAATAATATTACATTTAAAAAATATACTAACAACATAAAAATATATTAAAACAATTATAACTTGCAAAAAAGAAATCAAAATCTATACTATAAAATTATTGCAAAAAGTAATAAGCATAATCAGTGAAAAAACCAAAGGTTACAGGGACGATATAGTCAGGAAATAGAATTATAAAAACCACAGAAATTCACTGAAAAAACCAAAGTTACAAGGACGTTATAGTTATGCTCAGATTTCACTCGTACAAAACAATTGAAATTCAGCAGTTATAGTTACCTGAGCTAACTATAACTTAAGCACTGCTTATGACCTCACATATTACATCACTCATAACATGGTCAGTGACATCACTGATGACATCTCAAATGGCATCACTGATGACATCATCCACAGAACCACTCACACACTCAATCACACCCCCATACACCCTCTCGTACACCCACTCACTCACCCACAGAACCGCTCACATCCCCATTCAGACTCATACCAGTACTCACACCCACTCAATCCTCTATACTGCTACTCACACATCAAATTTGGCAGAAAGGTAAGTGTTGGTCCAGAAAGCAACCTTTTTGTAAATTGGCATAAATCCACTCAGTAGTTTTTGAGATATTAAGAGAAAAACCTAATTGTATATATATGGATGCAGAGGCTCCGCGAACCCTCCCGATCTTGTGCTGAGACCTGATAGGCTGCCAACACTTTGAACCAGAATGTGTTGGCAGCCTTCTTGGGACTCAGGCATGGGGGAATTAAAGGAGGGGGTGCATGGTTCACCCCTTCTGGGGCTTATAAATGCCCCCGGCTCACCACCTCACCTGGGCTTAGGTGAAAATAAAGATGGGGTAGCTTGGACCCCCCCGAGCCCCGGGAACTACCACCTCCCCGGGGCCACATAGCAAAAATAAATTGGGGGTGCTGCACGGTCTCCCACAGACCCGGGGACCACCATCTCCCCGGGGCTAAATTAAATGTAATGGGGGCTGTGTGGACCACCACCTACCCGGGACCAAAGTAACATTAAACATAGGAGGGGGCAACCGTTCTCGGCCCTGGGGACCTCCACCTCCCCGGGGCAGGACCTACTAAATATAAGGAGGGGGGCCACACAGCCACCCTCCCTGGAGCCATAGATGGCGCTCGGAACCTCCACCCCCCAGTGCTGGCTTCTTCTACGTCCTGGAGTGCCCACCCCCTGGACATAGCTGTTTGCTGGGGCTTGGCGGGAGCTTTAACTGCACCAGCCAAGCCACAGCAAACACTCTGCTTCCAGCAAGCGAGAGTGGTGAAATGCTCTTGCAGTGGCGGCTGGTGACATTTGAAAGTGGTGTGAGTAAAAGTTCAGGATTAGTGACCTGTGGCGAACAAGTCTGACAGTCATAAGGAGGGATGGAGTTGGTTCTCTCCCTGAGAATTTTAATAAAAAAAGAGTGGGCAAAAGGTGTATTTTCAAGCAAATTTGTGACAGCAAGAAGGTTAATAAGGCAATTGTGAAGTGTAGTTATGACATCAATAAGGAGATTTCATATAAAAATCATGTAGGAAGCTGCTTATTCAGTATAACCACACAACTTCATAACAGACTTTGAGATAACAATGCAGAGTTTGTCACAGATTTCCTTATTTATTGATATACCTTTACAAATGAAATCCGCTGAGGAAATGCAAGTCATTGTGATTTGTCGGACTGGACACAATGAGACGGCAAGGAATAAACATTAAAAGGCAGTAGGGCACCCTACAAGGCACTGCACGTCTAATTTAGGGAATAAAGCAATATGATTACATCACCCCTATCCTGATGATAAAACTCCATTAGCTCCCTTTGCTGCTCCACTACATCATCAAAACAAGCATTGGCATAGCCAATAGGTCTCGCCTTTGGGACCTTATAAGTGTTTAGCCATGCAGCACATTATTCTGGGTGCTGTGCCACCAGTGATTAAATAGCTATACAATGCTGTCATGAACCAGTGTGGAATGAAACAAAGATAGCTTGAGCAGAGGGGGGCGTGGCCAACTACCGAGGGAAATAGCTGCATGTTAGCGGAGCTCCCTCACTCCACTCCTGAGCCATCCGTTAATTCCAGTGTTGCCCCGAACGAAATCAACTAAAATTGTTACCGGTTGCTCCCAGAGGGGAGCGGAGTCAATTGATCGATTGTGGGCCGCATCCGTCTGGCACAACTGAAGATCTTGTGCCGAACCCGGGCTGTGTTCGTGGAGGAGCGGGGCACGGCCTGTGGGACGCGCGCCGCCCGATTGCGCTGTGCCTGCAGCTGAAGCGCGGCCCCCGCTTGCTGCCTTCCCGGGGGGCCGCTTCTACACAACCGTCGCTGGCCTCGATCCTGCCGGACCGGCTGAGGCGGAGTTCCCGGTGGTGTGAGGGTCGAGCGGGTGGCACGCCCCGGGGCCCGCTTGCGGCCGGCCCAAAAGACAACGCCGATATCAGATCCCGCTGGCCTGAGGGTGCCTAGTGGGGCGTGCACATGAGTATCTGCACCATCTTTACCCCCTTCGCACAGATTCTGGCCCCCAGATCAACTGTGGCGCCGTGGAAGGCGTATCGTTGATGGGCCTCCCTGACAGTGGCGGCGCTGAAGACCGCGATTACCTCGGACGCTGTGTGGCGCCTGTGGGGGCCGCGCTGACTCCAGCTCCCGGTCCAATTTGAAATCGTCTGGCGTGGCCGGATGCCTGCGG
Source organism: Calotriton arnoldi (assembly GCA_963921515.1). Lineage (NCBI taxonomy): Eukaryota > Metazoa > Chordata > Amphibia > Caudata > Salamandridae > Calotriton > Calotriton arnoldi. The sequence continues at coordinate 624,365 of CAWUFW010001546.1, forward strand.
AGCGACTGCTCCCAACTGCCAATCCCCACTACTCAACAGGTATGGAGCATTTAACAGAGGGGCGGTGGCACTTGAAATAAAGAAGCTTAGTGTACACGACGCCCGTCATTGCTCCCCGCCTTCAATGAGAGGTGAGCATCAAATTCCATCCGCCTCACGGACTCAGAACTAAGTACCTGCGGCAATTGCTGTTGACTTGATTTCTTCAAGCAGTCACTATAGAGCAGCACCAGTGTCACTGCCAAAGCCCATAACCGCCATCAGAACCGCAACATATATCCAGGGGATAATTGAACTGAGCACTTGGGCAGCCGGGTCGCAACCCAGCCCTCTATCTCTTCCCTCTTGGGCGCACTTCACTGACCACCGCCTCCGGCGCAACCTAGCTGGCGAAACCCAACAGGCCGGTCTGGGCTTGGACCCATACGCAGGCGGCGGTGAGTAGCCAGCTAGACCCCTTCTTTCCTCTCTGCTGTGATTGACGTGTCGTATACGTAATGGCGAGTGGCCGTGGCGGCCGTCACGCACTCCAGACGAAACTGGAAAAATTTGCCTGGCAAAAGGGACAGGGGGAGACGCAGACTTCTCCCAAAAAAGTCAGAAGCCCGCCAGAACCTACGTTGCAAGACATACTAGTAGCCATCACTACGGTGCACACCTCCCTAGAGGGCCGCATTGACACCGTCGCAGCAGAAGTCTCCCTGATCAGGGCGGATATGCGTAAAATGAATGAGCGTCTCTCTGAGGTGGAATCCACAACCAAAGAACTCGTGACTGACTCTGATCTTCTCAAGCACCAAGTTGCTGATTTGCAAGTCAACCAGGACCTGTTAGTACATCAACTCGATGACTATGAGGGCCGTATGCACCGCAATAACGTTCACATTTTGGGTGTGCCTGAATGGGGGGAGGGACGGGCGGCAGACCTCTTCGTGGAGAACCTCGTGTTACAACACCTCCAACCTAAGGGACTATCCAACTACTTCTCAATTGAAAGGGCGCACAGGGTGCCAGGTGGCAGACCAAAACCAGGAGCACCGCCCCGTCCCCTCCTGGCGTGAGTGTTTAACTTTCGAGATGTCATATTGCACTCGGTGAGGGCAGCCCCGCCCGTCACAATTGATAATAGCACGGTCACTTTCTTTCCTGACTTTACACTACGGGTGCAGAAACAGCGCCGCAGCTTTCTAGAGGTGAAACGAGCTATGCGTGAACAGGAAATCAAGTATGCGATGCTGTTCCCCGCTAAACTACGTGTCGAAGCGGAAGGAAAAACCTGGTTCTTCTCCAGCCCTGAGGACGCATGGGACTGGCTTGAGGGATGGCGCACAGTCGAGAAGCGGAGCAACAAGGCTCGCCGTGGGACGGGACGTCAACATCGACCGGACAGTCACCAAGGATCCCCAGAGAAAGCTGTTGTTGTTGCGGACACCTCACCGAGACTGAGTCAAGCAGAGTAACATTGGGACCCTAGAACTCTATCAGACGTGGTCCACACTGGAGCGCTCTCTGCGGACACTGTGATATACGTGCTGAACCTGCTCTGTGGTGGTAACTTGGGTTCGCCTGCTGCTGGTGATGAAGACAACAGAGACGTAACTATTTATGCATAATGGGGTGTTAGGAGCGCATAGTTGATAACACTGTTTCGGGACTTTGCCTCTTCTCTGGGGCACAACTTCACCACAAAACGCTGCTTCGGGGAGTGGGGTTGGTACACGCACCTACAAGTTTCTTAGGGTGGGCGATAGGCACTCTGCAAGTTTGTGGTGGCGGGTGGTTCATTGCCCGCCATGCAGGGAGGCAGGGAGGGTGGGGTGTAGGGGTTCTTTTGGGTGTGGGGGCCCTTGTTTGCTCTATTTTCTATTATTGGGTTATGTTATTTTTCTGCAGCAATTTTCTTCACTTACTATACCTCATGTCCAAGTATATGCTCCTATCATATCAATATGGGGATCGCAGGGGGTACTCAAGGTTGTGGCCACTGGACCACTCATAAATTTCGTGATTACACAGTCTGACCCACGGACACGCTACATGCCCTCTTGCGTTCAACACCCTTGGGGTGCGAACACAGACATGTCCCCTATTCCACAACTTTACATTGGCCACCTACCTATCCGCCCATGGGACCACACTTAGATCTCAAATTCCTTACGTGGCATGTTAATGGCCTGGGAGATAAACTCAAACAGGGTATAGTTCTCCAATATCTGAAGCGACAAGCACCGGACATTGTCCTTCTTCAAGAGACGCATTTAATTGGCCACTCCTGCTGCGCCTTGATTAGATGGGGGTACCGCCTAATCGCTCACGCGGGGTTTACGTCAGGATCTCGTGGGGCGGGAGTGCTCCTGTCCAAATATGATACACAGGTCCTGGTCTGATGAGCAGGGCAGATACGTAGCACTCTCTGGCACCTGGGAGGGGCAGACTCTCAATGTCATTTCAACGTATGTCCCCCCTGGGCTGCAGCGTTCCACGCTGCGAGACCTTGGAACACTCCTACTTGATCTACCACTGGGGCTATTGGTGCTAGGGGGGGACTTTAATCTTGCAATAGACGGTGCCAGGGACCGCCTCCCTCCCCGCAGGGACCCCCCGAGGGGATCCCAATTGGCTGAGTTTTTGTCCGCTATGGGCCTGGTTGATATCTGGCGACGACTTAACCCAACCACTGTACAATTCACATTTCATTCTGGGCCCCACAATAGCCAATCACGCATTGACCACGTGTTCACTCATGCTCAAGATATCCACGAGTTAACTGAATCCTGATGCCTCGCACGTGGAATCTCTGATCACTCCCCTATCCTTCCAACGCTTACACTCGGCTCGCACAAGCGACGCGCCACCCTTACCATAAACCCTTGGGCGCTTAAGGTACCACATATTAAGGAAACGTTAATTAAAGAAACCGACTTCTATTTTAAAGAAAATGTGGGATCGGTCTCCTCAGCCCAAATCCTATGGGGCGCGTTCGGTGCTGTCATGAAAGGCAGAGCCTTGGCGTTGATGCTTGGTCATAAAAGAGAACTTACGAAACGCATAACAGAGCTCGAGGAAGATATTCTAACTAGGGAAAATGCCCTGGCACTCGCCCCTGACCAGGAGGCGCAACACTCGCTGGCGATGGTGCGTCTTGATTACCAACAGCTTCTGACGGAAGCGGCCAAGGCGAGGTACAAATCCACATGTCATAAGATATATGAACATGGAGAACGGACAGGTAAACTTCTTGCCTGGTTAGAAAAAAAGGAGCAATTATCAAGATGGGTTCACTCGTTGCGCGGGGACAATGGGGAGACAATTACTGATCCCCAGCAGATCGCTGACACGTTCGCTACCTACTTTTCATTGGTATACACATCCTCCGGGACATCCCAGCCACCCGCGGTCGCGGACCTTCTCTTGACTATAAAAGTCACCTATCTGTCCACACAAGACAGGGATTCCCTAGAGAGCAAGCTCACAGAGGAAGAAATTCAGAAGGCTATTCAGGATGTCCGATCGGGTAAGTGCATGGGACCCAACGGGCTCCCGATCGAATTCTTTAAGCCAATGGCTTCCAAACTCTCTCCCCATCTGCTTCAAATGTACGCCGAAAGTTTTGATAAAGGGGCACTACCAGCAGATATCAGGACGGCCTCCATTGTGGTTATCCATAAACAAGGTAAACCGCCAGATGATTGTAAGGCCTATCAACCCATCTCACTCCTCACAGTTGAGGCGAAAATATTAGTGAAACTGTTGGCCAACAGACTCATCCCCTGTATCACCGAACTAGTGCACCCGGATCAATCCGGGTTTATGCCAGGGAGGAATACGGCCTTGAACCTAAGGCGATTGCATGGGGTCCTGGGTAGACGTGACACGATCAGAGAGGACGTAACCCTATTGTTGCTAGATGCTTCAATGGCATTCAATACCATTGAATGGGACTTTCTTTTCGCAGTGCTGATGAGGATGGGATTTGGCCCGAACTTTATAAAGTGGATCCAATTGCTCTATGCCCACCCAACCGCGCATGTGACAGTAAATAATCACACCTCTAGACAGTTCCCATTGGGGAGGGGTACCAGACAGGGGTGCCCTCTGTCGCCCTTGCTTTTTGCCCTCGTACTTGAGCCACTGGCGGTTTGGGTCAGGGGGGACCCGTTGATCCGTGGTCTGAAGTGGACGGAGAACCACGAGGACCGCATTTCATTGTACGCAGATGATATCCTCTTGTATTTGGCCTCACCCTCACAGTCTCTCCGACGGGTCCTCCATATATTCCACATCTTTGGCGCTCACTCGGGGTACACCATTAACTGGACCAAGTCCCAGCTCTACGTGTTGTGGGGTGCACCTCCATACAACCCTAGAGGATACGACATACCAGTGACATCAAAGGGCTTCAAATATCTCGGCATATATATCACACCAGACCCGACCATATTTTATGAGACAAACCTGCTCGCACCCCTGGCACGTCTTCGATCCTACGCAAAACATTGGCGATCCCTCCCCCTTACTCTCTTGGGACGTGCAGCCCTCTTTAAGATGTTGGCACTGCCGCGTTTTCTTTATGCATTGTAAAACACCCCTAACATAATCCCTGACACTTACTTTGCCAACATCGAAAGCGCCGTGCGGGGACTACTATGGGACGGCCGAGCTCCATGTATAGCCATGAAAAAGTTGACGATGGGGTGGTACGATGGGGGTATTGCATTACCCGACATGAGGCTTTATTATCAGGCGTCCCAACTGGTCGCAATCAACAAATGGGTACATGGGGACTACGACGACCCAAATTTCCGTACAGACCGATGGCTTCTGGGACAGGGGGGATACAATAGGGTACTTTACACGAACCCTCGTAAGCTCAACCTCACGGGACCCACTGCACGCACAGTAGACACCTGGCATAGAGTGAACAGGCAATTGGGCTGGCATAACAAGCTCACAAGAGCCACACCACTCTGGGAACCAGACCTTCTGGGCCAGCTTAGCAACTGCCCTGGGTTCGACAAGTGGGATCTTATAGGCATCTCGACGGTGGGCGATATGTGGATTGCAGGGAGGTTGGCCACCTTTGCAGACTTACAGAATAAATACCAACTCACACAGACCGAAACATTTCGGTACCTGCAAATTAGCCATGCAGTCAGAGCGGTGTTACCAAGGGATGCTCCACTACCCGAGGCCTCTCTGCTGGAGGACAGGCTGATACTCGACCCTATGAATAAAAAGGCCATATCCCTCACATATAAAAAGCTACTAAATAATCGCCCAGACCCCTTGTTACGCCTGCGGCAATACTGGGAGATGGACCTGGGGGAATTAGAAGACGATGATTGGCGAGATGCTCTGGCCTCCCCCAGGGAAGTGGCTATCCCAATGAGATTGCGCCTGGTCCAATTGAAGATCCTTCACCGTGTATACCTAGATGCAGGGATCTTGGTCAAAATGGGTAGGAGGGCTGACCCCTGTGCCTCCGACAATGCCACCAAATGGGAACCTTTTTTCACATCATCTGGGATTGCTCAATAGTGCAACGCTACTGGGCAACGTCACAAAGCAGATGGAGAAAGCAGGTGGTAAGACTCTGAAGGCCTCCCCCCAGCTATGTCTCCTAAATATTTGGGAAGCCACTGACCTAACGCAAACAGAGAAAACATGGGCCTCATTAGGATGGGCCATCGCAAAACGCAATATTGCACAAAAATGGGGGGTGGGGGTGGTCCCGACTGGGCAGTTGACATGGACAGGGCAATGATAGCCGAAAAAGACGTCTTTAAACACAGGGGCTGCCCCAAGAAATGGGACCGCAAATGGGGGGTGGAATAGATACAGAGGCAACATCTGCCTATCCCCTACAGTTGAATTGCGCCGTGAACGACACAAACTAATGGATATATCTGATATTATTAATGTGCCCTTATCTGGGGATGAATAATGTGATTACCTGTATATCGAGTACTAAATGCCACAAGTATCTGTCTCGCAATCTTGACCTAATGTGCGTGAATTATCTAGTGGACATGTCTGATATTACCAATGTGATTGCATGTGGGGGGTTTGTACTGTGATTCCCATATATCACTTGCTCTGAAATATGTAACTGTATACTGTGGACTCATATACTGTTTTATTGCTGCTTTATGTTTTTCTTAACAATAAAAATGTTTAATAAAAAAAAAAGAGATAGCTTGAGCAACTGGATGACCAGGAATGCCAAATAATGAGCTAATAGTAGCTAGATATTAATAGAATGCAGGGGAGAAAGAGAGATACCGCAGGCAGCGAAGGTAGACAGGAGAGGCTGAGACAGGGACAATAGATGCTTTTTAGAACTCCGAGAGGGATGGGTACAGAGAGACAAGGTGGAGCTGCAGAGAGGAAAAAGGCAGGGCATGCCTTTGGTGGGAAAGTCTGACTGACTACTTGTATTATTAAAACCTGGTCACAAAGTATGTGACTTAGACTTTGTTTAGAATGCAGGAAAGTAGTGTGAAAGGCTGAATTTGAATGCGTTTCCCATGCTGGCAGCAGAATTAGTGCACCAGGACTTGATCGAGGTGCCTGTATTTGTGCTTGCACTGTTTGACAGTTGCCAGACAGGTTTGTATTTCGCATTAAGCAGCCACGGCTGCTGAGCCAGTATTGCAGTTGTAAAATACATTGGGGCATATTATCAACAGAATGCGATAATTATTGCAAAGAGCGCTTAGCGCGTCATTGACTATCGCCGGCTATCGCTGGATTACATCGCCATGTTAGCGGCGTATTAGCAACGCTTTGCTCAGAGGCGATGTAAAATCCAGCGATAGCGGTGAAAACCAGCAATAGCGCGAGAAATCCAGCGATATTTTGACAGCGCTAATGTAAAGCTTGCTAATAGGCAGGTGTGGACTCAGCCTGACAATCCACCTCCCATTGACAAGATGGCTAAGTCAGGTTTTAATCAGGCGTTAAATACCAGCGATAATCGCGGTTAGCGCGACTTTTATTATCGCTTAGCGGATCTGGGGCCGCATTGGTAATAAAGGGAAGTTGTGTTTGCGACTGTTTCCATGTTGTTTTAGTGAGGAACGCCTACTTTGCATATCATTAGCAATAAATATCGCTGACATGCAAAGCGGCAAAAAAAACGGTTGCTATCGCATGGAAACAAGCGCTTACGCATGTTAGCGAGTCCTTGTTAATAGGGCGATAAGAATATCGCCGCTTTAGCGGCAAAAAGTGCCGCTAAAGCGGCGATACTGCCCTTGATAATATGCCCCTCTATGTTTTTATTTTTTTTAAACAAAGGTATTGCCACAATGGGAAGTAAAACTAGTAGCACATAAGTCTTCTACAACCTCAAGCAGGAAGGCCCAGTAACTGGGTGGGCCAAGATGGCGAAATCCTTTCAGGGTGTATCTTTTTGAACCATTCTGTGTGATGAAACGTGTAAAATAGTCTATTGGTGCCATGGGTTACATTTAGATTTATAACACCAACTAAAACAAATGGGAAATGTGAGCTGGAGCTGTAGTAGGCAAATCAACAACCCATGCATGATTTTTTTCACTGAGTTATTGCGTTTGTAGTTTATTTTTTCCATGAAAAATGCTGGAGTGTAAATCACGGATTTAAAAGGACAGCTGTATTGGACACGCTGCTCAAAACCATACGTGCTGATGAACTCTTAATTAACCCATCTCTGCCCATTGCGGATTTCAGTGCAGTGTTGGCATTTATATGGTGCTGCACAAATCTGGTTGGGGACTAATAGAGCACAGGATATAACTGTTGTATTCCGCTTTAGGTGTCCGTGTATAGGTTTTCCAGAAACATGTCCTTATATAGGCACAATTCGCATTGCCCTTATATAGGCATAAGATCCCAGTCTTTATTTAGGCATTAGCCATGCTATCCAAATACAGGCATGGTCACTTACATCCATCCACCCTAACGTCACAACGAGTTCTTAGAAACCAGACCCTTAAGCTCTTGGGAGTTCCCCTAGCACAGGATTATTGATTTCTCCAAGAACTCATTTATTATGCATGAACCACTACACCTTAAGGGTTCATTCCTGACGTCTTCCTCTGCCCGACTTTACGTCAATGCTAACAATCCAAGGCACCTACCGGGTATAAATATACCTTCCCTCGCCCAAGCGAGTAGTAGGAGACCTCGACTTTAGAGGAGCCCGTGTCCCGGCCTGACGCACTGACAAGAGAATCTGTCATCCCTGCTCGCAGAGAATCCAGCTTCCAGTGTTCTGACTCCCTTCGCGGGGTGTTAGAGTTTGAGACCCGGAAAGAGATTCCCACCTCTCTCATTCTCAAGGTATGGAGCTGACTAGAACCTAGAGGGACTCTTGGCATACTAGACTCTTGGCATACTAGACTCTTGGCATACCAGAGATTTAGCATACTATAGCATACCATACTATAGAAATACATCACCTACTTCTTACCTTGCCCTACACCTAGGTTAGGTTAGGTACACTGGGGTAGAACTAGTTAGAGAAGCATCTTATGAGTACTCGCATATTTAGCTTATGTTATTTATGTATATGAATATATGTGTCATAGCTAAAAGATAATGCTAGCGCAGTATTATTTCTTTCTACTGCTTACGCTGTACATTATATATCTCGCATACTGTCTTGTGATCATAACAGCTCATATCTCTTACACGAGAAACAAGACTGTTCAATAAATCCTTTTATTGAAACGCCCGTCTATTCTTTCTGTGTAACTCTGAAGAAACTAAGCCTGCACGATTAGCTGAGTGAAACTGTTATCTATTGTTTCCACGATTCTGAGAGTGTTCCGATTCTAAAGGGAAACAAAGTTGTCCTGTTTATGCGGTTGCCAGAAACTACTCCCTTCTTGTTTACAAGGAGTTTCTAGTGGCCTCTGAGTTAGCTGGCACAAAGTAATTAAGTTTAATATTCTCTATAGGGACATACTGACCTCAGTCCTATGTCGAATCTATAGGGTATATTATTCCAATGCGCAGAGCCTATTAGGGAAATAGGAACTACACTACATGGCGCCCAACGTTTGGTAAGGCACTAATTTAACGCTAGATACTGAGTAACTCAGTCGTGCTTTTCTCAGAGACCCCTACTCACATACTCCATAAGCCGTCTGGAGTGGGTAGGGTTAAATATCCGCCAAAGCTAAATAGGACAAAAAACCCTATATATTAGCTGTATGGTTTGTTCAACGTTGAAGGATACAGTGTTCCAAAATATTGTGCACCTTATCTTTTGTTTCCTTGAAACTTGTTCTACATTTTTCAAAAAACAATGTCCCTGAATGGGGATAATGGCACCGAGAACGGTGTACCTGCGGCTGATCCAGTCGTAACAGTTTTCAACTTTACAGGTTTAAATGAAACCGATGAGGGTGTTATAAACATCCCTCCAAACTTAAGGAGAGCCATCACTCTAAAACTTATAAAACACGGCCTATCACCAAGAGGTGGTAGAGCAGTTTTCGAGATAGAGGCACATGAATCCTTTCAGACAGAGGTATTCTATTCATGGATAGTATTCCCAGAATCAAATCCAGTAACAAAAGTGTTTCACTTCTTTAAAGAAGATGAACCACCAGAGGAATATATTCCTTTCGAGGATATTGAAATTCCACTCACATACCAGGAGCATAATCTCTGGTTTAAAGGCGCCCTAAAACATCACAAAATCATTACCAGGCTCGGTCCACTAGGTAGACCAGGAGCAACATGGCTAGATTCTAGCCATTACATCGATGTAATGTCAGACGAGGAATTACTTACTCAACTACAAGAGTTAATAAAAATTTACAGACAATTAGTCCAATATGTCATGCGGACTTTCACAGTCCAACCACCAATGACCATTCCAAATCAAACCCCTCAACAGGGGAATACACTAAAAAATTACTCCACAGACTTTACACGCAGTCATGGGTAAAATGCCCACAAAACGTGAGCAAATTCCATTCTGGATAGCTCAAAAGATTTCTCAAATCGAAGCAGTATTTCCAAATACTAGCCCTTATGAGAAACACAGAATACTAACAATCTGTTTACCAATGGGGATCACACCACAACTGGAAGACTGCACCACTTGGGGCACAGTCTTTGCTGCCATCTATACTAAAACACATGGGGTTCCGTCAATTGCAGTAATACCAGATGTCCTGAAACAAATTCAAAACGAATACGGGGCAGAACCTGCTCTGAATTTAGGTATGAAATTACTGAAAAACTTAGACCAGGTTTCTACAATAATATTATCTAATATTAAAGGGGAGGCAGCGTCAGTGGCGATCCGCCATCGCTTAAGGGAATTTGATATAACAGAACATCAACATGAACTACCCAGAATATTAGAACAATCTTATGCAGAATTAGGCAGAGATAGTTTGGGTGGAAAACCTTTGAAGCCAAAACTATCTGAAAGTCCTGAGAAGGACTCTATTAAACAAAATCCTACATCTTCTAAAAAGAAGTGGGAAACTAATAAACAAAATTCAAACGAGACACGTTCTCAATCCCGAGGTAGGTCTCCCAAAAAGGAGCCCTCTGAAAGGAGGTATAACCTCAGGAATAGGGATAATTTAAGAAAACCTGACAGGTATCAAGATACTGATACACGTTCCTCTCGTACCTTTCAGATATCGTCACAGACATCGGAAAGAAGAGGACGGTCAGAACATAGAGAAGAACGCGTGAAATCCAAAGACGATAAACACGTTCAGAAAAATAAATCAAAACCTCAATTCACAAAAAGAAGGTAGCAGGTCTGAAGATCAGACATGCCGAGAATACTGAGAACACAGCTCAAGAACGGAGAATGGGCTCAGACAATGCTGGACAGTGCAGCAGAAGTCACAATAGCTCGCCAGAACCTGAAGGAACTTCTGGAGATAGTGGACTTGAATGAGTACATCACAGTAGAGACTGTAGACACCAGGGTTAGTACTCCACAAAAGTTATATGAAATAACACTCCGAATGGAGGGAGACATACAAGAAAAGTGAAAACACTCTTTTGGGACAAACTTTCAAGGGGTTATGATATACTTCTAGCAGAAAAAGACTGGCCACCACACTTTGTCAGGGAGTGCCAACATGGCGAGGACATCATTATGCCAGCCTTCTCCAACCATATTCCAATTCACCTAAAATATACTTATGCCAGGAAATGGGCAGTTGCCCAGGCCCCAGCATTATACAAAAATCATGTAGGATGGGATGAGGACTCACCTCACCATAAAATACAGCTAAAAAATCAACCTACTGCACAAAGGCAGTACCCAATAAAGCAAGAAGCTAAAAAACAGGTCAGGGAGATCTTAGATCAACTTGAATACCAAGGGGTGATTGAAACATGCACCTCCTCAATGAACAATCCTTTGTTTCCTGTATCCAAACCAGACAATACATATCGTCTAGTTTTGGATTACAGACACTTGAACACTTGTTCCAAAACATTTGCAGTGCAAACTGCACATAGTACAGCATTAATGAATAACATTGTGCGTAAAAATATAAAACCACATTGGACATTTCAAATGGTTTCTTTTGTCAAAACATAGCACCTGAAAGCAGGTACTTAACAGCTTTCTCAATAATGGGGACCCAGCGTCAATTTTGTAGACTCCCACAAGGGTTCAAAAATAGCCCGGGGTTATTCTCAGCAAGGGTAACAGAGTTACTACAAATTTATGATAATGAGGCATTGTCATATGTCGATGACATCTATCTGACAGACGATGACCTGGATAGGCACTTGAACAGGGTGAGTACCATTATATTGGGCTTCGCCTCTGAAGGCTATAAATTCAACTTTAAAAAATCCAGAATTGCCCATCTCAATGTCCTTTTCTTAGGATATGAGCTTTCAAGTGAAGGCAAGAGCCTGGCAGCTAACTTTTTAGAAAAGTGCGCGCTGCTCCAACCTCCAAAAACGCTGAAAAATTTACAATCCATTTTGGGTTTCCTAAACTTTGGAAGAACTTACATTCTAAATTACGCAGAAAGGGTTAAACCTCTCTACGAATTAATCAACCCTGATTTTTCAACAAAACATTGGACACAAGAACACACAGAAATCATGCGTTCACTCCAAGCTAACATGTTAGCAACAAATCACTTACAAACACGCGTAAATACACGCAATTTAGTGATCCGAATAATTTCGGGTCAATGCGGATTCACCTATTTAACATTTAATGAGGGTGAAAAAGTACCAATAGCATACAAATCACATTTGTATACACAAGCAGAAATGCGCTTCACTTCAACAGAAAAAATACTGACAGCAGTTCAAACCGCTGTAGCAAAAGAAAGAGCTCTAGCTCAAGGAAAACACATTATTGTCATAACCCCAGTACCAGCCTTAGAGGCGGTTACAAAAGCGAGCATTCCAAATGCAAAAGCTTTACATCCTAGATGGATACAATGGGTTAATTATCTTGCTGCAACAGTTGTTGAATATGTTTTTGATCCTGATTTAAAAACACAAGCGTTCCTGCAATATGAACATGAATGTCCTCTGCCAACTGAAATTCTGCCTCTCGATCAGTACGAATTTATAATTTACACTGACGGATCAGCACAACCCGCTACAGGGAGTAAGCAAGCTTACAGTGCAGCGTGCGCAATCGTTAAAGGTCGCATGCAAGATGGCAACTTCAGACCAATGGTCACTAAAACTCAATCTCTAGCAGATTGTACAGCTCAGCGAGCTGAACTACAAGCATTCAAACTGGCACTTGAAAATACAGATCGCGAATTCCCCACACTTATAGTGTGCGATTCTTTTACTGTGTTCAGTCGTATAATGAATATATACAGAATTGGCTTGAAAACTGGTTCAAAGATGCAAAAGGTGGCACAATAAAGCATAAAACGCTTTGGGAACAAGTAGTTCAGTTGAGAGACGAACTATCAAAAGCTCACATGATACACACGCTGAGTCATCAACGTGATGGCGTTCACGTTGCAGGGAATTTATTGGCTGACGAAGCCGCAAAGGGGGCTGTTCAGACGGCTTCCGTAGCTGCGATCACTCGTTCAAAAACGAGAATAGACTGTGAGATATTGTTGGCTGTCAATGCTTCAAGCAAAGGCAGTGGTGCAGCGTTACCAAAGAAATTTCCACTCAAGTACTCTTATGTAATTGATGCGAACAACGTTCCTTTTGCTCGAATCCCTGGAGTGGGGGACAGGGTAATTCCAAACATGGAACATAGATTAGGACTGATCCTAGCAGCACATGAATGGATAGCCTCTGCCCATGCAGGTGTTTCTGCAACAGTATCTTTACTTAAACAAAGATATTGGTGGCCTGGCATTAGGAAACAGACCAAAAACTATGTTTTGGAATGTGAAATATGCCAACAGATGAAAGTCTCCACAGTGAAACGTCCTGCGCAGACACCTCTGTTGATTTCAGACAAACCATTAGCTTGTGTTTACCTGGACCACTGCCGTCCCTTGCAAAGGGACGGTAACTATAAATATATAATGGTCGCAGTGGATTCGTGCTCAAGGTTCTTATGGATATGGCCTCAGCGCTCAGCTGACGCTCGAACTGTAATAAAAGATTTGCGAGTCTTTATCGGCACATGCACAATAGGCACACTACATTCTGACCAGGGCCCTGCGTTTAGCTCTCGGGCTTACAAAGAAGCCATGGCCAGTTTGGGAGTTGCATTGCGGTACTCCTCTCCTTTTCATCCTGAGGGAAATTCTGTTGTGGAAAGGAAAAACCGGGACATAAAGCAGTCTATAACAGCTAGAGTATTAGGTTCGGGTGATGGGTGGGTCAAACATCTTTATGGGGTCCAACGCTCATTAAATAATTTGCCAAGAAGTTCTCTAGGGGGGGTCACTCCATATGAGGTCCTATTTGGGACAAGAATGTGGGTTCCTGATCTCGAATGTAAAGGCACAGTGGTGGAAAATAAACCCTTTGATATCAAAGATCGTTTGGCTGTTTTACAGGATCTAAATAAACTAAGATCGAAACAAAGCAACGTGTTCCTGAAGCCAACCACCACTGGGGAAACACCGGCAGTCCCAGCAAGTACTGTCTGGATCCCAAAAGTTGGGGATCTAGTCAAAGAGAAGATTGCGGACAAGAAGGAATTTGGACCTTCTTACAGACAACCAGTAACTGTCCTAGCCGTCCACGGAACAAGAACAGTACTTCTGCCGCCCCTTGCTGGAAAAAAGGAGAAAAGATTTGTGTCAATCGACCTCATCAAACCACAGTATGTGGCCAATACTAAATAGTAGGCCTCGTGGACTCCGACCTAGTAGCAGACGCACTCCTCTCGCTACTATCCAAGAGGTTCAGACTGAACGACTCATAACCTTCGAGAATTCAGCAGTAATCAATCAATCAATCAATCATTTGTATAGCGCGCTACTCACCCGGAGGGTCTCAAGGCGCTTGGGGGAGGGGGGTCCGCTACTGTTCGAACAGCCAGGTCTTGAGTTGCTTCCTGAAGGAGAGGTGGTCTTGGGTAAGGCGGAGGTGGATGGGTAGGGAGTTCCACGTCTTGGCAGCCAGGTAGGAGAAGGATCTTCCTCCCGTTGTGGCTCTTCGGATGCGGGGGACGGCGGCGAGGGCGTGGTTGGTCGATCGTAGCTGGCGGGTGGGAGTGTAGAAGGTCAGACGGTCGTTGAGGTATCTGGGGCCTTGGTTGTGGAGGGCTTTGTGTGCGTGGGTGAGGAGTCGGAACGTGATTCTCTTGCTGACGGGGAGCCAGTGCAGGTCTCTCAGGTGTCTGGCGATGTGGCTGTGTCGGGGGATGTCCAGGATGAGTCGAGCTGCAGCGTTCTGGATGCGTTGGAGTCTTTTTGAAGTTTGGCTGTGGTTCCGGCGTAGAGGGAGTTGCCGTAGTCCAGTCGGCTGGTGACGAGGGCCTGGGTGACCGTCTTCCTGGTTTCGGTGGGGATCCACCGGAAGATCTTGCGCAGCATGCGTAGGATGTTGAAGCAAGACGAGGAGACGGCGTTGACTTGTCGGGTCATTGAGAGGGAGGAGTCCAGGATGAAGCCCAGGTTGCGTGCGTGGTCCGTTGGTTTGGGTGCGTTGCCCAGGGCAGGGGGCCACCAGGAGTCGTCCCAGGCGGAGGGTGATGATCCTAGGATGAGGACTTCCGTCTTATCTGAGTTCAGTTTCAGGCGGCTGTTCCTCATCCACTCGGCTACGTCCTTCATCCCTTCATGTAGGTTGGTTCTGGCGGTTGTGGGGTCGTTGGTGAGGGAGAGGATCAGCTGGGTGTCGTCGGCGTAGGAGATGATGTTGAGGTTGTGTTGGCGTGCGATGGCTGCGAGGGGGCTCATGTAGACGTTGAAGAGGGTGGGGCTGAGTGATGATCCTTGTGGTACGCCGCAGATGACTTCGGTGGCCTCGGAACTGAACGGGGAGGCGGACTCTCTGGGTTCTTCCGGCGAGGAAGGAGATGATCCACTCCAGTGCCTTCTCTTGGATTCCGACGTTGTTCAGGCGTTGCACTAGGGTGCGGTGGCAGACTGTGTCGAATGCTGCGGAGAGGTCCAGGAGGATGAGGGCCGCTGTTTCCCGTTGTCGAGCAGGGCTCGGATGTCGTCGGTGGCTGCGATGAGGGCGGTCTCGGTGCTGTGGTTGGCCCGGAAGCCGGACTGCGAGTGGTCGAGGGATCCATTCGTCTCGAGGAAGGTGGCCAGTTGTCTGTTGACGGTCTTCTCGATGACTTTGGCAGGAAAAGGAAGGAGCGAGATGGGGCGGTAGTTTTTGAGGTCGGTGGGGTCCGCTGACGGTTTCTTCAGTAGGGCGCTGAGTTCGGCGTGCTTCCAGCTCTCTGGGAAGGTGGCGGTGTCGAAGGAGGTGTTGATGATGTCCCGGAGGTGGGGTGCGATGACGGCGTCGGCCTTGTTGAAGACGTGGTGAGGGCAGGGGTCGGTAGGTGATCCGGAGTGGATGGAGTTCATCGTGCGGATAGTGTCTTCGGTGTTGATCGGGGTCCAGGCTCGGAGGGTGGAGGTGGGGGACGTTGGAACGGTCGTAGGGTACGTCGGCTGTGTGCTGAAACTGTTGTGTATGTCTGCGATCTTGCTGTGGAAGAACGAGGCGAGCGAGTTGCAGAGGTCTTGCGAGGGAGTGATGTCGTTGTTTCCGGCGCTGGGGTTCGAGAGCTCTTTGACGATGATGAAGAGTTCCTTGCTGTTGTGGGCGTTGTTGTCCAGTCGTTCCTTGAATGCGGTTTTCTTGGTGGTGTGGATCAGCTGGTGGTGTTTTCGGGTGGCGTGCTTGAGGGTGGTCATGTTGTCTGCAGTCGGGTCTCTGCGCCATGCTTTCTCGAGGGCCCGGCAGTTCTTCTTGGATTTCTTGAGTTCGTCGGTGAACCAGGATGCTTTCTTGTTGCCGTGTCTGACTGGGGGGTCTTCAATGGGGCGAGGTCGTCTGCGCAGTTGGTGATCCATCTTGTGAGGTTGCTGGCGGCTTGGTTGGGGTTCGTTGAGCTGGCGGGAGGGTTCTGGCTCAGGGATGTGGTGAGTTGGTCGGTGGTGATCTTGTTCCAGCTTCTGCGCGGAAACTGTTGCGTGTGGTGGTGCGTGGTGGTCCTGCTGAAGCTGAAGTGGACGCAGCTGTGGTCTGTCCAGTGGAGTCCGGTGGTGTGGCTGAAGGAGATGTCCTTACTGGAGGAGAAGACGGGGTCAAGCGTGTGGGCGGCGTGGTGTGTGGGGGTGGTCACCAGTTGCTTGAGTCCGAGGTTGGCGAGGTTGTCCAGCAGGGTGGTGGTGTTGCGATCGTTGTTGTTCTCTAGGTGGAAGTTGAGGTCCCCAAGGAGGATGTAGTCAGCCGAGGGAGGGCGTGCGGGCTGATGAGGTCGGCGATGTCTTCGCTGAATTGTGTGCGTGGTCCTGGGGGTCTGTAGATGAGGGTGCCTCTGAGGGTGGTCTTGGGGTCGGTGTGTATCTGGAAGTGCAGGTGTTCGCCGGCTGTGAAGGTGTCGTCGTAGTTGGTCGTGATGCGGATGGTGTTCTTGTGGACGATGGCGATGCCTCCTCCGGTCTGGTTGGCGCGGTCCCTTCGGGTGATCTTGTATCCGTCCGGGATGGCGATGGCGATGTCGGGCGCTGAGGAGGCGTTCATCCATGTTTCCGTGAGGAAAGCGACGTCTGGTGATGTGGAGTCGAGCAGGTTCCAGAGTTCCACGGCGTGTCTGTGGATGGAGCGGGTGTTGAGCAGGATGCACTTCAGGTGGTTGCTGCTGGTGCTTGGCTTGGCGGGTGCGGTGCAGGTCCGGAGGCAGGAGAACTTGCAGGATTGGCAGGCGAAGGGTCCGTGGGTGCGACCTGGGGTGGCACGGTGGCAGCCGGGGATACGGCCGGTGTTGAGTGCGTTGAGGGTGGCGGTGTCGTAAGTCCGGTGGGTGGGTTGGCTGCTGCGGGGGCCAGGGGTTTGGCGCTGGGCGCGGTCCAGGCGCGGACGGGCGCAGACGGGCTTGCCTTAGGCGCGCCTTCGGCGCGCCAGCGGCGCGGCCGCACAGCGGCCGCCATTTATGGGGAGGTGGGAGGGAGGAGCAGCTGGGAGGCGGGAGGCAGGGGCAGCGAATGGGCAGTCAGGGGCGGGGCCGCAGGGGACGCAGCGGCGGGAATGGCGAGAGGCAGCGGGGGCACAAAAGGAAAATGGGGAGAGAAAACAGACAAAAATACAGGCACAACGCAAATGGGGCAGCGAGGGGCACAGAAAGGAAAATGGGGGAGAAAACAGACAAAAATACAGGCACAACGCAAATGGGGCAGCGAGGGGCACAGAAAGGAAAATGGGGAGAGAAAACAGACAAAAATACAGGCACAACGCAAATGGGGCAGCGAGGGGCACAGAAAGGAAAATGGGGGAGAAAACAGACAAAAATACAGGCACAACGCAAATGGGGCAGCGAGGGGCACAGAAAGGAAAATGGGGAGAGAAAACAGACAAAAATACAGGCACCAACGCAAATGGGGCAGCGAGGGGCACAGAAAGGAAAATGGGGGGAGAAAACAGACAAAAATACAGGCACAATGCAAATGGGGCAGCGAGGGGCACAGAAGGAAAATGGGGGGAGAAAACAGACAAAAATACAGGCACAGCGCAAATGGGGCAGCGAGGGGCACAGAAAGGAAAATGGGGGAGAAAACAGACAAAAATACAGGCACAACGCAAATGGGGCAGCGAGGGGCACAGAAAGGAAAATGGGGGAGAAAACAGACAAAAATACAGGCACAACGCAAATGGGGCAGCGAGGGGCACAGAAGGAAAATGGGGGAGAAAACAGACAAAAATACAGGCACAACGCAAATGGGGCAGCGAGGGGCACAGAAGGAAAATGGGGGAGAAAACAGACAAAAATACAGGCACAACGCAAATGGGGCAGCGAGGGGCACAGAAAGGAAAATGGGGGAGAAAACAGACAAAAATACAGGCACAACGCAAATGGGGCAGCGAGGGGCACAGAAAGGAAAATGGGGAGACAAGCAAAGAAATACGGGCACCGAGGCCACAGGCGGAAGGGCGATCTTACCAGCAGCAGCAGCGGGCGGACAACACAGGCGGAGCTGTGTGGTGGGGGAGCGACCTACCTGGCAAGGTCAAGGGTCGCTCCTTGAGTAACAGATGAAGGACTAAGCAACAATGCTATGGAACTCATCCCTCTTGAAACTCAAGTAACAGTTCGTCCAGATACACCTGTCTACACCAACGTAACACGTGATCAACTGGTTCCAGCGATTTCAACAAATCCTGATGCAATTCCAACTATTGACCGAACTGCTTCTGGCTATTTCCTTAACTTTGATACGTTTTCTGAGGATCCGAGTGAGCCTGAAACGACGCCAGCCTCAAAAACTTTCAAACAACAAGTACAAGACCTTTTTCATTTTCTGAAAGAGACTTATCTGGTTTCACCATGGATTGAAATATGGATTATTTCTGGAATATTTTTCTTTCTGTTTTGGCTAGCTTTGGTTATGACTCTTAGCATGCTTATAAATGGCAGATACATTCGTATGGACACTGAGAGTAAAAATGTGAACTTACTTTTAAAACCACACAAATCCTCCCATTGTGAAGCAAGAGACTTGTCAGCAGTGAACATCACAGCCGTTCCTATACAGCAGAGGTCTTCAAACTTTTGTAGGTTGAGCCGCCCCAGCTGAATTTTTTGAAATGTCGGGCCCCCCCACTACCTGACAGAAATTTTTGGAATCTGGTACACTACATAATTGACCGCCACCCACATATCCCGGGCCATATCCGGCAAATAATGTTCAACGCAATAAGAGTTTAGTTAACTGTAGGTTTGTGAGTGGGTGTGGTTAAATGACAGAGGCTTATTACACATCTCAAAACAAATTTTTCCAAGATAAAATGTGCGCAAATTGTTTTTACTAGGATGCTTTGTTTTACACAACAGATTGATAATAACACCACCATTAATGTGACGGGTGTGCCTGTTTTTCGCCACAGAGACGGTCAATCTGTGGATGGATTTTTGCTACTGCCATCCTCAGGTTGTGCTCCACATCCAGTCTTGAACGGTACTTAGTCTTTAACACCGCAAGTGCTGAGAACCCAATCTCACATAAATAGGACGAGCTGAAAGGCAAGAGAGTTTTGATAGCAGTTTCTCTCAAAGCTGAATATTCTGCAGACATTTTCAGCCAAAACTCTCCCAGTGAGACTTTGCTGAAATGCATCTGCAGAGTGCGGTCACTTTGGAGATCAATCAGTTCTTCCTGCATACGAATCGGGAGATGGCTTGCCACCTCTGCCAGAAATGGTTGAAAGACCCAGTCATTCAAGTGATCGTTGTCCTCAGGAAAATACCTTTGCAAACTGTCCCTGAGAGACGTCAGGTGATTTTTTATTATTTCAGCAACACTTGGAAGTTCATATTCAGTCTCCGTAAGAGCATCTACTAAACATGCAAACTGCTCAAACAAGCCATCTTCAACTAGTCTTCTCCATAATTCAAGCTTCTTCTTGAATGCAGTTATTCTTTTATTCATGGTAAAAGAAGTCATGTCAGCTCCTTGCAGAGACAGATTCAGGAATTTAATTTCTCAAAAATGTCAGCAAGGTATGCTAGAAGCACAAGCCAGCGGGAATTGCATAGTTGTTCTGCTTTGCAGGGGTCCAAACACAGAAGAAACTGCCGTACTTCATTCCTTAATTCAAAGATGCGAGACAGCACTTTCCCCCGGGATAACCACCGCACTTCTGTATGAAACAGCAAGCCATCATGCTCAGCTCCCATTTCTGCACATAAAATTGCAAATAGACGAGCTCTTGTGGGATGGGTCTTTATAAAATTTACTATTTTTATAGCAGAATTCAGCACATCCTCTAGTTCGCTGTCCATATTTCGAACAGCAAGGGCTTCCCGGTGTATCATACAGTGGGTCCACAGAATATGTGGAGCCACTTTCAGTACGTTAGCTTTTAGGCCAGCCCTTGCACCACACATTGAAGGAGCACCATCTGTGCAGATTCCAACACAGTTTTCCCATTTTAAGCCATGGATATTCAGGAAGTCATTGATAATGGCAAACAAATCGGATCCTGTTGCCCGCCCCTTTATTGGCTTGCAAAATAAAAAATCTTCTAATACTAGCTTTTCATAACAGTAACGAACATAAGCAATTAAATGGGCATCCTTTGACACATCAGTTGCTTCATCCAGCTGCAAAGCAAACAAACTTGATTTCAACCGGGCTATGAGCTGTCCCTGGATATCTTCTGACATGTCAGAGATGCGGCGGCAAACTGTTGTGTCTGAGATGGGTATACTTTTGAACTTCTCTGCTGCTTTTTCACCAAGCATTGTCCTAGCTACGTCGAGCAATGCTGGGAGAATCACCTTTTCTCCATCTACAAAGGGCCTTTTGTTTTTGGCAATGTGGTATGCTACTTGGTATGATGCTTTTAATGCATTTGCAGGAGTATTTGCCACATGTTTCACCGCTTCTTTCTGCTGAGTTATCTCTTGCAACTTCCTGACAAAAAAATCTCTGTTTTTTCCTGCTAGAGACCCATGTTTTGTTTCAAAGTGACGCCTTAGTTTGGTTGGCTTCAAGCTGTCGTTAGCCAAGATCACACCACAAACCACACACTGTGGTCTGCTTTCTCCACTAACAACAATGCAGGTGAACCCAAAGTCCAAATAGGAGGCATCATATTTCCTTGTTTTTGCAGCTTTTCTCTCTCCATCTGTTTCTGTTTCAGCCTTTCGCTTGAGCACTCTACCATCTTTTGGGAGCAGAAAACGATCCATATCAAATGCTTGCTTAACCTAAGATACAAAATTTGAAGCTGCATGTTAATGAATAGTACATGGCTGCAATTTTACAGCTGCATGAGGTACAGCAGGTTTTTAACTTTGTAGTTTCAAAAAAAAAAATCTTTAAAAAAAAAAATCTTATGTTTTAAATAAAATAATTTTGGATAAACGAATCATTCTGTGGTAAGTGGATAAAAAGTAATTCCAGCTCATCCAGGCTTTAAGTAGGTGCTCCCAAAATTGCTGCAGTTTGTATATGCTGTATACCACCGATGAGGCTCTGCAAGTTACTTGTTCAAAGGTTAGTGAGGGCAAACTTCAGCACTGCCCCTTCACCCATCACTCAAAAACAAATGCGTACCTTCTTATTCACTTCCTCAGATGTTTCTTCTGCTTGAATAGGAGTCCTCGGCCTAGCGATCAAGTAGCTTTTTCCCTTGCAATGAAGAGAAAACGTTTAAGAAATATTACTTGCATGTTCTCAGTATGTTTTGCATGAGACGCCATGAAAGCTCCCGAGATCAGAATCATAGTGATGGGCAAGGGAGTGAATGACATGCCTAGAAGTTACTTGCTGCCTTATCTTAAGGGCAAATAAAACACGCCATGATCTGCAAGTTATTAGTTGAAGTCCTGATGGCTGGTAAGATGGCCATGATCTGCAAGTTAAAAATGTGATTTCTGGCAGGGCCACAGTAGCTTTACATTCTTTCAAGTTTGTTAAATTGACCTTGCATGTACTTCCTTGAGGCTCCTTCACTTCAATATCCCCCCATACACAATACACCCACTCTCCTGTAAGCACAAAGTTTTTTACTTCAGAGGTCTTAATTGTGGTTTTTGGACTGTTTAAGTACGGACGCATAATTTTCATGGAGGCCCGGCCTTTGCTCATAGACCTTTGCAATATTACAGACGTACGGCCAGGGCAAAAAGCACTGGGAAAAATAACTTATTCTACTGCATCAAAAAGGGTTCATACAACATGTGCAGCTGAATGGCATCTGGAACAGAACAAGGAGGGCTCCTGGGATACTCCGTACCGCCCCTCTGTACCTTTTTTAAAATTTGTATTAAAAATATAAATCTTTCCTATGCCAAAGCTAAGACTCCATTGGTTAAGACACCACCTAGATATATTGGGAAAAATTAGTGCCAATAATTTCTTTATAAATAATATCTTTTCACAGTTTTACATTGTGCAAACTCGGTTCCCGGGCACTGGAACACTTTAAATGAGCACCAGTTACAATACACAGGGTCAGATTTATTACATTACGCACGGATAAATTAAATTATTTTGTCTTAGATCACAGGATGTAGCGCCAAGGCCAGGATTCAAACCTGACTCCACAGTTACGTCACCAGCTCGGAGTATAAAACCACATTCTCTCCGCTTCGATTTTAGACATCCAACGTCCTACACACCCAGGTAGCTATGAAGAGTTAGCATTATATGTAAACAAAGCCTAAAAATGCCAGAAATTTGAATTGTAAGTATGCTTTTTCAGCCCAAATCAATCTTCAAAGTGGAATCATACTAAGTACAATAATGTGTGTATGATGCTTTGAATCTCCAACTTCTGTAGCATTTTCAAGGCTGCTAGTGATAGCTGTGTTTGTACGCACACGTGCACTATTATGTGTTTGTTTGACAGAATGTGTACCCATGTAAACGTTTGAGTGTCTGTAAGGGAGACAGTGTTATCAGAGTTTAAGCACTCCGTAGCTCAGAGCTGGTACACAAGGAACAATTCTTCTCTAGAAATCATTAACAAACGTTTAAGGCAGAGTTAATGGAATAATTGCCCACCAACCAGTTATGGATCTGATGACAAACGTCAAAGTCCACAGAGAGGGCACTGAACGAACACCTCATTGAGAATTCCTTAGTGGTACGATAAGTTGCTTGCCTGAAGCAGTGGGGGTTTAGGACACGTTGGGCTTATGTTTAAATAAATAGAACTAATAAAAAAATTCATGATGTTGCCTATTTTACTTCAGAGCAATGCTGTCTGACATACTTTGTGGTGACAGGGACATGTTAAGGATTTTGGGGGCCGTAGGCCAAAACTATTTTGGGGGCCCCTGCTCAGAACAGCTTTGAGTTTATGATTCACTTTCAGCTCTGCCATACCCTCTTTAACCAGGCTACTAATGGTGCACAGACACTATGGTCGAAATTCTAAAAGTGTTACATCTAATATTCAGAGATAGTGATGTGTGTTTTCACTGTTGTAACACAGCAGCAGCCCACTAATTTTACAGCGAATAATATCTGTGATATCCTCCAATTTCTCGTATGCGAGGACCCGTTTTGATCTAAAATAAACTTTATGGTTGTTGCATGAAACAAACACATTTCTCTGCAAATAGTAATAGACTCTCGCACATCACTCACATTAAAAAGAAATGGCAAAAAATAAAAAACTGTATTTACAAGAATCTGTTTAGGAATTATTCCAGGCCATCAGGGCAAAAACAGAGGTGTCTCTATCAAGGTGCCCCCTGAAAGGCTGGATTGCAGTGCATGTAAAGGTGTCCTTTTGTAATTTAGGTCAAAAACCTTGATGGGACACGACATGCCCATACTTGTGTGCAGGGCGCAACTAGACCCGAACTTCAGAGGGGGCTAACACTCCCAGCCAGGGCTGGCCATAGCACTGGTTGCACACCGTGCAACAGTCTCTTTTGGCGTCCCCGCCCCAGTTTCCTCCTCCTCCATAAATTCCCTCACTACCACTCACCAACAATGCACCTCATCTCTCTATAGCACCTTTCTGACAAACATTTCATATTTTTATAGCGCTACTCATAGTTTACTCACACTCAGTTCTTTGATCTGCATAGTACACGTTTTTGTAGCAGGCACATTAACCCTCTGCGCTGTGTGGGTGGCAGGAGTGCCCATGTTAGTGCACGGTGAGCCATGCTACAGTGAGAGAGTAGGGTAAGAGTAGTGACTGCAGGGTGAGTGAGGTGACCGTATGAATTTGGGAGCGGATGTAAGTGCAGAGTGGGACAAATGTATGTATGGTTAGTGATAGGCTTATTGGAGTGAGATTGCAGAGTGAGCAGTGAGGGGGGACAGGTGAGTGAAGTGTCACATGAGTACAGGGTGAGTAGTGTGCTCGTGTGACTGCAGGGTGAGGTACAGGGTGAACAGCGCAAGTGCATTGTGAGTGCAGAGTGATCACTGTGAGTGCAGAGTGAGCGGGTGAATGGTGAGTGCATGGGGAACAGTGTGAAGGCATTGTGATCCCTGTGAGTGCAGGGTGAGCGTGAAAGGGAATGGTGAAAATGAGGAGTGTGTTGTCTGAATGTAGGGTGCATGCCCAGGCACTTGAAGTATGTCAGCATGTTATTGACGGCGGCGTAGGATTTCACATATAAGTTAAACTATTGGTATTAAGGCATTAACCAGGGATCGAGGGTGGAGGAAATAAATAACGTACTGATCCTACAACAAACTTCCAGTTTTATGATTGGGGTTGCCAGCACCTTATTTTGATATCCCAGGCGGTACAAAAATAAGCAGTCACCTAAAGCTGTATTTTCAGCACTTATCTGTACATACTTCGAATAGCAAATATAAATAGAAAGCACTTTAAATTGTGTTCTAGGGCTGCCTGAAAGATCCATGACTGAAAGGGAAGAAAGACAGAAAAGTCACATTACAAATGAATACATACTTCTTTATTTATAACCCGTATTTAGTGCCAAGACAAGCAATTTGCAGGGTGTTCATACAACACATGGCTGGCATTTTTCTTTTGGCAACTTGAAGCCCTTCTAGCCCTGTGGGTGTTGCTGCCCGCCTGTATAATTCTAAAAGAAACTACGTATTTTCCAGCTTGGCTGCTTTGCTCTTCTAAATGCAGCCCAAGTGCAACATTCCACACAATTGCCTGGGAGGCCTATGTAATTGTTGAACTCCAGTACGGGAGTATTTTAGAGAAAGTTAAACATTCCCGAAATATTTACAAACAGGTTTGAAATGGTGTAATTAGCTTCTCTGTGCAGACCCAGGGGCTGCTGCCCTAAAGGTACCTCTGAAGACAAGTGACTAGGAATATCTCATAACCCCCAAAAGTACTTCAGCCCTCACAGTAAGCAAAAAAGCATTATATAATTACCAGTACAATACAGTTTAGGATGCTAATAGATACTTTACTGCCTGTATAATTCTAAAAGAAACTTTTTCTCCTTTGTGGGAAAAGCTAATCCTCCCAGGACGGGGTTAAATTCCTACAGCTGAAATGCTTCAGCTGCAGTGGGAGGCAGGGATTCTCCTCTGCTAAAACTGAAAGCGCACGAACACGCTTTCGGTTTTAGCAGAGGAGACTCTGTGCTTACCACTGCAGCTGTAACATTTCAGAAGTAGGAATTTAACCACTTGAAATTGCATAAGCATGTGCACATCGTGGCCCATGGATTTCCCCTCCCTCCGTTACAGCCGAACCTTTGCCCAACATCCCCCCTCCCCCCCGACTTTGAAAAAGCCCTCTTGCCTCCACAGGAAACCAGGAAGAAAAGGCAGCAAAAGTAACATGCAGAAGCTTTATGCCCGCAAATTTCGCGGCACTTCCTGCAATCTCAGCTGCTATGACATGACACTAGCATTGACATCTCTAAACATCCAAACAATCGAAGAGCTGGGAGGAAGCACTGCCTCCGAAAATCACTTTACACCCCACTTCATAACAGCCTCATTGTCCCAATTCAGCACTCAATCAATGTTTCTGCTGTAGGAGCAGAAGCGCATCTACATATCAATATTCAAATAGCCTAGGCTACATTGTCTATATAGGCACAACACATTGTAGTAATGGGCGTGAAAAAAAACAAATACCCCTGTCTGTGCTACGTGGCCATTCTACTAAAAAGAGTCCTGCAGCATTTTAAGGAACCGTCCATAAACCACATTTGCAAATACGATCCTGCAGCTGGTAAAGCGTGAAGTGGGTTAATGCCCAAACATACCCCAAGCACTTTCACTGAAAGTTACATCCTCCTTGGACGGGGTTAAATTCCAACAGCTGAAATACTTCAGCTGCAGTGGGAGGCAAGGAGTCTCCTCTGCTAAAACCGAATCGTTCGTTCGCTTTCGGTTTTAGCAGAGGAGACTCCTTGCCTCCCACTACAGCTGAAGCATTAGGAATTAACCCCGTGAAATTGCAGAAGCATGGGCACGTCGTGCCCCATCGATTTCCCCTCCCTCCAAACCTCCGTTACGGCCGAACATCAGCCCAACATTCCCCCACCCCCCAGACCTCGAGAAAGCCCTCTTACCTGTGCAGATTTCAGCAGTCCTTCACAGCGAGGCGACGGGAACATGTAGGAAGCCTTCACAGGAAACCAGGAAGAAAAGTCAGCAAAAGTAGAAAGCAGGAGCTTTATGCCCGCAAATTTCGCGGCACTTCCTGCAATCTCAGCTGCTGTCCCCCTCATTGGTGGAACGTCACTGGTGACGTTCCTGCGTGCTGATTGGAGAAAGCGGGAGCAGCACCCAATCAAAAATCCCCATTTGAAATGGGTGATAACTTGCGACGTGGGACAGATGAAAAACAAGACAACAAAGGTAAGATTTTCGGGTGGAGCGCGCGCCCCCTGGGATGGTGGCGCGCCCCCTGGGGCGCGCCCCACAGATTGAAGAACTCTGCTATACAGGATGGTATAGTTTGGGACAAAACCGATTTCGACATATTCGGCCCGACGGAACTTTTGAAGATTCCACATTTATTTAAAATTTCATTAAGTGACTTTATTACCTCCAGTACCTATTCTGATGATTGGGACTTTGAGACTGTTAATGATATGATGTCTGATCTTGAAAGGTCTGCTGCGTTCTCTAACAATGAATACTTAGAGGGCTCATCAGACTACGAACAGCTTTATTGTTACAACCACTATGGTCATCATTTCTTGCATAAATCTGCAACACCTAGAAATGTTTTTATGTTTAACCAATGGGAACATTGTCCTACACCACCAAGGGGTAGTTCAAGAACGTTTGCAAAGAAGTTTCCATATTTTTCAGGGTACAATATATCTGATCCAGAATCATTTTTCTATAAGAATGTAAACAAAACAGGACAGAAAATGATGTTAACTAATTCAAAACAGATTTATTCTGCAGCCTTTATTACCCAACTGTCTAGACAAGGATTTGACTTTTGGAAAGACACAATCGAGACAAAATCTGTCTGGGGTTCTAAAGATTGGCAAGTGCAGGGGATAGAAGCTTTGTTTAGAGCCTGTATCATCCCACATCAAATAATGTTTTTGAATGACACTGTGCAACAAACGTCTTGCCTTGGTTTAGCCAAGATCAAAGACATGAACACACCTTCTGTACCAACACCTGCAAGTAATAGCACTACACAGGGAGCGGTCACAGTAGACACAATACTACAAAACAACAGATCAGATCCTGCTTGGAAAAAATGGTTGCTCTGGCCCACAGACGCAAACATCTGTCAAGAAAGATTCCTGAATAGAATACAGGGCTTTACTATCCATAGGCCAGACCCACGTTATGTTCAACAACAACATCCGGGGGTAGTAACAACATACAGTGTAGGAAAATTGTGCCTCGACTGGTTATAAAAATCTACACTCGAGGATGTGAAACAACACTTATCTTTACTTAAAGAAGACGCAGACCTTAGGGAATTCTTGCTAGGACCAAGAAAACCGCGTCAAAAACGTTTCATATATGCCGGCATTTATGCTGCTTATAATGAAGTATGGAAAGTTTCTCAGGCAGAGGCCGCAGAAAGAATACGTGAGCTTGATCGTATTAACTTAGAGAAAACTCTCACTGTGGTCGACAATGGGTTAACAACTTTGTCATCCAGAATTTATTCATTGGACAACATTGTATCCTCTGCCATAGACATACTGGAACAAGATTTAGCCATGTTACAACAAGGCGAATCTCAGTTACGTTCTATTATGTTATTAGGCTGGACGCTGCAATCCTTGCGTGCAGGCTATGTGCCTTGGCGTTTTATCAACACGTCGTCTCTGTTTTCAGAGTACAATCTAACGGATAAACAAATCGAACTGGCACAAAGGGGAGCAAAGTATACAGTGCTGAGCATTGAAAAACTGGAAAAATTACCATTTACGGTAGCAGAAAAACCAGCTACAGAAAGGCTTATCCATGGCAAAATAACTCTGCCTGTCACTACTTTTCATTTTTAGTATTGCCTCAAACAAATGCAAGCAGGCAAATATGAAAGGTTGGGTAAAGAATACATTAAGACATCCTGGCATTTACCTTACGATTACAGATGTTGGAGTGGGGATCGTGAAGTGTTTCTAAGCGGTACATACTGTGAAAATGCACTGAGCGGTTCACTCATATGTCAAGACATTTCGTTACACGGGGCTTGTAATGGTTCTGTGGCAAACTTGTCCTGCCACCTGCAGGGTACACCGGCTGTGGTGATTATTCCAACGTTTGGACAACTTTCTAATGGGAGTTACCTCATGTTGAATGACCAGAGTTGCTGTGGCATGTTGCCAGGAATCCCATATCTGGTAACGGTTGGCTCCAGGGTTACTTGTTGTATGCAAGTATTGTTCCCCCAAATAGATACAGTCAGGGAGTCGCCTCTATGGCCTTCATTGAATGTTTCTTTTATACGTTTTGATACTTTAAGCAGAATGAAAGCCATGCTTTTACAACAGACCGTGCCTTTGACCTCGGCCAAAGAAATCTATGATTTACAAATTGCAAGGACTTTGGCTGAGATACAGGCTCTAATTCGTACAAACTGCCCTATACATTTTGTAGAAATGATGGGACGTATCTTAAACATGTCTGATACGAGCGGGATTGTACATGTATTTAAGACCATCTGTTCAGGACTGTTAGCACCTTTTCAGGCAGTCCTCGGAATCATTCCAAACTTTGCACATTCGGTGTTTGGTGGTGTGCCATTGATTCTAGCATTCATTGCAAGAATCCTGTTTTTATTCCTACTACTACGCTATGGCAAGCCTATCCACCGGCGTCACTCCCAGCAATTTGGAGAAGGCTCTCCTAGAACGGAAGTGCCGTGAGTGCATAGTGCAACTTTTGGGCATACCTCATCTACGGTAACTTAATACAACATGGTTTCTGTCATTTAGACCAATCTGGCAAGATTGCATCTTACCTGTTCTACGCTGCCTGCTTTGCGATGAAGAATGCGTGCTAGACACCTGTCTAACACTGCCATCAGCCATGCCAACGGATATCGATACTCTGCTGGACCAGATAACGGCCCATGCTCTGTGTTGTCCCCAGAGGCTACCAATCCTGATGACGGCATTCATTGAGATCTCACAGACGCTTCCTGCTGCTGCTGAGGTACGAGATGGATCAACAGGCACACAGGTAACAACGGACGCGAACATTGCTGCGGCATCTTATGCTGAAGGCGATGCTTCACATCTTTGTGCAGTTAACCTTCTAAATGAGGTATTCCAAATGTCACCAACATCAGTAGATGATATTTTGTCTATAGAAATAGATGATTTCATGTTTACACTGTCATGTGGTTTGTGGCCTCATGGCCTGCCTTGCTACGTTGGCTGCGGCCAGGCAGCCATGATGCCTTTTCTGCACACGTTACTTTGTGACTTTGTTTTTCAAGTCTCTGCTTGTGCCCGGCTATTTTAGGACTTTGTTGTAGGAGAGTCTGCACTGCCGCACAAACATCCCATTGCGCCGATATTCCAAGTGCAGCCGCACGCGCCATATAGCCATCCCCGGAACAGTCCCGCACAAGTGCCTCTAAGGGACCCATCGAGGGGACAAAATCCGGGTGAGACAGAGACGCATTGGAAAGGCAATAATCCAAGGACCAGGAAAAAGGACAGCGGATGCAAGTCATCACAGGTTGCACGCAAGTGAAATACGCAAAGCGAAATGAAAGACTGTAGGACACACTGAGGGTCGCCAATGGCAGGACGCCGAGCCGGCGAGCATGCGTTCACGGAGCATCTGAAGTCGACCGTGGTCGAGAAGGGCCCAATGAAGTGCAGCCATTGCGCAGTAAACAGACCAAAAGCAAAATACCAGCCACCAAAGCGAGGATCAATGGAATGCCGCCGAAGACGCTGGAAAAAATGGAATGAATAAAAGCCGGTATTACACCAAAGATAGTTTGAAAGGAGGTCACAAGGCCAGAGCCCACAACTTTAAAAAGTGCACCAGACCCTCGGTGCGCGATGCATTAAAAACGCGGTGAATCAGTTCACCGAAATGCTGTGGGAGGTTAGTGTTCAAAAGGGCCTGTATTTCACTGTGGGTACTTGCCACCTGGAGAATGAATGTTTCCCGGGCGGATGTGAGCATAACCTCCTGATTCAATAATAGCGCCTTTATTCTGCTCAACTTATTGAAATCCGCCTTCAAGGTAGGAATGGAAGGCCAAATGGAACTATCTATGATGTCGTGCGGGGGAGGAAAAAGCACATTTTTGCAGCAGACAACTCTGTGGGAAACTGTTACGATATAGGGTATACCGGCCAGCATGCCACAGCAGTCCTGATTATTCAGAAGCAGATAGCTACCATTTGCAAGCACAGTGAAAGTAGGAGAAATAGCAGGAGCAGGAATACCCTTCAAAACACAAGCAAGATTCGGAGCTGAAACGTTACAAGCGCCGTGCAATTTAATGTGTTTGCAAATAAGGGAATGACCCACAGTAGAATCACAAGTCTCGCCTGTGAGAAACACCTCCTTCCCGTCCCGAAGACATTTAAACATGAAAGGTAGGGACCATAGTTCATGCAAGAAGGCACTGCCCAAAGGCTGAAAACGGCCAACGGGATAATGTTTCATGCAGGAACTGAATTCAAATAAAGAGAAAGGTAAAGCGATAACCCCGTGTACTAGCCACACCGCAGAATCTAATTCCGCAACAGAGAACGGTAATGGCTCTATTTTCTCAATATGTAACAGAGTGTATGCGGCATCCTTCATGGACATGAACTGCTGCTTGTCAGTCAAATTAAAAGGTAAAAACAAGGCAGTGGTGTTCCGAAAATGCCAAGGAACTTTACCCAACTTAAGTGTCTGCAAAGTCCATGCAAACTGCATAACTGAACGCAATTGATTCTGACCATGATATAACACAGAAACATCATCTTGTACATTATCAATAACAGAGGACACAATATTCTCTAACGTGTAAATGCGGGAAGACAGGGTATTAATACTATTGTCAACAACAGCAAGCACCTTTTCTAAATTTGCCTGATCAATCTCCCGAAGGCGGGAGGCAGCCTCAATTTGCGAAAGCTTCCAGAGTTCATTGCAAGTTTCATAAATGAATCTCTTAGGTCGAGGGCCACGAGGCCCCAGAACAAAATCGGACAGATCAATGTTGCCTGAAAGGAGGGATAAATACTGTTTCACAGAATCTAAAGAGGAGTGTTGCAACCACTGTTTACATAATTTTCCAACAGAATACGTTGTAACTGTACGAGAGTCAGAAAACCTCGGGTCTGGCCTATCCTGTTTATAACCAGGAGCTGAGTCATGAAAACGCAGTTGGCAGGCGTTCGCCGCCGTTGGCCAAGCCAACCAGGGTGACTGAACAAACGTGGAAACATTAAAGGAATTGTTCTGAAACAAAACTTGCAAATCAGTAAGTGAAATATTAAAATGCAACCTTTCATTAGTGGTGGAAGACAACACAGGAATGGAAGGGGCATTTAATTGTTTGGAAGTAGCCAAACCCCAACACGTTGTTTGATAGATGGAATGATTTAAAAACAGAATTTGGGTAGGGATTAACCCTGGGCGTAGTTCGCGAAGTAGCGCTACGCGAAGCTACGTGAAGTGCACCTCGCACTACGCGAGCTACGCGTAGCTACGCGAACTGCGTAGTGCACTGTGCAAAATGCTGTTCGCACTGATTGCACAGTGCCGGATGCTTGTCCGCACTGTGCAATCATTGAAACGGCATCTTGCACAGTGCGAGCTGTCTTTACTGCCGCTCGAGTAGATTTTTACTCAAGCGGCAGCTTTCTCAACGCGGACTGGTAGTTTCTCATCGCGAGCGGTCGCGAGCATGCGCAACCACTCGCAATGAGAAACCTGACCTCCCCGCGTTGAGAATCTCGCCGGGAGGTTTTTTCCACGCTCGCGATCGGCAACTTGATGTTGCTGATCGCGAACGAGGAAAAAGTCTCGCCGGGATGTCATTTTGCTTGCTCGCGGTCGCCAACTTGACGTTGAGGACCGCGAGCAAGCAAAAAATGACCGCTACGCTACGCTACGCGTGTTTGCACTGTGCTACGTGCAATTCGCGTAGTGCGAAGTAGCGCAAACTTCGCAAACTACGCGAGCGTAGCGTAGTGCTTTGTCCAGGCTTAGTAGGGATGAGGCAAGCACGGTGCAAGGCTTCTGTGCCTTGCACCTGCCATGATTTGGAACCCCAAATAGATTTCAAGTCAATGGTGTCCCGCCAGTACTCATAACCACCCACAGCCAAAGCGGCCAAAAAGGAACCCGAATACAATAATTTGGTGTGGGTCAACATGATCTTCTGCGTAGAAGAGGCGTTTAATTTAAAATAATAGGACCCAGGGTTCGATCTATCAAAGTTGGTAAAATAAGTAAACTTGTTTCTAAGAGTGTGGGAGCTGCCTGGCAAAGGGGTAGGACAATGTTCCCATTGGGTGTGATTAACAGGACCCCTAAGGGTACTCGGCTTATGGAGGAAATGGTTGCCCCAATGCTGATAACAATATAAATCGGCATAACTTGCGGAATTCATGTACAAACCTTCAGCATCAAAAGCAGCATAATATTTCAAATCAGTAAATAACGATTCAACGGCATGCACATCCCAATCGTCAGAATGAATATTACTTTTAACGACATCACCCATTGAGACACGGAGGACATTTGGAACATTAATAATTTCAGTAGATCCATGAATTTGGAAATTTACCGCATCCCATACGATGCCATCAGCGACTGGGAAAGCTGAAATGTTCACAAATGTGTGGTCACGCTTCATGATGTGAGATGAAGAATGCGGAGCCAATGTTCCAGCGACACTGTTCACTGCAGAGCGTTCTGGTAAATAGTGACCATTGATTAGTAGAAAAAAGACTGTGACAAAGCCAATGGACATGAACAAAAAAATCAGGAAAAAGACCAACCAAATATATGTCCAGGGAGGAACCAAAAAATTGTCTCTGAACCAGGCTACAAACAAGCTGAATTTGGACGGGATTAGTGATGAGGTGGCATCCGAGTCAAAGGAATAACGTGTTGGGCTAAGTGGCGTAGTTGGTGCGTGTGCCACCGACTCGTTGGCTGGGTATGTATACTCAGTCTCTTCTTCGCAGGGGGAAGCCGGGAAGTCGAGTAAGCGATCCGGCAACTCTACCATCTCGATAGCAACATCTGTGACCGTTCGGGCAAGAGGGCCACGAACATATGTCCGGGAAATGACTGGACAAGAGACCGCTGGTGTTACACTATTCAGGATCGGCCAGATGTTGTAGCTTGACATTGTCCACTGAGATGAATCTGTTGTCCTTTCGACCAGGAAGCGGAGGTAAGATTACGGTACGAGTACCCTTCAAGCCAAGGACTGGAACTGGTGCACGATAAGATGGGCCAAATTCTTTTTGTTCTCCACTTTCTCTCGAACCAGATCTCCAATTTTCGGAAGCCAGCCGGCAACCGGAATCTGCAACGCAGCGTCTGTGGCTGAAGGTAAATGTTCATTTGCAAGTTTGTCTCGGTCTTCTTGTAAGCCCTGTAACATAGTAGAATGGTTATCTACATCAAAGATGGCGGACTGCGCCACCATGTCTAGACCATCAAGGTCGGGCACAAACATTCGTATGCCAAACAGCATTTCATATGGGGTCCGCCCACCCAGAGGTTTTCTAGGGAGATTATTAAGTGCACGTTGTATGGTATACAAGTGGGCCAGCCAGTTCCTGCCAGTACCTAAGACTCTAGCTGTCAAGGATTGCTTTAAGTCACGGTTCATTCGTTCAACGATCTAGTTGCCCTCAGGCCGATACGGAGACGAAAATTTCACCTGCACACCCAGGGAACCCATTACGTCCTTGTAAGCCTTAGAGGCAAACGCTGGACCTTGGTCCGAATGGAAGGGGCCACATGCGAAAACTCCCACAAAGACACGCAAATCCCTTATGACATTTCGAGCGTCAGCACTCCGTTGTGGCCAGACCCAGAGGAACCGTGTGCACAAGTCCACTGCAACCAAGATGTATTTATATGCAGTGTCTGAAGAGAATGGACCACAGTGATCCAGGTAAACACACGCAAAAGGTCTGTTTGAAATGCAGAGCGGTGTTTGTGGTGGACGTGTAACCGTGGAAGGTTTAATCTGTTGACAAATGTCACAAGAAAGCACATAAGTACGGGTTTGTATAAACCACGCCACCAGTAACGCTGCTGCAAGATGGAAACAGTTGCAGACACGCCTGCATGTGCCGAAGCCATGCCTTCGTGTGCGGCCGTTATCAAGGAAAGCCTGCGGTCCGCGTTGGGAATCAACCGATCACCAACGTCGGGAATACTTACGAAAGGAGCCTGTTCGGGACCTAATTGATAAGTATATTTGGAAGGGAATCCCCAGAGATATTTGGTACCTTCCTTTGTTGCAGCAATAGCTGCCAAGATATCAGTATCTATTTTAGTCATGGATCTTGTAACTGCTGCGACTGAACACGTGGCTACTGCTGATTTGGCAGCTTCGTCTGCCAAACCGTTACCAACAGCGTGTGCGCCCACACGCTGGTGGCCAAGGGTGTGAACCACCTGTGTGAGAGGCAGACGTTTTTTCAAATCTGCCACTCGAACCCAAAGCTTTTTATGCTTAATCGTGCTACCTTTGGCGTCTCTGCAGTCGTTTTGTGACCAAAAGAACAGATTGTCATTGAAAGACTGAACACAGTAGTAAGAATCGCATACAATTAGAGTGGTCACATCCGGAGTAGCGAACTCAAGTGCGAGCACAAATGCACGCAGCTCGGCCAATTCTGCAGTACTGTCCCCGAGTGCCTGAGTATGCACTACAGTAGACTTGAACTTACCGTTCACAAAAATGCCTGCAACAATAGCACATGCGGCTGAATAGGCATGCTTGGAACCCGTGGCCGGTTGTGCCGAACCATCGATATAGATAACACATTCGTAATCCTCAAGCGGTAGCAAGGACAGAGGAGGAGGATGAACGAATTCATACTGCAAAAACTCCTGAGTCTGAAGAGAAGAATCAAAAATAAAAGTGACATCCGGAGACGTCAAAGAGGTCGCCCATTGAATCCAACGGGGGTGCAAAGCTTTAGAGTTCGGAACACTTGCCTTTGTCCCTGCCTCCAGGGCAGGATATGGCATTACCACCAGAATGCGTTTTCCCTGTGCCAGTGCGCGTTCCTTCTGAATCGCCATCTGCACTGCAGTCAGAACTTTCTCCACAGATGAAAAGCGCATTTCCGCGGAAGTGTAAAGATGTGACTTGTATGCGATGGGTACTGTGTCACCTTCGTTAAAGGTTAAATACGTGAAACCCACTGCCCCTGGAATTATTCTAATCACCAGGTTTGTGCGGTTATCACGAGTCAACAAGTATTTAGACTCAAGAAGGTCTGTCTGCAAAGACTGCAGAATGGAGGAATGCTCCGGAAGCCAGCATGACTTCGAAAAGTTAGGTTGTATCAAGGCATACAGTGGCTTGATACGCTGGGCATATTCGGGAATGTAAGTCCGCCCGAAGTTCAGAAAACCCAGTAAAGACTGAAGTTTCTTCAGAGTAGTAGGAGGGCACAAAAGTGCACATTTCTCTAGGAAATGGGAGGCCAAGCCCTTACCTTCATTGTTGAGCTCATAGCCCAAAAACAAAACGGTAAATTCAGCAATGTGAGATTTGGCAAAGTTAAACTTATAACCTAAAACCGCAAATTCTAAAATAATGCGGTCCACTCGGGAAAGATGCTGAAATAATTCGTCGTCTGTCAGATAGATATCATCGACGTACGAACATGCATCTGGGTCTATGCCGTCTAACAAAGAGACAACACAGGCAGCGAATACGCCTGGACTGTTCTAGTAGCCCATAGGTAAATGCCGGAATTTGAATAATTTACCACCGGAGGTAAAAGCGCTCCATTGGCTACTCTCCGGGGCTAAGTTGTGCGTGTAGAATCCATTGGATAGGTCTAGTGTCGTTTTATATTTTTTACGAACAAGACTGTCTACAAGCGCAGAACTGTGTGTTTTGCACCGCAAAGGTCCGACAATGAGAGTTCAAATGGGACCTTTGGCTTCCCGTTTGATGGGATATTGGGGTTGTGGCTGTGGCAGCGACCGCAAAGGTATTTCATGGGGGGGGGAAGAATCCTCATCCCATCCCACGTGGTTGCGGTATCACGCTGGAGCCAGGGACACAGCCCACTCAGCTGCTAGAGCCTCCGCTTTGTCCTTTGGGACATGACGAGAAAAGCTCGGAAGGATTACCTCCTCTCCTTTACGCGCAGCAAGTACGAATGGGGGCGGCCAATCCGCCTCTGCTAACAAAATGTCATACGAAGAGGTCAGATTGTCCCAAAAAATCCCTTTTATAACACGCTGTATATCACCTTCGATCTGAATTACAATATTATATAATCTGTCAGGGGGTGCCACTCGGGTGTCTGCTGTCTCAACAGTAATGAATGTATCAGTTGCTGTCGCCTCCACATGAGGACGTAGCGCCTCCCGCACTATGGTAAATTCCGCGGCGCTGTCTAGGAGTGTCACTGCCCACGTCCAATTCAGGAGTCTTGTTCTCACCGTCTGTGGCATATCTCGCTGTAACCGCGGCAACTTTCTTCATCTGAAATTGTGGGCGAGAACGTGGAAATTCGTCTGCTTTCCCTCTGACCTGTTGTCGAGGTTGGTCTCGTCCCTGGGGAGCCTCTGGACCCCTTCCTCTATCCTGGCGATCTCCTCCACTGGCCTGCGAAGTTGTCGGTGCTTGTGAAGAACGAGGAGAACGCGTATCAGGGACCTGAAACCTATCTGGAGATTTAATTCTCGCCCTATCTTGCAAATCATAAGTGCGTTCAGAAGAGACGGAAACCGGGGATGCTTACCCTGTTTTTTCAACCTCCAGCTCTTTTTAGTAAAGACTGGTTTCTCATCTTTCTCAGATTGAGTTTTTGGTTGTTGTTGTTGCGATTGTGTCTGCGATTTAGCAAAAGGCTTAAATCCCAGGCTATTTCGGCCAATTGTTTTGTAAGCCTGGGCAATAATTTTCGGTAATTCGCGCGGCTTGTCCGGATCTGGGACCAAAGCATTAGCTACTTGAAAGTTCACTGCATCGCCCTTGACATTCGCAAGGATCAAATCAGCTACTACGTCGAACACTCCCACCAGTCTCATCCCTAATTCCACAGCCGCTTCAGGATGTTCATCCTGTACACGTTTAATTACAGAGGGGAGAACCGTCATGGAAGGAGTGCCGAAACACTTCGCATATACTGCTGCAAATACCCTACCCCAGTTGTTGCATTCTGCCAACTCGGGGACTAAGTCTTTTGGCAAACTAATCGTTAAAGTCCTGTGTTTATCCACGGGAGAGGTGTTAGGAAAAACTGCCTCCAGCTGGTCAAATTTTTCTGCAAGCCAATAAGGAAAATCATCCTTATTTTGTGGGCGCTTGCCCATCACCGAATTAACCATGACAGGACTTATGGTCACACCGCCTGCACCAGCTGGATGGGCCGCAACTCCAGGAGGGGCTCCCTGGATGTTGCCTGTAACATACTGTACTAAAGCTCGATGCACTCGTATCAAAGACGAATGCATATCACGCAATTCAGCGACTGCTACCATCATATATCGCGGATGTGGGGTATACCCGGCCAAAACAGGCCCCGTCAATGGAAAAGGGGCCTAAACGAACCGTGGTAGTCGGTTGGGGGAGGGCGCCATCAAACCAAACACGGTGTTGCCAAGCCGTGAGCGGTACTTCAAGGTTCCTATACGGTCTATAGTGATTAGGAACTACAGTGGCTTCATATTCATGGAACAAATTATCGTTCGCATCCACCGCCGGAAAGGTGACCCAAGAGTAGAACACCTCAAAGTGGTAAGCCGGATCTGCTTGTACCACAAAGATCAAATCGACACCCGCGTCAGGCACTCAATACACTGTCAAGTGAGCCCGGAGCGCTGCACGGCTATGTGCCGCTATTTGAATAGCCATTCTAGGCTAAAAGTTTTCGACAACCTAATGTAAGGCAGCACAATATAGGGTATGATCTAAAAAACCTTTTAACAACTTCAAGCTTGAAAGAACCTATAAAAACGTCAATATAGGAGGTATCACCGTCACACACGCTTCCGGAAGCGTCTGTCAGACCCATACACTGACTTTGATTCGGCTCACAGTGTACCGAGGACACAATGAAATTTTGCCTCCATATTTTCAAAACAGAACAGAACTTGGAACTCTTCCTAAAAACTGACTTTTTTTTTTCTCTCTCTATTTTTTGAAAATACATGGCAATTCAATCTGCTTACAGTAGAACTATTCATATAGAACGGACTTCTTTGAATACTTCCAGGGACACATTGTCAACTTATTTACCACAATTTCATGATATGCAATGGCTTTGATTTTTGAAAACTTGTCAACCATTTCGTCATATGTATATATTTCTGTTTATTCATTCATGTTGCATTTATTTCCAATATATGCTTAGAATGAAAAAATGCTTTAAAATGTACAGTACCTCTTGCATTACATGTTTAGCAACAGTTTTCTTTTAAAAAACTTCTTTTAATATGCTTTTAGAAATGTTTTTAGCAACATGTGGTACTCAGTTTAATGTTTAGCATTTAATGTTTAGCATTTAGTACTATCGTTCATTCGAAAGTGTAGTGGGTGTTGTATTCCGCTTTAGGTGTCCGTATATAGGTTTTCCAGAAACATGTCCTTACATAGGCACAATTTGCATTGCCCTTATATAGGCATAAGATCCCAGTCCTTATTTAGGCATTAGCCATGCTATCCAAATACAGGCATGGTCACTTACATCCGTCCACCCTAACGTCACAACGAGTTCTTAGAAACCAGACCCTTAAGCTCTTGGGAGTTCCCCTAGCACAGGATTATTGAATTCTCCAAGAACTCATTTATTATGCATGAACCACTACACCTTAAGGGTTCATTCCTGACGTCTTCCTCTGCCCGACTTTACGTCAATGCTAACATTCCAAGGCACCAACTGGGTATAAATATACCTTCCCTTGCCCAAGCAAGTAGGAGGAGACCTCGACTTTAGAGGAGCCCGTGTCCTGGCCTGACGCACTGACAAGAGACACTGTCATCCCTGCTCGCAGAGAATCCAGCTTCCAGTGTTCTCACTCCCTTCGCGGGGTGTTAGAGTTTGAGACCCGGAAAGAGATTCCCACCTCTCTCATTCTCAAGGTATGGAGCTGACTAGAACCTAGAGGGACTCTTGGCATACTAGACTCTTGGCATACTAGACTCTTGGCATACCAGAGATTTAGCGTACTATAGCATACCATACTATAGAAATACATCACCTACTTCTTACCTTGCCCTACACCTAGGTTAGGTTAGGTACACTGGGGTAGAACTAGTTAGAGAAGCATCTTATGAGTACTCGCATTTTTAGCTTATGTTATTTATGTATATGAATATATGTGTCATAGCTAAAAGATAATGCTAGCGCAGTATTATTTCTTTCTACTGCTTACGCTGTACATTATATATCTCGCATACTGTCTTGTGATCATAACAGCTCATATCTCTTACACGAGAAACAAGACTGTTCAATAAATCCTTTTATTGAAACGCCCGTCTATTCTTTCTGTGTAACTCTGAAGAAACTAAGCATGCACGATTAGCTGAGTGAAACTGTTATCTATTGTTTCCACGATTCTGAGAGTGTTCCGATTCTAAAGGGAAACAAAGTTGTCATGTTTATGCGGTTGCCAGAAACAACTCCCTTCTTGTTTACAAGGAGTTTCTAGTGGCCTCTGAGTTAGCTGGCACAAAGTAATTAAGTTTAATATACTCTATAGGGACATACTGACCTCAGTCCTATGTCGAATCTATAGGGTATATTATTCCAATGCGCAGAGCCTTTTAGGGAAATAGGAGCTACACTACATAACAACAGGGCAGACATACTCGCTTGGAGGTGGCAGCAGCAGGCCACGCTGGAGGTGGCGGTCCTCTCACACAGGCACACACTGTCTGTGTCTCACATGCCTCTTTAATGTTGGCAGATGGAAAAGGGCGCTATCTTCCATTTGGCATCAGAAATGGTGGGTGAGGGGTGCTAGGCTCACTCCCAAAATATGAACAAAAAAAGGGCCGGCTTTTGTAAAAGTGGAGGAACTTCATAATAGTAACAGGGCACTTACCGTCAGGGACAAGAGAGAGAGACGCCGAAACGAGTGGAGATATGGTTGAGAAGCGAACAAGGTCTGTCAGCAACATTGAAAAGGGACAGACCGGCAACTCAGAGTCACGCACGAGGGTGAAGGTGGTCCTTAAGTGTAACGATCATTTTGACTTAAAATGATATAAGCTGTTTGTCTTCAGCTTACGGGGAGAGCTTATTGCTGGTTGAGGGGTCCAGAAAACTGTGAAGGTTATGGACTGGGGGTCTCGTTTACTAAGGGTCAGTTATGCTGGTTAGTGTGTGGCTACCTAGGTACTAAGAACCCTTTCCCCCCTGCTCCCCAACACCAGCCCAGTACCCTCCCAAGTTCCAGCTTTACCTTTCCAGCGGTGACAAAGATCCCACAGAAACTGAGCCGGGAGAGCAAGTGAGCTCTGCCAGGAGGTTCACATCGAGAGGCACGGGGGGTGGGGCAGCTGCAGTGCACCTCCACTGACTGCGGGGGTTGTCACTGAGCGGCTCACAGAGAAAAGAGGTGGATGACAGGGGCCGAGCTCGCGGGAGGAGGGAGAAACTTATGCGTGCTTGAATGACACAAGTAAGCGAGGCGGGACTCCTCAAGAAAAACAAAAGTGAATAGTGATGCAAGGTTATTTTAAATGTTTCAAACTTCACATCTTGACTTAATGTGGTCCCGGATTGCAGTTGGAAGTTAAAACACAGTAATCAGTATAGAGAAAGGAGGTTTTTTTAAGTAAGGAAGAAGCGCCATGCAACCTTTTTATTACCTCACAAACAATACATTTCACACATCTCCAGGTACCGCTTACCACTGCCTTTTCAAAAGGGGAAATAAGCCATGGCGCCGTGGTCTCCGAAGCGGCAAGCAGGAGGTGTTGAGGGAAGCACAAGGAAATTAAGGGAACTGGGTTTGGAGGTGCCGTGCACCCACGAGTTGCGAGGAAACAACGGAAAGGAACAAGACATCACAAACAAGCGCTAAAGTGAAAGCGACCGCGCTGTGTTTAATTAGTAACCTGATCCACGACGAGGGAGGAATGCAGCTGCCAGCCTGCGCGCCGCTGCTCGCTCCCGAGAGCAAAACTCAGTGGGAGTAAACCTTGGGAGGAGAGGTGGGACATGCACCCGCCTTTGGCCATTTGCGTGCTTTCATTATTGAAAGACACACGCAAAGGCCAATCCAATGTGTGGGAGGAGTCCGACCCACACGGAGAAGTTTGGAGTGCTCACAAGAAGCCTCCCATAGAGCAGCGCATGCGCGCTGCGCTAAGCTCGACCTAAACAGCTGCATCATTTACAAACATTGCAAATGATGCAGCTGTTGTTCATGAAGTAGTGGTGGCCCAGCAAAGCCATCACGACCTGCTGCAGCACCCATCTTTTCTTGACAGGCAGAACAAAGTTATCAAAAAATAAATAAATGTGTTGGGTCAGATAGCAACTGCAAAGAAGGCTGTATGAACTCACACAACTTGCTGAGAGAGGTGCTGCTAAAAAAAAAAAATCATAAAATGAAGGCCTCTGCGATGTCTCAAATGCTCAGTACAAAATACATGCATAACACAAGCTTTATAATATTACTAAAGGTATCCATACATTCCATTCTTCCCAGTAATTTACCTAGGTTTTCACTGCTGGTATCACTCTCGGTCCGGGGCGTAGTGCACAGGGAGTCTGTGGCAGGGGCACAGCACAGGACAGACAATTGAAGTACAGGCCCCAGGCTATTTTGTTCAATGAGCCCTGCTAATCCTGCCCCCGGCCTTTGCAAATAATGCCCCAAATAGAGTCCTATTCCTGGCAGTGAATTACACACCACTCCCACTAATGTGTCGTCACTGCCCTGACAAATGGCTCAAGGGCGAGGGAGAACTTGCCTGACCAATTCATGCGCACTGTCCAGGAGGCAACCTTACAGGCTGTATCCCACCCAAAAACACAGATTCATTCAGCTAACTTTAACACAGAGCAGCAAGTGAAATTTATTTTCACAGCTACTCAGTGTTTCTAGTCCTTTGTTGTTTCTTCCCCAAGGGTGTAGTGGGTCTATGCTCCTTACACCAATTAACACTAGTCGCCCCAGCACCTACCAGTACAAAGTATTTCTGAGGTGACACTGAAGTGTTTATACTCACCTCTGTTCAAGAAAAAACTTATATATTAAAGAGGGTTGGTCCTTTCAACATCAAATATTTCTAGTAGGGGACTAGACACTTTCTTCTAGGCTTAGGGTGAGAGTTGTATTCAGAAGAGGCTGGGTCAGTAATGAACTGATAAATTCACTATGATATGATATGATATAAATTTTATTGTTTCAATTAATTAAAATTGTTACAATGGAGAACCAGCGGAGATGTTCCAGCGCTTAATTAATTCAATTATGGTCGGTATCTATTCAACAAATAATAAATACCACATGAATAAAATAGATTTAAAATGTTACATTTGACACTAAAATAAGTAAAACAGTGCAAATAGTCGGATGTCAATGCCTTGAATTAGTTACAATCCCTGATTAGGCGATAATTTAGAGTTTTTTCATTGAAGTGCAAACTTTTGCTCATTTTTGTGGGACCTAGAAAAGTTTCCATTGCGACTGTGCGGGTACGTATTCGGTGCTTTAGCCGCGAGGAATTCAATTAAAGTGCAATGTGCGAGGCATTAGCTAACAGTTCTTTCACCTTGTGTGCAAATTTCGCAAATCTTGCCAGTTCCGTTGGAATGTCCAAGCTAAAGAGAAGTTCCATCGCATCTTGACATGTACGTGTTCCATATTTTAGAAACAATGGTTTTAGTAAAGTGCGGCGTGCCTGTGCTAAACCATAGCCTATGCATAGCCTATGCAAACCAAGTGAGCCATGGTTTCCTCATACTGTTGGCACAGTCGGCAACTACTGACCACCTCTAATGATTTCCAGCGCATGTTAATGTCTTTTATCGGCAGCACCATAAATCTCACTGCTAGGATTCGCTTTAAGATTGACTTATTTAAGGCGGCATCAAGGTAAGGCTGCCTTAGGCGGTCCTCATAGGAGGTGGCAAGAATCCTAATGTTACTACTGGAGAGCCTCAGTTCCTTCATATCCTCTTCCTTAGAGAGTAATCTAACTTGTTTTCTTAAAATCGATTTTAGGATACCGGGCTGATGGATAAAATCCTGCCAGTTGGACATGTCAAGATGCAATTCAGTACAGGCGGTGTGCAGGCTGTTGGACCACGAGTTATATTTCTTCCTCAAAAATAGTTTTTAAGATTGCTTTCATTGAGTGCGGGGGAGCCGCACATACCCCTCGATAGAACCGCACAATCAA
This sequence comes from Calotriton arnoldi, assembly GCA_963921515.1. NCBI lineage: Eukaryota > Metazoa > Chordata > Amphibia > Caudata > Salamandridae > Calotriton > Calotriton arnoldi. The sequence continues at coordinate 668,414 of CAWUFW010001546.1, forward strand.
AATAATATAAATTCACTAGGAGCCTGGCCTTCTGATGAACACCTTTCTTTAGGGAGCAAACTGTGTGTACAGGCGACTCCACCTACCAGTACATTGTATATGTGGTGGGGACAGGAGTCTTTATGCTCACTTCTACTATGAGAGAAGATTAAATATAGAAGAGGATCAGGCTGTTTAACATGTAACGTATGTACTAGAGGACTAGACACTTAATTGTCAACTTTATATTGGGTAGGAGATGTATACAGCAGTAGCAGTACCTGTTATGAGGTGACATGTGCAATTGGGGACTCTTCTTTTCATGCAGAGTGTTGTCTAAACTGAGAACTGTGTGTGCATGGTATGTATGGGCTGAGAGTGGACAGTACACAGTCACCTCTGTTCAGGGAGAAACTTGTATATTAAAGATGCTTGAACCTTTTAGTGGAGTTTAGGAAGTAGTGACTGACCTGTGAGTTATGCTTAGGGATACATCACTGACATACCATTGCATTATAAACGTTATAACCTAGTATTATTCAAATGTAGTTTAACAATTTGTTTGCATCCGCTATACAGGTTATCATAAGAACGGTAGGTAGTTTACCACAAGACCTTCCACCCAGCCTCTTCCACAGACACAAGTTATCCTGAACGTATCTTATAATGTAGCAATGTGTACAATAGCACAATTCTTTTTCAAAAGTTGTATTACATATACATTTCACCCAGAACACTCCTATTTGAAAATATCATAGTGCAACTCCAATTGAATTGTGGCCAACTCACTTCTACATTTCATTACAATCATTTTATTACAGATATTAAAACATATTATTATTACATCCAACCAAGTTACAAGTTTGTATTCCTTCCTCCCTCCAATTTTCACATATTTTTCCAACAAACAATAACTTTCAATTAGTCTTTCTAATTTCTATGCAGTACATTTAACTTTACCTAACATTATAAGAAAGTAGATACTATTTTTTTTTTTTAAACTAAATCTTTATACACATACCTACATATTTCTCCAAATAAAAACTGATTAACACATCGTACCCAGAAACAGTATAGGAAAAAATAAGACAAATGTCTTTACCACATATTACTTCATCAACACCAATTAAAAACAATAGAATTAGAAACAATTTATTTAAAGTGCTGAACAATGTTCTCAATGTGGAGCAACTTGCACACACAGTGCAAATACATTACATTACTAATGTGTAGTTTGCCACTATAAATATGAAGTACATGAAACATTGCTGTCTATATTAAACTTATCATACACCGTACAAAAGTAACACAGACATTAACAAAAAGTATTAGAAAAATACACTGATTATAAATGCCTGTAAAAGAGTTTCTTGGTTCAATGTAGTTGAATGAAGGAAGGCATTTGTACCACACTCTACTTTGAACAGTTCTGGAATCCAATAGCCAAAGCGTTTATATGCTGCACCTTGTCACTAGCCAAAGACAAACTCAAGAAAGAAAGGTTATACATAGGGTGTAAGTATTTCTAATCTTGAATCCATACCCCAATCATAAAGCATTGTTTAAATATTTTATTGTGAACAAATATCATTGGTTTACCTCTCTGTACATGTTGTATTGGATTTGCGGATCCACCACAGAGCCCAATAGACAAGCTTCACAATGTGAAGTTTGTGTATTGGAATCGCGGATCCATCATGGCGCTCAGCGCCTCCCCCGTCTAAATTTGTGATGGACTTGCGGATCCAGCAAACACCCTTAGAAACTGTACAACACTAAGTTACCCGGATGGTTAGCTTATTATCTAATCTCTCCTTTCCTCTTTAAAAATCATAAACATACTAGGTCAACCCATTTACTTTTTTTTCCTTCAATTTGTCCATTCTCCCGTACACCCTTCCCCCAACATTTTTCCACAAGACCAGTTTCCATGGCAATCAATTTGAAAATCCTTAGCACCAAGCTCCAGGTGAAAAGTTCAGAAGGCATAGGCGGGTCTGTAAGTCTGAAAAACAATTTCATTGGGTGTCACTGTATACAGAGAAAAAATTTAAACTTATTACACTAAGTAGAAGAGAAACTATTTGCTATCTCATAATCAGAGTAAACAATTTAGATGGCACTTATTCACTACCTAACATACTGTACTACAGTAAACATTCAGCTAATAACAATCTTTGCTATTTTTCCCCTATTTCTCATCACTCTCCATGCTGAATATTGAAATTTGTCAGTCTAATAGTGACTCCTCCTGTATCCAGTTCCTCCATACCAGCATCATGGTGAGAGTGTGGAGTTTGTGATACAGCTTTGTCTTTTGGTCCAGAACATGGGAAAAAATGGTGTCATTGACAAAGATCTAGAATTTCCTTAAGTGGCCATCACTTGGATTGGCCAGAGAGGTATGAAGTGGCATCAATTGTTGCCTATGCTTGAGAGCATTTTAGATTGCGAGCACCCAGACCTCATGATTCTGAGGTGGCAATGATCTGGGCAATATCACAGGGGTTGGACAAGAAACCCAAATGAATGAGACATTGGCACAATTGATGGCTCTATATCCTCACACTGCCTTTATATATTGCAACATAGGCCAAATGCAGGAGTGTCAGTGGTCATCAGACTTTTGTCCAAAGATTAAGAAATTAGGAAACATGTCAATAAAACAATTTGAGCATTTCTCTGTGACCATAAGATGGGTTCCATTTAACACAATAGTATCTGCTTCAGTATGCCAGGAGTGTTCTGAAAGGACGGAGTTCATTTCACAGAAGAAGGGAACCTGATCTTGCTTAACAACATCAAGGGTTGTATCCAGTTCTACCTATAAGTGTGCACAACACATTACAAACACAAAGGCTCTTTTTAGATCCACCCAATTAAGAAATAAGTATAGTTTTATTATTAACACACAAATTTTAATGTATCTACCAGATCCGTGGATCCATCACTGAGGCAATTACCAGGGCTATAACATGATTCCGGCTAAATAAAGCTTCACAGTGGATCCGCGGATCTAGGTAAAATGAAAAATATATATATATATATTGTTTCAAAAGTATGTCTGCAGAAGTGTGTAGGACAGTGTCTGTGTGCGTGCAAGAGAGTATACATTTTAGTCTATGTTAATGTATGTACATTTGGACATAAATATGTGAGGGTGTATGTGTGGCTGAATGTGTCTCTCAGTATGGATTTGTGTCTGTATCTGCATGTAGTTGTATTTGTCTGTTTCTCTGTCAATTTGAGTGTCAGTATGTAAGAGTAATTGCATAAAAAACTTTCAGTAGAAATCAGTGTGAGTGTGTGTCTGAAAGTGTGTGTCAGTTTGTATGTTTTTTAAGTGCATGTGTGTGACTAAGTATTTGTGTATATTCATAGGTCTATGTCTATGTTTGTATGGGAGTGTCTGTATGTCAGTATAGAGGTTTGTGTATAAATGACTATAGGCCTAATTACGAAGTCGGTCGGAGTTTCCTCCAACCAACATCGCTGCGGATGTGGAACTGATTGACCTCAGGTCAGTGGTTCCGACACCACAATTAGTATGCGATCCCATATGGTGTGGTCCCTAACTTCGATTTTTCAATGGGAGCTTGTGCGGTGAGCCGAAACCGCCCGCACCACAAGCTACCATTGAAAAATTTAAGTTTTTTACACATCCCTGCACCATGTGACAGGCAGGGATGTGAAGGGGGCCCCTGCCAGGGGCCCCCCCAAAGACACTTTCTGACAGCAGTTCCATTTTGGAAGGCTGACATGGAACTGCTGTTGGAAAGCACCATCATAATCCTGACTTCAGAAACGCCGTCCTTTAGGCATTATGAGATCTATACGACTGGCCGACGGGCTTCTTGAGCCTGTCAGAACCCAGTCGGATTCCCCGGCCGGTTTAAACTCCAACCACCATCATTATAATACAGCAGTCAGAGTTTAAACCTACAACGTCTGTTGGAAAGCCTCTGACCAGCGGTTGGAGGCTTTCCAACTGACATTGTAATTAGGCCCTAAATGTCTGTGTATGTGGCAACTTTTGTGTGCCACTGTGTGACATCTCTGTCACTCTAGTTCACTCCTATGTGTCTGAGTGAGTGGGTGTGTCAGTGAGTGGGTGAGTTAGTGTGTTTGTGAATGTTCATCTCGACAGTGGTGTGGGTGGGTTTGTGTGTTACTGTCTGCTAGAGTGGGTCTGTGTGTGGCATCGTGTTAATATGTGCATATTATCTACCCATTTATGTCTGTGGGAATATGTGTGGGGTTGTGTATGTCATGGGGGAAAAGTTAGATATAGCTCAGTGTCTAAGGTTCTGTGCCTGTGGGTGTAACTATGCACATATGAGATTGTGTGGTTGTGTGTGTTTGTATGTCTATTGTGAGCATGAGTGTAAGACTCTGTGTTTGGGGGTGCCTGTCTGAGTGAGTGTGTGTGTGTGTAATTATGTACATTGTTGACAATCACGAGTATGTGGGGTTGCGTGATTGTGTCTGTGACTCTGTTTTGGATTGTGTGGGTTGGTGTTAGTCTGAGTGAGGGGTGGTTGTGTGTGATTGTGTAGTATGTGTGTGGGGTTGTGTACATTTGTCTCCGTGTACATCAGTGAATAGAGTTCTGTGTCTGTGGGTTTAACTTTGTGCATGGGATTAACAGTGCATATGACTGTGTATAAGGAGTGTTTGTATCTTGTGGGGAAGGGGTTAAGTGGATCTCTCCCTCTGAGGTTGTATGCAGGTGTAAGTGAGTGTGTGTATGTGGTTGAGTGTGTTGCTGTGTGCATTTTTTGTGACGGTTATTGAAAGTGTATGACTGTGTGTGATTGTGAATGAGTATGTGGGCTTACATGAATGTGTGCATGACTATATCTATGGGATTTTTTTTTTTTGTACGTTCTCCGCTGCTAGTCACTCATTTTTAGGATCCCAAGCACTTTACTAAATTTGTATCGTATAGTGAATTTTAAATTTTTGTATTTTATAATAAGTTTTATCATTGAATGTTTTATGATAGTATTAGATTAGTAATGTGTATACATCTGTAAGAATACATGTATGACAATTCGATTATTTAAGGTTCACCCCTTCTTGCATTGAAAACTCCAATACCGACTGCTTCTGCTATGTTCATTCGTGCTTTTAGATGAAAATGTTAACTTGAATTTACATTGGAAATTTTTGTGGAATGAAATGTGTTTTTAAGATGTACCTTTATGTGGAATTCTGCGGAATTCTAAATCATAATAAAATAAAATTGAAATTGAAATTGAATTGTAAAGGTGGGTGTCACTCTGTGTGTGAGGGGTCCTTGAGCAGGGGATGTGTGGGTGAGTATGTATGTGTGACATTGTGTATGTTTCTCTGTGCATGTGACTACCTGCAGTTGTGAGGTGTAAATGAGAGCATGTGCTGAGTGTGTGTATGTGACTGTGTGTATATGATATTTTGTAGTTGTATATGTCGCTGTATGTATGTGTGTTGTGAGAGTAAATGAAACTGTGTACGTGAGTATGTGTGCAATTATGTACATGTGTGCGTAAGTCAGTATGCATCCTTGTATGGATGTGTTTGTTTGACTGTGTATATGCAATTGTGATTGTGGATGCCACTCTGTGTGTGGAGTGTGGGGTGGTTGTTTGTGTAAAAGGTGGAAGTTAGTTTAAGTGTGTGAGGGTGTGCATGTGGATTTGTGTCTTGTGTTTTAGTGTCTAGAGTTGTGTGGGTAGGTGTTTCATTGTGTGTGTGGGATAGTGAGGGTGTCTGTGACTGTGTTGTGGGGCCTTCATTTATGTAGGGGGATTTTGTGTGTGCCTGTGTGTGTTGTGCACATGTCTGTGTGTGATTGTGTAAGTGTTTGTGTGTATGTGAGTGTCTGTGAGTGTGTGTGTGTATGTATCTTTTTGTGTATGTATGTGCTTGATGGTTTGTATGGGATTGTGAGGGCACATGTGACTGTGCGTGTGGAGGCTTTGTGTATGTAGGAGGATTTTGTGTATGGGGCTGTTGGATGTGTGGCTGTATGTGTTAGATTGTGTAAGTGCGTATGTTAGAGTGTGTGTGTGTGTGTGTGCATGCATGTGCACTTGTACATCTGTGGCTGAGTATATAAGCATGCAACTGTCTTTGTGTGTTTCTGCATGTGTATCTTTATGGCCTGTGGGCATTCCTGTATGTCCACATGTATGTGCACAGCAAAGCAAGACCAGCTGATTTGGTCAACATTTTTAAATATTTGTAAAGATTAATCCATAAACGATTTTATTTAAACATACCTTAAGCATCTGTTTAAGAAGCTAAAAGGCCCTAAACTTTGCCAGTCTATGTTAGCAGTGAAATCTTGGCTCCCCCCTTTCCCATCCTCTCTACATGGCTCATGACCTCACATAACACACGCATGTCACCAATGATAATGTTAATTATTACCTACCCAGTGTCAAGGTTCTGTGCTTTTGCGTTCTGCCAGCAAGCACAGAGCCAGGGTGCTTCAAATGCTATTACGAAGACTATAAAAAGACTACATTTGCTGTATGCATTATGTCTATGGCTTTTCTGCCCGAAAAAAGGGGATATCTTTTTAGGTCTCGCCTGAGCCAGCGCGCATGCGCTGATCTCCGAGACATTTAGTAAGGGCTTTAAACTTTGGAACACACGCTCGTGCGTGTGCTTTTGTTTTCTTCACCCGCTATTGGCCTTTGCATGCGTCTTTCTAAGAAAGACAGCACGCAATTGGCCAAAGGCGGGTGCATGTCCCGCCTTCTTTCTCTTGTGGCCGAGGGTGCTCGGGAGCGAGCAGCAGCGCGGCCGTGTGCCATCTGTTTTTAATTAGCAGCATCGGCGCGCAGTGTGCCAGATGGAGGGCTGGCTGCATTGCAGTTTCAGGTTACTTGTGTTTTTTTTGTATTCGAAGTGCACTGTGCGAGCTTTCACTTTCCCTTAATGGGCGTCGGGTATAACTTTTAAATATGACAACTTTTAAATATGACTTGTCACCCCCTGCACAGACACCGCGCAAAGCAGGTGCTGTGTTAATTAGAGAAATCTGTGGACAATTCCTCCATTATTCTCCCTCCCGCCCCCATACATGCCCTTTCCTGTAGCTTGTTGTTCTTGGGAAACAAGACGCACAAAGCACTATTGACATATACGGCCCTGGTGGGAGGGAAGGACTTCTGCAGTACCGGGACATCACACGCATTCCTTGTAATGCCACCAAACTGGCAATCTTTCTCTCAAGATTCGCAACCTCCATGAGGATGACTTAAACATCGGCGAGTTTCAGGAGGGAGCAGCAGTTGCATAAAAGGGCATCTTCTGTAAGAAGGTGGTAAATTACATGTTGGAGTACAGCATGGGATCCGGCTGTCACTGCGTCGTCTCCTGTAGATGTTTCTGGCCTCCCCCCAGTCACCATAAAGGTTATGAAGGCGACAGGCGGCCAAGTGCACTCAACATAAGGTAAGTGGAAAATGTTCCATTTTCTTTTGCATATGGGTGTCTGTCCGATTCGGGTCATCGTAGGTGTCAGGCGTTTTTCTGTTGCTTTTGTTAGATGTTCGACCTCACCCGTTTTCAAGTTAGAAAGGGCTCTGCTAATTTTCCACTGCTGAGGTTCCGTGATCCTCTGTCCCCACTGAAAACTCATTTGTCAACAAAACGTACATATTGGATGCTTCAATTTGCCAATGGGCACCGGTGCCCATTGGTCCAGCTTGAGACTGGGTCTGCCTGTCAGTTATGGCGCCAGCATTCACCTGCTGCAGGAGTTGATTTCGGTAATAAAAGATCCGCAGTTTTGTCGTGATTAAAAATTATTTTGTCCACTCAGTGGAGCAGATGTGTATATAGTTAAAAGTGTGGAGCTATGTTTAATGGAGCCCTTTATGCATAATTCTTTATATGTATCATAATTTTAACTTATTGCGCAAAGAAGGCTGTATCTCTGCATTGTTGTCTTGATGGGTATTTTAGCATTGCTACAGCAGTTTCTCTTTGCAGCTGAATTTGTTGAGAGTGGTAACCGATATCTGGTGTAAAACTGTAAGCAAGCTAGATGGCTCAGTGAATTAATGGGCCCACTGGCATTAGCTGCGATCTACATGTGATGCTTCTGGATCCTGTCAAGTCCAACTCAGCCTTCCATGCTCTTCGGTAACAATAACATGTGTTATTTACAGAGCTTAGAAACCGCTGAACTGTGGCAAGAAGTGCTATGTCAAAAACAAAAAGTATTTTCTCAAATAGATTCATCTTTGGCAAAGGAGGCATCACTGGAAGGGAATATATCGATGTAAAAAAACATAAGAGAGTACCAGATACCAAGTAAGTAAGTGAAAACGCTAATTTGGAAACAGAAGAGAGACACCGAACAAATTACACTTATTTAATAGGACTTTAAAATCCGTGTATGACAGATAACCTTGAATAGTGTTTGTGAGTCTGAATCAAAGAAATGGGAAAATAAAGAACAAAGATTACAAAATTAAACAATTATTGGCTGTAATATCCTACCGTGAATCATAGAAATGTGTGCAGATCCACATTGGCATAAAATATTGTTAAATTTATCCATAGAATATTAGTAAGCATTTTAACATCATAGAATTTGTGGCAACAGAGCGAAGGTTGTCCTGGAAGGGTGGAGAAAGTAACTTTAACTTTGACCCAGTTCAGTTTTACCACTTCTCATTGCTATATCTATTAATGCAAAGTCGGTGGGCCACCTTTCGCTTTCAGACCTTTTTAATCACCGTTCATTGCACCTCCGCCTATTACATGTATTTTTGTGCTTCCTGTTTGCACTTCTGTTGACATTGCATAATATAGGTTCTATGTTCCACACGGGGCAGCGCTGTGGCACAGGGCAGCCCGACCAACGTTAGGGGGCCCCATTCAGCCTAAGGCCTATGAATTTATATCAGATATGGCAGTACTGGGGGCCTGTTGCCACATTTAGCAGGGGCATCATTTTCTATTACACCATTGGTTCCACATTAAACTAAGTGCACTGCTCATCAATACGCAATTGAAAACACACATTCACAAACCAATATATCTGGCTATGTTTAAAAAACACCTTTGCATGCCCATCAAAAGTTTCAGTTGCCACTTTCAAAATGGAGGATGCAGAACATAGGCCATTACTTGACATCCCTTGTGTCAGTTCTTTGCTCTAGCTGGCTCCAGCACTTTTAACTGCTGTAAGAGGCCTAACAGAATCCCACTATGGCCTCCTCAGTCTTAGGAAACCAACAAATTATGAACAGACCAGATGCCTTTCAATGCCTCTTTTTAATGAATGCCTTCAGGGGCAATAACATAACAATCTTGACCGTGCTCCTATACCGAGAGCATGGATTCAACATATACATTTTAATATTCACTTTTGCAAGCCTGATATTTTGTGCATCTTTTCTATGGCCGAAATAAACATTAAAGCATTGAGCTTTGGTGTTGAGTCTGAGTGGGGATTCTGAACGCATGGAGTCTCTGAGTGCTTCTTCTGTGTTTTTGGAAGAATTTCCCTAATATCGATAGGCTGTATCATCTCTTGACACAGATTGCATAGTAGGAAAGGGAAAGATGGTCAGTGTGTGCCTCTTGACAAAGGGCAAAAGGTGCCTCTGGTTGCACTGTCGGTGAGCAGACAGTATACAGAGTAAGTCACTTTGCATCATGACTTTTTTCACAGTTTCTTTTAATTGAAAGAATACAGCCTAGCCCTGTGGTCCACCAATGAGTATCACAGATGTCTGAGTACTTACCTTGTTGGGTGGAACTTCACCTCGTTGGGTAGGTCACCATGAGGCACCATGTGCAGAATGGGGCTGCTTCGGACAAGTGATTCAGTCAGAAAAATGAGCAGTTTCTTAAGGGCTTTGTTTTGTTTCCCAGCCTCTTAGATGTCAGTGTGACCTCGAACTAAGTTGATGTGTAACTGAGTTTTTTTTATGTGAACCTGTCCCCCAGCAGACATTGACCACAAGGGAGCAAGCCCTTGTTGACCCGCTGAGCCCGCTTGAAATAGTACTGCCTTTCAATCGAATTTGTTGAAAGACATTGTGTCCCATGCATTCAGGCTTTTGCAAAGGATGAAGGAATGACTGACTGAAAGATGGCGGTCTCTGCTTTGCAGCTGTTCCCAGGGCTGACACTTAGCTAGCCTGTTCATAGGTAGCATGGCTGACATAATGCCATTAAGCCTCATCTTGTTAAGAATACAGGCGTGTTTGGTAAGTGAACCTTTTTGGTCCATCTTTCTGCATCAATGTTGTGTGCGCTCGAGGCTTTTTTTCACTCCCTGGTGTGAGAGGTGTTCAATAGATCTAGCCTTCTAGGTAAATTATTGGCCAATCTCTAATTTGGCTTTTTTATTGTGGTGCTCGTACACAGCAACTGCTCATAAAGTGCAACAGGCGGTTTGTGTCTGCTTTTTCCACCACTGAGTCACTTCTCTATTACAGAAGGGCCACATAATTACACTCTATTCAATGCAACATAAATACACTCCACATAATAACACTGTGTCACATAATTACACGCCACATAATTACACTCTACTCAGTGCAACATAAATACACTCCACATAATACCACTCAGTGCCACATAATTGCAAGCCACATAATTACACTCTACTCAATGCAACATAAATACACTCCACATAATACCACTCAGTGCCACATAATTACACGCCACATAATTACACTCTACTCAATGCAGCATAAATACACTCCATATAATACCACTCAGTGCCACATAATTATACACCACATATTTACACTCTACTCAATGTAACATAAATACACTCTACATAATACCACTCAGTACCACATAATTACAAGCCACATAATTACACTCTACTCAATGCAACATAAATACACTCCACATAATACCACTCAGTGCCACATAATTACACGCCACATAATTGCACTCTACTCAATGCAACATAAATACACTCCACATAAATGCACTCTATGCCACATACCACCAATCAACATAAATGCACTCCACACCATGACACAATTTCACTAAGCATAATTTCACTCAATACCACAGTTCCAGGCCACACAATTCAACTCCACACATTGCCAATACACACCACATAATTACACACCAGACAACATATTTCAACTCCACAACTCCACAATCCACAACGTATCTCCAATCCACACCATTTAGTGGCACCACCTGAGCACCAAACATCACTCACCACCACCATTTTGCATCAGCGCACCACCTAAGCATCACCTAAACATCACCTAAGCATTACGTGTCACGATTCACTCCCTGTTCTCTCGTTCCCACCACCAGGGGGCCGAATTGTGGGGCTTTCAAGTATTCTAATATGCTTCCAGACACTCCCCTGTATGCATATCCTGACTTCCAGGCATTTGGACATCATTTAGGAATTGACATCCATTCCCAATCCATGCCGGGTTTTGTGGAAGCCAGCCTGCTCATGTTTGACACTCCATTACCTATAATCCCCTGCTCACTGCTTTGTCTCCACCCCTGCAGGCCAAGGATGGGTAGAGGAATTCAGTTCACTTGTGGCTGGCTGCTGCTAGCCTGCTCACACCTGATGCATGTGATTACTGTGAGCTCTTTTAAGCCCCAGCTCCCTTCAGCCCAGTGTTGGTCATTGTAGCTGTATACCGGTGAGGCTGATCCTTGTTTCCAGTGTTTCCTGAGCTTTTGATAACCTTGTTTCCAGTGTTTCCTGAGCTTTTGATATTCCTTGATTCCTGAGCTATAGTTAATCTTTGTTCCTTGATTCCTGAGCTATAGCTATTCCTTGTGCCTGAATTAGCACTGCCTGCAGTGCTACCTTGTTTCCTGAATTCCTAAGCTATAGCTATTCCTTGTGCCTGAATTAGCACTGCCTGCAGTGCTACCTTGTTTCCTGAGTTCCTGAGCTATAGCTATTCCTTGTGCCTGAATTAGTACTGCCTGCAGTGCTACTTTGTTTCCTGAGTTCCTGAGCTATAGTTATTCTTTGTTCCTGTTCCTGGGCTTCAGCTATTTCTTGTTCCTGATTTGCACTGCTTGCAGTGCTCTCTTGACTCCTTGTTTCCTGAGCTGTAGCTATTTCCTGTTTCCTTGAACCAGTACTGCCTGCAGTGCTACCTTGACTCCTGAGCCTTAGCATTCCTTGTTCCTGAACTGCAGCAGTTTCCCTTGTTCCTGAACTAGCACAGCCTGCAGTGCTACCTTGACTCCTGAGCCTTAGCATTCCTTGTTCCTGACCTGCAGCAGTTTCCCTTCTCCTGAACTAGCACTGCCTGCAATGCTACCTTGACTCCTGAGCCTTAGCATTCCTTGTTCCTGAACTGCTGCAGTTTCCCTTGTTCCTGAACTAGCACTGCCTGCAGTGCTACCTTGACTCCTGAGCCTTAGCATTACTTGTTCCTGACCTGCAGCAGTTTCCCTTCTCCTGAACTAGCACTGCCTGCAGTGCTACCTTGACTCCTGAGCCTTAGCATTCCTTGTTCCTGACCTGCAGCAGTTTCCCTTCTCCTGAACTAGCACTACCTGCAGTGCTACCTTGACTCCTGAGCTTTTGCTCAATTCTTGTTCCTGCCCCTGCACTGCCTTCTATGCTACTTTGTTTTCTTGATTCCTGAACCTGCACTATTCTAGTATACCCTTGTAGCCTCCTCTTCTGTATATCCTTTTCCAGTCCCTGCCTTTCTTCCCATTTCCTTGGTTCCAGTTCTAGTTTGCTGTCTTTCTATTTCTGCTGTCTTGCTTCTATTACCTTGTATGTTTGTTACTTGCTTTCTGCCAAGTGTGCCCTGAGATTTCCTTCCTTTCCCGTTAAGCACTCCTCCTTGCTAGCTCCTTGTCTATTGTGCATGTGTTTAGTTCTACCCCTTTGCTGTTACTGCCTTGCGTGTTCCTGTTTGATCGCCAGGATCCGTGGGCACAGCTGACTACCTAGATGGTGTTTCTTGTTCACTGTGAGTATTGTCTTTGAGTTACTGTTATAACATCACCATAGGTATAAGCTCCACAGACCCTGCCTTTGCATACATATCCTATATGTGGGTATTTTCAGTCAGTATCTGTAACAGCAATTGTGGGTGAGGAACTTACTGAGCTTCAGCCTTACCGTGTGGAGCTCCTGAGTGCTTTACCCCACATCCCCTTTATTGTTAACGTTGTATTATATATATGTCTTCCAGGTCCGTCCTGGGTGTAGTTAGTCTGAATGCTAAATTGCCTTGTGAGTGCCCTTCCTTTCTGAGTCTTAGCCATCTTGTTCCTTTGTACAGGCTTCCCCTTTGGATCCCTTTTTTCCTCTGACTTTCTGTGCGATCCTGGGCAGCACTGTACTCCTCTCTCTCTGTACGTTTTCTACCCCATTCCCAGTCCTTGCCCAAGTCCCTGATTGTGTTCCTGACATAGTCCCGGACAGTCCCTGACATACGTCAGTCTGCCCTCGGTATCTGGCATCTGTTGATTCTCCCATAGTGTCCGTCCGCTGCTCGTGTTCTAATTAAATTACTGTTTTCCAACCTCCACCTCCCCGTTATTTATGTCCCGCTCCTCCATAACAATTTTTTTTATAACAAACAAGCATGAAAACAGGCAGGAAGAAGTTGCCAGCACTGCAAGTACAAAAAAACTAGAAGACATTTTTTATGTTAAAATCTTTTTTTAATCAGGTTGTTCAGTTGTATATAATGTCGTCTTGGTTTGTATATAGGTAACAAAAATGCTTAACACTTTTTATTATAACTTTTTAACATGATGCACAGCAGCCACTATGCTCTACAACATAGCCAAAAGTTCTGGCTAAACACATAAGGTCCCAAAGGCGAGACCTATTGGCTATGCCAATGCTTGTTTAATTAGGGGTAAGGTAGTTCTTTCTGCTGCTATTTCCAGGAATGAAAGTTTAAGTATAAAAGAAACGTCCAGTCTTCCCATCTAGTTTAGATTTAAAAGCAGCGTCGGGGAGGAGGGATGTTTGGAGTGTTACCCTTCCTCCCCCAAATAAATGCATATTTGGCTTAGTAGTTGGATCTGGGGAGTTGTGTCAGGTTCGCTATGTCTGTGTCGGTTTTTCTCATCATCCTGATTTCCCTAAGAGATTTACAGTTGTTCCTTTTTTGGATCAGGAACTTAAATATCTAAAGTGACTAGTTTACAAAATATGCAGCAAAGCTGCACCCATGGAAGTACTCCTTGAAAGGATGCCAATGACCTACTTATTTAAATTCACAAACATTGCCAATAGTAGGTTTGGAAAACTGTGCCAGTCTCAGGTTTCCAGGCATACTATTTGGCAAACACCCAAAAGTTAATGGGACAAATACTTGCAAATAGTCTATCCACTGGCAATCCCTTGGGGTAGCATTCCAAACCTTCATTTTTCACCCGTTGTGCCAATCTAGACAGTGGTCCTGATTCAGGGTTTGGCAGAAGGGTTAACGGCAGACAGGGTAGCAGGGTTTTTTACGTCCGCCATCCTGCCTTTACTCCCTTGCCAAATTTAAAGATGTTCGCCTGCACACACATTTTTATTCATTGTCAGGAACTATTGTCATGGTGGTTCCTGTCAATGTAGGAAAGGTTTGATTGATGGCTCCGTCAAACATGGCAGTGGGCATTCAGACTTTCCAAATTTTGTTATTTCTCAAAAACAAACTTCAAAAGTAGTAATTCATTTTTGAAAAATAAAAAACTAATGACCCCACACCATGTGAGTTTTCTCCCATGGTGTGGGAGTAGTTTTTCTTATTTTTACTATCCCTCACCAACAGGATATGCCTGGTGGCGACGGATAGTAAAAAAAAAAAAAAAAAACACCTGTTCACTTTAAATTGGGCCGACGGTTGGATGGCTTACCTCTCATGGCACCTACTCCGTCTGTCTTTCAGAGGACGTTTACACCGATGGAGTAAATTCTACTCTGTTGGTGTAAAATGTGCTTGACTCAAAATCAGGCGGGCAGACCTTGAGTTTGGCAGACAGGGCTCACTCTCCTTTGCAGAGAGTACCTGTCAGCTATACTGTAAATCAGGCTGAGAGGCTCGCCTAATGCAAGTCAGTACTGACCCTGCTCCTTATGGGAACAGTGGATCCTGAACTTTAATTATCTCACCCATTCACCCTGAGGCCCATTGATTATTAGTTGGGAAATTTGAGAATCACACGGCCTGAATCTCTCTGACTAAGCCACGCCCCTGCTCTCACAATTTTGCTTCCTTCTCTTCCTAGGGTGGTTTCAGGAAACACTTTGAGTCACACTTTGCAGTGTGACTCTTGGAGCCTGATGATCTGAGCTGGATGTATTTTAATTATTTTCTCAGTGCTAAGTCTTCAATTTCCAGAGATATTTACCTTAAAATATCGCTTAATATATCGCTACAGCAGCATCAAAGCCCTGAGCACATATTCATCTCTGCAAAAGACTGTGCATGAGTGCATCTGAAAATGGCTCATCACACGAAACCCAACCTTGTCTCAGTGACCAAATACCCCATAGTGCGTGCTACAAAACCACATTAGCTACATACTGTGTTCACCCAAGTCGAGAGGGGTACTTTCATGCTGAATTAGTCACGCTACTTGCCATCTTCCTAATTTAGTAATGTACTTTCGAACCCAATGTTTACAAAGGTCCTGTGTACTCACCGGGATGTAGACAGCACTCACCTAGCTACAAAGCAACCAATCACTGTACAAACCAGGGGTTGGAGGAGAGGAGAATACAGGATGGGGTCTGACGGGCTTGCCTTGTTTATCTTGTGTCTGACCCCTCCCCGGAGCATTTCAAATTTACTTGTGCCCTTCCACTGCTCATTTTTAAGGAACTACTTTTTTCTGTTTAGTTAGAATGCATGGGGCTTATTTACAAGGCCCTTGCGCCACTCTTGCGTCATTTTTAACACGGAAAAAGTGACGCAAGGGGCTTGTAAATCTGCCCCCATGTGTTTTCCAGCTCTCTCCCTTTTCTGTTTCTCTCCCCCCTACTCCCACAGTACCCCCATGTTGTGGATTATTTCATAGTGCCATTATTGGCAACTTCTCCCACCCCCTGTCTGAGCATGCAAGAATGAATAAATACACAAGACAACTTTGTAGTGGGAAAATATTGCTGCAGGTTTATTCCATACAGGAGTATGCAATATGTGGGTTATCTTACGGGCGATCCAAGGGCGGGGCAGCTGTGCCAACCTATGCTGCCCCCGCCCGCCTGGTGAGCCAGCACTGTGGGGCACCCCGTCAGTGCTACCTTTGATGATCCTATTCCGGATCACGTGACACGTTGGTCTGTTCTACTCACGCCCTTTTCAGGGCGGAGCGTAGCAGGGCAAACCCCCGGTTGGTCAGGCCCCCAACCGCCCGAAGGACTAACGGGGCGCCGTCGCGGTTTTCCAGGAACCTGCCCTGAGGCTCATGGTCTTTGGCTCTGGCACCCCTACTGTGCCGCGCAGAGGTACCCTTACTGTACCGGTCTGCCGCAGAGGTACCCTTACTGTACCAGTCTGCATCCAGATCGCCCTGTAACTCCGCCTGCAACACAAAAGGAAAACATTAAAACATTCAGAATACCCTGTCCACCAGCCAGGACGCTGGGTAAGAGGTGGGGCGGGAGACGGCGTGGCTGGCGAACAGAGACTGCCAGGAGGGGCAGGGGAGGCATATATGCCCTCCCCCCCCTGTCGCACCGGAAGGACGTCACAGAGGCGACCTAGCTAGAGGGCTCCACAGAACCCCTCCAAAGACTAGAGTGGGTGGGTGGTGCCAAGATGGCACTAAAGGGCCGCCCTGCTGAGGTGGCCCCTGCGGGGCCGCGGACAGCCGCATAGTGCCATTATTGGCAACTTCTCCCACCCCCTGTCTGAGCATGCAAGAATGAATAAATACACAAGACAACTTTGTAGTGGGAAAATATTGCTGCAGGTTTATTCCATACAGGAGTATGCAATATGTGGGTTATCTTACGGGTGATCCAAGGGCGGGGCAGCTGTGCCAACCTATGCTGCCCCCGCCCGCCTGGTGAGCCAGCACTGTGGGGCACCCCGTCAGTGCTACCTTTGATGATCCTCTTCCGGATCACGTGACACGTTGGTCTGTTCTACTCACGCCCTTTTCAGGGCGGAGCGTAGCAGGGCAAACCCGCGGTTGGTCAGGCCCCCAACCGCCCGAAGGACTAACGGGGCGCCGTCGCGGTTTTCCAGGAACCTGCCCTGAGGCTCCTGGTCTTTGGCTCTGGCACCCCTACTGTGCCGCGCAGAGGTACCCTTACTGTACCGGTCTGCCGCAGAGGTACCCTTACTGTACCAGTCTGCTTCCAGATCACCCTGTAACTCCGCCACAGCTCTGGAGGCGGCTCCCGTCGCCGCCAGAGCCCCCCCACACACAGGCTGTAATGTCACTTGCAACCCGCGATCTGCAGTGCCTCCTGCAAGTCAAGCAGGAACAGGTCCATCCCCACCGGGGACATGTGGACCCCATCCTTCTCAAAGTATCCCTCGACTCTGGACTGGATCAGTTTGTGCCTGATGAAACCCAGCCCCCTCTGGTCTGTGAACTTACGCATGGCACCATTGACCCTCTTGCGAGAATGCTCCACCGCCTCGCTGGACCTGGCCCCGTGCCAATTCCTGCGAGAGATTATTTCCGACCACCACAGTTCATATTGTCCCAAGCGTTTGCTGATTTCACCCAAGTCGGACTTCATTGATTGTAATAGTGCCCTCCTTCCCATGGGAATAAGGTCGTTACCCCCAGGTGGATCACCAGGATGCTGGGGAGAGGGCCCCTAGGGCCAGCCTTTGCTCTAGTCTGAAGGTGATGCTGCTCCATCTCATTCCTGGAAAGCCCATCCAGACCAACTGTGTTTGCGTAAACCCCCGCATCCAGTTCCTGCGTCCCGCCCACTGAGCCAGCCTGGCAACGAATGAATGGCCGATCACCCACACTCGGGAACCTGGTGAATAAAACGGACACCATCTATCACAAACTTGTTTAATATCTATTAAGTCACACATTATCACGATTACTACAACCACGGCACACAATATTATATTAACATGCTGGGCCTTTAGGGGCGAATGTAGCGCTCAAAGCAGCGCGATTGCCAGCGCCCAACCCTCTTTATGCCTGCTGTCTCCATGCCCGCCCTGAATGCCGCTGTGGCCGCCCCAATTCGAAATGAATGGCTAGAATATGTTTTGTCTGGGCGGGCAAGGCCCGTTCGGGCCAGGCAGGCGCCCATGACCCGGTCGATCTGAAATTTGGTCAGGGGACCAGAGTCTGCATGAATCAGGAAGTACCCCTGAGCCGCTCGGCGCACGGACATGTAATCCCTCACTAAGGCCACAGGGCAGTACCTTGGGTCTCCTAGTGGACCACCTCAGCCCCCCTCCCTGCCTGATCTGTTTTGGACCTCCTGATGCGTAACACTAGCTTGTCTGTGAGTTTGACATCCTGGTAGCTCAACGCGACCTCTGAAGCGTCTGTTTTCGACCTGGCTACCAGTTCGCCCATCCTGAACGCCCCAAAGAAAGCTAGGCAGAAGGCTGCCGAGAATAGCTTGGCCTCAAACTGCGAGTGGGTGACCTGGTGTACTACGTCTAGCATCCCTTGTAGGGTGGGGAAGTCGATGGGGCCCCTGGAATCCGGGGTCCGAACCTCTTCTCTGGCCCATCCCTTGAGGGCCGCTCTGATCAAGAAGGACTTGGTTGGGTCCACCCCCCCCTTCAGCTTGGTGTCATGGCTTACTGCCGCCAGATGGCCACAGACCCAAGAGTGGCTCTTCCCCTGATCTCTGGCCCATAAAACAAACGCTTGAACCCGCTGGTCCAAGGCAAGCGAGCCTGTGCTCAGGGTCTTTGTAACGCTTAGAAACGTGTCAAGGTGGGCCTTGTATTTTTTTCTGGTCCCCGGTGCCAAGGAGCGTTCCCCCAACGATCTCAGCCGCTGCTCCAGTGTAGGATGTGCCACAGGTGTGCTGGGAAGGGTGTCATCTCTGCTCTCGCTTGCGGCCAGGCCTCCCGGAAACGGAGCCACTGAAAACGAGAGAGAGCGTCAGCTGCCACATTTTGGACCCCCTCGATGTGCCTAGCCCTGAACTCGATGTTGCAGCGCAGGCCGGCCCCGACTAGTTCCCTCAATAAGCACAGCACCAGGGGGCACTTCGCTGTCTGGCCATTGATTGCCTGTACCACCCCCATGTTGTCGGACCAGAAAACTACCTTCTTGTCCGCCAGCGCTTTGGGCCACAAGTGCAGAGCGATCACAATGGGGAACAGCTCAAGTACCGTTATGTTAGAGGTGATCTTGCGCTGCCGCCATGCATTAGGCCATTTCTGTGCACACCAGTCCTCCCCCAATATGGCACCGAAACCCTCCCTGCCTGAAGCGTCTGTGAAGAGGCAGAGGTCCGGGCTGCCTGCCCAAGGGGCTCTCCATATGACTGTCCCATTGAAGGTGAGTAGGAACTCACACCACATTGATAGGTCCTCTTTTAGTCCGCTACCTAACCTCACCAGGTGGTGCTTTTTGTGAACCTTGGCTGTTGCCCTGGCTAGCCTTCTGGAAAATACTCTCCCTGCCGGGATGACTCTTGCTGCAAAATTCAGTTTTCCCAAGAGGCTCTGGACCGCGCCCAGGGTGGCCTTGTCCTTGCCCAGTAGCGCCTGGATATCCTGCCGCAGATCCTCCACCTTCTTGACCGGGAGCCTGGACTCACCCTTGATGGTGTCCAGCTCGATGCCCAAAAACGTGAGAACCTGGGCCGGACCCTCGGTTTTACCCGGTGCCAAGGGAACCCCCAGATGCCCCGCCAACTCTTGGAAACACTGTAATCCCTCACTACACTTCTTGGTCCCTACAGGTCCTAGGAACAGGAAGTCATCCAGGTAGTGTGTAACCCCCTCCCTGCCGTACTCCCAGGAGAGCGCCCACTGGAGAAAAGAGCTGAAGGCCTCAAAGTACGCGCAGGACACGGCGCAGCCCATGGGCATGCAGCGATCATAGAATACTTCGCCCTGCCATCGGAAGCCCAAGAGGTGCTGGCTGTCAGGGTGGACCGGGAGCAGGCGGAAGGCAGACTCAATGTCGGCCTTGGCCAGCCAGGCTCCCTTGCCTGCCCTCCTAACCATGTCTACCGCCATGTCTAGGGAGCAGTATGAGACTGAGCATGACCCATCTTCCAACCAGTGGTTCATGGAGTCGCCCTCAGGGTAGGACAGGTGGTGGATCAGTCGGTAAGCCCCAGGCTCCTTCTTGGGGACCACACCCAGGGGGGAGATGAGGAAATGCTCCAAGGGGGGGTGGGGGAAGGGACCCGCTACTCTGCCCAGGGCCAATTCCTTCCGGACCTTCTCCCTCACTACGCCTGGCAAGTCCCTCGCTGACCTGAGATTTTCAGCATCCCTGCAACCCAGGGGGCCCTGGTAAGGAATCTTAAACCCTTCGATGAATCCGTTGGCTAAGAGCAATCTGTCTTTGTGCTTAGGATAGGCCCTGAGCAGGGGGAGGAGGTTGCATAAGATGATGGGGGAGGGGCCCTTGACGTTGGAAGTAGGCAGGATGGCGCTCGCCGGCATGGGAGGATATGCAAGGGTGGGGGGGGTGGGGCGAGAGGCCACGAGCGGTTCTGTAAACTCTGAATCACTAGCTATCTTGTCTGCCCTTGTGAGGCGGAGGGCCCTCTGTCTTGATGGTGCATGACACGGCCGGGTGAGAGGCCCCACACTTGCTGCAGTTGTGTGCGAACTTGCAGGCCTTGCCCCAGGAGCAGGACCCCGCATTGTACAGCCTGCACGTTCCGGAGTTGGATTTCCTGCTCCCTTGGTTCCTTCCCTTTCCTTGGCTCCCTCGAAAAAGCTGTTTGAAGGGGCGTTTACCGTTCTGATTGGTCCCTTTCTCATTGCCCCCTTTCTTCTGGTTCTTGCCTGCCCCTTCTTTGTGTTCAGCTGTGAATTTGCACATGTGTTGAACCCAGAGCTGGATCTCTTTTTGGTCCCACCCTAACTCCGGGCATATGGCCATCCGCTTGCGGAAATCCTGATCGTAATAGAACCACCCGACCCCTCCTGTAACTTTCGCCTCCTGCTGAATGGTGTGGGAATATTGCATTAACGCCTCCCCCTGCTCAGGATACTTTTCCATAATTACTGCTGACAGTATGGTGAACGCCTCAACCCAGTTCTCGATCGTTTTCTCGGGCCAGCGTTGGTACCTCACCTTCTTCTCCTCCTCCTTTCCTCCCATTTTCCTAGTGTCCGCCCCTGCTGCCCCGTGCATGAGTAAGGTCAGGATATCAATGAATTCCCGCCTCCAGATACCTTCTTTGGCCGCCTGGGGCACTTGCCAAGACAGTGAGCATTGGCCCGAGGCCAGGGGTGCCACCGTGACGGGTGGCCGGAGTGCCGGCACTGCTGGTGGCTGGGGGGGTAGATATGGTGCTGGGCTGGGGTGGGCGGGACGGCGCCCAGGCCGCTGGACGGCTGGGAACTCGTCACTGCCGCTTGGTTAGCATCTGCTGGTGGTGTGGCCGGTAGGCTGCCCCCTGGAATGAAGGCAGGAGTGGCTGGTGCTGCCGGGTCCGAGGCTGACGCTGCGTCGGCCCCTTGCCCTAAACCCGTGGAGGCCCTAGACCCCAACTCCCTGGCGGCTGTGTTCAAGCAAGTTGGCCGACTGCCCCATACTTGCAGTACTGATGGTGCCCCCGAGGCCGCGGGCACTGCAGCCGGGAGCGGGGGCGGAGATGACATGGCGTCTAGGCGCCTCTGGAATAGCCCCAACAGTGACAGCATATTGTCCATCACCTTACCCATTTTATCAAAGTTCTCGCCGCCTGCTGCAGTGGTGTTCGGTACGGCCGCCGGTACCTCAGTGGGTTCCAGTTCTCGCGGTGTGCTTGCCACCCTGGTTTTTGCTGGGGGCGCGTCCATCGGAAAGTCCTTGTTGGTGGGCTTGCGCACCCGCTTGGATCTGGTAAGTCCTTGTTCCACGAGCCCCGCCTGTGTCACAGGTGGGATGTCTGCCCCCACCCCGGAATCCTCCTGTCCTCGGGCGTCGAGGAATCCCTGTGCCCATTCCGGTCCTTTAGCCTTGGCCATGGCCATGAAGTTCTCCCATAGTGCCTCCTGCGACGTGCTGGACTGCGACTCGTCTACACAGCTGATCTGTGAGAACAGTGGGGCGGGAGTTCCCTGGCTGTCCATGGCCCGATTGTCTGGCCAACTGCCTGGTGTGCCCTGGGGGGAGAGAAAATCGTGAGAACGAGCCCCACCCATGCCTGAAGAGTGCGGCCCCACTGCAGAGCCGCAGGGGGCCCCGTTTCCCCGTCCCCGGCGCGTGTCCAACCCGCTGGTGCCCCATTACTTCCTTCACTTCTAGATTCCTGACCCTAACTCTTGGACGGTCGGCAGGTGGACGGTCGGAGAGGAGGGAGTCGGCGCAGTGGTGGGTACGTAGCGCCCACGGCAACGTAACCAAGGGTGAACGGTAGCTGCAATTCAAATTTCGAAATGAGACACTACACCAAAACCACTTCCAAACATGCAGGTGCCACCTTCGCTGGGCCTCGGGGAGCCCCACTTCCCGGTCACCGGGGCATGTACAACACCCTCGAGCCCCGGTACTTACTCCACTTGAGGTTCCTGGCACCTGGACTCTTGGACGGTCGCGGGGTGGGATGGGTCGGAGCGGGAGGCGGTCGTCGCGTTTCGGGGGGAGGGGCGAGACGTCAACACAACATCCTGAAAGAAGAACGGTTAGCACGTGCATTCCATGGCTGCTTGGTACCACACCAACCCCTGACCTGCCCCTTCAGCCTCAGCTGTCCCAATCCCCCAACTCACTGCTTCCGACGCATGCGCGGCCCGGTGGCCTCTGTCCGTCGTACTGGTTGTGGCTTGAGCGATATATCCGTACCTTGGGAAGAGATTGACAAAATGTTATAACCCTACCGGCTCAGCCTACCAATTTGCCAAGTTTGCTGAAAGGTGTTGCATTAACTTGGGTGGGCAACCCAATTAGCAATTATAACAATTCTATGTAGTTTGGCCGTGCTGCCTCTCTAAGAAACTTCCAGCGCTGTAGAGCAGGCCCAGCCCCCAGGGCCTCCGCATGCGGGCAGCGCCCGGTCCTGGCCGGCACTGCCTTGTAGCTGGGGGGGGGGGTTCCCTGATGGCTGACCTACACGTTGCCGCCCATGCCCGGGTGCGCGAAACAAGGCCCCAAGCACGCCGCGGGGCACTCGGCACAGCACACTCGTACTGCGCACACCACTGTGCTGGGGGCCACCTCTTGCGCGGCCCAGCCCACGGTGTCCAGGGAGGCAGAGGAGCACCTAGCTTCTGTCCACAGTCTAAGACAGCCATCCCATCCTTACAGTGTCACCGAGCACCTTCGCCTTCAGTTAGGCAAGCCACGCACCTCCAGGCACACACACGCGAACCTTGAAATTGGTGCGACTCACCCCAAGTTCAGCCCTGGCACACGCTATTTGCATTTCATGGCTGCCTCGGTGGAAATCAAAACATTTTGCGGTGCCTCGTTGCCTACCCACTTATTCTGGTACCCGTTGGCCATGTCCGCCCGCACGAGGAAATGCGGCTGCCCTGCTGGCCCCCACTGGTTATCTCCCTAATGCACGTTGCCAGTGGGGGGGGGGCCTGGACCCCCGGTCCTGGCTGGGGGCGCAGTGTGACCAGGGCTCCCTACCAGGTGTGCAACCCACCGGCTGAGGGAGAGGCGAGCCCACCGGACCCGCCGCGGCACCCGACCGCTCCCACTGGCACCCCGCTCCCCAGCCCCCTTAACGGTGAACCCATTCCCCGCCGGACCTCTAGATAGCGTGGAGTCTTCCGATATGGTCGGGGGACGAATCCTGCTAGTGTGTTTAAAGCCTCCCTGTTTGTGCGGGTGCTATCACTAATGCAACACCAGGTGACCAGCAGGTCGGGGCGGGACGAGGACCATGCATGGCTGCGGTGACCGGCCCGTCGTGGGGTTCTACACCTAGCGGTCGGGGCCACTTAACAGGAGCCCACAGTAGCATGTTCATTGGGGGGCGCCCTGGCACCCGTATCGCGCGCAACGGCCAATTTCACCAGCCCGCCCGGGTGTGCTCCGGCGAAACGAGAACCGGCAGCCCACCGCTCCACAACTGGCACTTAAGCCGCACCGCTGCTCCGGGCAGGCCGTGCCCCAACGCACCAGCGGCCGCCGGTGAATCAGCCGGCGGCCCCCAAGCCCGTGCGAGGGAGGGAGAGGAGGGCGACCAAACCACCCCGGGCCGTGGAAAACGTATATGTTGCCCATACCGGGATCGAACCCGCCACTTTGGCGTTATTAACACCTTGCTCTCACCAGCTGAGTTAACCAGCCACCTGACCGGACAGTCCCCCCGCCCCCGTTCTCCACCCGGCACTTGCCGCACCGGAGCACCGGGCAGGCCGTGCCTCAACGCACCAGCGGCCGCCGGTGAATCATCCGACGGCCCCAAGCTCGTGCGAGGGAGGGAGTCGAGGGCGACCAAACCACCCCGGGCCGTGGAGGACAGCGCCCCCAAGCCAAGGGGGGCCCCAAAAGGTGGGGGCGACTAACCTGATTAAGCGGCGACGACGGTGGGCGACCCGAACGACCTCCTCGACGGCGTGGCTGGCAACGACCTCCTCGACGGCGTGGCTGGCAACGACCTCCTCGACGGCGTGGCTGGCGAACAGAGACCGCCAGGAGGGGCAGGGGAGGCATATATGCCCTCCCCCCCTGTCGCACCGGAAGGACGTCACAGAGGCGACCTAGCTAGAGGGCTCCACAGAACCCTTCCAAAGACTAGAGCGGGTGGGTGGTGCCAAGATGGCACTAAAGGGCCGCCCTGCTGAGGTGGCCCCCTGCGGGGGCCGCGGACAGCCGCATTCTCTCGCATGGATGCTTACTCTCTCCTGTGTTCGTGTCCCCCAGCTCCCACCCTCACCCACAGATCACCGCCCCCCAGCTCTTTGACGCTTAATACTTAGCCCTTTAGCTCTGTTGCACCAACGCTTATTTCATTGAATATGTGCAATATTTACAGTAGTGACAGAGGGGCTGCTCCTTCACGAATACCACACTACTGTTCCAGTCTGCACACACAAGAAAAGACATTTTTGAGCAGGGTTCTGAGTGGTGCTCCAGAGGCTGTTTATTGAAGTTTACATACGGCTGCTGAACAGAGACAACGAAAAGAAGCGTTTATCTAATGTCCTGCTCTGAAAATTCCACATTCACAAAAGCTTCTCACTTGCAGTCCCTCCGCTGAAAAAAGGCTCACTCAAAATCACGTGGGCTCTCTGGCAGTGTTTGGTTTTTACTAAATCATCAAGATGGCCGCCACTACAAGCCGATGTGCCACCCATCCTCCCTCCTGCCTTTGTCAGCTTGGAGCACGTGCCCTTCTTCCCACGAGACAATGGCCCCGCGTCTGCTACTTCTCACTTGTCCATTATAATAACAAGCTATTCTGCATTTTGCTCGTCCAAAGATTATGGGAGAGATTATGCTAGGAATACACATTTGCATTTTTCACTCAACATTTAAAGAGGACTTTGCGAACATTCGTGGCATCTCTTTGTATTTCCTTCCTTTTATTTAAACAGTTAAGAAAAATAATAAATCGACACACCACCCGCACCCCACAGAGCCTTCACTTATCGAAACAATGACAAATGGCTAGTGGTTGAAGTGCAGAAAAAATATGGAAACAGGATGAAGAGAAAAAAATATTCTGCAGTGTTTTTGTTGGCCTTCCACCTTCATGTAAATACATCTACAATAGAATACACACACCTCAAATGCAAAATAAATGTAAGTTAAATTAATCTTTAGCATACGATTCCTACTTAACAGTATGGTTCAATTGGTTAATGCGACTACTATAGATGCCTGTCTGTGTAACAAGTCACAAAACAGTACTGTAGCTGGTGCAGTGGGGAATGGTGACGTGTATTTACAGTGCTACGAGCTCCTAGCCTATGACTGAAAGAACTGTGAGCATGCAAGGCATTATTTTATTGTAAAATTGTACTGCAAAATGTGCTAAGCCCACCCATTGCTAGTCATTGGTTGGCTTTATTGTCACTCTCATGTGCATGCTTCTTATTCGATGGCTGTCCTTGTCCACCAACAGCGCTAAGAATGACTCTGCTAGTGAGTGGTGCTGGTCTAGGATTTAGAAGCTGGTTCCCTTTTATTTGCTATTACTTCTTCTGAATTTTTCTAAGGTCAAATGAGAAAGCTGCCTCATTTCCCTACCTATAATCAGATGCAAACCAGTGAGTGGTGTGTTTGTGTTTTTTTGCATCTTCTAAACAGCCCCTAATCTCTGTGAATGAGAGCGCTACCCTGATTGTGCAATTGAGGCTGAGCCAAAACAAACAAGCTCACTTCCTGTTCTTCTAATGGACGCCCTCTGCTCGCCTGTTCTCAGATTAAGTGCGTTGTCAGCAGTCTTTTTGAAGAGTTGTCTAGAGGACAGCCCCGCCCCCTTGGGTCTCGCTGTGGGCTGTACTGTACAGGTCTCTCCCATAGGCATGGGCCTATTCTATTCATGGTTTGTCCTTTGAGCGCTGGTGGGTTTGAATAATTTTGTAAAGTGAGCTAATTATGTCGTGATTTATGTGAATGGGTCTTCTCCTACGTTAGTCAACTTCTACGAGTTATGGGTGAATATTATTGGTGTTTGATGGGTAAGAATAGTAAGGTGTACTGAATCACTTACACAACTTCTAGGATGGTAATCTGATAGAGACGTCTAGCCACAGTTTCCTTAACTTTGAATTATCCCCAGGTGCCAGACTGGATCCAGAAACTTTTCTACAGCAGTACCTCTGCGCGTCGGTAGAGGGCGTTGAGCGACTCCGTGACGCTGTTGTCCACCTGATGTGACATTGACAGAGTCCATATAAGCCCCCCCTCACCCCTCCCCGACGGGCTGCTGTCAGTTTCTTTCTTTCCGCAGTGCGGCACCTCTGGCCATTTTTGGCCTAACTCGACATTTGTTGATGACACAGTGTGCTTTTTTTCTGGATATTTTCGGGATCCTGTGGACTACGATATCGACACTGCACCCTCATTCTACTTGCATGTGGTGTCTAGGCATACACTGTGACTCCAAGGAGTGTGACTCATGTCTTTAGCTTCGGTCATCGGCATTGCAGGAGCACCGCATGACTCTGTTAGCGGCACAGTGGTCGAAAGCCCCTCGTCGGTCGCAGTCCTCTTTTCCCTACGAGGACCGCTCGAGGGCCAGCTCCTGAAGTTCTTCATCTTCGCTGTCGACTGGTAAGTCACACCGTAGGCGGTCGGAGTCGCGGTCTTCCTCGACTTTACCGCATGCGCGTGGTGTCTCTGCAACGCCTCCTGTTCCTCCGGTTACTGAGTGGGAGTAAGAATCTGACCCACGCCTTTCAATATTCCCAGGCGCAGAGGCTTCTCTGGATCAGATGAGGGATTACTATCTCTCCCTTCATGCTATTTTTGGGACTCCGCCACCCTCTTGTCTGCGTTTTGGCCCCAAGGAGGATGGAGAATCCTTGACTGACTCCGAGCCTGTGGGTCTTCCCACAGTGTCAGTAAGGCGCTCTGGATCCGCCATTAAATCCATCTCGGCTCCGGTGCACAGCCCTCCTGATTTCCCACCTGTGACGCCAGTGTTGGATCTGCCGGCGCCGACATCGGTCGCTACTATGCCTCTCAGTCTGATGCTGTGGTGTCACCTCTTCAACGCCAGTCGACGTCGGGAGCGACGTTGGCAGAACAGTTCTTTTTTGGCTACCTTCCTCTGCCTTTAGAGGATCACCATGCTATTTTCCTCTAGGGAAACAAGTATATTGGTGATGAATCTGATGACATGAGTGGCTCTATTCAGCCACCTGCGGAGTTTCATTGGGTGTCTGACCTTGGTGAGGCTAGTGGCCTCGACTCTACACCATTCTCGGGTTTGTTTTCACTTCCTAGCCTTGCTACTGAGACTCTTGCTGAGAGTTGCTGTGGTTCTGGGGCTGCAGCTTTCTTCTGTAGAGGTGGCCATTGATCCCCTAACTGGGGTGCTTTATCAGGGCCTGAAGGTGTCTGAACCTGTGCTCCCCTTCAGTGAAGCCCTCTTTGATATTCTGTTGGGTTCTTGGGCTAAAACCGTTTCAAGGGTTTCCGTGGACCGGTCTATAGCTCATAGGCACCATCTTACCCCTAGAGACCCGCTCTGCCTCTTCCAACAGCCTAATAGCGCAGCTTTTTGGTTCAGGCAGCTACAGCCTCCCACGACATTGACGCCCTGCCTGATGTCCCTTCAGACTGGGAGTCTAAAAGTCTTGATGCTCTTGGTCAATATATTTTTTCTGACACCAGTTCCGCTTTGTGGTCCCTTAATACCGCCTGTGTTCTAGGCTGTTTATCTCACGTGCTGTGGGATTCAGTCTCGCACCTTCTCCTCTCCATCCCTGATGACACCCGGGACACTGTTACTCAGCTACTCCAGGATGGCCATCAGGTGGCTAAATTGCTGATTCGCTGTGGCATGGATAACACAGATACTGTCAGACGAGCCATGGCTTTCGTGGTAGCTCTTCGCCAGCATGCCTGGCAACACACCTCAGATTTTTCAGAAGCTGTTCAATCCAACTTGGTTGGCATGCCGTTTGATGTTCAACATCTGTTTGGCTCTCAAGCTGAGTCCGCTTTTTGCCATTTTCGGGATAGTAGGGTGGGACGAAATCTTAGGTCCTGTTTGATATACTGTCCTCTTCTTTTCCCCGTACTCTGTCTGTCCAGGGATGGTCTCCTTGTTTCCTTTTATGTGTGAGTATGTCTAGGGCGGTGCTCCTTGACTTCTTCTTTTCACTCATCACCTCAGAGTGGTACTCGGTGTGAGGCTCCTGCCCCGACAGGTATTTTAGTTTCTTGTACTCTTAGCCTGTCAATGACAGGTTGCGGTCCCTGGTTGTTTTTTGGGACATGTCTTATTTTTCGGACCTGTTGGGTTTCTAAGCCGGTGGCTACACAGTGTTCTTTCTATCCAAGTTCTAGCTGGAGTATTTTCACGGTATTGTGCGGATGCACTGTTGTCTTGTTCCCTGTCCCAATGGGTACTTCGTCTGTATGCCTTACAGGTAATCCTCCATATGTTTCTGACACAATGTTACCCCTTCTAGGGGACTCCACATGCTGCGCTTTGGTGCAATGGTGCAAGTCGGAAGATGGTGCACAGGGGTTCTTCTTGTCCTTCCTCTCCCCCTGCTGTTCAGTTTTTCTTCACCCTAGGCAGGGGGTTCTTTCCTTTTACTCCATCTGGTGTCCTTCTTTCCTAGCAGATGCAAGGGAAGGTGCATGGTTCTTTGCCTAGGATGCATCGTCTGGTGCTCACCTAGGTGGTATTCCTTCTTTATTCTCTTCAGGTGTTAGCACTTCTTGTGCTAGTTCTCGCTATACCGATTCAAGGCAAACTCCTTCCCTTCCTCTTTCTCTCTTTAGGTTTCTTGTGGATTTACCATGTCTTTATCTTGGCAAGGGTGACCCACTCTGCCGACCCTTTTTCTTCTATGTCTCTGAATGTCCTGTTTTAATTTGCTTCTGGTCTGCACGAAGCTGCTGTTGCTTTTTGCTTTTGAACAATGTTTTTTGTGCTTGTTGGAGACGTTTCCACTACACCTCCGATACCAACCCCAAAGTTTAGTTACTGACCTGGCTGTTCTTCAGATGTGCCTCTACCCCTTTTTTTGGGGTCTGTGGCTATTTTTCATCTTTTGTTTCTTCTCGAACATGGGTTCCTTGACTACCCACTCTAGGTTAGTTCATACGGAGGTTGGTAATTCATTCAGACTTCTTTCCAAGCAGTTTTCTTCACTTCTCGCGAGTGTGGATACAGTTCCAACCCCTTGGGGGGTTTGTTGTCCCTTGAACTAATCAATATACCAAATACGATCTTAGGTGATGTCTTGATCCTCACTTATGATGTTACCTGGCTTGTTGTCTGGGCACAGGTCGTCCCGTGCAAATGGGCACTTTCTTTTTGCTTCTGGCCTCTACGCTTGTTAGGCTGTAGACACTTCCTCTCCATCTGTTACTTCAGTTCTTTACACTGATTTCTTGGTTTGGACCTTTACTTGTTCCGATGGTCTTTCCATACTATTTCCTCCGTCTGGTCTGCTGCTTCAGCCAGGCCCCTTCTCCTGTTATACTTTCTTTTAGGAAGGGGACTAGTCATCTAAATAGGCCTCCCCTGTGTTGGCCTTGTTCAACTTGCCCTTTTTACAGTCCTGCGTAGTAGTCTTTATTTCTCTATTCTAGCGGGGTTGTTTCTCCCCTGCTGTTTTCTTTTCAACAGTCTCTCGGCCGCCTGATCATATCCGTTCAGTCGGTAGTGTTGTTTTCTGTCTGTTTATTTTGTTTTCTAGAGTGTGTGATTTCCACCCCCTCTGTTTCTTTTTGTACGGGACCATGTGGCTGGTTGCCAGTTCACCCTTGTCCCATCTTCAGCCCATGACCGATGGTGTGGCCGTTGATACGTGCCCTTCTTAGGTATATTTTATTTTACAGTTTTAATTTTGTATATGTAAATGTTTCTAAGTATATATATATTTTTCCGAGGACTATATATATATATTTACATATATATATATATATATATATATATATATACTCCAAATGCGAGGTGCTCCCAATTGAAAGTGCCACACACAGCGCGTTTACCTTTCTTTATTTGCAAGTCTTTCAAAGCAACCAACTTGTCAGTTACAGCCAATAATTCGCCAATCCTTTGTCAAACGCGTTTCGGGCTGTCCTCCGCCCTTTATCACTGACCTGGCATCTGGTGAGAATGAGCAAACAAGTTCACATCGCACTTGCAATGTTCTTATAAGTCCCGCCCAGTGGGCGTATGCACAGAGTGCATTCTGGTCTAGATAGTTCAATTTTAATTTCTTCCATAATGGACATCGCTCAACTTTCTCCTCATCTGAATATTTACACCTAAAGAAAGGTAAACGCGCTGTGTGTGGCACTTTCAATTGGGAGCACCTCGCATTTGGAATATATTACGGCCGGCTCGGGTCGTGAGAGTGCCCCGCCGCGGACAAGGCGGGTCCATGCGCCTGGAAATATGGTTGGCGCGATGGAACAGCGTGTCTGTTTGCAGTGTCATAAAGAAGCAAGGCACCAACTTTGTAAGTTCACAGCAACCCACTGTGGTGTAAATATTCAGATGAGGAGAAAGTTGAGCGATGTCCACTATGGAAGAAATTAAAATTTAACTATCTAGACCAGAATGCACTCTGTGCATACGCCCACTGGGCGGGCCTTATAAGAACATTGCAAGTGCGATGTGAACTTGTTTGCTCATTCTCA
Organism: Calotriton arnoldi; assembly: GCA_963921515.1. Taxonomy (NCBI): domain Eukaryota; kingdom Metazoa; phylum Chordata; class Amphibia; order Caudata; family Salamandridae; genus Calotriton; species Calotriton arnoldi. The sequence goes on from CAWUFW010001546.1 coordinate 699,734, forward strand.
CCAGATGCCAGGTCAGTGATAAAGGGCGGAGGACCGCCTGAAACGCGTTTGACAAAGGATTGGCGAATTATTGGCTGTAACTGACAAGTTGGTTGCTTTGAAAGACTTGCAAATAAAGAAAGGTAAACGCGCTGTGTGTGGCACTTGCAATTGGGAGCACCTCGCATTTGGAATATATATGTATATATATATGTATAACCGCTTCTCTCCATTTCCAAAAGAAAGCCTGCACTCAACTTCATTTAAAATGCCATTTAATCACTGGCAGCGCATGTTAAAACAGGAACCATATATATACCTCCCTTTAATAGGTATCTCTATAGCAGTGCTTAATTTGTAAAATATGAGGTGCAGGTGCTCTACTTTTTTAGGAGGCCACACCCACTTTCACCAGTGGCCCCACCCACTGACTATTTGCTCTACCCGTGCTTAATTTGTAAAATAAAAAGTGCCAAGGACCTTTTCGGGAGATCACGACAGCCTGCACCACCCATTGCCCCTGCCAGTGACAGTACCAACACAACTACATACCACCTCAGTCCTAAAAGTGATACAATTCAGACTTTTTTTTAATGTATTTTGATTTATTAAACACAGTTGTTGTGCTCTTGTGGGCAATATTTTACAGGCATGGTTGGGATTTTAATGCCTCTCCTCTTATATGAGTTCTAGTTTGCATAGAGCCTCTAAGCACTATGCAGTTTTTCATAATAACATACCGGTTTCACCTCTAAATATAATCTACTTTCCCCAGTTTTCACGGTGCTCTAGTGAACACACACATTGTCTGGGGTTATCAAAATTCTCTAACAAAAACGCACTGCAAGTTTTAAAAGTACGTCAGTGATGTACATATACAGTACCCATAAAAATACTGACTGCACGTTTTAGCAACGCATAATTAATACACGTGTTGCCTATTTTTCAGAATGCCACTGGAAGGTGCACTATTGCAGTTTGCATAATGGTTCTGATAGTATAAATTGAGCAGCTGCTGTAAAATATGGTTGCGACTGCAAGGCCTATTGGGGGCCCCGGCCCCTACTAGCATGGGTCCCGCAACAGTAGACCTTGGCATTGTACTTGCACATGGATGGTGCCGGAGGCATGATTGCTCAGGGCATGCCGGCTTGGACTTGCATGAAGTGAACTGTGAAGTCCACTGTCCAAGGCCTGCCCTCAGCAATCATGCCTCCGTAGTCGGCACTGTCCGTGTGCAAGTACGCTGCCATGGTAGGGGTCCCCAGTAGGCCGCGCAGCCATGTTTTACGGTACCGCTGCAAGCCTAGGGGGAGGGGCCCCAGCCTCGCAGCCATGACCCAACGCTGCCTGGGAGACCACTGGCCCAGGTGAGGGGAAACACGCAGAAACTTACTCTACTGACTGCCAGTGCCAGGAGAAGGCTGGTCTGCTGGATGAAGGGCAGCAGGCCCGGTGCAACCTGCAGTGCCTTTAAAGTTAACCCCGGAGGGCTGGACTTCATCACCGAGCGAGAGCAGGAGCTAGCCTACGCCTACCACGCCCGTGACCGTTGGTCGCAGACAGTGTCACTCCAAACACCACGCTCCAAAATATTTTAAAAAAGCAGCGTTGCTACTTACGGTTTGCTGGTGGTGGTGGGCGGCCGGGCACTGGCCTGCCTGCCTGCCTTTATTCAATAGGCGGCCTAGGCCTGCAGCTGCCTGCACTGCAACCAACAGCCTGTGAACCCTGCTAAGTAATGGCGAGGGCAGGCGTGCACGTGGGGGTGCCGAGGCGTGGCATACTGAAAAAAATACATGCACACGCTGCCTGCCGCAGAGCACAGCCCAACCCCCACAGAACACAAAACTCAGCCCCCTGCCCAATCAGTGTCCCGGGGCCGCGGCCCGCCCATTGGCAGCAACACTGAAGGGCCGCTGGCTATCCACTGCAGCTTCGCGCCGCTTAAAGCAAATTTGAAATGCGTCATCATCGGCATCTTTGGAATACGACGGTCTGTGGAGTCAAATATGAATGATATGTGATGCGCGCCGCGTCTGAGACTGAGATAATTTAGTTTTATATACTGACACACATTGCCTACCATATGACTAATTATATGACGTGCAGTCTCAGAGTTGCGTGGTGGTGTTATGTAGACCCGGCCCTGTCAAATAGGTGCCGGTGCTAAGCACCGGAAAGCACCGGCACAAATTAAGCAATGCTCTATAGTAAGTACTGTTCTCCTACCTCTCTTATGGAGGAGTGTGTTTTTGCTCATGTTGTTGCGCTCTTCCTCGTGTCCTGAAGAGACTTCAGCATGTTTGTTGCTTTGCACTTGCTATGTCCCCACCCCTGAAGATTCTACGTTGAATAGTCCCAGAGAGCTCGTCTCTCTCTTGATGTGTTCCCTCTGACCACACAAAGTCTGTGGCCTTAATTGCTGTTATTGCTTGCAATGCTTTCTTAAACTATTGGTTGGTGCTCTCCGCATTGCTTGCTTCTATAGCGAGAGGCTTTAGCTCAGTAATTTAGCTATTGTCCTTGGCCCTGCGCCCCGTTCTCTTGGCCCGGTTGACATTAGGTGAGTGATGTAGTAATATGTTATATGGAGTGTTCTTTCCAGCTTGCTTTATTCTTCTGCCGTGGTATCTTTTTCCCATGTTTATTGCACAGTTGCGGATTTCTATTCCGTACGGGGTTCTACACAATGTTTCTGGTGGGATGTCTTCTTCCTCACCTCCCTTCCTGGTTAGTCGGTCCCTTTCTCTTCTTTTCGTTTAACAGACTGGATAGCCTAGTCAGGGATCTTTATGGGATCGGTTTGCAGACCCTCCTCCTGGGATGGTATTGCTTGGGTATCTAATTCAAAGGTAAGGAATCTGTGGCTAGACGTCTCTATCAGATGAATAAGTTACTTACCTTCGGTAATGCCTTATCTGGTAGACAAGATCTAACCGCAGATTCCTTACCGACCCTACCCATCCTCCCCACTCTGCGAACTGATTCTCCTTTTCTTTCCAGATTGTTTCTATACACTCTTGTACCTTTCATTGGTAAAAAGAAATATATAAACGCTTTTCAAAAAGAAGATTCTTTTTGGGCACACTGTTTCCATAACAGTTTCTATACATGACTCCACGTTTTACCGCAGGAAGTAGTTGCGGAAGAGACTGATGTCAGGGGAGGGCTTATATGGACTCTGTCGACGTCACATCCGGTGAATGACATCGTCTTGGAGTCGCTCGATGCCCTCTACCAACATGCAGAGGTATTGCTGAAGAAAAGTTTCCGGATCCAGTCTGGCGTTTGGGGATAATTCGAAGGTAAGGAATCTGCAGCTAGATCTTGTCTCTACCAGATAAGGCATTACGGAAGGTAAGTAACTTATTCGTCATAATTATAACCCAGAAGGATATCTTTTTAGTGCTTAATTTGTAAAAAAAATAAGTGCCAGGGCTCTCATCAGGAGGCCACTGCAGCTTGCACCACACAATGCCTCTGCCATGCTGCCAAATATAGTAACAAAACAACTCCTAACTGTCACACTCCTACAAGTATGACAATTCGGACTATTCCAGGCCCCCAAAGCTGTAAGAATGGCTTGGGCCGCGGGTAATAGTCATTTTAATGTATATTAAATTAATAATTGACTGTTGTTGTGGTTATCTCTAGATTAGCCAGATAGCGCCACCTTGTGACAGACTGTCACAAGCGCTGGTGTTGACAATTAAGTGTTGGTGCCAGCACCGCAAACCACTGGCTCAAATTAGGCACTGGTAAGGCTAACTGCTTCAGGACCTCTCAGCGTCATCTGGCACTGTCCACCAAAAGACACTGCTACATAGACTGAATCATCTCAGAATAAGCATTACATTTTATAAAATGGATAGCCTAATCCCTCAAAGACAGACAGAGACAGGAATGTTGACTACCTTTCATATCCACCCCTCAAACCCAACATTTTCTTGAACCTCAGAGGTCCATCACTCTCTTCTCCTATTCAGCCACTTCCTAACCCCCTTACCAAACCCAATCAGGTCGGATAACCCAAGATGTTACAACTGGGCAGATGATAGACAATTCTATAAATGGATGGCCCAGAAGACATCTACAAGTCAAGACATGACGAGTGCCTCCAGGCTATAGGTGCATGGATGGTTACCTACCTAAAGCTCAACATAAAGGCAGAGATCATAACCTGTGGACAATGGCACAAACATCAACCTACAGACCTAGGGGCCATGGAACTTGATGCCGCTCCAGCCACTTCAAGAGAAGTGAGAAACCTTGGGTAATTATGGATATTGCCTAGTACTAAACGTGTCCTGTTTCATCATATGTGAACTTAAGCAAATCTAAAATGGTATGGTAAGACTGCTCTGTCTTAGCCCTAGAGAACACATGATGCCAGTCCTGGAAACACTCCTCTGGCTACCTGTAGCCAGACAATCAATGTTCAATTCCTTTGCAACTTCCACAGAGCCTCCCAATGAAAAGACCAAAAAATATAAATTTCAACAGAACAAACAAAATAGAACACTGCACTCGAGCCAGTCCCACAGATTGTCATACAACTTTACTATAAGAAATCCATAAAACTCTCCACTTTCTTAGTACAAGCGCCAGGCCCTGGAACTCATTGTCAGCCAAGATTCAATGCACCTAGGAGCATTTAAAGATCAGAAGAATGCTGAAAGCATGGTTGTCCCCATGATAATTACTTCAACTGTTGCTGACCCTGGAACAGGTACCGGAAAAATGAAACACGCCTACCCTTGTAAGTGAGCTCCAGCTATCACCCCACGCCAAGAAGACAGTCAACTGATCCAGTCGGGAAGTGTCCACCCAACGAAGTCTCAGAATGACCTCGACATAGTGATAGAATATGATAACTATGCCATTACAGCCATAAGATATGCCTCCCAACTCAATAACAGAAGATCCATCCATTGCCAGACAACGCCTGAAGGCCTACATCCTGATGGAGAACTGTAAGCACAGCTCCCCTCTACACATCACAAACATAGCAGGGTGGAACACAAGGCTTTGCTATCCCCGCTGCGGCTGCTACCCCAGTACCACAACCTCCTGATATCCGACAGTAGCCACTCAGCACTGCTGTAGTTTCTGGCAGAAACTTTCTTCTTGAATCAAAATCCAGGGCAAAAAAACTGCAGCAACTGCTCCAGCTGTGTCTCCTAAGAGCAAAAAACCTTTGTTGTGATTTGCTTACTTGCAGAGAAAAGCCGAATCCTGCGAAAAGTCCCCACCCAGGTCTGTAGCTTTCAGTACAGAGTTCTCTTTGAGACCCCATGGGGGCAGGCACGGGCTGCTTCACTTGTGCAAAACTGTGCTGTTCTTTCTCGCAAGTATTTCTGTAGTCCTTTTATAAAGGTTTTTTTATACATCCCTAACTACTAAGGTCTCCTTACCTCTGTTCGCACCTTATCTCTGGCGGGGCATTAGGAGGGCTTGTCTAGTTAGTGCCAAGCCCTAAGGTAAAACCAAGTGTGGGACCTGTCCCTGTCTGCAGGGTCGCCCAAGATTTTTGCCTTCCTTTGCTGAACTCATTTGTGTTGGCTTTTAGGACTCTGTGAAGTTTTTCCCTGCTAACCAGTGGTAATGTGCTTGTTCTCTCCCCCTTAAACATGGAAAAATTGGCCTACACCTGATTGGTACATTTAATTTACTTACAAGCCCCTAGTATAGGGTACTACATGTACCGAGGACCTGTAAATTAAATGCTACTAGTTATGAAACCCACTAAAGTAGCCCTGTAAAAACATGGTGCAAATCTCCTGCGACAACCAACTTTTCGCTTCAGCTCCGAGATCCAGCAGCAACAAAAAAAAGTCAGCATCGATCTCCAACACGAAGCTCCAGCAACGACTGACTTTTCGCTCTGAACAGCAATTGTCCACGACGCCGACTTGCTCCTCACACCAACAATGTTCTACTCAAGTTGACCGCTGGCGCATAGCTCCGCTGCAGCTCCCTGCATGGATTTGGACTCCAAGAAAGTAGTCATCAGCTGGTTGAACCTGGTCCCTGTAACCGACCCGCCTCCCATTGCGGTCGTCCTGTATTTGTGACCGTGACCCAGTCTAGCTCTTCCAGATACCCACAATTGGCGCTTTGTGCTTTTTGGTACTATTGTCACTAGAAACTTTTAATATTCATACCTGCGGTTCTACTGATTGGATTTTTGTCATTTTGGTGTCATTCTATTTATTAAAATTGTCTATTTTTCTAAATTGGTTTGGGATTTTTCTTGTGTTGTGTTTTCCCTTTATTACTGTTTGAGTGCTGCATAATACATTTCACATTGCCTTCAAGATAAGCCTAACTGTTTTTGTGCCAAGGCACCAGAGGGTTAAGCACAGGTTTATTTAGTGACTTTTGTGGTACACACTATCAAGCATTGTGTTTCCACCCCTCAATTTCCTACAACAAGCATTGGCAAAGTCAATTGTCTCCCCTTTATTATGCGAGTGCTAATCTTCTGGCTTTGCCAATGTTTGTCTGTAAAGTATTGCTTTAAAAAAGTAAAATAAAAAATAAAAAATACTGGAGGAAAAGTAAACACATATTTTATGATATCTCAAAGCTTTACATTGAATTCAATGTTTTCAGTCTTCATAAACTGCATGCTTTGTTTCAAATACTCATAAACTTTGAACAGAATTTAAAAAGAATAAGAAGTGTCATAATGAAAAGGGAATCATTTGCCAATGCCAAATTTACTTTCCACAGGATACAGCCATTTAGTCCTCTGCTTTAGTAAGAGAGCAGATTTATGGACCTGCAGGAGAAGTGCCATGCTAAGAACACCTTCTGCCTTGGACACCAGCTCAGTGAGTGCAGCAGATATCCCTCCACCCAGCACCATAAAAGCCTTTGTATGCCAATCCTTGTGCTTTTATGCAATATGTGGTACAGGAGAGTTGCCAGAAATACACCTCACTTTGTACCACACCCAAAATAAGCTGAGTGAGCGAGTGAGGCTGGCACTCATTCAGGAAAGTTGCTCCCTCTAGTGAATTAAGAAACAATGCGACCAAATGGTGCATTTTACACCTCAATGTCATCCGTCTGTCCATCTTTCACTCCAGCTCTCCCTGTCTCTCTTGTAAGTAAGTAAGGGGCACATGCATCAAGCATTTTACAGGTCGCAAACGGGCCGATTCTCAGAATCGGGCCGTTTGCGACCGGTAAAATGCTATTTCCGATGCATCAAGCCCAGAAGGCATTCGCAATTAAGGAAATCGCAATCTTTGCGATTTCCTTAATTGCGAATGCAGTTAGGGATTCGCAAATTGCGATTCCCTAACTGCGATGCATCATGCATTTGCAAATTGCGTTTTCGCAATTTGGAATTGCAAATTACCACCAACTTCAAGTTGATGGTAATTTGCAATTTCTTAGGAAAATGCATGAAATTGCATTTTCTAAGTGCCATGTGGCACACGCATATGCCCTTAAGGCATATGTGTGTGCCACATGTGCACACATGCCAATTTTGGGGGTGCAGCAGGGTGGCCTTTTGGCCCCCTAGCACCCTTCAAATTGCATTCGCAATTTGCGAGTACCTATTTGGTACTCGCAAATTGCGAATGACTTCCTATTCATTCCTATGGGCCTCTAGGCCCATAGGAATGAATGGAAAGGCATTCCTTAATAGCGAGTCGCAAATTGCGAGTCGCCATTAAGGAATTTGTAGGAATCGCAAAATGTTTTGCAATTCCTACATGCATAAGGAATTGCGATTCCTAAATAGCGATTCCCTAAAAATCGCTATTTAGGAATCGCAATTCCATTCTTTGATGCATGTGGCCCTAAGTAACTAACTTTATTGTATATAGTTAATTAAAACTGATACAAAGTTACAAAGTTTGCAATCATTTTTTTTTTAAAAGAGCGTACAAATGATGCTCGTAAATGACTAAAACATTAAAACCAGATAAGAACATTTGATGATCAAAAGAATTGTCATACAAAATGCCAGGCCCAGTTAAAACAATGTTCATGAGTCCTTGGGTTTGACCTTCTTATGCGATTGTTCTTCAACCTGCTTTCGTGGAGGTTCCTATCGGGACATTAATCGTATGCGCTCTTCCCACTGAGCAATGAAGTTCTAACATTTGCCTGTGGTATTACCACCATTTCCCAGCTTCTCGTCTATCCGTGCTAAGAATTTTACTAGCTTGCAGTTCAACTGTGGGTCGTCTGAATTAACGCAGGCTATCACGGCTTGCCTCCGTGTTCGGATCCCTCGCCGATTAAAGTGAAGCTTGAGCAGGCACGATCTTTCTCTTCTTAGGCTAAGGCAGGTGCATATAAGGTGAGCCATGTCCTCGACTCCGTTACTGCACAAGCGGCAATCTGGAGGCTTTTGACCCCGCAGCCATTGTGGTAGATGCTGAGCAGCTGGCAATTTCCCTAATCGATGTTTCAGATGGTCCTGGAGTACCCTGCGCTGAAGTATGGGTGAGGTCTCAGTGATACATAGCCGTTTATTGTCATCCAAGCGTGTTTTCTCTGCGCGAAGGTTACTTTATCTTCTACAAGTGACATTCTCCTTATTGTCTTCCCCACAATTTTCTTCAAGATGGCATGAGTGGTCGAAATTTCCCATACCTGGCTGAGACCAGTGTTCTTAAGACACTGATATAGATGTTTGCTTGCCGGAGCCACTGTTCACTGTTGTAGCTCCTGCCACAGTAGATGGCTTAGACTGTTTGCGGTGGCATTCTTGATCTTGTGCCAGCAAATTATGTACGCCCCCTGCCTTGCTAACTGTTGTTTGATGAGGCCAATTTCTAGCCGAATCTGGGTGGCTGATGTGTATGTGGGGATGTTAAACATGATTCTGTAGGCCCTGATTAAAGTGCTGTCCAGGGTGTGGGCGTCTCTTTCTTTTAGCGCTTCACTGCCGTATGTGATCGTGGGCAGGATTTTGGCTTGCGCAATCTGAATAAGTGGGGAGAGCCTTGGGCCCGTGAGCTGGGTTTTTATTTGCCTCAGCATAGTCGCAAGGGCCACTCCTTTCCTTTTAATTGACTCTAGCTGGCTTGTAAACTGGCCTCTATTGTCAAATATTACCCCTAGATATTTGTAATTTGTTGTATTCTGTAATTGGTTGTTCCCTAGGTGCCAGTGGTGGGGTTTTTCACCTCGTCTTTTGATGGACATTGATTTCGTTTTTTCCATATTTACTTCCAGAAAATTGGCATCGGAATATTTTTGAAGAGCGTTTAAAAGATGTTGCATACCCACATGCGTGTGACTAATTAGGACTACATCATCAGCGTACAGGATGCTATTTAGAGCCTTGCTTCCTAACCTTGGGGCATGTGCATTGCATTGGTCTAAGGTCTGCGTCAGGTCGGCCATATAAAGGTTAAACAGAGTTGGCGCTAGCACGCAGCCCTGTTTCAGCCCTTTGGTTGTTGGAATTCGCCTTGACAGGCGTGTGCCGTCGCCCAGTTTGACCTGCACCCAGGTGTCTGTGTGAAGGGATATTAGAGCGCCCAGCAGTGCCTGCGGGATCTTCCAGTTTGCCAGCTTTTCCCAAAGTTTGGCTCTCACGATGTTATCAAAGGCAGCCTTAAAGTCTACGAAACACAGATGAAGTGACTGTTTTGTTGCTGTTGCCTTGTCCATGAGTAATGACAATGTTAAGATATTGGTTAAAGTTCCTGTGTTTTTAGCGAAGCCGGTTTGGTTGAGTGGTATGATTCCTTGCTCCGCTGCCCATAGCTGAAGATCCTCAAGTACGGTGCCCGCGTAATATTCAGCTTCGTTATCCATTAAAGCAACTAGAAGGTAGTTTGTGGGAGCAGATTTCTCACCGCCTTTATAGATAGGGGCAATAATGGAACCTTTCCAAGAGGCCGGTAGTTGTCCCAATTGTCTGACTTCCTGGAATAATGGGACGAAGGCACCTGCCCAAAAGTCGACGTCCTGCTTGAAAAGAGCAGGGGGATCCCGTTGGGCCCTGGGGCTCCTTCTCTCTTACCTTTGGCAATCTGACGTTTGATTGTAACGATGTCGGTTTGTTCTTCCACACCCATACATAGTGTGTCTGGTTTGATTTCATCCTTAAATTCGATGGCTTATTTTCCCTTTGCGGCCCCTGTTTCCTTGCACCATTTCAGCTCGTCCCGATGGTTGAAGTGAGATGTTAAAAACTCTGACCATACCTCTTCTGTGATATATGAGGTTTGACCACCATACGACAGGCGCATTATTTTATTTGCTGTACACCAGGAATGAGCGCTATTATGAGTTTTGGAGTCATGTAATAATTTTGCCCATAGTTCCTCTTCCCTGGATCTTCTTAATTCCCATTTCAGCTTCTTGAGGCTTTTCCTGTGTTGTTGCAGGGATACTTTGAGATCAAGATCTTCCGGATTAAGCCTCAGGAGTCTCAGCGTTTTGTTTAAATCTTTTTTTATTATCTTTAGTTGCTTGTTTTGCGCTCCGGGGAGCCTACTGGTTTCCACAGGGTCGTTCGGCGGCCGGTATTTGGCTACTGTTGAGAAGGTACTTGATAAACAGACTGTAAGTTGTTCCCAGTTTTCAATTGGGCATTGTATGTGCTCTTTTGGGTTCTGTAACAGGTCTTTTGCAACCTGGAGTACCTCCCCCGTATTTACTAGGGAGTATTTCATTCTTCTGAGATTGATTGTATAGTTGGAGAGAGGGCCCCCTAGTAGTGGCTCAAAAGTTGGTGGAGCCGCCCAGAGGATGATTTCCTGGGGTCGGTGGTTGCTATCCGCCTTGTCTCCAAGCCGGAAGGTAGCCACACTGTGAAATAATGAGAGGGAAAACCAGGTATAGTCCAAAGTTGAGGCTGCCTTTTTTAAATAAAAGGAGGCAGCAGCTGGCGAGTCATCAGAGAATCTGCCATTGAGGGCCCTGAAGTTGATGTGCTCCAGGTCATCCAGAAGCCGTTTTGCTGTAGTGCTCACTCTGCATTGAGGTTTGTGGTTTTGTTCCGGGATGCTCCATGCCACGGACTGGGCCAGGGTCTCTCCATCCCCATAGGAGCCTAAGAGGTGGAGGTTAAAATCCCCTGAAAGCACCATATTCGGGGTTTCAAATTTTGTAATGTGTGTCAATAAACAGTCCACCAGGAGTTTTGCTTCTTTAGATTTCTTTCTCGGATTAAGGTATATGTTGAAAATTAGTGCCTCCTTCCTTTTCCCTTTGGAATTGAGATTCATCATAATCGCACTGACATTTGACAGGGGAACCAGGAGTTGTTTGATTGCGTTAGAGATAGTAATTGATACATAAGTGGCCAAGCCACCTGACAAGTGGCCATATTGAGAAGTTCTAGTTGCTGGCGTGTGAAAGCAGATGTAGCCCTGCATTTGAAACGGTTCAATTGTCCATGTTTCCTGGAGTAAAATTATATTGTGGGTTCTGAAGTATTGAAAGAAATCGGGATCCGCAGTTTTATCTTTTAACCCATTTACGTTCCATGAGCAAAGACTGATGGTTTCGTTGCTCTTTCTAATTGACCCTTGATCTTGCTTGATTTGTCATTGGGGACCCCCGGTCCAATAGACTGTTCTGGTAATTTGCTCTGGTACTTGATGCGTGGGTGATTGTCGAGGGGGCTGCTGGCCGTGACTATAGCGATCATTTCTTACAGGATTCCTCATAGGAGATGTGGGCCGGGCCCCCTTGAGTATTGAGATTGTTTTCGTTTTGGGGCCACTATTATGCCCTTTGTTGGTAAGGAGCGGAGATGTGTATCCTATGCTCTGGTAACCAGATATGGTTATACCCCATGCCTCAAAGGTGGCTTTTTCGTCAAGGACTTTGTTGGCCGAGTCCGGTGAACCCCATGTAGCCTTGGTAGTCTCCCGCTCAAAGGACTGATCTTGCTTAATAAATTCTATTGAGAGCAGATCTGTTGATCTTATTTCTCTTAGAGTTGGTATGGTTGATATTAGTTGCAAAATGTTGCTTCTATTCAGGGAATCCCAAGGCCCTTTAGATTTGAATTTTGGCTTCAGAAGCATGCTGCAATTTTCCGTTGGAGAGCTAAGGAAATTTTCCCTTGGGCCCTCTGGTCCCCATAGCGGCCCTTCGTAGGGGTGGCGCTTTCTTCTCTCCACGCCAGAGTTTGTTTCAGTTGTCGGATTCAAATGAGGCACACTGCAGTAAGGCCCGGCATCCAATAGTTCCGGGTTGCTTAAAGGGCCTGGTTTTTATGTTTTTGGCGCTTGCTTCATTGTGCAGTTTTGACAGGTGGTTACTAGCGCATAGTTGCCCGTAGTGTCCACTTTTCCGCTCGTCTGAATTACTTGTGCGATCGTTGTGATCTCGCTGCCCCTGTTTTCAGTTATTGCGCTTTCTCTCAATGCTTCTGAATTTCTTGTATAGGCTTGTCATGTGGTGTGAGAATGGACATTTGATGGGCAGCTGATGGAAGTGTGTGAAGTTAATAGCGATGTATCTGGTGCTGCAGTCTGCGGGGTTAAACCCTCATTATGAGTGGTGTCTATGATTAGGCTAATTACTTCAGTGTTGGCTTTACGTTGTGCGGTGGTCTCTATGAGTCCTTGTTTATCGCAGCTGGCCCCTTGGCTTGGGCTTGGTCCACTGCTCGGTATGTGCGAGTTTGAGTTTGGACGGATTTCAGACAGGTTTTTTTTCCTTGGGCAGAATAGGGGATATAAAGTTAGCGGTTTTGCGTGAGTTCTTTTGCTGCGGCCTTTCCTCATGAGTTTTCTCCTTTGTTTGGCGTTAGAGCCGATTTCGCCAACTTGATTTTGTGTTTGGCCTACAGCGGAGACCGATTCCATTTGTTTCTTTTCTTGTGATTTGTTTGTTACTTTTCTTCCCCTTGCATCCCATCTCCATTACTGATATTTAGGAGTCTGTTTGGAAACCAGCGGTCTTCAATTACAGTCAAAGGAGAAATAAACAGCAATTTAACAACAAATTATGCTTTGTGTTAAATTGAATGCTGAATGGCTTCAATCAACAGGTAGGCTGCTAACGTGGGATTTCCTGGCCCTTCTGATGTGGAATTCTGTAGATAAAACCAGTGGCAGCTGGCTTGTACCGAGGGTGGTAGGGCAGGGCACAAAAGAAAAATGACTTGCCTTTCTAACTTGCTGCATGATGTCATCCTCCCTCGGGTGTCTTCTCTCCTCCTGGAAGCTCCGGACCAGGAAACTGCACAACCCAATCCTGGCACTGCTCTCACAGCATAAGAGCAGCACCAGGATTGGATAGAGAAGGCTCTCTCCGCGCTCCTAAGAGCACTGGAGGCCTGCGCTTTCTCTAACCCAGCTTGGTTAGAGAACTTTAAAATGCGCATGTCTGGCTGCCTGGCCCAAGACGGCCGGCCAAAGAGACATTGCACATTTTAACCCCTTCGCTGCTTCTGTCGGCCAACGGCCGTCGCGAGCACTACCTCCGTAGTGCTGCGCACGTCCGTTGGCCGACGCAGCCCGCCCACTCAATGGAACGCCCCGCACCGCGGCGGAATTGCTGCCGCGGTAAACGGGTTAAAGCACACAGCTGCCTGATGCTACTCGGCAGCAATGATCCTGCCCCGTCCCGACACTTCATTTGGGAAGGTTGTTATAAAATACAATGGTAATAAATAAACTTTATTACCATTTTATTTTTCAGCTCTGGGGCTTGTGGGGCGACGCTCCTCCGCTCAAATGGAGGAGCCACCCCTGGATAAAACAAAAAAAAAGCCATAAAGTCTGCTCTTCAGTCATATCCTAGCAAGCAAAATATCCCTGTTGCTGCTGCGCTTATACAGACGAGCTGGGAGGGTTAGGGAGTAACACAATATGGGGGGAGGGGTCCTGGCATTGGAGGGGGTTAGTAGCACACAAGGGATAGAGCTACAAAACACATGCACTCTAATGGAGTAATGGAGTTCTGACTGAAAAAGACACAAATAACTCTAAATGTGAACGGTGGAAGTGTACAACCAACCAATCAAAGGATCCTAAAGGATCTAGCTCCAGTGAAGGGACAAACACAAGAGGGGGAAGGTAAACCATCGAATAAGAAGCAAGCAAAAGAGAGTGACAACAAAGCCAGCCAATTGCAAGCAATGGTCGGGCTGTAACCCCACTGTAAGATCACAATAGGCCTTTCGCAACTAGACAGCATGTGCTGTGTGGTAGCAGAGACCTATAATCGTGCTACAGAACAAGGAAAAAAGAAAGAAACACAAAAGAGGAGAATGAAGGAGAAGAGGAAGGAAGGAAGGAATGAATGAGTAGAAAAAGAACGAGGCAATACGGGAAGGAAGTAAAAAAAAGCAAGAAAGAAATGAAGGGGATGAAGAAAAAAATAAATACAAGCAGAAGAAATAGGAGTAGGAAACAACAAAAAAGAATGAAATAAACAGAAAAATAAAGAAAAAAAGGAAGAACAGAGGAGGGGAAAAGGGTAGAAGGATGAGAGGAGAGGCGAAAAGGGAGAAAGCGAGAGGGGAAAAGGCAGGACGATTGAAGTGTGGGAAATAGAGAGAACTCTGATGTACACGTTCTTGAGACACCCTCCACTCCGCCCCTTTCTGGAAGGCACTGGCAGCGGAATGAGGAAGAGAGCGGCGTGCTGTACTCGAAACATGCTGGGTAACAGGAGGCGACTCAGACTGTGTGAGCAGCAGAACTGAGGAAAGACAGGCACAGAGGAGAGACAGGCAGGCACAGAGATGCGGCTGCACTGAGAGAGGAGACATAGAGGGTTAGGGGAGCAGCAGGGAGGAGGAGACACAGGGACAGAGGAGAGACAGGCACAGAGGAGAGACAGATGCAGTGGGGGAGAGGCGGGGCAGAGCGAGAAGCACACATGAGAAAGAGGCACAGAGGAGAAGAGAAAAAGAGGGCAGAGCCGCAGAAGAGAGCAGTAGAGAGGTAGCCGTAGCGGAGAGTAACAGAGAAGAGACGACACCGAAAAGGAATAGATAAAAAGACAGTCCGAGAGTAGAGACAAATAAAAGTAAAGACGGAGGGCAAGAAGGCTCGCTGTCACACCGGGGTGAAGAGAGACAGCCAAGAGACAAGCGCAGAGGCGCCAGCGTGGAGAGAGACATACATCGTCATCGTGACAGAGAGGTCACTGCGAGAACAACCGCTGGAGGAAGATACCTCGGGGGGAACGGGCCAAAGAGACAGGGGCACCGAAACATATAAAGTCTGAAAGAGGCACTCAAAACATGCACTCCGAGACACGCGGGGCAGCAAAGCCTTGAGCAGTAACTAGAGTAAGAGAGAACACAGTGCGTCAGCCTCAGGAGACGCCGTAGGAGAGACATCAGCGGACAGGCAGCCCCAGGAGAGCAGCATGCGTGTCATGTGGAAGAAAGAGACTACAGCGTCAGCAGCGCTCTTTCCTCATCCGAGAAACCCCCGAATCTAGGAACCCGCGTGGCCCTGCAGGATGGGGGTCCCCAAGACAAGGTAGGTGGTACCCCATTGCTCAGATAAAGACATGCACTACTCGAGGTCCGGGTCAGAGTGATGTTTGCTTTGTTGAGGTCACTGGCGGTCCTCAACATGTTGAACATGTGCAGCGCCGAGTTTGGGACTGTATAGTGCCGAGTGCGCGCGCACGCGCTTCAAAGCCTTTTCGAAGAGGTGCACGCGGCACGCCTGTGTGCCTGGAGATCCCAGTTACGTGGGCTGTGGCTGTGGGTGAGGGGAGATAGCCCCGGTGCTGCCCATGTTGTACCTTTCTTGTGAGGTGAAGCTCTGTATTAAATTTACCACTACACAAAAGACAAAACGATTTGCGTTGCTAATGCTTGTTAATGCGTGACGTGAATGAAAGAGTGAATCCTCGCAAAATATATGAGCCGAGTTTACTTTTGGTTTCATTAAGAGAAGCATGCAGGTTTTTCAAATGCACTAAATGCCTTTGTCAAAATGTAAAACCTATGTAACTCTCCTCATGTAAAGCGCTCTGATACTTCCCGGTCTAGCCAGCGCTATATAAAACTCAAGTAAATAAAAGTAAATAGCCGATAAAGACAGCAATGGCGGATGGTTTTATATGCAGGGCGAGTGAAATTAAGCAGTAATGCAGCACCAATTTATACGACAAATTATGCAGCCATGGCAAATTATGTGGAATGATGTTGCAGAATTCTTTTTTTGACATTTCAGCAACTATTAAAAGTATCTGGACAAACCTGCACCACATTAGTACCAACTTAGCACCTGAATATAGCAATCACCAACTGAAAGGTGATGGGTTAAACTTTGTAAAAGACCTGCTACCGCGGAGGTTTACATGCAGCGCGCTTTCTTTTAATACCATTTGATTCGTTTGAGCTAGAAACAAAATCTCTTTTCGGCGCACTCTTCAAATAATGCAGCAGATGGTGCATTATGTGGCAAGTAAGAACAATCATCATTCCAGGGGCCTTGATTACATGTCACGGGGCCAATTGTCTAACTTCGGAAATGCCAATTAAAACTTGCTTTCTTGACTTTTTGCCTTTTTTCTTGTGGGCAATCAAGGGTTAAACAGGCTAATAAAAGGCTGAGAGAGGCACAGAGAGCCTTTCAAATGCAGATGCCAGTATCCCACTAGTATGGGCTGACATCAGTACTCCTCGGATAGATAGTGGGGTGTTAAAAAGATGTCCAGAACGTCTTGAGCGTGAGGGCTACAAGAGATTGAAGGTGCATATATAGCGCGCAGAAGCAGTCTAAAGCTTCTTGCCCCCTACCCCCTTCCCACAACTCCCGCCAAACCCCTCAGTGGTGCCAAAATAGGAAATACTCGACCTTAAGACTCGCGAGATGTAACACCTCTAAGCAGGGCTTTAAGTGGGCCGGGTCTCACCGGGTCTGAGCACCGGCAGTTTTTTTAGAGGGGCCTCGAAACGGGTCTCTATCGGGCTCTGTTTTGTGCCCTGGAGGCGGTCCGTTTTTTCCGGACTGCAGTGACAGCAGGCACATCGATGTGCGCTGCTCACACTGCTTCGTTTTTTTCGGGACTTCAGTGATAGCAGGCACATCGATGTGCGCTGCTCACACTGCTCTTCTCACTAGTGGAGAAGTTACGGACGTCATGCCAGGTGAGCATTGTAAGAGAAGGGAAATCCTTTAAAGAGAGAAATTTTCTCTCTGGATTTCCCTTCTCTTTTTGATACGCAGGAGCAGCAACATCGTCGTGGTGTCAGCAGGGCTTTAAGTGGAAGCTTTTTCAATATTATATAAAACAAGCCATAGTTGCTGCTTATTTATCTTATGCAACTAACAACCATTGACAAAGCCAATAGTCCTGCCTTGTTGTAGGTATGATGTTACTTGTTGTATCATATATCTAGATGCAATGACAGAAACAGCAAAATACAAGTCGGGCGGCACACTATGCTAAGCACAGATTTTTAGCTTATGTGTTTTTAAGCCACACCCTTAATTACATTGGCCACGCCCCTTTGAGAGACCCCCCAGTTTTTTCATCCCACTTAAAGCCCTGCCTCTAAGTCACTGGGAAGATTGTCTACCCCTGAGAGGACTGGATGACAGGCTCTGATTAGAGTTACTGTTAAACATTTACAGGCACTTGATAATAATTGGTCTTCGGTGTCAAAAGTATTAGGGCGGGTGATTGGGTCTTGTTTTAGTTCAGACGTCAATTACTTTAGAATATTGCTGCTTCTTTTTATTTCTCTTAAAATGTTTCACTTGAAATCGTCTTGAAACTGTTATTTCGGGACAATAGAAAAAGCACCCGTCTTGGGTGGGGTGGGGGTGTTAAATTGTGTAGATTATGTAGACGCCGCAGACAGAACCAAGTGGGTGGTGGCTTGGGGGGTGGGAGGGAGTGGGGGGGAACAAAGTGCAAAGTCCTCGATGGCGGTGGCTCCAGAGGGAAGCCTGGGGAGGGGTGGCCAGGACAGAGGGTGAACGCCAGGGGGTCACAGTGTGAAAGCTGTCGAGGTTTCTGATATAAGCTAGATAAGGGGGTGGGAAGAGTAAATGGACGCTTGAGAGTGACCCCCGAGGAAGGGGGAGGGTAGAAGGACGGGGAAATCATTTTTGTGTGAAGTCTGCAGAGCTTACAGAACGACTCTGTGGGGGGTATTTAGAACTCAAGGAAAATTGATTCAGAGAACTTTCAGTGCTGACAATATTACCCCCTCATACGTCCTCCTCGTCCCATTCATTACTCTGTGAGGAGGCCCCCATACACACTTTTCACCGCACAAGTCCCATAGTCTTTCTTTAATGCTCATGCCCTTTGTCACCAACTCAACACAAAAGGGCCCATCACTCCGGCAAACCTCCTGTTTAGTTTCCTGTCGGACCTATTCAGGTAAGATCCATGCATTTCTAAGTCCTGTTTTTTAGCGGCCTTGGATTGGTCTCCCATGACATCCTAAGTCATAAGCTGTACGACACCTGAGTCTTTGGCAAAGCGCTCTAATGGTTTGTTGATTTTTTTGTAAGACTGTACTCAGAGTATCTGTCGGAAGCCCTTTAAATCTTGTACCATGCCAGTCGGGAAAGGGGTTCCGCAGGGGTCCATGCTGAGCCCCACTTTATTTAACATCTATGTTGCCCCTCTGGCACAAATCGTTAAGACATGTGCATTTGAGACTATATCTTATGCCGAAGGCACGCAGTTGGTCATCTCCTTTGGTCCTGATCTGAATGGGGTGATAACACGTTTTTCTGCCTGCAGGAGGAAGATTGCCTCTTGGATGCCCTGCAACTAAATGGAGAAAAAAACGAAATACTTTTATTTGGGGGGAAAAAGCCCAACACCTGTGGAAGTCTGACTGGTGACCACCAGAGCTGGGACTTGCCCCTTTCCCTAAAACAAGTAGTTAAAAATCTTGGTGTTAAGTTAGACACCTCTATATGAAAAAACACCTCTCAATCCTATGTCGAACTTGTTTTGCCACCATGCGGTTATTGAAAAAAGCATTCCCTTGGCTCCCCCCTAACTCTAGGAAAAACCTAGTTCAAGCATTAGTCACAATTCGTCTTGACTATGGTAATGCTTTACTCCTAGGTGCAAATGAAACTTTACTGTCCAAATTGCAGGTGGTGCAGAATCGTGCAGCCAGACCTGTGTGCACCCTTCTGCCTGGCTCTCCTTCTACATTACACTCTGCATTGGCTTCCTATTAGGAAAGGGCTAATTTTTAGGTCTCGCCTAGCGTTGCAGCGTGCATGCGCTGCTCGCTCTGCGAGGCATATTGTAGTAGAGGAGATTTTAGAAGTGGAGTGGAAGCCCCACCTATCTTTTGATTGGCTTGCGTCATCGTTCATGCTAAACGCTGTTTTTTGATTGTAAATGAGGCTTCTTAGTCCCTCCTTGTTACCGCCCTGTCTCCTTCTGGGACGGCCCATCTGGACTGGATCTTTCGCTTGCGGCGTTACACTGTCTCCTTCAATTACTGTCGGTAGGCACTTATTTTTTTCAGCCGGCTTTGCAAATGGTGGGCGTGTGTATATGTTTGCATAGCGCTTTCACTTTAACAATAGCTGCCGCCCCACCCTGCGAGAGCTATTGTTAAAGTGAAAGCGCGATGCAAATATAAACAAGCAGGCTGCCTTTGCAATGGCGACAGTTTGTTTTGTATTTGCAGCACGCTATGCGCGCTTTCACTTTTACAATGGGGCCACACCCACCACTAGCGGGACGGGCTCTGCAGCTCGTCCAAAACTTTTTTTTTTAACATTAAATAATGGCGGCCGGGCGTCTTGTGCGCAGCTTGCCCAACTCCTTATCTTTAATTTTAGCGGCTCGTGCGGTGTCCCCCCGCCCCTCGGCACACCACTCTGTTTGGTCCCGAGTGTTATAAAAAAAAAAATTTTTTAAAAGCCCCTTTGGAAGATGGTCGCCTTTTTTAAAATTTAGTCTGCTGTGTCCGTTGCTCGTTGCTGCGCTCTGGTGCTCTGCTGCTCCTCCTCTGGTCTCCTGTGCGGTTGGAGGCCCCGTCTGTCCTCCTCCAGCCCCGCACCCGTATCTGTCCCGGGCGGATGAGACCATGAGCGATAATGATGACATCGAGGTGGAGAGCGACGAAGAGCCGCAGACCTTCCACTCCGAGGCCGACAAACGGGCACACCACAATGCACTGGAACGCAAGCGCAGGGACCACATCAAAGACAGCTTTCACAGTTTACGTGACTCCGTCCCTTCCCTTCAAGGAGAGAAGGCTTCCCGTGCCCAAATCTTGGACAAAGCCACAAAGTATATTCAGTATATGCTGGACTGGCAGCATTGCAAACCCCAGCTGAGTGTCAGCGCTGTATTCACTTTCACTGCAGCTTGTGTGGTCGCGCTGCAAGGTGTCGGCATTGCAAAGTTGCAACTAGGGTCAGCTGATATCCAGGTATTTCCAGAGGCGTATCTGCCACTAGTGAAGCAGGTAGAGTGGCACCGCGGCCCACAGGCTTAAAGTGCCCGCTGAACTCTGAGTATTGCTGTAATATATAATTCAAACATCAGCCGAAGGCAGTTCTTTCGTTGCAGGAGGGCCTATGATACACTGGCTACGCTACTGGCATGTTCCCCTCCTAGAAGTGTAAATGAAGTGCAACTTGCGTGCTTGGACTTTACTCTCGCTGCTGTACTGGGCATGCCACTATAACACCGGTCACCTTCACCCGCGAAGCCTGGGAGAACAACACGCGGTGTTACTTCATCTTTCACTTGACACGATTACGGTTTCACCAAATTTGCACCGGGTATCTATCATTCAACTTTGCAGCTACGTTTGTGAAAATTCCAGTTCACTAGTCACAAGAGGTCTGCACAGCCAGCAGCTGAGAGTCCAGCTGCATTTTGGCTCTTGTTGAAAAAATATAGACACAGCTCCCTTAGCCTAGAACTGACCCCTGTTCTGTCAGCCAGCGACCGCAGAGATCCCAAGGTCAGTCCCTGCCTGTCTTCGTAATGTAAGCAATGCACCCACAGGCCTTTATATAAACACTACTGTCTAGCGCCTAACCGTTGCTGCAGATTTACCCAAAGCAGCGCTTTGATCTTCTTCCTACACCCATTCAATTCCTCTGCACGGTCTAGCTAATGGCAAAATGCAGATTCGTCAATGCTTTGCCACCAGACCAAGGGTCAGCTGACTATCCATCCATAACCCCATTTCCCAAGCATTCTTCCCTTGCTGCTATTTCCAAAAATAAATATTGCTCCCCCATGTCACCATTTTAAGGAAGTATGAGTATTTATAAACAGTATTTAGCCCCATTTTGAAACAACACTCCCTTTACAACCTAATTGTGTCCTGATCTCGCCAACCATGCATCCCCGTTTCCAGTCTAATCCACGGACCTACCAGCCCCCACAGCCAAACCATGCCTTAATCTATCTCCGATGTAGCCCTTAACCTAATTATCCCAAACAGGCTTTACTCGAAAAATCAACAGTGCGCCTTGATCAATCAAGCCACTGACAGGCGCCCTGTCTGCCTTACATAACTAAACCAACCCCCCTAGCTCCCCACCAGCCCTCCTGCTCTCACTATAAATGATTAACGCCCACTGCTTTGTGAGATGTTGGATGACCATCTCCGCAAACTCAACAGGAATTTCTACAAAGGATTGGATCAAAAAGAAAACCCACTGATCAGGAAACTTGCTGACATCTCCGCAAACCCATTTGACCGCTACCCGCGTCCCATCACAGCGCTGACCTTGTGAAACCAGAACAGCGGCTCAGCATCCAAAACTCATCTCTGCCAGAAGGCAATACCGCCTCGGCAGGCATCCAAAACTAATCACTGTCAGAAGGCATTACCGCCTCGGCAGGCATCCGAAACTCATCACTGCCAGAAGGCATTACCGCCTCGGCAGACACATAAATCTCATCACCTCCAGGAAGCTACAGCCCCGGCAGGTACCCCAAACTCATCACTGTCAGAAGGCTACCGCCTCGGCGGGCATCTAAAGTTCATCATTACCGGCTACCCGCGGCCCATCACAGCGCTGACCTTGTGAACCCACCTCAACTGTGACAAAGTGTCACACATCGATAAGAAAACCGAAACAGCAACTAAAAAACTCAAAATGAATGTGGAGTAATGAGGCTATTGCCTCGGTATCCAAAAACTCATCACTGTCAGAAGGCATCTGACAGACGAAGACATAGAACAGCGACTTTGTGCTGCTCCCTATCCCAGCCCCAGTTAATACCCAGTGCCTCCCTCCGCTTCCTCTCCCTCCCTCCCGGCCGCCCCTGTTCACTCCCCGCACATTCCTATCTTTTGTCTTCCACCGGGACTGGCCACTCTCCTCTATTTATCTCCCTCTTCTCCCTGGAAGCCGTGCTCACTGGAAGGAAAAAACAAGCATTTGCAATTCAATAGGTCTTACATATTAGTGACAGTTTGAGCTATTGGTGTTGCAAATCAAAATGTTTGTTAGATTTATTTACTTTTTTAAATATTCCAGCAGTAGCATAGGTAATAAAATAAATTCCACGAAGCAAGGCAAGGGTGCAGTACCTTATGTGGCTAATAAAGGTCCCTTTACAACGCCACAGGGTCACCTAGTAACAGCCTGTGGTACTACACCCTTTCCTCGCTAAGTGGAATTTCTTTTCTTACTTATGCTACTGCTGGTTGAACAAAAAATAAATCTAACATACATTATCATTTGCAACTCCAATAGCTCAAACTTAACCTAATGCGAGACCTATTGCATTGCAAATGCTTGTTATGATATGTTGCCTTACTCTTAAATCCTTGAATGGTAATGCCCCAATATACTTACATCAGAGACTTAGATACCATCTCCCCACCAGACTACTGCAATCCACTGGCAAAGTCTTACTTCAAATCCCACTGATTCGTACCTCCAGATTTGGCGGGAGGTCATTCTCCTATCTGGCCCACCTCTACTGGAATAAACTTCCACTACAAATTTGTTTGTGTACTGAACTGGGAAAGTTAAAAAAAACTCCTTAAAACTTGGCTGTTTTAGTTAGGAATGTGTGACGTTACAACGCGATCTGTTAGATCGCGGTACGTTACATCGCAGGTATTACAACGCAAGTCGTTACAACGACTTACGCTGGAGGGCGCTGGACTTAGGAATAGTATGATTTACTATTCTAACTCCAGCCTACGTTACAGTAGGGAAGGTGTTGGAATAGTAAATCATACTATTCCTTAGCTTAGAGCGCCATCCAGCGCAAGTCGTTGTAACGACTTGCATTGTAATGCCCTCGATGTCACTGCATCGCGGTGTAACGACCGAGTTGTAAAGGTCGGTTCCCTTTAGTTAGCTCCTCTGAACCTATACTTCAGCAAAGCGCCAAGATATTCCTTCGGGGATGATTCGCTGCACTATACCAAGTAATGTTAGCATAATATAACATAACAAATGACATGTTTACCGGCTGTTGGACTTTGCCCTTTCTGCAAGGTCATCCGCAGACTTTTTGCCTTTCCTTCTCATTTCTTTTTGCCGATCTGTTTTTTTTGGGACTTTGTGCACTATACCACAACTAACAAGTGTTAAAGTGCTCAAGCTCTATACTGGGACATAATAGGCTCCCAACCATCTGATCCAGCACCCAGATCCAGCTGGAGCAAGCCCCTCTCCACCCAAGTGGTGCCCCTCAGGTCCTGGGCCCTTGGTGTGGCCTCAGTGGAGCTGAATTGAAGATTTTGGGCTCTTTACAATCGCAAATAGGCCCAATGGCATAGCTCCCACTGCCCGCCAATGCAAAGTTCCATCACAGGACCTTTCACACTACAGTATCGACTGCTCATGGGGAGTGCCAATGCGAAGCTCCGGCCGGGCCGACCGTCCCCAATGACAACAGGATCTTTGCACTACAGAGACACCCATCCGTGATGACAGTCCTGCACTTCGCGCTAAAACGACGACCGTCTGTGACGCTTCCCTGCTCCTCGTGGCCCCCTCCACCACAAACGGGGCTCTTTTCACTGGACTGAAAAGGTAACTTTTTCAGCGGGGCTTACCTGGTCCTTGTAACTGACCGGCGCTCCATCTCGGTCGACCTAAACTTGTGACTTTCTCCCGGTCATACACGGCCAGATAGCCACGAGTGGCGCTCTTGGCTTTTTGGCACCATTTTCACTTACATTTTTAAAGATTCATAAGTCCAATTCTACTGATTGGATTTTTGTTGTTTTGGTGTCAAATTATTTATTAAAGTTTGCTCTGTATTCCTTAATTGGTGAGGGGGTTTTCTTGTGTTGTGTTGCCTCTTTATTACTCTTTGAAGTGTTGCATAAATACTTTTCACATTGCCTCTGAGTTATGCCTGACTGCTCTGTGCCAAGATATCAGAGGGTTGACACAGGTAAGCTTGTGCCTCACCCTGACAAGGATTGTGGTTGCTGCTTGAGTACGGTTTCACTCCCTTAACCAGTCACCCAATTTCTCACAGCGGATCTCTGAGCAGATGGTATGCTTATGCTCTTCAGACAGGCTCCCTGCTCATGTGCATGGGGCAGGGAGCGGTCTATGTGGTGCAGGTGGGCCGTTTAGTAGCCGTTGGTTGGTTTTCTAAGCCTGATGGAGTGTACTCACCACCTGTGTCCTGTCGGGAAGACTACACTTAGGGTTCTGCAAGCCAGATCTTGCATCTAGCGAGATTTGCCTACCAAGCACCCAATTAAAAACAGGGAGTTACTGCTATAGCACAACTCTGAC
This sequence comes from Calotriton arnoldi, assembly GCA_963921515.1. Lineage (NCBI taxonomy): Eukaryota > Metazoa > Chordata > Amphibia > Caudata > Salamandridae > Calotriton > Calotriton arnoldi. Next base: position 724,363 of record CAWUFW010001546.1, read on the forward strand.
TGTCTGAGATGGAGGGGAGAAAGAGGTTTCAGAAGCAACGCAACATGGAGGAACAGGAAAAGGAGGAGGAAGTCCTCCAGATTTCCAGAACTGACCTCCAGCAGATGATAAAAACAAGAAGTGGATGTTACCATGAATGAACCCCAGAGCAAAAGACAAAGATTTGAGCCTAAAGACGAGTAGGACAGTTGCCCAAAAGGAAAATATGTCCAAGCAAAAACCTACAGAATATGCTTATGCATTTAGGATTTAAGAATGCAAAACAGTTAAAGCGCCACTCGTGGTTATCTGGTTGTGGGAGACAAGGTGCAAGTCCCAAGTTCAGACCGACCGCGATGGAGCACGGCCAGATACAGGGACCAGGAACTCCAGCTGAAAAAGTTACCTTCTCGAGTCTAGCGTGAAAAGTTCAGTTCACGGTGGAGAGGGCACAGAGAGCAGGGAGAGCATTGTGTATGGTCATCCCTGTAGCGTGAAGAGTAGGCCAAGCTTTACAGATGGTCGTCACTGTAGCACGAATACCCTGTCGGGTGTCGCGGACGGTCGTTGCAGGAAATTTGCATTAGTGGTCACACGACTGTCGATGCTGTAGCGTGAAGTGCAGATCTCGCATCTGCCGGTTTGCACTAACAATCGCCGTAACGCAGAGTCGGGTTCGCCGGAGCTTTGCATTAGTGGTTGGTATGGGCAGCAAGATCTTGGCACAAACTCTCCCGTTTGTGATCACGAAGAGCCCAAAACTTCAGGATTTCTCATTTTTTTGAACAGGGAGCTAAACCGATGCTCCAGGACCTGAGGGGCACCTCTTGGGGATCAGGAACATACTACAGCAGAGGCCAGTAGGGCTTAGGCAGGTCCAGGCAGCAGGTTAGCAGACCAGATCCAGTGAGACCCCCGGAGCTTGTTACGTCCCTATTGATCACTTCAGCTAGGATAAAAGGGGCAGGTCCAGTCTCCCTTCTCCTCAAGTAGGGCAGGCCTCAGCAGAAGGGCAGCAGGGCATCCTTCTTCTGTGTATTCACAGGTCCAGAGGTGTACAGAAGAGTTGGGTCTGAGGAGTCAATATTTATAACTTGGCACCAACTATATAGTAAGGGAAGATTCTAGAGGTTTCCATCCCCAGAGGTACTTAGAATTTCCTGCCTCCCTGCCCTGGTCCCAGCTTATCTGGGGGCACAAAAGACTAATGTCAAACCCTTTTGTGAATGTGCTGAGGCAGAATCTTTGTGATGTGCATGTGTGATAGATGACAGCTCCGCACCCCTATCAAGTCAGAGATGGCCCATCATGCCAACCCCCTTTTTCTCACTGCCTGGGAGCAATACACAAAGACCAACAGCAAGCTACACCTATTCATGTGACCCAGGATACAGGCCGCAGGGGCCAAATGGTTGGGACAAGAAAATACCAACTTTCTAAAAGTGTTTTTTTCAGAATTGTGACTTAAAATCAGACTTAACTATTAAAGAGTGTTTTAAATTAAAATTCTTTAGACACCAAACTCGAAATTCCTACCTACTCCCAATTGAAATTTAGCACTTATAAATGCAATGTAATGTAAATGTAACATAAGGTTAGCTTATTAAATGTATTAAGTTAACCTAATGTTAACCTATGGGAGAGGTAAGCCTTGCAATAGTGAGAAATTCATCCTGTTTGGAGAAGAAATGGGGACTGGGCTCTGGCCTGAGTGTAGCCATCTTTCACAGAGGAAGGAGACGCCCAAGAAATGTGGTCCTTAACACCAGGAGCAACTTGATGTTACAGGCAACATTACCCTCTGCAAAGTATGAAGAAATTGGGAAATGTTGTAACCAGTAGTTATGTGGTGCAGGGCTGTTTTCTCCCTGGAATAACAGCATGTAGGCTTGACCTCACAGTTCAACGCACTCAGCAGACCCAGGGGCACAAGCAGCATCCACTTCTGTGCTGCCTCATTGTTTTATCGTGAAGCTCATCTTATGAGATATACGTTTGAAGGAGGAGCTGTCACATTTCACTTAATTCTCACTGCAATCCTATTTGCCAACTTGTGATTCGCTTTCAAGGGAGAGCTGCCGGCAATTGCAATGTTTTTTTTCTCTTTGTTTATTTAGGACAGGAGGGTGGGATTCCCTGCATCTTTCCATAATCATTCTCTCAGGGTCTAGGGCAATTACGTTGCAATTGGTACAAGTATTGTTCTTGTCACGCTACAGCACTTTACATTTTTCCAAGTAGCAGCATTACGTATTGTTTCTTATTAAAAAACAGTGCTCATCTTCTGCTTGCTATAAGAACGTGTTGTTCATGCTTTGTATTTTTTTATGTAGCAAATGGTATACACACTGTAGGAAAGTGCCTCTTTTTACATGGTTAGCCCCCACTTGTTGCCTGATGCCTGATGTCATTTCAAACTGTAAGTGCACTGTGTCCCTGCTAACCAGCTTCCCAGTGCCAGATCTAGTTCCCAAAACACTGTACAACAATTGACGCAACTTCAGATACCCCTGTAGGTCCCCAGTAAGTGGTACCCCTGGTACCCAAGGCATGGGTTCTGAAGAGGGTCCTCTGGGGCAGCAGCACTGGTTGTGCCACCCCAGGCCCCCCTCACCAAGGCTAGGCACTCTGCCATTGCAGGCTGCGTTTCTTGGTGCAGGACAATCCAAAGAGTCAACATGGCACACAGCCCTGTGAGCCATGCCAACCCTACACTGTATAAGATATAGGTCAGTCACCCCTACTGCAGGCCTTTAGCCCCAAGGCAGGGAGCACTATGTCCTATGTGTGGGTATATCAGCATGAGTAGATATGCCCCTACATCGTTGAGTCCATTCTGTGATGTTGTAACTGAACAGGGAAGACATAAGTAGTACATGGGCTGGATCCTTGTCGACACCAGTTTCCTAGCTCCATTATGGCTTCACTGATTTCTAAGATGTTTGGCACCAAACATCTTGTCTTAATAAATCCTCACTGATGCCAGCATTGGATTTATTAATAAATTCACACAGGAGACCCTTTTAGAGAGTTTCCTGAAACTTAACCAAACACTAGCGGGGTCTCTGGACGGTTTTCACTAGCCGACACCATCAGACATGTTTCTGACCTCATGGGGTGAGTGTCAGCGCTCTCAGAGGACAGAAACAATACCTGCTGTGAGTGGGGGTGTTTCACACTTCCTCCAGGACAGGGTGGTCTTCCAGGGCGGGAAGCTTCAAAGACAATGCCGCCTTTGAAATCCAACCCAGGAACCCCAGATAGTGGGGGAGGCCAAGCCCCCTTTCCTGTTCCACTTTTGGTGGGAGGAAAGGCGGGCAAATTAGTTGGATGAGGAGGAGGGTCCCCCCCTCAGCCTGCACAACCCTTAGGGTGGTGAAGGTGAGGAGAACCCCTCCTCTGAAATTCTACCATTTTGAGATGATGAGAAAACCTCCAATCAGGGCTAGGGTAGTGCCTCTTCCCACAGGAAGTGGTCTCTAGAGGGTGTAGACACCATAAAGGTAGATAGCCAATTGGCTATTACCTGTCTCCCCATGTAAGGTCCCTAAATTCAGTATTTTGGTGGCTCTCTGAGACTTGTACCTCAGATTCATCGGACCAAAGAAGACCAGGACAAAAGAATTCCTGCTACGCGAGAACAGAAGCCTTGCTGCAGAAATAAAAGGTGCCAAACCTTGCCTGCTGCAAGAAGGACTCGACAATCACTGCTGCTGTGCCGTCCTAAAAACCTGCAAGGACTCCAAGTAGCCCGGAGCACCTCCAGCATTCGAGAAATCTCTGAGAAGCTCCGTCTAAGTGAAGGTATCACTCCCCGGCACACCGCGGGCAGCAATCCCGCAATGTACATTGTCGACTTGCTGCCCCCCAACGACCTCAAAGCAGCACCAAAGCAAGAAGAGGTACAAAAGCTCCAGAGGGCCAGATCTGCCTCTCCACCAAGATTGGAGGCACCAGGACCTACAGGAGCCGTGGCGTACCAATACCTGTGGTACCGGACCCCGAACAGTAAAAACCAAGAAGAATAGTGCACCTTGGACTCCCAAAGCAGCAGAAGTGAGCACCTGTCGAGGGACGTCAAGATACCTAAGATTCACTTCCTCAGTGGTCCAGCTGCCTTGAGATGGCCTCTCCAAGTTTCCTGCTACTCACTATGAGGACCCTGAAGATGCACAACGCCCAGCTGACCTGTTCTCTTTGCACAGGGCCCCAGCGCTGACCAACCAGTTCTGCTTCCGTGGTCCCCAGGCCCTTGCGACCACCTCCTTCTAAGGAGACCTACCGGACTTACCTGTAAGTCCACCTGTACAGTGTATTTTCAAGTGGCCCGTTCGTCTTTGCACGCCAGTTTCCAAGACCCTCAGCACTCTGCTCCCACCTGATCCGGGACACTCCCTAGCTTCTCCAGCTTTAACTTTAGACCTGGTCCCGACATCAACCTAAAATGAGAATGTGAACTCCGTGAAAGCACTGCCTGATTTTCTACGCAATTTTCTATTTCTTCTCATTGATGACTATGGTGCGGAATTCCACACAAATGTGATATATTTTCGCACTCTAAAAATTGTTAACTTCAAAAGTACTTACCCTAGAACTGTGTTCTTTCTTGGTCACTAAAAATACATAAAAATCGACTTTATTTTTGGGAAATTAATTCTTGAGTGTGTGTCTCATTTATTGCCTCTGTGAGTACAACAAATGCTTAGCACTACCCTCTAATAAGCCTAACTACTCGCCCACACTACCACAAAAGAGCATTAGAATTATCTCCTTTTACCTCTGTGTACCACTTCAGGATTCTCTGGACTTCCTGCACTGTGTACTTCTTTTAGTACACTATAAAGAGAGCCAGCTTCCTACACACTGCTTGTTTTATTTTTGATGTGCAGCAACTCGATCGTTGCACTCCTTGTAACATTGCATGTAGATATTATGCACACATACTTATTAAGGCAGGTCAATGCCCTCACTGCCAGCACATGCTCCTTTAATACCCGGGTAGCAATCCTACGATGCACGTTGTCGACTTGCCGCCCCCCAACAACCTCAAATCAGCACCAAAGCAAGAAGAGGTACAACAGCTCCAGAGGGGCAGATCTGCCTCTCCAGCAAGTTTGGAGGCACCAGGACCTAGAGGAGCTGTGGCGTACCAATACCCGGGGTACCGGACTCCGAACAGTAAAAACCAAGAAGAATAGTGCACCTTGGACTCCCAAAGCAGCAGAAGTGAGCACCTTTCAAGGGGCGTCAAGATACCTAAGACCCACTTCCTCAGTGGCCCATCTGCCTCGAGATCGCCTCTCCAAGTTGCCTGCTACTCACTATGAGGACCCTGAAGTCGCACAACGCTCAGCTGACCTGTTCTCTTTGCACAGGGCCCCAGCCCTGACCAACCAGTTCTGCTTCCGTGGTCCCCAGGCCCTTGCGACCACCTCCTTCTAAGGAGACCTACCGGACTTACCTGTAAGTCCACCTGTACAGTGTATTTTCAAGTGGCCGCGTTCGTATTTGCATGCCAGTTTCCAAGACCCTCAGCACTCTGCTCCCACCTGATCCGAGACACTCCCGAGCTTCTCCAGCTTTAACTTTAGACCTGGTCCCGACATCGACCTAAAACGAGAAGGTGAACTCCGTGAAAGCACTGCCTGATTTTCTATGCAATTTTCTATTTCTTCTCATTGATTCCTATGGTGCGGAATTGCACACAAATGTGATATATTTTCTCACTCTAAAAATTGTTAACTCGAAAAGTACTTACCTTAGAACTGTGTTCTTTCTTGGTCTCTAAAAATACATAAAAATCGACTTTATTTTTGGGAAATTAATTCTTGAGTGTGTGTCTCATTTATTGCCTCTGTGAGTAAAACAAATGCTTAGCACTTCCCTCTAATAAGCCTAACTACTCGCCCACACTACCACAAAAGAGCATTAGAATTATCTCCTTTTACCTCGATATTCTCTGGACTTTCTGCACTGTGTACTTCTTTTTAGTACACTATAAAGAGAGCCAGCTTCCTACGCACTGCTTGCTTTATTTTTGATGTGAAGCAACTCGATCGTTGCACTCCTTGTATGATTGCGTGTAGATATTATGCACACATACTTATTAAGGCAGGTCAATGCCCTCACTGCCAGCACATGCTCCTTTAAAGCTGCTTGACTGTTCTGTTTATTGTCTCGTTTATGGCAGAGGCAATTGGCTTGCTGCTTGAGTAGAGAGTTGTTTCAGGACTTTCCAATTGTGGCTGCTGAATGTTTTTGTTTCCCTATGCTTTCATGGAGCGATGACTGCCAGGCTTCTATGGCTATCCAGTAAAGCTTAATAACATACTGCTTTATTGTGTTGATTCGTATATCTTTTGTCAGGCTTCTTACATTGTGAAACGCACAAGTACCTTCAACATGCCAGCCCCAAACCGTGGCCTCGGCACCCAGAGTCCTTTTAGCATCACCACCCGGAGAGGCTCAAGCTTCCTGGTGTGCCATAAGCGTCTTTCTTTTAATTCCCTTTTCCACTGGTGTCATTTATTTTTCACCTCCCCTCCTTCTTAACCTATTTCCTATTTTCTGGTTCTCCAGCGCCGCAAAGTCATACAAATGGCAAGAGCGCTATGCAAATATGATCACTCTCTGCAAAAAAAAAAAAAAAGTAAAAAAACATTGTCATTTACAACACCAATAGCTCTAACTTTCACAAATACGAGATCGATTGTATTGCAAATGCTTGTTTCTTTTGCTCTGTCATCCTATCACTCTTCCCACTTTCTTTTATTACTGGAATTCGTTCATGTTGGCACTCTCTGACTCATCCCTTTGTGTGTCTACATCTTGCTGCTTACTCATTGTTTTACATTTTCTCCTGTCTCTCTCTTTCCCCATCTTCTCTCATCCTTTGGATTAGAACATGCCCATCTACTCTTTTTTCCATGTCTGGACGTCTTCCCTCTATACATTCCCCAACTCCTACTTATCTTTCTATGTATCCCATTCTCCCTAATCGCTACTCTCCCACTCCCTTTTCTTTGTCCTTCTGCCTCCGGCTCACCCACTTTTCCATTCCTCCACCTCACCCCCACCGAATCACCTGAAGATACATGCAGTGATATAGGCTCCAAATGGATGTTGTTGCTGCTTTTAAAAAAAAAAGAAATGTCAATTTACTCTAAGGGAAGAAACTCTGAAGCCCAGCCTGGTGTGGAGCACAAACAGCTTCACGGTCTGCTTCACTTCTGCTGCACCCCGTCCGCGCATGTCTACACAGTGCTGCAGCACATCAACACACACTCATGCACATATACACACACATTCATGCATGCATGTCACAGTGCCTATTCAGGTAGCGCCTACTTTCCCAGCCACCAGGTAAATAGTGAATGCATTCTGCTATTTACTCGGCCGCTGGCTAAATAGTAGACGTTATTTACTATTTGACCGACAGCCTAGTAAATAGCTGAGAAACGACACTATTTACCCAGCCGCTGGCTAAATAATAGAGATTCTGCACTGTTTGGCCGACAGCCGTGCAAATAGCAGAAAAACATCATTATTTACCCGGCTGCTGGCTAAACCATATAGATTCTGCAGTGTCTGGGTGGTGGATGTACAAATAGCAGGAAAACTTACATATTTACCCGGCAGCTGACTAAATAGTCGTGATTTCTGAGCTGTCCATCTGGCAGCCATGCAAATAGCAGAAAAACATCACTATTTATCCGGCCACTAGCTAAACAGTAGAGATTTTGCACTGTTTACCCGGCAGCTTTTGTAAAAGCAGGAACACTAAAATATTTACCCAGCTGCTGGGTAAATTGTAGAGATTCTGCGCTGTTTGGCCAACACCAGTGCAAATATCTGAAAAACTTCACTATTTGCCCGGTCGCCGACTAAATAGTAGAGATTCTGCCCTGTTTGGCTGGCAGTTTTTAGAAAACTTCTCCTCCACCTCCCACGAGGCTGTCAACATCCAGTCCTAAGGGGACGTCTTCCCCTTTGCAAATTAGTTTCCAACCTAACTCTGGGGTCGTTAGCTCATCAACAGTTTGCAACAACAACTGCAGTCACAAACTATTAATAAATTCCTTTCCAAATTGGAAAGAGGAAGGAAATCCCTTTCATGAACCCTCCTATGTGCAATTCAGAAACGATTGCAAAAGTGCTTTTACTAATCTAAAGAAATTTCTAACCCATAAAAAGAGTTTTGTGCATAATGATAAGTACTTATGCGGTCACGAACCTTGTGATTTTGCAACATGAGGCCCTTACTGCTATAACTGGCTTAGACACAGGCACTAACTTAGTGGTCTAAAGGTCACAAATGTTTGAATGTTTCCAAGTTATTTTGACAGACACCGTGGAACTAGACATAATGACTTGGGAGGACCTTTACGGAGCTGTGCTCCACACATTCTCCTGCTCCTTTACATTTACCTACAGAAGTTACTAATTGTAAAAAATATTAGAAACTTTGCAAGACAGGTTAAAGCTGTTTATTCTTCTAAAGCTATATACTCGCTCTTACTCACAAAGCCATGGGAATGTACAAGGATCAGATATACGATTACCAAACGGGCTTCATGTTAAAAGAAAACTTCTTTTTCTGCTGCAAATCAGTGCATCCTGGAATTATTAATTCTGGTTCAGCTCAACTAAACAAATCAGACTGAAACACCTGAAAACAATGATTTTTTCAGATCAAAAACCAGAAATGGAAATGCTGTATCCCAGTGTCATAGGGCCATCTAATATTTAGAGTGATTTTATCAGAATAGAAACAATGTCATAGGGCCCCTTATGAAGTGACCGACACAGTATAATTGAGAGGCTTCATTCCAATCTCATTACAGAAGTAAGAAAAACTATGGGCCTGATTTAGAGTTTCCAGGACGGAGTTAACCCAGTCGGGATGGATGAGGACAACACCTCCAGCATCCCTAGGAACCTCCGCCTGCCATATTTAGAGTAATCCACTGGCCCTGTGGACAACTCTCTACATTGACAGGGACTGCTGTCGTTGCAGTTCCTGTCTATGCACAGAACATTTGAAGGACAGCACAGACAGGATGGCCGGATAGAAAACTTTTAAAAAAGTTTGTTTTTCAAAAACAAACTCCCAAAGCAGGAGTTTGTTTTTGAAAAACAAAAAAACTAATGGTCCCACTCGCTGGGAGTTTTCTCCCAGGGTGACAGGGTCATTATATTTTTCCTGTCCCTTACATCCAGGTTTTACTCTAATTAGGGTAGTAGGCATAAAGTCCTTCCTGCAATGGCCCTTCCTTTGTCAGGCCATCAGAGGAAGTATTCCGTCGAGAAACCTCAAGCAAAGGAATGGGACTATAATTAGTTGAAGTGAATGTCATTGGAATATGAATGAATTTTCCCATTAAATGAGAGAAATACATATAGGCATCAATGACACAGAAGAAAAGAAACTCACAGAGTTTATACATTGACTTAATATAACTATTGTAAGAAATAAGACACTGAATAAACAGAGAGATTTTGTTAACTCCATTCTTGTGACTTACCGATCGATCATTTCACTGTTCCACTTTAAGACTCATTTTCCAGATAGGGGATGTGGATCCACTATTAGGGTTTCAGAACTGGCTTGGGGTATATTTCTTTCAAATATAATTTTCTGGCTCTAGCTCAGACACAGCCTTTATGCTAAGTGATGGCTCTCACAGAAGTAGCTATAGTGGTGGCTCCAAGCTGAAGTGTCCAAAACAAGGACACAATGAAGCATGAGATCTCAGCACCTGGCAGTCATCTGCCTTTCTAAGTAGTCATCAGGTACGGTTCACTGATAGAATATCGCCGACATAATTATCGATGTTCAAAATATAGACTACAAAAATATCGACTCCCATACCTAAACAGGTAAGTACAAAAATATTGAATCAAAAATATCGATGTAAAAATATAGATGTAAAAAATATCGATTTAAGTATATATATATAAAATAATATATATTACATATTAATATTAATTTTAGCCCAAACATTTTTAATATACATTTTAACAAAATATAACAAATAAACTTAATTTAAAAAAAGATAAACACATAAACATAATAATTTATACATATATATATTTACTTCCAAATAATTAATAAACTATTATCTTTAATTTATTTTAAAACTTTAAAATGATATAAAAATAAAATATATATATATATATCAATAATTCAAAATAAAAAAAATTACATTTTATAATAAATTAAAACATTAGGGGCCCATTACGATGGCGGGCGGAAGCACAACCGCCGTGCTGGCGGATGCAGAAACCACCAGTTACCGCCGGCACGCAGCAGTCCACACGCCCGCCCAATTACGATGCGAAAAGCAGGCCAAACACCGCCGGCAAGCCAGCAACACCGTCCGCCATCAAAGTGCGCCCGCACACGTAGCGGCGCAGCACAACTGACACACACCGTCCGACGAAACACGTCCCGCCCGGCGCATAAATTACGATGTTGCAAACAAACGGCTCCCACGGCAAAGAGACACCGCACGTGAAAGAGAGGCGGAAACACGGACGCAGAGCACGGACAACGAAGAAGCGGCACCCCGGGCATGAATCCAGCACTGCAGGCCCTTCCCATGCTTCTGCTGATGCACTACCAAGGACGCAACGTACCGCGGAGACGCAGGTAGGCACACACACAACAAGTGCACGCAAACAGCGCACACAGTGCAAGGGCGGAAAAAGCGGACAACCCCCACCAGCGCGTGCACACTACACATCCACCATTGCATCCACATATGACACACAGGCCAAATCCTAACATCGCGGAACACATGTGTACACACCACCTGGGACTAGGAACCAACCACCCCGTCACGGCCCCAAAGCGCCGATGACGCCGCCACACATGCGCCCAACGCAGAGGCCAACCGCAGCGCCATGCATGCGTCGCACACAGACACAGGGACACAACCAAGCAGCACACACACCAGCCCCACCCCGAACGCACATGACACGTGACAGGCCGGCCACAGACATGTCCCCAACGCCCAATTCACGGACAACACCCAACGCCACACAACCGACGCACACATGTCAGTTAAGTCACGCAACAGCAGGACACACCCCAGTGTAACAAACATGGCGAAGCACACAGCGGCGGCAACACCAACTAGGAGAAGCAGGGCCCCTTCGGGAAGAGGAACGCCAGTACCACACTGAAAAACCCATACCACCCTGCACATATGAACAAGACACATGAAACGGAACACCAAAGAGCCCGGGGACCGACAACAGGTGGCCCAAGAATTACATCCACACACAAGGCCCAACGCAGAGCGGAAAGGCAGCCTGCCGCCCACACAAGGGAGAGCAGACAGCACTGAATGACCTTCCATTCCAACACCGAAACCACAGCCCTACGACAGAAGCCGGTGAATACAGCCATTGTCCAAGAATAGACCAACACAGGCATGCCGAGGAGACCGACCACACGGCAGATAGCGCATATCACAGAAGCACACAACGGACGGGGAAGAAAGAAGAAAACACTCCCCCATGTCGGCCACATGCAAGTTAATTGGAAGGAGTCACACAGCACCGACCTTGAACTGTCTGAGAAGCATGTGGGAAGAGGGCCCGTGTCCTCCAAACAAGCCAACAGAACACAAGTCCTGTCTCCCCACGACTACACAGAGCTCACAGCAACCCCGGAGCGTGCACATTGCAGACTGCACACACAGCCGGAGCACGCCACCTCTACGAACCGCTGCGAAATGGCAACCGCAACACACCTACCCAACTACGCCGAAGAGCTCAAGCTGTACCAAACCAACACGATACATACATTGGGATGCGATCTCCTGTCCCTGCTGAACGTAAGTTACCGACTGACTTACCGCATCACATTGTTCAGCTGCGTCATGCCCGTCTTCTACTGTCGGAGGTGTCCCTACCAGCATCCCGTCGAGATATGCCTCTCCAACCCGGCATGTCTGAATGCGGACCTGCTACCACTACTCCTCCCTCTGGACGCACACGACAGGGCCTGCTCTGCCTATGGGGGCATGGCGTATGTGGCCAACATCGCACGCGCACTGAAATGGAACCACTGTGCCTCCACACGACGGATCATCGAGAACAGCTACATCGAATGTCACCCAGCATGCCCCATCATGGTCCTCCAAGGGACAACCTACGAACAACACCTTGACAGCCACCATCCGCTTCATTGGCTGGCAAACATGTACACCACCAATGACATGGAAGCCCTGCTGGACGGCATCGCATACCTGACAACCTGTAAATACGTCGGACCACAACGCAGGTTCCCCGAGTGACCTATGAAGTCCAACCCCGCACCCATGCTCAGCTTCCGCACGGACTGGCCAGTCACCACCACAACAGCCATACCAAACGACCGGCAACTGTAACCACACCATCAACGACATCGCCATGACATCGGATATGACCGGGACATGCACACTGTTCCCCATCACATCCAGGAACACCGCATGCATCGTGGGAGGCAGTGGCATGGGCTCTGTGCATCGCACCCACATGGACGGAACTGCACGAACAACCAGGACACGACATGGATCCAGCGCACATGGACACACACACCGCTCAGTGGACATGAATAGGTCGCCTGGAGTCTGTGGGTGCTGCACCCCTCCCACCCCCGCCCCGGGAATCCCATACCAGGACCTTTGCATGGACGACAAGTGCATACAACAACAACACGACCCCAGTGACTGTGACATGTCCAGTAACCACCACAGTGCAACAACAAGTGGCACGCCGCTGCATGCACGCAAGCACATGCCCTGATGTCATCTCACATGCACGCGTGCATGAGGAACAACCGCAGCAAACCTGTCACATGGAACTGAGATGGACTGTGCCCATGATGCCGAGCGGTCTGGTAGGCTACATGTATACCGTCTGTGTCAAAGTCCGCAGCTCCGCAGCTATACGTAAATGTACATTAGCACAGCCTTGGCCAAGCAGATGTAACCCCACACCCTATCCCATTTGTAATCATGCTCAGTATATCCTCAACATGTATTCCGCTGCCAGTAGTGTCCACTATACTGCATCACAGAGGACAGAAGACTCAATATAATGTTTGAAACCAGAACTGTCTCCGCTGACTCATTTCACAAGTACGAATGAGAGAGGATGAGAGTATGTGAAGTACACGGCAGTCGTGACATGACCATGTAGTCCACTGGTATTGGATGTCAACGCAAATGAGTAGCACTACTGTGGAAGACACACATGTGTCGTGTGAAGTTGTATGGACGCAGTGCTCAGGTGGGTGGGTGCGACGGGTAGATGCGCACATGTCAAGTTGGAGCACGCCGTGTTGGGAGGGGTCATGAACAGTACACCACCGCTTCCCTGGGCATTGTGAGAGGACACCTGTCGGGGGGAGTGAACACGTGTGTGCACAGCAGCCGGGCACACGTACAAAGCGGTACCAGGCGCACCTCAGCCCACACTCTGTGGACAAGCCGTATCCTGTTGTGCGCCCGCCATGCCCCTTGACAAGGCACACACAGCCCCAGTCGACCAGGTGTAACCCCAACATAGTCAATCCGCACAGGCGATACAGGGCACGGGATGGCAGTGGAGCATGGTGTGTGAGAGGTCTCCTCGCGCTCCTCCTGGTCATATCACGCAGGCAATAGAACCTCAACGTCCAGCATGGCAAAAAGTCAAATGGAAGTGTAGGGGGGACGCACCACAGCACGAGCAGCACTGACGTCACGGGAGGTGGCTCGCACCATCCCATCCATTGCCCATCATACCAACCACGCCACATGCCATTGCGACTAAGTGCAAGCGCGTGCGCCACCACCCCTGAGCCCTCCCCAGAGAGGCCAAAGAGTGAATGTGTGGGCCATCAGCCACAGACGGACGCAGCATGGCCGCAAGGGCAGCCACAGCCACTGGGTGTTGCAGGTGGCGGATCCGGAAGGCGAAGACTGTGATGCATAGTCCATGCAGGCCGGGTCTCCATTTGGGGCACCACGCAGGTGGACGGCGTCCCGCCACACATCATACCCTGAGACAGCCCACTCGTGCAACTGGACCCACACATACACTCCTTGCCCTCTCTGGTGCGAGCTTGGGGCTGCCTGTGCAAGCGCTAGCCTCGCAGGTGAGCATGCATATTGGGGGGCGAGGGGAGGACATGAGGGCTGGGGCGAAGATGACTGTATCACTGTCAGTTAGTACAAGGGATGACCCAGATGTGGAAAGGAAGAGACGTGTCCCGTGTGTACTGCAACTAGTCGCCAATCCAACTACCCCCCATGTCCGGAATGTAAGCCCGCACCTAGGCCCGCCCATCCGCCACATCGAACATACCACCAGCACGACAACCTTCCCATTCGAAACACTGACTGGGGGTGGCGACCAGTGAACAATCATGTGTAGCCTACCCACGCGTACATGTGGGCCCTCCATGATCCATGTCACCTGCGGCAAAGACATGACATGCGCAATGAGGGAAGTGAGGAGAGCTGTCCGCCCCACGCGCAGAAGGTGCATCAGCTCCACAGACCCAGCAGCGAGTCCAGCAGGGGTCACATGTGCAGGGGCAGCTGTGCCTGGTGTGAAGGCACATGCATATAGACAGCACATCGACCAATGTGTAGTCTGCCCACATCCACAGTCCATCATCATGCGGACATAGGAATTGAACACAGGGCAACACATCTTAGTTGGTGCACCCACCGTGACCAACAATGCGCAATCATCGACGTACCCGCCCTGTGCATGGCCCCCCACCCAACGGAGGCACATCCAGTGCCACCATCCCACACACACAAGCCTTCCACGGAACATGCTGTGTCCAATGGTCAGTACAGAGTCAGCGCCCATCTGGTGGATCCTGAACAGGAGACACATGCACACACATGCCAGCTCCCACTATGTACGTCTGCCACCTGGCACGTGCAATGTAACCTCTCACCTGTGACGTGTGACTGCAAGCACACAGCCGTCTTGGCATGGGGCTGTCAATGTGGACACCAGTCAATGTTTCGGGAGCTGTGATCCGTACAGTGCTGTACATAGGGTGCAGTGCTGACACCTACTACTGTCTCATATCCCCTCGTGCCACAGGTCCCACTTGTATTGGCCGCTCAGCCCGTGCCCACATCGTCGTCGTCGTGTGCCATACTCATCCAGCCTCGGAAGCAGTTCCATGCTCAGCAGACACTCATGTTGCCGTGGCGTTGCCGCTTGACGAATATGCAGTCAGTCCCCATCAGCACGCCCCGCAAGTCATTGGGGCCTAGGATCCCCATGTGCATGCACATGGCAGTGGTATGTCTCACTTGCCATTGCCATTGTTGGGAGACCTGTGTAAGTGTATTGTGGCCGTGCCGTCCCAGCTTGACAGCTGGGCTGTGGCTCATGTGCTTGCTCAGTCATGTCAGTGATGTGTATGCGAAATTGCTATGTGCCGTGTTGCTTTGACATGTGTCCTCTGCCATTTAACCCAGGCGGAGACCGAACATTGACCGCCCATACCAATTGCTGGCGGACATGGACGATACAGAGGTAATCAGGAAGTTTCGGCTGGACAGGCCAACTCTGCATCGACTGTGTGCCATGTTAGAGCCCCATCTCCGTCCCCGCAGGGTGTATCCGACTGCTGTCACCCCCACGGCTAAGGTGATGGCCGCCATGCATTTCTTCGCCACTGGGTCATTCCAGCACACAGTGGGCAGTGGAGGAGGGATGTCCCAGCCCATGTTCAGCAAGGTGCTGAGGGATGTACTGGCAGCCATGATGCTGTACCGGAACAGGTACATCAGATTCCCCAGGGCTCGTGAATTGGCGGCAGTGAAGGGTGCATTCTATGCCCTTGGCAGAATCCCACACGTCGTGGGAGCCATTGACTGCACTCATGTTGGCCTTGTTCCACCACAGGCCACTGAGCACCTGTACCGCAACAGGAAGCACACGCACTCCCTGAATGTGCAAGTGGTGTGCCTTGCGGACATGGTGATCACCCACGTGTGTGCAAAGTTTCCAGGCTCGGCCCATGACGCACACATAATGCGCAACAGCATCTTGCCACGACTGATGGCCAATCTGCAACAGGATCGTGGCTGTATTGTCGGTGAGTATGTGGAGTGGTGTAGCGTGCTGGTTGTGCGATGCTGTCCCCTGTCCAGTTGGAATAGCAACGGTTCTCTGTGTCCCTCACACCCAGGTGACTCTGCGTATCCGAATGGGGCATGGCTGCTCAGTCCATTGAGGAATCCTCGCACCCCAGCAGACGATCGATACAATGAGGCACATGGGAGGACCAGACGTGTGGTCGAGCGTACCTTTGGCCTCCTCAAGTCCAGGTTCAGGTGCCTGGACCGCACCGGGGGTGCACTGGCGTACTCCCCACAGAAGGTGTGCCAGATAGTGGTGGCGTGCTGCATGCTGCACAATCTGGCCATTCGGAAGCAGATCCCCCTCATTGTGGATGACGGAGATCAACCAGGGCCCCAGCCCGCAGACCAGGACAGCTCGAGTGAGGTGGACAGCGGAGAGGAGGAAGCTGGGAATGTGCGCCAGCAGCTCATCGCCCGCTACTTCACTTGACGGTGAGTGTCCATGTACGACGGATGATGTGCCTGTATCTATGCAGGTGTGTGTGTGCTGTGTCAGGGTGGCCGTATGTTCACTGCGTGCAGTGTGTCAACGCTCCATGGCCAGGGTAGTATGCCACTGTTGGTGACTGTGGCATTGTGCCCTATTGCTCTGTGCGATGTGTGTACATTGCTTGTAGTTGTTGACATGTACTGTGTGATGGGTGTGTGACACACTCATTGAATGTGCTCCTGTTCTGTCTCCCACCCCTAGGTCCCTACAGGCCCTCCGGATTCCATTTCCATGCCACGCATCAGGTGCCCTTCCGCCCAAGGTGGCCGATGTATTCCGTACAAATAAAACACAGGGCACAAACAGCAGTTAGTGAAAAAGGTGCATTTATTACAAACTGTGACATGTGATTGTGTGTAAGGTGATGACAAAAGTGGTGCGTGCAGTGACAATGAGCTGTCGGTCATGGCTGCGTGATGATCAGGGTGTACCCACTGGTTCTATGTCCATAGTCCAACACACACATGCCATCCAGATGGCTGTGTGGAGTGGGATCGTAGAGCAAGTCAATGCAGTGGCTGGTCAAGGAAGGCTGGCGGAAGGCTGGCTGGCTGCCTCACTTGCGACTGGAGCGTGCGAAGTCCTCCCGGGAGATCTGTTTCCTCTTCGGACGGCACCTTCCACGTTTGGGAGGGGGTGTGTGGTGGCGACCTGCTGGTGGTGGGTGAGGTGTGCTCACTGGCTGTGGACGCAGGGGAAGTGGACACTGCTGGCCGACCCTGCGCCCTAGCAGGTGGTGGCGGAGGTGGTGTTGCTGGCCTTGCCTGTGACCCCACCGCCACCACCAGCTGGCCCATGAGGTCCACGAGTTGGTCCATACGGGACACGAATTGGCCCATATGGGCGTCCATGGACCTCAGCACCCCCAGCACCTCCCGCGTGTCAGTAGCAGACCTGGCCCATTGTCCTTGGGCCTCTTCATAGGCCCCAAGGACTCTGGCCATTTGAGGCAGGGCATGGCTCCCAGGGGAGGCTGGCGTTTCCCTGACCCTGCTCCTCCTACCAGTCCTGCTGCCACCGGCCTGCCCACTAGCCACATTGCTCACCACGGTCCTCGCTGTGGCTCCCAGGGTGGATCCAGTCGGCCGGGCCACCACCTGCGCTGGGGCTGGTGCCAGCGAAGACGTGGTGGTGGTGGTCGGTGCGGCGATGGTGGCGGTTGCGGCAGTGGTAGTGGCCGCAATGACCGTGGGTGTGGCCGCAACGACAGTGGCAGCAGGGGACTGGGACTGTTCAGCATCCCTGGATGATGGGTTGGTGGGTAGGAGGGGTCCTGGGGAGCGGCTGGGCCCTGCCACGCCAGATGGGCTAGCTTGGTGGTCCGTGTCCGAAGAGGTGGACAGATCCTCCAGATCCGTGTGTCCTCGTTGGGGGCTTGTAGGCTGGCTGTGCTGGCTGCTGTCTCCATCCCCAGCGTCCAGCAGTTCGTCACCTGTGGAGAGAATGAGATTTGTTATTGTGTTGCACCTGGCGAAGTATGTATTAGTCGTCTGACATTGGCAGTTCGTGCAATCTCGTACATGGGTTTCCCGGAGGCGAGTGTGTGGCTGTGGCATCTGTAGTTGTGTGTGCTAGGCAATGGGACTGTGTGCTGTGCACATGTGGCATGGGACGGATTGGCCATGCCGATGGGTGTGTTGCTTTGCCCCTACTCATTGTGACTCTGGTGTATGCGGGCTCCTGGCCCATCCTGGGTCTGGTTTGTACTTTGCTTTTGGAGTTCAAATGGAACGCTTAGGAACGCATATGGAAACATGGGGGCCATGCCCCAGATTCGCATTTGGGATGGAATATGCTTTTGGGGTTCAAATGGAACGCTTAGGAACGCATATGGCAACATGGGGGCCATGCCCCAGATTCGCATTTGGGATGGAATATGCTTTTGGGGTTCAAATGGAACGCTTAGGAACGCATATGGCAACATGGGGGCCATGCCCCAGATTCGCATTTGGGATGGAATATGCTTTTGGGGTTCAAATGGAACGCTTAGGAACGCACATGGCAACATGGGGGCCATGCCCCAGATTCGCATTTGGGAGGGATATGCTTTTGGGGTACATGCTGTGAGCCATGGGTGCCGAACGTGACATGTGTTGTGGCAGCATGACAGTGCATGGTCTGAGGTGTGTGCATGCCTGACATGCCCTGCATATTTGCTGTCTGTTGTGGTTACTGGACATGGCATTGGACGCATCGTTATGAGTGAGTGATAGTTGTGTGCCAGCCAACGTATTGCAGTTGTCCCATCTCCTTGGTGTGCGTGCTGCCCTGTGCCATGTGCATCACTGCAGTGCTCGGGGGGTGTGGCCCATGTTGTGTGTTGTTGCTCACAGTGTGTCGTGCGCTTAATTGACTTCTGGCACATGGTTGGTCATGGGCATGTGTCTTAGCGTGACTGCTGTATGTGTGGCAGCTGTGCGGATGACATGCCTTTCATGAGACTGGGGCTGACGGATGGGATGGATGGTATGTTGTATGTGCATGGTGTGTCTGTGAGTTTGATGGGTTCAGTGGTGTTCGTGTGCATTTCTGTTGTTCCGCTCTGTTGCGTCTAGTGTTGTTTGTCTTACATAGGCGTAGTTGTGGGGTGTGTGGTTGACAGGCAGTAGGGGCTACATGGACAGGACTTCAATGGTGTTTCGGTTGTGTGTGATGAGTTGCACAGTGGCTGCCGTGTGGGACTATATTCAGTGTGGCTTGTGCATGCAGACGTGGCTCCTTGGGTGTTGCTATGTCTGTGATGGGTCATGTGGGGTGTGAGTCTGCTGTTCATGTCCGTGTGCACATTGTTCACTTGCTCGTGACGGTGGGCGGTGCTGCGTGTCCGTGTGCTACGTGACATGTCCCATGTGTTGGTGGTGTTATGGTCCTCATGCCTCCAGTAATCCAGCCCTGTCCAGTTTCCCACCTGCAAGTTGTTCGTGCGTGCACTGTACTGGATGCCACATGGCTCTAAGCGGGGGGTGCTCCATGTTGCAGGTCTGTGGGGGTGGTGGGGTGTAGTGGGTCGTGGGGGTGGCTGTACACCCACTGACACCGATTGCTGTGGACCGTGATGTCTGCCTTTCGGCTGTCGTTGTGCACTGCGGTGGCTGACACGTGGCTGTGGGGTGTGGGGGATGCTCCTCCTTGCTGTGCTGTGGGACTGGGGCCTGGTGTGTGTTGTACTTGGGCTGTCCACCGTCCCACCCACTGCACTTTGTGTTCCTGCCACTTACCTGTTACTTGTCGGTTAGTGCAGCTGTGGCGGACACATGGGTGTGGTGGGTGCTCGTTGTGGCGCTTCTGGCATATTTGGGGACCTGTTGGTGGTTACGTGGCTGGCTTAGTGTACACATGTCGCCACGCATCTTACAGTTGTTCGGTTTGGGCTGTGTGTGGTAGTGTCTGTTGCATGTGTGTGTGATGTGTTCTGTATTGTGTGCTGGACATGGGGGTGTTTGTCCCTGGGAGCTGTGGCATGGTGGTAGTGCATGTGAGTACATAGCGGTGTGCTAGTATACATTAGTTTGTACTTACCAGCCTCCACTCCCCCTGCTAATCCGGCGAGGATCTCCGGATGGATTACGACTCGCACCTTCTCCTCCCACGCTTTGAAGGTCTTAAAGAGCGCGGGATTCCCTCCGCCAGTGACGGCAGCCAGCTCTCTGTTTTTGCCCTCCTTCTTCTTGACCAGGCTCTTTACGTCATTCCAACGTTTGTTTATTTCACCTCTGTTCCTGGGCAGGGTCCCGACTGCATTGACCTGGTCTACGATCCGGGTCCACATTCTGTTTCTGGTGGCTAGTGGTGTGTGCTGGACCATGTTCCCATAGATTTGTGGGTACACCTTGATGATCTCGTCGATCATGACCGTCAGCTCCATGGGCGTGAACTTGGGCATCCTTTGTGGTGCCATGGTGTTTGTGGTGCTGGTGCGGTGTGTGTTGTGTAATGTGCAGGGGGTTTGTGGTGCCGGTGTTTGGTGGTGGTGGTGGTGGTTGTGATGTGTGCGTTTCTGTGGTGTGCTGCTGTCCTTGCTGTGTCACTGTGTCCTCTCCTCTCCTCTCCTCTCTGGTTTGCAATGTAGCAAGGGGTTGTGGTCTGTGGGAGTGCTGCTTTTGTACTCACCTATGTGGGTGTGTCCTCATGGTCTGTTGTTTTCAGGTGTGTTGTGTCTGGGGTTCTGGCCTTTGTATTTTTTGTTTGTCCGGGGGGTGTTTTCGGGATGTGTACTGTGCTTGTGTATTTGTGTGTGCCTTGCTGTGTGGACTTGTTGGCCATGTTGTGTGCTATTGGTTTTGTGTGCGGATGGTTTCTGTGCAGGTACGTGGGCGCCATGGCTTCTGCCGTGTCGATTCTCATCGGCGTTGTTTGCGCTGGCGGGCGGTATATTTGTTGTTTTTCCGCGCTCATGGCGGTGCGATCGTAATTTCACGTGCGGTGTGTCGGCCGTGTGGGCGGGCGGTTTTGTGTTGTCGTGCGTGTTTCCGTCCGTGGCGGGCGGTTTGACTCCGACTCGGACGATGGCGGGCGGTATTTTGTGTGATTTTTCCGCCGATGGCGGTTTTCGGTTTGTGTACTCATAATGGCGTGGTCGGTGTTCAGGCGGTGTGTGCGGGCGGATTTTTGCCGCTTCCATGCCTGGCGGATTTTTTTACGCCGGGTATCGTAATGGGCCCCCAAGCTATTAAAAAATATTTAAACTTAAATTTCCCAATACAATCAGTGCAAAAGTAGGGAAAGTGTTGGATAGTGGAACAATTACATTTACTATTCCAACTCCAGTGAGTGCAACAGTAGGGAAAGTGTTGGATAGCGGAGGGGTAAAAATTACTATTCCCACTCCAGTGAGAGCAACAGTAGGGAAAGTGTTGGATAGCGGAGGGGAAAAAATTACTATTCCCAATCCAAAGAATGCAAATGTAGGTAAAGTGTTGGATAGCGGAGGAGTAGAAATTACTATTCCCACTCCAAAGAGTGCAACAGTAGGGAAAGTGTTGGATAGCGGAGGGGTAAAAATTCTATTCCCACTCCAAAGAGTGCAACAGTAGAGAAAGTGTTAGATAGCGGTGGGGTAAAAATTACTATTCCCATTCCAAAGAGTGCAACACTAGGGAAAGTGTTAGATAGCGGAGGGGTAAAAATTACTATTCCCACTCCAAAGAGTGCAACAGTAGGGAAAGTGTTGGATAGCGGAGGGGTAAAAATTACTATTCCCACTCCACTGAATGCAACAGTAGAACAACTGTTGGATAGCGGAGGGGTAACATTTTTTGTTCCCACTCCAGTGAATGCAACAGTAGGGAAAGTGTTGGATAGCGGAGAGGTAAAAATTACTATACCCACTCCAGTGAGTGTAACAGTAGAGAAAGTGTTGGATAGCGAAGGGGTCAAAATTACTATTCCCACTCCAGTGAATGCAACAGTAGGGAAGTGTTGGATAGCGGAGAGGTAAAAATTACTATACCCACTCCAGTGAGTGTAACAGTAGAGAAAGTGTTGGATAGCGAAGGGGTCAAAATTACTATTCCCACTCCAGTGAATGCAACAGTAGGGAAGTGTTGGATAGCGGAGAGGTAAAAATTACTATACCCACTCCAGTGAGTGCAACAGTAGAGAAAGTGTTGGATAGCGGAGGGGTAAAAATTACTATTCCCACTCCAGTGAGTGCAACAGTAGAGAAAGTGTTGGATAGCTGAGGGGTAAAAATTACTACTCCAACTCAAGTGAGCGCAACAGTAGGGAAAGTGTTGGATAGCGGAGGGGTAAAAATTACTACTCCCACTCCAGTGAGTGCAACAATAGGGAAAGTGCTGGATAGCGGAGAGGTAAAAATAACTATTCCCACTCCAGTGAGTGCAACATTAGGGAAAGTGTTGGATAGCGAAGAGACAAAAATTACTATTCACACTGAAACAGTTAAAACAAATATAAAAAACATAAAAAATTATAAAAAATCATAAAAATAAATAAACAATATTTAGAAATGAAAAATCAAATATATTAAATATAAAAAAGAAAAAATATAATATTAATTACATATAAAAAAAACTACAAATAATATTTAATATAAAATAATAAATACATTTATAAAAATAAATCTTTTAAACTAGAAAATATTTACAAACAAATAAATTAATTAATACATAAATGTATTTATTGTATTTCCTACCCTATAACACCACACCAGTAACAAAACACTTCAACATTTTTAATTATTTTTTTCCAAAATTAACATAATTAATAATACATTTAAAAAATATTATTAATAAAAAATAAACATCAATTGACTACACACACTTTAACACTATGATATCCACAACACACACCTAAATTAAACTCTAAAATAATAAAACCACAATTAAAACTTATTTATAAATTAAGAACTATTACTATTAACAACTAAGGGCCCGATTACGATGCAGTTAGGAAATCTTCCCGATCGAATCGGTTTGGAAATGGTTTCCGACCGACTAGGATCGGGATAGTCCGATCGACCGAGTATGATGCATCCGGATGCTTCCAGATACGATTTGGTTGGACTCCCATTGACTTCTATGGGAGCCTATGAGCCTCATTACGATGGCGGACGGACTTTAGTCCGTCCGCCATCGATACGGATGTGGGACCGGCTGCCCATGAGGCGGCCTCCCCACACTCCTAATCACGATGCGACCGCCACCACGGCGGTCGCATCACCTATATTTTGCATTGTGGTGGGGATGCGGTCAGCAGCCCCCGCCACAATGCAAAATAGAGGGTGCAGACACATCCCTGCACTACGTGGCAGGCACCCTGCGGTGCCTGCCACATGGTGCAGGGATATGTAAGGGGCACCATAGGTTGTGTTTGCAGCATTGTGATTGGTCAAGGGAGCCTGGGTGGGTGCTTCCTGATCCTGCCTCCTGTTAAGCAGAAGGAAGGGAGGACACAGAGGACCGGTCTAACTAGTTATGGTCACCCTGGTACTGGTTTCATGAATCTGGGGGTTAAGGTTGTAGTCCTTCCTGACCCTGGTCTTCCTGGTCCTGCTCCTGGCTAATCCTTGTATTAGCCCTTCCTGGGCCTCCTGATCCTGGTACTACTGATCCTCATCCTGATCCTGCTAGTCTGCTGGGTCCTTATCTGCGTGGACCTGTTGTCCAGGTTCTCCTAGGGCTGGCATTCCTAGTCTTCCTGGTTTGGGTCAACCTGATTCTCCTTGCCCTGGTTCTTGTGGTCCATCTGGTCTGCCTCTGTCCTGGTCCTCCTTATTAGGTCCACTTTGTCTGGGCCTAGTCATTTTGGTCCTGGTCTGGTCCCATTGGTCCTTGTGGCTCTGGTTGACCTGGTTTCACTGATCCCAACCAGTCCGGTTCTAATACCCCAGTTACTAGTCATCCTGCTCCACTTGGAACTTCAGGTCCCGGTCCCCTTGGTTCAGACCTCTCTGGTCCTCCTAGCCCTGTTTCTGGTCCTGCTTATTCTGATCCTTCAAGTCCACCTAATCCTCCCCCACCTGATCCCTGGTCTTAAGAGCCCTAGTCCATCTATCCTGATCTGACTAGTTCTCCGGGGTCCTCCTCCAACATGTCATGATACTCTTGGCCCTGGTCCTCGTGCTCGTTGTCATCTTGGGTTAACTTGTCTACTTTATCCTGATCCCCCTTGTTCAGGTCATCCTGTTCCTAGCTTTTCTTAGCCTCTCAGCTTGCTCATCATGACTCCTATCATCCTGGCCTTCCTTGTCCAGGCTCTCCTTTTCCTCCTCATCCTGGTCCTGCTTGTCCTGGTATGCCAGGTCCTGATACTCTGGGCCTCTGTGAATTGAGCTTAATTTAACCCTTGGTTGTGGTGCCACTGGTCCTCTTAGCTTTTGCCCTGTTGGCCCTGCCTGGCCATCTCCTCTTTATTCTTCAGGTCCTGTTCCCCTGGTCCTCCTTACTCTCAGTCTGGTTTACTTAGGAATGGTCTTCCTATTCCTGGTCCTCTCAGTCTGTGTTCTCTTCATGATTTTGTGTCCACTAGACTTGATCCTTTTGTTTCTCGAACTCATTGTTAGGGTCTTTGTATGTCTAATCCTCTTGGTTTTGGTCCTTCTGGCCATCCTGGTCCTTTCAGGCCCCTGTCTCTTAGCTCTTTCTTTTTTTTCTGTTGACCCTCGTCCATTTAACTTGGTCCTTCTGATCCTTCTCACCCTGCTCATCTGATTTCCAGTACATCAGTTCCTGGTCCTGCTGGTCCCCTCGGTCTACCTGGCCTCTTGTGTCCTGGCCCTCTTAGGCCTTGTCCTCTTAGCTCTTCTCTTCCTGCTCAGGTTCACCCTTGTCCTCCTGGCCCTGTGCCTTCTCCTCTTAGTCCTTCTGGCACTGCACCCAATGGTCTGGGCTCTCTTGGTCCTGGTTCTCTTTGTTTGAGTCCTTCTGATCCTCGCCATGTTGGTCCTGATCCTCCTGGACATCCAGGTTCAGTCCCCTTAGTCTTCCTGGTTCTGGCTGTCCTGGTCCTCCTGATCTTCTTCAGCCTGGTCCTGCTACCCCCAGTTCCTGGTCTTTCTCCTTCACTTGGTACTCTGGGCCCAAGTCCTATGATTATGGTCCCGCTGCCCTCCTAGGCCTGTTCCCATTGGTGCTGTTCCTTCTAATCCTCTTTGCTCTTGTCCTGGTCCTCCTGACTCCGGTCCTCCTGGTATTCTTGGTGCTGACCCTCTTGTATTCCTTGATTTTTCTGGTCCCCCGTCCTATTGGCCTGGATTTTATCTTCCTGGATCTGGTCCTAATCCTCTTGCCCCTGGTCTTCCTGCTGCTACACAACCTCATCATGGTTCTCCTTTATCTGGTTGATCTGGGCCTGGCCATCCTGCTGCTCATCTTCCTGGCCATCCTATTCCTAGCCCTGTGGCCTGGACCTCTAAGATATGATTGTCCTGGTCCCGATCTTCCTGAACCTCATTTTCCTCCTAACTCTGGTCCTCCTGTTCCTGGGGCTCAAGGTCCTGACCCTCTCTGCCCTTATCTTCCTAGTCACCTTAATTCTTTGTTTCCTGGCCCTCTTAGAACTATTTCTTCTGACTCTGGCTGCCTGTGTCCCTGGTCTTAGCTTGCTGGCACGCCTGGCCAAGGTCATGCTATTCTTGTTTTTTATAGTTCCTGTTCCTTCTCGAGATTCTGTGCCCATTGTCCCTTATCCTCTTGGTACTGTTTCTTATATTTTTGGTTCTCCTGGACCTCGTTGTCTTGGACCTGATCCACCTGTTATCTTAGTCTTGGTCTCCTTGGTCCTGGTCATCCTGGTCCTTCTTGTCCTAATGTGCTTGTTATCATAAACGTTGACTTTTGGCCATCATGGCCCTTCCTGGTTCCCCCAGTCTTGGCCCATCTGGCCTTGAATCCTTTGTGTTCCTCTTGATCCTAGTCCTGGTTCTCCTCACCGTCAACCTCCTAGCCCTGGGATCACAGGTACTGGTCCATCTTGATTCTCGTATCCTGGTACTCTTACCCGTTGTCCTCCTGGTGTGGGTTGTCCTTGTTATCCTGGATCTATTCCTTATCCATTTTGTCCTAATGGTAATGAAGCCATTAATCAAGGTCCTGTTCATCCATGTTCTTCTTGTTCACATCCTCCTGAGCCTGGTCATTGTGGCCTGGTCCTCCTGCCCACCACTGTCTATTCCACTTCATCTCCCAGATTCTGTTTGGCCTTCTTACCTCAGATCCTCCTCACTATGGTCCTGCTACTTGCAATGATTTCTCTGCTCCACTTGGTAAACCTGAGCCCTGGTCCCCTAAGTCCTGATGTTCATGACCCTCTAAGCCCTGTTTCTGGTCCTCCTGGTCATGATCCTTTTAGTTTATCAGGTCCTCTTGCTCTGGTCTTCTGGGTGCCCTTGGCACTGTCCCACCTAGATATTTCTAATCCCTGTCCTGCTCATACTAGTATTCTGGACATAGTGGCCATTGCCCTTCAGGTCCTGATCTTCTTAGACCTCTTCAAACTGGTACTGATCCTCCTTGCCCTTGTTCTAACGCTTCTTGCCCGCATGGGTCTGCAATAACTTGTCCTGTCACAGGTCATCCTAGCCTTTCCTAGTTCGGATGTTCCTTGACCTACGGTTCGTGCTCGTCTAAGAACTTCCTGGCCCTGTACTTCCTGGTTCTGGCTTGATTGGACTTCATTCGCATCTATTCCTGCCCCTAGTCGTTTGGATCTTGAGTCTCTTGTTTCACAGGCTGTTGGTCCTGGACCTTTTCATCCTCCTCACCCTAATCCTCATCCATTAGTCAATCAATCATAAACTTTATTCGATTTGGGAAGCAAATCATAAAAGCACATAAATGGCAGTACATTCAATATAAAATGTGTCATGAAGTAAAAATACATAATTTAGGTAAAATACTCAAGATCATTAAAAGGTTACTAAATTCTATAAAACCATGGGGAATAAAAACAAATAAGATAAGAAGCAAAATATCCCCTCGATAGGATTATTCAAATGTACATTTCTTGGCAAATCTGTCACAACCTCAACAGAATCCGATTTCCCTCCTGCGAGAAAGAAAAAGTGTATATGCAAAAGGAAGGAAGAAAAGCACTATAGCGTGCTCTATCAATTGATGCACTCAGTTATCCATATCGTTTTCGTATTAAGAGGGCTTCTCTTATATAAAATTTAAGACCGCAATGCAGAAATCAGAGGAGTAGAGCAACTGTAAGTGACTATGGGTCAGATGTATCAATATTGGATTTTCCAATTCTATAATAGCGAATTTTACCGATTTGCTATTATGGAATCGCAAAATGCAATGTATGTAGGTTTCGCAATAATAATTGCGATTCCTACATATTCCTTATTTGCGACTCGCAAATTGCGAGTCGCATATAAGGAATGGCTTCCCATTCATTCCTATGGGCCTGAAGGGTGCAAGGGTGCCAAATGGACACCCTGTTGCACCCCTGGAATATGCATGTGTGCACATGTGGCGCACATACATGCCCTAAGGGCATGTATGTATGCCACATGGCACCTTGAAAAATGCAAAAAGTGCATTTTTCATGGAATTCGCATATTACCACCAACTTGAAGTTGAGTGGTAATTTGCGATTCCTTAATGGCAGGTCGCAAATATTTTTTGCTTCCTGCATTTCACTTAAGGAATCGCAAATTGCGATTCCTTAAATGCATTTGCAAAATACGGAATCGCAATTTTTGCGATTCCCTATTTTGCAAATGCCTTTTGGGATGATACATCCCAAAAGGCTTTTTCCTGTTCGCAAACATGCCGATTCTGCGAATCGTCCCGTTTGCGAACGGGAAAAACACTTGATACATCTGGCCCTATAATCTTCTCTATCAGAACAAGGGCGGCACGGCCTCAGTATCGGAAGCAAAAATTTGGATCTTAAATTTTTGTACAATGCACATCACAAAACTAAGTACAGGGTAGATTGTTTTGCCACGTTATTACATGGGCAGGGCGGAATGTAGTCGTGCCAACCACCTTGATTGGGAAAGGCTACCAAAAAGTACAACGTGCTTAAGCGGAATCAGGTTAGATAAAATCTGTGTTGAGGCTCCAGAAAAATATATAAGTAGGGTTGCATTTGCTTAGTGGAAAAACGATCATTGCCCATGCTTGAGACTCTTCGCAGGTTTATTTGCTGGTTGTGGTATGCACTGTACCTTGAACCTTATAAGAGACTTTGCGCGAGGAGGGATATTACCGGGGTCATTTAAGAATGATATTGCACCCAGTTCACTGAATGCACGTTTCAAATAAACGATCCAGGGGATCCTCTCAGTGTTGGACAAGGAAAGACAATTCATGATAATGGATCTTGAAAAATCCAGCTCCGATGTGCGCCAGATTTTCACCCATTATATCAAAGTGGCAAGTCCAATGCGCTCCGTGATATACTCAAGGCCAAGTTCAGAGTGGCAAAAAGATATTGATTCACTCTTAGGGACCATCAAAAGTTTTCTAATAAAATTATTTTTCACTACTTGGAGTTTTCCACAATTGCTGAAACCCCACACTCCAGCCCCATGAGTAGCGATTGAGAGGCATTTAGTTTTATAGAGAGTGATTATTTCTTTAATAGGCGTATGACCTAATTTTGCTGCAAAACGAAACAGTGCCTCCGTGGCTCTCGTTGTCTGCTGCACCCTAAGGGTCAGCAGAGGGTCCTATGATAACTGGATGTTAAAAAGAGTCCCTAGGTAAGGAAAATTCGGAACTTTCTCGACCAGGTTGCCATGTACGGTGAAGGATCTTGAGTTTGTTGACTTGGTGCCACACACCATAACAAACGCTTTTTGTGGTTCACTTTTACGTCTAGAGAAGCTATAAAGTCTACATAGGCATCTACGGATCTCTCCAGGTTCATGGCTGTCTTTGCAAGAAGGACAGCGTCATCAGCGTAAAGTAATGTTGTGACCGATTTTTGGGCAGTTTAGACCCTTTTTTAATAGATGGACCTCTAAGCTGTTTGTATAAACGAGAAATAAGAAGGGGGCTAATATACAGCCCTGGCGAACCCCCATCGTCGAGAAAATTGGTTCTGTTCTCTCACCATCATTGCCATAACGTATTTTCACCGTACTATTACAGTGTAGCCTGCGCGACAGGACAACGAGGGGTTCCTCCACCCCCATCTCTCCCATTATATTCCACAGTCTGTCACGACTGACAATATCAAACGCACTAGATAGGTCCATGAAGGCCAGATGTAAGAAGCACTTCATGGACCTGGTGTAAAGAAGCACTTCATGGACCTGGTGTATTTACTGACAATCAGTGACAGGTTCAGACACTGTTCCATTGTGCCCATTCCCTGTCTAAAACTGTATTAGGTTTTAGAAAGCACCTTGTTTGTAAAGGCCCACTCGTCTAGGTGAACCAAGAGGACCCTGCCCAAAACTTTTACTGTAGTGTCTATTAGAGATATCGGCCTGTAACAGGCCGGGTCATTCCTATCCCCTTTCTTGAAGATAGGGATCACTATAGAGTCTTTCTATGAGACTGGGATGGGACCTGTGATAGAAGCCCTAAAGATATTCGTCAGAAGGGGTGCCCAGAGATTGGGGTTATCCTTGAATAGGTCAAGGGGGACCCCATCTGGGCCGGGTGCTTTGAGGCGGATACCTTGAGTTATTGCTGCCTCCTCCTCAACAGAAATTGATTGACTAAACTGCAGAGCCTGGTATCTATCTTTAATCATAGCCACGTCCCTTTGATCAGGATTTAAGGCTCTGTTTATGGGGTTAAAAATATGAGAGTAATGTTCAACCCAGGCATCTCCTGGTATCAGGGAATCCATTTTTAGGATAGAAGTATCCGAGAGCACCGGACGGTTGATTACTCCCCAGAACTTTTTCTTGTCCTTCAAGTCCTCGGTAGCCACCAGATCCGATCAGACCTCTTTCCTGATATCCAACTTTCTGTGGGCTAACACCACCTTATATTTCTTTTTCAATGCCCTCACTATCTCTTTGTTGCGAGGGGTAGTGTTTAGGGCTCTTCTCAACTCTCTATGCACCTTTGTGCACTCACTATTGAACCAGCGTTCTGGAGGGGCAGGTTTAGCAGAACATCTAACGGATAGGGCTGAAGAGACAGCTGAACAAAGGGTCTCGAAATCCTGAACCAGGGCAGCGGACATGGCCCCTAATGTCAGACACTTTTCCATGAGGGCAATATTCCCTCTCACTATTTTCGACTCAAAATCCTAGGAATTTACCTGGTCCAATTTCAGCCCTAGGCCTTTATTTGGGTTACGGTGGATGGGGGGTTATTTAACTTCGAGTTCCCTGTCCGCATGTCTAGATTAAGGGAGGCCACTAAGGGATTATGGTCACTGGCACAATTTGGCAAGATTTTAAAATTCCGGACAAATCCATCATGGCTACTTGATAGAAACATAAAATCAAGTGTGCTCTCTTGTCCTCCTCCCACGAAAGATGCATAGACGGTGTCACAGTTTTTAACACACTCATATAAAGGAGTCAGGTCCTGAGAAATTAAAATACCATTCAGGGCATCTCCATAAGCAGAGTGGGAGAAATGCATTATAGGTTGTTCACCTTTATTTTTGACCCCACAAACATTTGAACTGCTAAAATCACAAATTCTACAGTTAAAATCACCAGCTCACAGAATACATAGCGACTGCCTATGCTTGTGAGATTGTATGGAAGCAGAGTCTTCCCCACTGGGGTTGCCTTATGCTTGCCTATAATGCACTATGCACTAAACCCTTGGAAGAGATGGCGGACTATAGTAGCAGGCTGTGTGGGATTGTGGATGGAGGTAATCAGTGGTAGCAAAAGTGAAAGAGAACGCTGGAAACAAGAATGCCGTTTAAGAGGGCTAGCGGAGGCAGTAGCAAAGGCAGAAACAGTGAAGGAGTCCACTGGTGTTCCACTTACCTCCCCCTGCTCTTGATGAAGCCGGCGCCTCCACCATACGGCTGAAGCCCTTGATCCTTATGACATATATGACTGGGTTTTTTCCCCATTAGTCTTCCTGGTCCGGCTCCCCTGGTTTATCTAGTCCCCTCGTTTGCCTGTTCCTAATCCTTCTGATCCTGGTCACCTTGGTCCAGGTAGTCCTGGTCTTAGTTCTGGTACTCCTTTGTTTGGCCCGAATGTATTGGGTCTTCTAATGCTAGTTCTACTGGCCTTGGTTTCCTAGCCCTACTAGTCCCCATCCTACTCCTACTGGTCATCCTGGTTTGCTTACCCTGGTTTAGGATTCCTCTGAGTCTGACACTCCTGGTACTTCTGATCCTGGTCCCACTGGACCTCAACTTTCTCATCCTTTATAACTAGCTGGTCATTCTAATCTAGGATCTCCAGATCGTGCTAGCCCTGAACCTGTCTGGTTGTGGTCTTTCTACTCCTGGTCCTTTTACTTCTGACCATTTGGTCCTCCTTGATCTGTTGTCTGTGGGCTTGGACCTCCTTGGTCCTTCTCTCCATTGGTCTCCTGGTACTGGTCTTCTTTGGTCTGTCTACTTGGGTCTGCTACTCCTGGCTCCTGGTTGTCCTTGCCGCTTGGTCCTGGTTGGTGCACACAGGCCCTCATATTCCTTATTGTTGTTATGGTCCAGGTCCTTCTGTTCCTTCTATTTCTGTTCCTTCTGTTCCTTTGGACCCTTGTCCACTCGGTCCACCCCTTGTTCCACACCCTTCTGGCCCTCCTCTACCTTCTCACCATGGTCGTGGTACCCCTAGTTCTGTTTTCATTGTCCTGTTCCTCATCATCTATTTGTTCCTGGTCCCCTCTGGTATTGGTAACCCTGGTCCTCATAGATTAGGTTTCCATGGGCACAACTAAGAAACCAAACTGTTTTACATACAAAATGTAACACTGTCATTTGCAAAATTTCAGTCACTTAGTGTACTATCTGGGATGAGCTTACTGCTTTTGCAAATGAACTGCTTGCTCAGCAGGTGTCCTGGGGGGGCACACCAGGAATAATGAAGGGAGTGTGGGGTGGGTCGTGCCTCCCTTACCAACCTTTAGCTCCACCACTGTTCTCATCCTTGCAGATAATGGATGGCTGACGAGGCACATCCCCTTGTCCTGTTCTCTTGTGCTGTTCATATTAACACGGTTGTGCATGTCATAGTTTGGCAAACTTGCTTATTCAGAGGAGCCACTCCCCACTCTAGACAAGCTCATTATCCCGCAGATTCATCAAGGTGAGATGAAGAGTGTGGCCCGGGGGATGCCACAACTCGTGCTTGATAGCCCAAGAAATAGCCCTGCTAATGAGCGAACATCTCTGTCTTCAGATTCATGAATACATTTTAATTTTGCATAGCGCCAGAAACCCAGCACTAGACACAAATGCAGCGCTCCCTTCAACCTGAGCAGAAGGGAAAAGCCTTAAGAATAGGTGGAGGGAGAATCAGCAGAGACAGTATGCAATGACGCCACTTCATCTTTGGAATAGTGCTACAATCTTATCATACCCAACTATGCATATGGGAGTAATGTGTGATTAAGAGTGTACGTTTTCTAATATATATAATACATACTCATATCCATCTACCTCTCGCCACACAGTAGTGAAGGAAATAAAGCATGAACCAACATTTAAGAAAGAACGCTTTTATCTACACACACTGATTCCTACCCCCATGCAATAAAACACTGGGTTAAAAATATTAATTTGCGAGAAGGTGCCCCTTCTACCAACTTAGTAAACACAATCTGTTGTAGGGATTCTGCACATACACAGAGCTATGCACAGGATAATAGGACCTCGGAGTATAGTGGTGAACCAACCATGCACCTTAGTACTCACAATCCCAATCCGACTAGCTTTAGCGTCTCATTAGCAGCGATGCTACCAATGATTAGACAACCCAGAACACGGTCTCTCTCTCTCAGGACTCGCGGGAGCAAGAACACCCTTTCATAAATCACTCATGCTTGTCCACAACGTGCGTAATAAGAGACACTGTATAGTTTAACATGTTTATTTCAACTATCGTGCTCTAAGATACAGTACACGTGCCAGTACTATCAGCATAATGCATAAGAATAAAATAATAAGCATAGATACAATTCCATAGAATACAAACGGGGAAAGCATTTCATAAAGCAGTGGATATAGGGCTAAATGACCATACCACCCTCCCCGTGCTATTAACTAGTTTATTATAAAAATAGAAGACCTCTGGGCTTTGTCTGGCAGACCCCCATACCTCAATATCTAGATGCAAGGTTTACATCATCAGACAATCACAGCTCTTCTCCCTGGAAAGGTTTTTCTCCAACTCCCACAAACAGCGAGATCACAATATTAAAAGCACACGAATTTCTCTAGTGCAGCTGTATTCTGTGTTATGTCTAAGTGCGAGGGGCTGACCAGATCAGCAAGAACAAGGGACGTTGTTTTTCGACCTTGTACATGTTGTGCAGACGAAACCCACAGGGAACAGGAGAAAAGGTGAAAGGCAGACAGTTCTAATATAGCCTGGCACAAGCAGAGTCTGGAAAACAAAGTCACCAAGTAACGTGTGCAAAAAGGCATCATGGCAGCCAGGCCTAAGCTAACTTAGCAGTGTAGACAATGAGGCCACAAACCACACTACACCCTCCCCTGGTCAGTCCATTGGCTAAGACATAGGACGAAAACAGAGTTCAAATAGATGGAGCAGAACGCAAGCGTCTATTCGGGAATAGTCCATAATGAAGGACAGGGAATGGGCATGAAAAAAATCATTTCAGGATAAAAAAGTCAGCACGGACAAAAAATCCAGAGACGCAGGACGGAGGACACTTAATCCAATAGAGTGTAAGTGCAAAAAAACGCAACACCTTCCAAAAGGACGTCATTGGTATCGTCAGAAAAAAGAGATGCCATCCAGTTCAATAAATCAAAACTGCATTCATGTTCCTCATAATAGGGAGCAGTGATCAGCATTGCGGGACAACTTGCGTGATACTCAATATAACTTCGTTGTAGGAGATTCTGAGCAGCCGCCCAGATATCCCATTGCGCCAAAACTCCAAGTGCAGCCGCATGCGCCATCAATCCAGCGCCGGAACATGCCCGTTCATGGGCCACTAAGGGGCCCATCAACTGGCCAAAATCCGGGTCCGACTGAGACGTATTGGAGAGGCAAAGATCCAAGGACCAAGAGAAAGGACATCTTAAGCAAGACATCACAGGTTGCACGCAAGTGAAATACGCAAAGCGAAAAGAAAGTTTATATGACACACCGAGTGTCGCCAATGGTAGGATGCCGAAGCTGAGGAGCATTCGTTCACGGAGCATCCGGAGTCGACCTTGGTCGAGTAGGCCCCAGGAACTGCAGCCATTGCGCAGCAAACAAACTAAAAGTAGTATTCCAGCAGCTAACGCTAGGATCAACGGAAAGCCGCCAAAGACGCTGGAAAAAATAGAATGAATAAAAGCCGGTATTACACCAAATATAGTTTGAAAGAAGGTAACAAGGCCAGAGCCCACAACTTTAAAAGAGTGCACAAGACCTTCGGTGTGAGATGCATTGAAAACGCAGTGAATCAGCTCACTGAAATGTTGTGGGAGGTTTGTATTCAAAAGGGCCTGTATCTCACTGTGGGTACTAGCCACCTGGAGGATGAAGCTCTCCCCTGCAGATGTGAGCATAACCTCCTGGTTCAATAATAGCGCCTTTATTCTGCTCAATTTATTGAAATCTGCCTTCAAAGTCGGAATGGAAGGCCAAATGGAACTATCTATTATGTCATGCGGGGGAGGAAAAAGCACATTTTTGCAGCACACAACGCGGCGGGAAACTGTTACAATATAGGGGATGCCGGCCAGCATTCCACAGCAGTCCTGATTATTCAGAAGGAGATAGCTACCATTTGCAAGCACAGTGAAAGTAGGTGATATAGCAGGAGCAGGAATGCCCTTTAAAACACAAGCAAGATTCGGAGCCGAAACGTTACAAGCCCCGTGCAATTTAATGTTTTTACAAATGAGGGAATGACCCACTGCAGAATCGCAAGACTCTCCTGTGAGAAAAACCTCTTTTCCGTCCCTAATGCACTTGTACATGAAAGGCAGGGACCAAAGTTCATGCAAGAAGGCACTGCCCAAGGGCTGAAAACGGCCAACAGGATAATGTTTCATGCAGGAACTGAATTCAAATAAAGAAAAAGGCCAAGCGATAACCCTGTGTACTAGCCACACAGCGGAGTCCAACTCCGCCACAGAGAATGGTAACGGCTCTATCTTCTCGATATGTAAGAGAGTGTATGTTGCATCTTTCATGGACATGAATTGCTGTTTGTCAGTTAAATTAAACGGTAAGAATAAGGCAGTCGTGTTTAAAAAATGCCAAGGAACTTTACCCATTTTCAGTGTTTGCAAAGTCCATGCAAACTGCATTACTGAACGCAATTGATTTTGACCATGATATAACACAGACACATCATCTTGTACAATATCAACAACAGAGGAAACAATATTCTCCAATGTGTAAATGCGGGAAGACAGGGTATTAATACTATTGTCAACAACAGCAAGCACTTTTTCTAGATTTGCTTGATCGATTTCCCGAAGTCGGGAAGCAGCTTCAATTTGTGAAAGCTTCCAGAGTTCATTGTAAGTTTCATAAATGAATCTCTTAGGTCGAGGACCACGAGGCCCCAGAACAAAATTGGACAGATCAATGTTGCCTGATAGGAGGGATAAATGTTCTTTTACAGAATCTAAGGAAGAGTGCTGCAACCACTGCTTACACAGTTTACCAACAGAATATGTGGTAACAGTACGAGAGTCTGAAAACCTCGGATCTGACTTATCCTGTTTGTAACCAGGAGCTGAGCCATGAAAACGCAGTTGGCAGGCATTAGATGCTATGGGCCAAGCCAACCAGGGTGACTGAACAAACGTAGAGACATTAAACGAATTGTTCTGAAACAAAGCTTGCAAATTCGTAAGGGACATATTGAAGTGCAAGCTTTCGTTGGGAGTGGAAGACAATACGGGAATGGATGGGGCATTTAATTGTTTGGAAGTAGCCAAACCCCACCAGGTCGTTTGATAGATCGTACTATTTAAAAATAAAATCTGGGCCGGGATTAGGCAAGCACGGTGTAAGGCTTCCGTACCTCGGACCTGCCATGACTTAGTGCCCCAAATAGACTTTAAGTCAATGGTGTCTTGCCAGTGTTCATAACCACCCACTGCTAAGGCGTTCAAAAAAGAACCCGAATATAGCAACTTAGTGTGGGTCAACATGATCTTCTGAGCGGACGAAGTGTTCAATTTAAAATAGTAGGACTCAGGGTTTGATCTATCAAAGTCTGTAAAGTAAGTAAATTTACTCCTAAGAGTTTGGTAGCTGCAAGGCAAAGGGGCCGGACAATGTTCCCATTGGGTGTAATTAAAAGGACCCCGAAGGGTACTTGGTTTATGGAGAAAGTGGTTGCCCCAATGCTGGTAACAATATAAGTCAGCATAACTTGCAGAATTTAAATACAGATCTTCAGCATTAAAAGCAGCATAATATTTCAAATCAGTAAATAACGATTCAACGGCATGCACATCCCAATCGTCAGAATGAATATTACTTTTTACAACATCACCCATTGAAACTCGGAGGACATTCGGTACATTAATAATCTCGGTTGGTCCATGAATTTGGAAATTTACCGCATCCCATACGATGCCATCAGTGACTGGGAAAGCTGAAATGTTCACAAATGTGTGGTCACGCTTCATGATGTGAGATGAAGAATGCGGAGCCAAAGTTCCAGCGACACAGTTCACAGCAGAGCGTTCTGGTAAATAGTGACCATTGATGAGTAAGAAAAAAACTGTCACAAAACCAATGGACATGAACAGAAAAATCAGGAATAGTACCAACCAGATGTATGTCCATGGTGGGATCAAAAAATTGTCTCTGAACCAGGATACAAAAATACTGAACCTGGACGGGATAAGTGCTGAAGTGGAATCCGAGTCAAAGGAATAACGTGTTGGGCTGAGTGGCATTGTTGGTAAATGTGCCACTGACTCGGTGGCGGGATATGTATACTCGGTCTCCTCATTGCAGGGGGAATCCGGGTAGTCGAGCAGGCGATCAGGCAAATCTACCATCTCAATGGCAACATCAGTGACCGTTCGGGCAGGAGGGCCACAAACATGTGTCCTAGAAATGGCCGGACAGGAGACCGCTGGTGTTACACTATTCAGGATCGGCCAGATGTTGTAGCTTGACATTTTCCACTGAGATGTATCTGTTCTCCTTGCGACCAGGAAGCGGTGGTAAGATGACTGTACGAGTACCCTTCAAGCCAAGGACTGGAACCGGTGCACGATAAGAGGGGCCAAATTCTTTTTGTTCTCCACCTTCTCTCGGACCAGGTCTCCAACTTTCGGAAGCCAGCCGGCAACCGGAATCTGCAGCGCAGCGTCTGTGGCTGAAGGTAAATGTTCGATTGCAAGTTTGTCTCGGGCTTCTTGTAAGTCCTGTAACATAGTAGAATGGTTATCTACATCAAAGATTGCGGATTGCGCCGCCATGTCTAGACCATCAAGGTCGGGCACAAACATTCGTATGCCAAAGAGCATTTCGTATGGGGTCCGCCCACCCAGAGGTCTTCTAGGGAGATTATTAAGTGCACGTTGTACGGTATACAAGTGGGCCAGCCAGTTCCTGCCAGTACCTAAGACTCTAGCTGTCAAGGATTGCTTTAAGTCACGGTTCATTCGTTCAACAATCGAATTGCCCTCAGGCCGATATGGAGACGAAAATTTCACCCGCACCCCCAGTGACCCCATTGCGTCCTTGTACGCCTTAGAGGCGAACGCTGGACCTTGGTCAGAATGGAAGGTGCCGCAGGCAAATATTCCCACAAAGACACGCAAATCCCTGATGACATTTCGAGCATCAGCACTCCGTTGTGGCCAGACCCAGATGAAACGTGTGCACGAGTCTACTGCAACTAAGATGTATTTATAGGCAGTGTCAGACGAAAATGGACCGCAGTGATCCAGGTAAACACACCCAAAAGGTCTGTTAGAAATGCAAACCTGAGTTTGTGGTGGTCGTGTAACCATCGAAGGCTTAATTTGCTGACAAACGTCACAAGAAAGCACATAAGTACGGGTCTGTTTATATAAAGCACGCCACCAGTAACGCTGCTGCAAGATGGAAACAGTCGCAGACACGCCGTCATGGGCCGAAGCCAAGCCTTCGTGTGCGGCCGTTATCAAGGAAGTTCTGCGGTCCGCGTTGGGAATCAGCCGATCACCAACGTCTGGAATTCATACATACAAAACCTGTTCGGGACTTAAGTGATAAGAATACTTGGAAGGGAAACCCCTTGGGTAATTAGCACCTTCCTTTGTCGCAGCAATAGCTGCCAAAATATCATTATCTATTTTAGTCATGGATCTTGTAACTGCTGCTACTGTGCACGTGGCTACTGCTGATTTGGCAGCTTCATCTGCCAAACCGTTACCGACAGCGTGTGCGCCCACACGCTGGTTGGCCAAGAGTGTGAATCACCTGTGTGAGAGGCAGACGTTGTTTCAGATCTGCCACTCGAACCCAAAGCATTTTATGCTTAATTGTGCTGCCTTTTGCATCTCTATAGTCGTTTTGCGACCAAAAGAATAGATTGTCATTGAAAGACTGAACACAGTAGTAAGAATCGCACACAATAAGAGTTGTCACGTCTGGATTAGCGAACTCAAGTGCGAGCACCAAAGCGCGCAGCTCGGCCAATTGTGCAGTACTGTCTCCTAGTGCCTGTGTGTGCACTACAGTCGATTTGAACTCGCCGTTCACCATGGTACCTGCAACAATAGCGCATGCTGCGGAATAAGCATGCTTGGAACCCGTGGCCGGTTGTGCCGAACCATCGGTATAGATAATACATTCGTACTCCTCAAGCGGTAGCATAGACAGAGGAGGTGGATGAACGAATTCATACTGTAAGAACTCCTGTGTCTGAAGAGAGGAATCAAAGATAAAAGTGACATCCAGGGACGTCAGAGATGTAGCCCATTGTATCCAACGGGGGTGCAATGCCTTAGAGTTCGGTACACTTGCCTTCGTCATTGCCTCAAGGGCAGGATATGGTGTTACCACCAAAATGTGTTTTTCCTGTGCCAGTGCGCGTTCCTTTAGAATCGCCATTTGCACTGCAGTCAGAACTTTCTCCACAGGGGAAAAGCGCATTTCTGCAGAAGTGTAAAGATGTGACTTGTATGCAATCGGTACTGTGTCACCTTCATTAAAGGTTAAGTACGTAAAACCCACTGCCCCTGGAACAATTCTAATCACCAGGTTTGTGTGGTTGTCACGAGTCAACAAGAATTTAGATTCAAGTAGATCGGACTGCAAAGATTGCAGTATAGAGGAATGCTCGGGAAGCCAGCATGACTTCGAAAAGTTAGGTTGTATCAAGGCATAAAGAGGCTTGATACGCTGGGCATATTCGGGAATGTAAGTACGCCCAAAGTTCAGAAAACCCAGTAAAGACTGAAGCTTCTTCAGAGTGGTTGGAGGGCACAGAAGTGCGCATTTCTCCAAGAAATGGGGAGCTAAGCCCTTACCTTCATTATTGAGCTCATAGCCCAAAAACAAAACGGTAAATTCAGCAATGTGAGATTTGGCAAAATTAAATTTGTATCCTAAGACCGCAAATTCAAGAATAATGCGGTCCACTCGGGAAAGATGCGGCCATAATTCGTCGTCTGTCAGATAGATATCGTCGACGTACGAACACGCATCTGGGTCTATGCTGTCCAACAAAGAGACAACACGGGCGGCGAATACACCCGGACTGTTCTTGTAGCCCATGGGTAAACGCTGACATTTGAAATGTTTACCACCGGAAGTGAAAGCGCTCCATTGGCTGCACTCCGGGGACAAGTTGTGCGTGTAAAATCCATTGGATAGGTCAAGTGTCGTTTTATATTTTTTACGAACAAGACTGTCTACAAGCGCAGAACTGTGGGTATTCTGCACCGCAAAGGTCCGACAATGAGAGTTCAAATGTCGGTAATCCAAAACTAGGCGGAACGATCCATCGGGTTTAGAAACCGCGAAAAGGGGATTATTCATGGGTGACACGCATGTTTCAATTACTCCTTGATAGTCTAACTGTGTCAGAATTTCGGAAACGGGACCTTTAGCTTCCCGCTTGATGGGATATTGGGGTTGTGGCTGTGGCTGCGACCGCAAAGGAATATCATGGGGGGGGGAGAGTCTTCATCCCAGCCCACGTGGTTGCGGTATAACGCCGGAGCCAGGGACACAGCCCACTCAGCAGCGAGAGCCTCCGCTTTGTCCTTGGGGACATGTCGAGAAAAGCTCGGAAGGATTACCTCCTCCCCTCTACGCGCAGCAAGCACGAATGGGGGCGGCCAATCCGCCTCTGCCAACAAAATGTCGTACGAAGAGGTCAGACTCTCCCAAAAAATCCCTTTAATAACACGCTGTATGTCACCTTCAATTTGAATGACAATATTATATAGTCTGTCAGGGGGTGCCACTCTGGTGTCAGCTGTCTCGACAGTAATGAATGTATCAGTTGCTGTCGCCTCCACATGAGGACGTAGTGCCTCCCGCACTATGGTAACTTCCGCGGCGCTGTCTAGGAGCGTCACTGCCCACGTCCAATTCAGGAGTCTCGTTCTCACCGTCTGTGGCATACCTCGCTGTTACAGCTGCAACTTTTTTCTTCTGAAACTGTGGGCGAGAACGTTGAAATTCTTCTGGTTTCCCTCGGACTTGTTGTCGAGGTTGATCTCGTCCCTGTGGAGCCTCACGACCCCTGCCTCTATCCTGGCGATCTCCTCCACCAGTCTGGGAGGTCGATGGTAACTGTGAAGAACGAGGAGAACGCGGATCAGGGACCTGAAATCTCTCTGGAGATTTAATCCTCGCTCGGTCGCGCAAATCATAAGTGCGTTCAGAAGATACGGAAACCGGGGATGCAGTACGCGACCCTGTCTTTTTCTGTTGCTTACCCTGTTTCTTCAACCTCCAGCTCTTTTTAGTAAAGAACGGTTTCTCATCTTTCTCAGATTGAGTTTTTGGTTGTGGTTGCGATTGTGTTTGCGTTTTAGCAAAAGGCTTAACTCCCAGGCTATTGCGGCCAATGGTTTTATAAGCCTGTGCAATAATTTTCGGTAATTCGCGCGGCTTGTCCGGTTCTGGGATCAAAGCCAAAGCATTAGCTACTTGAAAGTTAACTGCATCGCCCTTGACATTCGCAAGGATCAAATCAGCCACTACATCGAACACTCCCACCAGTCTCATCCCCAATTCCACAGCCGCTTCAGGGCCATGTTCATCCTGTACTCGTTTAATTACAGAGGGGAGAACTGTCATGGAAGGAGTGCAGAAACACTTCGCATATACTGCTGCGAATACCTTGCCCCAGTTGTTGCAATCTGCCAACTCGGGAATTAAGTCTTTTGGCAAACTAATCGTCAAAATCCTGTGTTTTTCTACAGGAGATGTATTAGGAAAAACTGCCTCCAGCTGGTCAAATTTTTCTGCAAGCCAATAAGGCAAATCATCCTTATTTTGTGGGCGTTTGCCCATCACCGAATTAACCATGACGGGACTTATGGTTACACCGCCCAGTCCAGCTGGATGCACCGCAACTCCAGGAGGGGCTCCCTGGACATTGCCAGTAACATACTGTACCAAAGCTCTGTGCACACGTATCAAAGACGTATGCAAGACACGCAGTTCATCAACCGCAAGCGTCAAATAACCCGGATGTGGGGTATACACGGCCAAGACTGGCCAAGTGGCCCCTTCAATCGATAAGGGGCCTAAACGAATCGGGGTAACCGGTTGTGGGAGGGCGCAATTAAACCAAACACGGTGTTGCCATGCCGTGAGCGGTACTTCAAGAGTCCGATAAGGCCTATAAACTATAGGAAGAGCGGTGGCTGTATATTCGTGGAACAGATTATCAGTTCCATCCACCGCCGGGAAGGTGACCCAAGAGTAAAACACCTCAAAGTGGTAAGCAGGATCCGCTTGTACCACAAAGATCAGATCGACACCTGCGTCAGGCACTCCATACGCTGTCAAATGAGCCCGGAGCGCTGCGCGACTATGTGCTGCAATGTTGACAGCCATTTAAGGCTAAGAATGTTCGACAACCTAGTATGAGGCAGCGCTATATAGGGTTTATATTAACACCTTTTAACAACTTCAAGCTTGAAAGAACCTATAAAAACATCAATACAGGAGGTATCACCTTCACACCCGTTTCCGGAAGCGTATGCGAAGGGTGTTGTGGACAAGCACAAGCACTACTCAAGCGTCTCGCAGATAAGCAGCCCACTACGTTGGTGGCGCCATGTTGTAGGGATTCTGCACATACACAGAGCTATGCACAGGATAATAGGACCTCGGAGTATAGTGGTGAGCCAACCATGCACCTTAGTACCCACAATCCCAATCCGACTAGCTTTAGCGTCTCATTAGCAACGATGCTACCAATGATTAGACAACCCAGAACACGGTCTCTCTCTCTCAGGACTCGCGGGAGCAAGAACACCCTTTCATAACTCACTCATACCTGTCCACAACGTGCGTAATAAGAGACACTGTATAGTTTAACATGTTTATTTCAACTATCGTGCTCTAAGATACAGTACACGTGCCAGTACTATCAGCATAATGCATAAGAATAAAATAATAAGCATAGTTACAATTCCATAGAATACAAACGGGGAAAGCATTTCATAAAGCAGTGGATATAGGGCTAAATGACCATACCACCCTCCCCGTGCTATTAACTAGTTTATTATAAATATAGAAGACCTCTGGGCTTTGTCTGGCAGACCCTCATACCTCAATATCTAGATGCAAGGTTTACATCATCAGACAAGCACAGCTCTTCTCCCTGGAAAGGTTTTTCTCCAACTCCCACAAACAGCGAGATCACAATATTAAAAGCACACGAATTTCTCTAGTGCAGCTGTATTCTGTGTTATGTCTAAGTGCGAGGGGCTGACCAGATCAGCAAGAACAAGGGACGTTGTTTTTCGACCTTGTACATGTTGTGCAGACGAAACCCACAGGGAACAGGAGAAAAGGTGAAAGGCAAAAGGCAGACAGTTCTAATATAGCCGGGCACAAGCAGAGTCTGGAAAACAAAGTCACAAAGTAACGTGTGCAAAAAGGCATCATGGCAGCCAGGCCTAAGCTAACTTAGCAGTGTAGACAATGAGGCCACAAACCACACTACACCCTCCCTGGTCAGTCCATTGGCTAAGACATAGGACGAAAACAGAGTTCAAATAGATGGAGCAGAACGCAAGCGTCTATTCAGGAATAGTCCATAATGAAGGACAGTGAATGGGCATGAAAAAAATCATTTCAGGATAAAAAGTCAGCACGGACAAAAATCCAGAGACGCAGGACGGAGGACCCTTAATCCAATAGAGTGTAAGTGCAGAAAAACGCCACACCTTCCAAAAGGACATCATTGGTATCGTCAGAAAAAAGAGATGCCATCCAGTTCAACAAATCAAAACTGCATTCATGTTCCTCATAATAGGGAGCAGTGATCAGCATTGCGGGACAACTTGCGTGATACTCAATATAACTTCGTTGTAGGAGATTCCAAGCAGCCGCCCAGATATCCCATTGCGCCAAAACTCCAAGTGCAGCCGCATGCGCCATCAATCCAGCGCCGGAACATGCCCGTTCATGGGCCACTAAGGGGCCCATCAACTGGCCAAAATCCGGGTCCGACTGAGACGTATTGGAGAGGCAAAGATCCAAGGACCAAGAGAAAGGACATCTTAAGCAAGACATCACAG
The DNA here is from genome assembly GCA_963921515.1 of Calotriton arnoldi. Classification (NCBI taxonomy): domain Eukaryota; kingdom Metazoa; phylum Chordata; class Amphibia; order Caudata; family Salamandridae; genus Calotriton; species Calotriton arnoldi. The sequence continues at coordinate 768,259 of CAWUFW010001546.1, forward strand.
GTTGCACGCAAGTGAAATACGCAAAGCGAAAAGAAAGTTTATATGACACACCGAGTGTCGCCAATGGTAGGATGCCGAAGCTGAGGAGCATTCGTTCACGGAGCATCCGGAGACGACCTTGGTCAAGTAGGCCCCCAGAAACTGCAGCCATTGCGCAGCAAACAAACTAAAAGTAGTATTCCAGCAGCTAACGCTAGGATCAACGGAAAGCCGCCAAAGACGCTGGAAAAAATAGAATGAATAAAAGCCGGTATTACACCAAATATAGTTTGAAAGGAGGTAACAAGGCCAGAGCCCACAACTTTAAAAGAGTGCACAAGACCTTCGGTGCGAGATGCATTGAAAACGCAGTGAATCAGCTCACCGAAATGTTGTGGGAGGTTTGTGTTCAAAAGGGCCTGTATCTCACTGTGGGTACTAGCCACCTGGAGGATGAAGCTCTCCCGTGCGGATGTGAGCATAACCTCCTGGTTCAATAATAGCGCCTTTATTCTGCTCAATTTATTGAAATCTGCCTTCAAAGTCGGAATGGAAGGCCAAATGGAACTATCTATTATGTCGTGCGGGGGAGGAAAAAGCACATTTTTGCAGCACACAACGCGGTGGGAAACTGTTACAATATAGGGGATGCCGGCCAGCATTCCACAGCAGTCCTGATTATTCAGAAGGAGATAGCTACCATTTGCAAGCACAGTGAAAGTAGGTGATATAGCAGGAGCAGGAATGCCCTTTAAAACACAAGCAAGATTCGGAGCCGAAACGTTACAAGCCCATGCAATTTAATGTTTTTACAAATGAGGGAATGACCCACTGCAGAATCGCAAGACTCTCCTGTGAGAAAAACCTCTTTTCCGTCCCTAATGCACCTGTACATGAAAGGCAGGGACCAAAGTTCATGCAAGAAGGCACTGCCCAAGGGCTGAAAACGGCCAACAGGATAATGTTTCATGCAGGAACTGAACTCAAATAAAGAAAAAGGCCAAGCGATAACCCAGTGTACTAGCCACACAGCGGAGTCCAACTCCGCCACAGAGAATGGTAACGGCTCTATCTTCTCGATATGTAAGAGAGTGTATGTTGCATCTTTCATGGACATGAATTGCTGTTTGTCAGTTAAATTAAACGGTAAGAATAAGGCAGTCGTGTTTAAAAAATGCCAAGGAACTTTACCCATTTTCAGTGTTTGCAAAGTCCATGCAAACTGCATTACTGAACGCAATTGATTTTGACCATGATATAACACAGACACATCATCTTGTACAATATCAACAACAGAGGAAACAATATTCTCTAATGTGTAAATGCGGGAAGACAGGGTATTAATACTATTGTCAACAACAGCAAGCACTTTTTCTAGATTTGCTTGATCGATTTCCCGAAGTCGGGAAGCAGCTTCAATTTGTGAAAGCTTCCAGAGTTCATTGTAAGTTTCATAAATGAATCTCTTAGGTCGAGGACCACGAGGCCCCAGAACAAAATCGGACAGATCAATGTTGCCTGATAGGAGGGATAAATGTTCTTTTACAGAATCTAAGGAAGAGTGCTGCAACCACTGTTTACACAGTTTACCAACAGAATATGTTGTAACAGTACGAGAGTCAGAAAACCTCGGATCTGGCTTATCCTGTTTGTAACCAGGAGCTGAGTCATGAAAACGCAGTTGGCAGGCATCTAGATGCTACGGGCCAGGCCAACCAGGGTGACTGAACAAACGTAGAGACATTAAACGAATTGTTTTGAAACAAAGCTTGCAAATCGGTAAGGGAAATATTGAAATGCAAGCTGTCGTTGGGAGTGGAAGACAATACGGGAATGGATGGTGCATTTAATTGTTTGGAAGTAGCCAAACCCCAACAGGTCGTTTGATAGATCGTACTATTTAAAAATAAAATCTGGGCCGGGATTAGGCAAGCACGGTGTAAGGCTTCCGTACCTCGGACCTGCCATGATTTAGTGCCCCAAATAGACTTTAAGTCAATGGTGTCCTGCCAGTGTTCATAACCACCCACTGCTAAGGCGTTCAAAAAGGAACCCGAATATAGCAATTTGGTGTGGGTCAACATGATCTTCTGAGCGGACGAAGTGTTCAATTTAAAATAATAGGACCCAGGGTTCGATCTATCAAAGTCTGTAAAGTAAGTAAATTTACTCCTAAGAGTTTGGGAGCTACCTAGGCAAAGGGGTCGGACAATGTTCCCATTGGGTGTAATTAAAAGGACCCCGAAGGGTACTTGGTTTATGGAGAAAGTGGTTGCCCCAATGCTGGTAACAATATAAGTCAGCATAACTTGCAGAATTTAAATACAGATCTTCAGCATTAAAAGCAGCATAATATTTCAAATCAGAAAATAATGATTCAACGGCATGCACATCCCAATCGTCAGAATGAATATTACTTTTTACGACATCACCCATTGAAACACGGAGGACATTCGGTACATTAATAATCTCGGTTGGTCCATGAATTTGGAAATTTACCGCATCCCATACGATGCCATCAGCGACTGGGAAAGCCGAAATGTTCACAAATGTGTGGTCACGCTCCATGATGTGAGATGAAGAATGCGGAGCCAAAGTTCCAGCGACACAGTTCACAGCAGAGCGTTCTGGTAAATAGTGACCATTGATGAGTAAGAAAAAAACTGTCACAAAACCAATGGACATGAACAGGAAAATCAGGAATAGTACCAACCAGATGTATGTCCACGGTGGGATTAAGAAATTGTCTCTGAACCAGGATACAAAAATACTGAACCTGGACGGGATAAGTGCTGAAGTGGAATCCGAGTCAAAGGAATAACGTGTTGGGCTGAGTGGCGTTGTTGGTAAATGTGCCACTGACTCGGTGGCGGGGTATGTATACTCGGTCTCCTCGTTGCAGGGGGAATCCGGGCAGTCGAGCAGGCGATCAGGCAAATCTACCATCTCAATGGCAACATCAGTGACCGTTCGGGCGGGAGGGCCACAAACATGTGTCCTAGAAATGGCCGGACAGGAGACCGCTGGTGTTACACTATTCAGGATCGGCCAGATGTTGTAGCTTGACATTTTCCACTGAGATGTATCTGTTCTCCTTGCGACCAGGAAGCGGTGGTAAGATGACTGTACGAGTACCCTTCAAGCCAAGGACTGGAACCGGTGCACGATAAGAGGGGCCAAATTCTTTTTTGTTCTCCACCTTCTCTCGGACCAGGTCTCCAACTTTCGGAAGCCAGCCGGCAACCGGAATCTGCAGCGCAGCGTCTGTGGCTGAAGGTAAATGTTCGATTGCCAGTTTGTCTTGGGCTTCTTGTAAGTCCTGTAACATAGTAGAATGGTTATCTACATCAAAGATTGCGGATTGCACCGCCATGTCTAGACCATCAAGGTCGGGCACAAACATTCGTATGCCAAAGAGCATTTCATATGGGGTCCGCCCACCCAGAGGTCTTCTAGGGAGATTATTAAGTGCATGTTGTATGGTATACAAGTGGGCCAGCCAGTTCCTGCCAGTACCTAAGACTCTAGCTGTCAAGGATTGCTTTAAGTCACGGTTCATTCGTTCAACAATTGAATTGCCCTCAGGCCGATATGGAGACGAAAATTTCACCCGCACCCCCAGTGACCCCATCGCGTCCTTGTACGCCTTAGAGGCGAACGCTGGACCTTGGTCAGAATGGAAAGTGCCGCAGGCAAAAATTCCCACAAAGACACGCAAATCCCTTATGACATTTCGAGCGTCAGCACTCCGTTGTGGCCAGACCCAGATGAAACGTGTGCACGAGTCAACTGCAAGTAAGATGTATTTATATGCAGTGTCAGACGAAAATGGACCGCAGTGATCCAGGTAAACACACCCAAAAGGTCTGTTAGAAATGCAGAGCGGTGTTTGTGGTGGTCGTGTAACCGTTGAAGGCTTAATTTGCTGACAAACGTCACAAGAAAGCACATAAGTACGGGTCTGTTTATATAAACCACGCCACCAGTAACGCTGCTGCAAGATGGAAACAGTCGCAGACACGCCAGCATGGGCCAAAGCCAAGCCTTCGTGTGCGGCCGTTATCAAGGAAGGTCTGCGGTCCGCGTTGGGAATCAGCCGATCACCAACGTCTGGAATTGTTACGTAAGGAACCTGTTCGGGACTTAGGTGATAAGAGTACTTGGAAGGGAAACCCCTCGGGTAATTAGCACCTTCCTTCGTTGCAGCAATAGCTGCCAAAATATCATTATCTATTTTAGTCATGGATCTTGTAACTGCTGCTACTGTGCACGTGGCTACTGCTGATTTGGCAGCTTTGTCTGCCAAACCGTTACCGACAGCGTGTGCGCCCACGCGCTGGTTGGCGAGGGTGTGAATCACCTGTGTGAGAGGCAGACGTTGTTTGAGATCTGCCACTCGAACCCAAAGCATTTTATGCTTAATTGTGCTGCCTTTTGCATCTCTATAGTCGTTGTGCGACCAAAAGAATAGATTGTCATTGAAAGACTGGACACAGTAGTAAGAATCGCACACAAGAAGAGTTGTCACGTCTGTATTAGCGAACTCAAGTGCGAGCACCAAAGCGCGCAGCTCGGCCAATTGTGCAGTACTGTCTCCGAGTGCCTGAGTGTGCACTACAGTCGATTTGAACTCGCCGTTCACCATGGTACCTGCAACAATAGCGCCTGCTGCGGAATAAGCATGCTTGGAACCCGTGGCCGGTTGTGCCGAACCATCGGTATAGATAATACATTCGTACTCCTCAAGCGGTAGCATAGACAGAGGAGGTGGATGAACGAATTCATACTGTAAGAACTCCTGTGTCTGAAGAGAGGAATCAAAGATAAAAGTGACATCCAAGGACGTCAGAGATGTAGCCCATTGTATCCAACGGGGGTGCAATGCCTTAGAGTTCGGTACACTTGCCTTCGTCATTGCCTCAAGGGCAGGATATGGTGTTACCACCAAAATGCGTTTTCCCTGTGCCAGTGCGCGTTCCTTTAGAATCGCCATTTGCACTGCAGTCAGAACTTTCTCCACAGGGGAAAAGCGCATTTCTGCAGAAGTGTAAAGATGTGACTTGTATGCAATCGGTACTGTGTCACCTTCATTAAAGGTTAAGTACGTGAAACCCACTGCCCCTGGAACGATTCTACTCACCAGGTTTGTGTGGTTGTCACGAGTCAACAAGAATTTAGATTCAAGTAGATCGGACTGCAAAGATTGCAGTATAGAGGAATGCTCGGGAATCCAGCATGACTTCGAAAAGTTAGGTTGTATCAAGGCATAAAGAGGCTTGATACGCTGGGCATATTCGGGAATGTAAGTACGCCCAAAGTTCAGAAAACCCAGTAAAGACTGAAGCTTCTTCAGAGTGGTTGGAGGGCACAGAAGTGCGCATTTCTCCAAGAAATGGGGAGCTAAGCCCTTACCTTCATTATTGAGCTCATAGCCCAAAAACAAAACGGTAAATTCAGCAATGTGAGATTTGGCAAAATTAAATTTGTATCCTAAGACCGCAAATTCAAGAATAATGCGGTGGGGGCGTGGCTTGCCTGCATCTAAGATGGCCGCGATGTAGAAGAGCTCCAGCAGACGCTGTAATTTAACTCCCTCAACATCCGCTACCATTATCCGATCACGGTTCTAGCCGCCGAAAACGAGACCCCCCGGTGGTGCTGCGTCTATCGATGCCCGGCAACCTGCAATCGAAGGCCGTGACCTGCCCCAAATCGACCCTGCATCTTCGACCGTCACGAGGTGGGAGCATCGGCCGGGGCGCCGCACGGTGCTTGGTGGCGTGCAGTGGAGACTGGGCGACCGAGACGTGCTGGGAATAGCGGTGAGCCATCCGATACGTCCGCCCGGTGCGAGCCCCCCCGGAGGCGTGTGGGCAGCTGGGGCTCGACTGCCAGGAAGCGCCGGCCGCGGCCCTGCGAGGCTCGGCTTTGCGTCCCAGACGGCCGCACGGAAGGAGCATCGGCCGTGGAGTCGCGCGGCGCTCCGCTCTGCTCCGTGGTGTGCTGCGGGGCCTGGGCGCCCAAGGGGAACAACTACTGGAGGTGAGGCTTCACCACAGATCCGTCTGGTGCGGGTCCTCCTGGGGGCGTGAGATCTCTTGGAGCTCGGCCGCAGCGATCAGAGGCCGCAGCCCAACGGGGCCCGGCCCTGTGGCCCAGGATATCACGAGGTGGACGCTTTAGCCGCACTGGGGCGCGCTGCGAAGGTCGGACATCCGCGGCGAGGGGCTGCCGTGTTCCCTGCGTAGAGGCGACGGGGCCGACTGTGGAGCCTACCGTGGAGCCAACCGATTGAGGGCCTGGAGATACTGTAGTTACCCCTGAGAGTGGCACGGGACGTCCGAGATCCGGACTGGACGCGATTACCATCTTGTAGCGGGTCCCGGCTCTGGGGGTACAGGCTCGACTACACTTGAGGCCTATACAGATAAATATAAGCGATATCCCGCATACCAGAGATGAGGCGCGGGGTGGACGCCCTCTTCCCCTCCCCCCCGCTGCACTACCGCTGCTTTGGCTCTGGGTTGTTTGAGTGAGACACAGAGACATTTAGCAGTCTGCTACTGGGCCTCTTCATCCCCTGAGAACAGATCGAGCTCAACTACACCTCGACTGCTAAAGACTGGCTGCAGCTATGGCCTCAACTAAGGGCTCTAAGCCGCCCCCTGCGGCTAGACTAGCCAAATATGCCCACACTAGATCGGAAGGCGCAGAGGGGCACAAAGGCTCCCCCGACTCAAACTCCCCACCTGCAGAGGAGGCACTGACATTAGTAGACGTGATGGCAGCGATACAGGGTGTCCGAATAGCGCTGGAGGCCAAAATAGATACGGTGGCAACCGAAATGACGCTTATCCGTGCCGATCTACGAAACATGGGAGACAAGGTTAAGACCAACGAAGACTCCATATCTACTCTCCAGCAGTCCCAAGCGGAGCTGGAATCTACGGTTAAGCGCCTCCAAACGCAAACATCAGACATGGCATCTAGACTGGAAGACTATGAAGGGCGGGCACGCCGCAACAACGTTCGAATCTTGGGGGTCCCGGAGCGAGCGGAGGGACCGGCAGCGGACTTATTCGTCGAGGACCTGATTCAGAAGCATCTGCAGCCCCGCTCCCTCTCGCGCTTCTTCTCGGTGGAACGCGCCCACAGAGTGCCCGGTGGCCCGCCCAGGCCGGGTGCGCCGCCGCGTCCAATCTTGGCTAGAATATTTAATTTTCGAGATCGAGATGCCATCTTGCAGGCGGCCAGAACCGCCCCACCACTCAAATGGGAAAACTCCACCATTACCTTCTTTCCTGACTTTACCTACAGGGTTCAACTCCAGCGCCGGTCCTTTCTAGAGGTGAAACGGGCACTCAGAGAACATAACTTGAAATATGCTATGCTTTTCCCGGCAAAGCTCCGAGTCCAGGAAGGTACTAAATCGCTGTTTTTCACGTCTCCGGACGATACCTGGGACTGGTTGGAGCAGTGGCGTGCACGCAACAAACCAAGGAGCTCTTCGCCACGGAGTGACCCGCAGTAGGGGCGGAGTAGATAACTGGACTCACCCACAACAGGAGAATGGCCACTAGAATTATGTACCAGCAAGTATTGACCTGAGCTACTTTAATACTGCAGTGTGACATTAATGGACGCCACTTGGTGAGGTATCTATGTCATCTGGGACTTGGTTGGGTGTCGATGGTGGCAGCTCTTGTAATCATCGGTGGGGGCGGGGGGACGGTGAAGAGGGAAGCAATAAGTGACACAGAGAGGGGCATCTGTAGCGGAGGGGTCGAGATGTGAATAATGTTGGGGCAGATCGCCAGACTAGGAATAGAGGGAGTAACTTATCGCTTTGCAGGCTTGAGATGTTTCGGCTGAGTAGCGTTCCCCTACACACAGCGTGTATTGTTTTGGGTTTACAGGCACTCTGCAACTTTGGGGGGTGGGCAGTTTTAAGTCCACGGTGCAGGGAGGCAGGGAGGGGGTATTGTTCCAGGGATTGTTAGATGTATTTTTCTTTTTGATCATTCTTCCTTCACTGAGCAATGCTATTCAGAAGATCGTTGTTGACACATCACTTCAAGGGGGCCCGACTATGGCGCTGAGGAATATGTGCAAAGGGACCCTTAATTATGTTTTCTTTTGGGCTCGGCGGGGCTTTGTACCTCGGGGGGCTACTGGGAGATCAGAGCTGTTTCTAAGGGGCGAGAGGATGAGAGTGCTTCGTGATCTACTTCAATATGAGTATAGTTGACCCTGATGGCCCAATACTGGGCCGCTTTAAAATTCTTTCCTGGAACGTCAATGGTCTTGGGGATCGAATTAAGAGGAGCATTGTCCTGCAGTATCTAAAAAGGCAGGCTCCTGATTTGATCCTTCTTCAAGAGACACATATCCAAGGGACCAGCTATTGTGCACTTAATAGATGGGGATACAGACTGGTTGAGCACTCTGGCTATACACGAGGCTCTAGGGGAGTGGGCATTTTAGTGCGGGGAACCTTCCCTTTCCAAATTCAAAAAGTGATGCATGACCCCCTGGGGCGATTTGTTTCTGTCTCCGGGCGGTGGGAGGGAAGGGTCCTCAATGTGACATCCCTATACATTCCCCCCAAACTTCACTCCATCACCCTGAACGACTTGGGAGCGCACCTGCTGCGACTGCCTGATGGTGACATGATTGTGGGTGCAGACTGTAATGCAGCTCTGAATGGCTCTTTGGATCGCTTACCACCTCGTGCGACTGAGGCGAATGGGAAGCTCTTGTCTGAATTTTTGATGGCCCTAGGCATTGTGGATGTGTGGCGTGTCTGTCATCCCGCTGAGAAGCGATATACATTTCATTCTGGAGTGCATGGCAGCCTCTCTCGTATTGATTACCTCTTTTGTGGCTCCAATAGACTCCCCTGGATTAGCAATCACTCCTTTCTCCCTAGGGGAATCTCCGATCATTCGCCAATTGTCGCCCATTATGGCGGCACACCCCCAGCGAACTATCGGGATATGGTCCTCAGCCCTTGGTATCTTAAAAACCCTGAGATACGCGCCAAATTGACTGAGGCTACTAGGCAATATTTTGCCGAGAACGATGGCTCGGTCCAATCCGATGTGGTACTTTGGGAGGCCTATAAGACGGTGGTGCGGGGATGTGGAGTTGCTGCAGTGGCAGGGAGCAGGAAAGAAAAGCGTAAACAATTAGAGCACATAGAGGTAGAGATGGCAACATTGGAGCGCGATCTCATTTCCGCACCGTCGCAAGAGAACTCCCATAAACTGGCTGTGAGGCAAAAGGAGTATAAAGACATTGCAGACGACGCGGCTCAAAAAAGCCATAAGGCCACACTACATAAACTTTATGATATTGGAGACAAGGCCAACAAATTGTTGGCCTGGTTAGATAAAAGAGACCAGGCGAACGGATGGATCGCCGAAATTATAGATACACAAGGGACCCGCCACCACGACGGGATAAACATTGCTGGAGCCTTGGCTTCCCACTTTGAACGGGTCTACTCCCCTGTATCCGTGGCTACACAGGCTGAGGCGGCGGAACTTCTGAGAACCTTGCCTTTGCCGAGCTTGAGTTTGCTGGAGGGCCAAGACCTAGATAGCAAGCTAACAGTGGAAGAGATCTCAAAGGCCATCTCCTCCCTACAGTCTGGAAAGGCCATGGGCCCTAGTGGACTTCCAATTGAGCTATACAAATGTGTGAAGTCGGTCATTTCTCCCTATCTGCTACGCATGTATAATGCCAGCGCTCAAACGGGAATCCTTCCAGCTACGCAGCGACTGGCTAGCATCGCTGTTATCCACAAGAAGGGCAAACCACCGGATTGTTGCTCATCATATCGACCCATCTCCCTCCTGGACCCCGAGGTTAAAATCCTAGCAAAAATCTTGGCCACCCGGATCTAACCCCTCCTTCACAAGCTGATTCATTCAGACCAAAATGGATTCATGCCAACAAAAAACACAGCACTTAATCTACGTCGCCTACAGGGGGTCCTGGGTCGCGCAGCTACCATACAAGAAGATTCGGTCATAATGTCATTAGATGCCAAAATGGCATTCGATTTGATAGAGTGGCCCTTCCTTTTCGCCGCGCTCGAGCGCTATGGGTTCGGCAAACGTTTTCTATCCTGGGTGCGCCTTCTCTACTCCAAACCCTTGGCGAGAATCGCGGTTAATGGTAAGAGATCAGTGGTCTTTGAATTGGGGCGGGGTACACGGCAAGGGTGCCCCTTGTCCCCCCTGTTGTTCGCTCTGGCGCTCGAGCCTCTTGCAGACTGGCTTAGAGGAGATCCGACAATCCGAGGGCTGCATTGGGCGCCGGAGTGGGAGGACAGGGTGTCACTCTATGCAGACGATATCCTACTCTATTTGGTAAAGCTGCGGTCCTCAATCCACTATGCTCTGCGTATTTTCACTCTATTCCAGAAATACTCGGGCTATACCATCAACTGGGATAAGTCCCTGATCTACGTCCTTAGCGGCCCCCCTCCCAGACTCCCACCGGGCTGTGAGGCTAAAATTGTGACCGAGGGCTTCCAATACTTAGGCATTTACATAACAACAGACGTCGAGCTCTTTTATCAACGAAACTTGTTGCCGCCCCTGCAACGCCTTAGGGCGGATGTACGCCACTGGCAGACCCTTCCGCTGACGCTTCTCGGAAAGGCAGCCCTATTTAAAATGATGGCACTCCCCCGTTTCTTGTACGCACTGCAAAATACAACACATCTGGTCCCGCCCCACTATTTCACTTCCATAGAATCTGAAGTTCGTACTCTATTGTGGGGTACCGGATCTCCGCGAATTGCACTTCCTAAGTTAATGAGGAGTTGGTACGATGGGGGCATCGCGCTACCAGATGTTAGATCTTACTACTGGGCGTCCCAACTGATAGTTCTCAATCACTGGATGCACCGTCCGGTCACAGACCCAGCATATCAGATGGATCGATATAATATGCAGTCAGGCACATATCTGAGAGCGCTTTACGGAGGGAGAAAAATGGAACCAATATTCACGCCAACGGTGACGACGATCTCCATATGGCATGCGGCTAACTCGGCCCTTGGTTGGAAAGGGCGGTTGACCCGCGCTACACCACTGTTTGACTCGGCAAGGCTGGGGTCGTTATGGCGACTTCCCGGGTTTGATAATGGGATTTGATTGGGTTGTCAAAACTAGGAGATCTCTGGGTCAATGGGGGAGTGGTGCCATTCGGGGAGTTACAGCGGAAGTATCACCTACACCAGAATGAGACCTTCCGATACCTTCAGGTGCGGAGTGCCTTGTCCAAAGCACTTCCCAAAGGAACGGACTTACCCTCCTCCTCACCCTTGGAGGACAGACTTTTAGATTGCTACCTTCCGGAAAAGGCTGTCTCGTTGACGTATCGTAAAATCCTTAACAACTCACCTGAAATCTTAGATAAACTTCGTGCTAAATGGTGCACAGACGTCGGGGACATCGATGATGAGGAATGGAAGGAGGCACTAGCCTCGCCCCGCGAAGTGGCGATCCGATCTCGATTTAAACTTATCCAATTAAAGGTACTCCATAGAGTTTACTATACAAGCTCGGTTTTGGTACGAATGGGCCGACTGGCTTCGCCCCGGTGTCCTCGCGGATGCGGGCAGGTGGGCACTTATCTGCATCAATGGTGGGAGTGCCCCGTGCTGCAGAGGTATTGGGGAAAGATCTTTTCTATTTTATCCCTTGTTTGCGACAAAGAGATTGAACCCACGCCGAGGCTATGCTTGCTGAATGTATGGGAGCCTACCGACTTAACTAGGAGGGAATGCCAGTGGATCTCGCTGGGTTGTGTAGTTGCCAAGCGTAACATAGCGAGAACATGGAATGGAGAAACAGCACTGAAAAGTTCTGAATGGGAGACTGATATGGACTGGTGCATGCAGGCCGAAAGGGTGGTTTATGAAGGTAGGGGCTGTCCAGGCAAATGGATGAAGATTTGGACACCCTGGAACGACCATAGGGGTGGGTTATGTACTCCATTTAGTGAGACGTCTCTCTTTGATGGAGATGCAGAGGGATAGGGGTCTGCTTTCCCCCGAGCCCAACGTAATAGCGAAAGCCCCGGTATAAACACGGTCTCATCACAAGTCTGAAGACACTCTGACTTTATGTTCGGTCACTGAAGATGATGTCATTTTTGTTTTATTCTTTGGTAATTGCTCTTACTGTACAGGAATGATTGATCAAGATTTTGTTTGTTTTGTGTTTCAAAATTTAATAAAAAGATTTTTTTTTTTTAAAAAGAATAATGCGGTCCACTCGGGAAAGATGCGGCCGTAATTCGTCGTCTGTCAGATAGATATCGTCGACGTACGAACACGCATCTGGGTCTATGCTGTCCAACAAAGAGACAACACGGGCGGCGAATACACCCGGACTGTTCTTGTAGCCCATGGGTAAACGCTGACATTTGAAATGTTTACCACCGGAAGTGAAAGCGCTCCATTGGCTGCACTCCGGGGACAAGTTGTGCGTGTAAAATCCATTGGATAAGTCAAGTGTCGTTTTATATTTTTTACGAACGAGACTGTCTACAAGCGCAGAACTGTGGGTATTCTGCACCGCAAAGGTCCGACAATGAGAGTTCAAATGTCGGTAATCCAAAACTAGGCGGAACGATCCATCGGGTTTAGAAACCGCAAAAAGGGGATTATTCATGGGTGACACGCATGTTTCAATTACTCCTTGATAGTCTAACTGTGTCAGAATTTCGGAAACGGGACCTTTAGCTTCCCGCTTGATGGGATATTGGGGTTGTGGCTGTGGCTGCGACCGCAAAGGAATATCATGGGGGGGGGAGAGTCTTCATCCCAGCCCACGTGGTTGCGGTATAACGCCGGAGCCAGGGACACAGCCCACTCAGCAGCGAGAGCCTCCGCTTTGTCCTTGGGGACATGTCGAGAAAAGCTCGGAAGGATTACCTCCTCCCCTCTACGCGCAGCAAGCACGAATGGGGGCGGCCAATCCGCCTCTGCCAACAAAATGTCGTACGAAGAGGTCAGATTCTCCCAAAAAATCCCTTTAATAACACGCTGTATGTCACCTTCAATTTGAATGACAATATTATATAGTCTGTCAGGGGGTGCCACTCTGGTGTGAGCTGTCTCGACAGTAATGAATGTATCAGTTGCTGTCGCCTCCACATGAGGACGTAGTGCCTCCCGCACTATGGTAACTTCCGCGGCGCTGTCTAGGAGCGTCACTGCCCACGTCCAATTCAGGAGTCTCATTCTCACCGTCTGTGGCATACCTCGCTGTTACAGCTACAACTTTTTTCTTCTGAAACTGTGGGCGAGAACGTTGAAATTCTTCTGGTTTCCCTCGGACTTGTTGTCGAGGTTGATCTCGTCCCTGTGGAGCCTCACGACCCCTGCCTCTATCCTGGCGATCTCCTCCACCAGTCTGGGAGGTCGATGGTGCCTGTGAAGAACGAGGAGAACGCGGATCAGGGACCTGAAATCTCTCTGGAGATTTAATCCTCGCTCGGTCGCGCAAATCATAAGTGCGTTCAGAAGATACGGAAACCGGGGATGCAGTACGCGACCCTGTCTTTTTCTGTTGCTTACCCTGTTTCTTCAACCTCCAGCTCTTTTTAGTAAAGAACGGTTTCTCATCTTTCTCAGATTGAGTTTTTGGTTGTGGTTGCGATTGTGTTTGCGTTTTAGCAAAAGGCTTAACTCCCAGGCTATTGCGGCCAATGGTTTTATAAGCCTGTGCAATAATTTTCGATAATTCACATGGCTTGTCCGGTTCTGGGATCAAAGCCAAAGCATTAGCTACTTGAAAGTTAACTGCATCGCCCTTGACATTCGCAAGGATCAAATCAGCCACTACATCGAACACTCCCACCAGTCTCATCCCCAATTCCACAGCCGCTTCAGGGCCATGTTCATCCTGTACTCGTTTAATTACAGAGGGGAGAACTGTCATGGAAGGAGTGCCGAAACACTTCGCATATACTGCTGCGAATACCTTGCCCCAGTTGTTGCAATCTGCCAACTCGGGAATTAAATCTTTTGGCAAACTAATCGTCAAAATCCTGTGTTTTTCTACAGGAGATGTATTAGGAAAAACTGCCTCCAGCTGGTCAAATTTTTCTGCAAGCCAATAAGGCAAATCATCCTTATTTTGTGGGCGTTTGCCCATCACCGAATTAACCATGACGGGACTTATGGTTACACCGCCCAGTCCAGCTGGATGCACCGCAACTCCAGGAGGGGCTCCCTGGACATTGCCAGTAACACATTGTACCAAAGCTCTTTGAACGCGTATCAAAGACGTATGCAAGACACGCAGTTCATCAACCGCAAGCGTCAAACAACGCGGATGTGGGGTATACCCGGCCAAGACTGGCCAAGTGGCCCCTTCAATCGATAAGGGGCCTAAACGAATCGGGGTAACCGGTTGTGGGAGGGCGCAATTAAACCAAACACGGTGTTGCCATGCCGTGAGCGGTACTTCAAGAGTCCGATAAGGCCTATAAACTATAGGAAGAGCGGTGGCTGTATATTCGTGGAACAGATTATCAGTTCCATCCACCGCCGGGAAGGTAACCCAAGAGTAAAACACCTCAAAGTGGTAAGCAGGATCCGCTTGTACCACAAAGATCAGATCGACACCCGCGTCAGGCACTCCATACGCTGTCAAATGAGCTCAGAGCGCTGCGCGACTATGTGCTGCAATGTTGACAGCCATTAAGGCTAAGAATGTTCGACAACCTAGTATGAGGCAGCGCTATATAGGGTTTATATTAACACCTTTTAATAACTTCAAGCTTGAAAGAACCTATAAAAACATCAATACAGGAGGTATCACCTTCACACCCGTTTCCGGAAACGTATGCGAAGGGTGTTGTGGACAAGCACAAGCACTACTCAAGCGTCTCGCAGATAAGCAGCCCACCTCGTTGGGCACCATGTTGTAGGGATTCTGCACATACACAGAGCTATGCACAGGATAATAGGACCTCGGAGTATAGTGGTGAACCAACCATGCACCTTAGTACCCACAATCCCAATCCGACTAGCTTTAGCGTCTCATTAGCAGCGATGCTACCGATGATTAGACAACCCAGAACACGGTCTCTCTCTCTCAGGACTCGCGGGAGCAAGAACACCCTTTCATAACTCACTCACACCTGTCCACAACATGCGTAATAAGAGACACAGTATAGTTTAAAATGTTTATTTCAACTATCGTGCTCTAAGATACAGTACACGTGCCAGTACTATCAGCATAATGCATAAAGATAAAATAATAAGCATAGTTACAATTCCATAGAATACAAACGGGGAAAGCATTTCATAAAGCAGTGGATATAGGGCGAAATGACCATACCACCCTCCCCGTGCTATTAGCTAGTTTATTATAAAAAATGGAAGACCTCTGGGCTTTGTCGGGCAGACCCTCATACCTCAATATCTAGATGCAAGGTTTACATCATCAGACAAGCACAGCTCTTCTCTCTGGAAAGGTTTTTCTCCAAGTGTCACAAACAGCGAGCTCACAATATTAAAAGCACACGAATTTCTCCAGTGCAGTTGTATTCTGTGTTATGTCTAAGTGCGAGGGGCTGACCAGATCAGCAAGAACAAGGGACGTTGTTTTTCGACCTTGTACATGTTGTGCAGACGAAACCCACAGGGAACAGGAGAAAAGGTGAAAGGCAAAAAGGCAGACAGTTCTAATATAGCCGGGCACAAGCAGAGTCTGGAAAACAAAGTCACAAAGTAACGTGTGCAAAAAGGCATCATGGCAGCCAGGCCTAAGCTAACTTAGCAATGTAGGCAATGAGGCCACAAACCACACTACACCCTCCCCTGGTCAGTCCATTGGCCAAGACATAGGACGAAAACAGAGTTCAAATAGATGGAGCAGAATGCAAACGTCTATTTGGGAATAGTCCATAATGAAGGACAGTGAATGGGGAAAAAAAAATCATTTCAGGATAAAAACAATCCAGCGTGGGATGGAGGCCCCTTAATCCAATAGAGTAATTTTGTATCATGTCAAACATACTTATTGTTGTAGAAAGAGAGAAGTTTTAGAAGCAGGGGTTTGTGATCACACTTTTATTAGTATTCTGTAGCACCTCCATGATGGCTTGAAAACTGTACAAAACCAACAAAAAACAAGATATTGATGACAGTCAAAACAAAATATGTATGAAAGACTTATACGCTAAGTGCAAAGAAGTGAACTCTTCAGCCTATGACTCAATGCACACATCAATCACTTTCTAACACTGAGGTGATTAACACACAAAACTCAACAAGTTAGAGACTATAATCCTCACCCATTCTCCTTTGCCTGAAACAATAATTACCACTTACAAAAAGAGCTTTTGGCTCTTTCTCGCCCCATGACCGGGGCATTTTATTAGCTGACTACAAGGCAACTAGTGAACATAACTGTCCTTTTGGTCCTGTGAACATCCAAACTATTGTGGATAACAGAAAACAATGGTAACAATACTCAAAACAAGCACTTAACTGCAACAAACGCACAGACAATCCAGGCTGTAACCAAAAAAATGGCACAATCCTCCATAGAATTTCTTCTGCATAATTGCTTGCAGATCTGCAGCAAAACCCTGCGTAAAGATCTCTTACACTATCATAGAACATAATCTAAATGTTATATATTTGGCTGAGACCCGGATGAATGAAACCTCTCAATGAGCTACAATCATCTTGCCTCTCTAGATTACTCAATGAAACACCGGACAGAGAAGAGAGAGAGGGGTGGTGGTGGTTGGGTGGATCAGGACCATTCACATAGTCTATCTAATTTAGATGTCTTCAAGTCAAGATCTACCCCTTATTCCAATGCCTTTGAGTTGAACCCAGAACAAAGAGCACAAACCCATGAAAAGGTGCCTTATCTACCACCTACGGGTGACAATACATCACTCATTGAACAAATGTCAAGGGTGATAACTGACAAAACATGGTCATCCTCGAAGATCACCTGCCTATGAAATGTCAACCTCCACTGGGTTGACCCTCAAAATTCTAATGCCTCTCTACTGAATGCGCTCCTCAAGAATAATGACCTCGCACTACTTCCCTTGGTCCCCACAAATGAGGAAGGGTCAGTGATAGAACTCTGATGATGAAGGAAGGGTCCATGGAAGCTGAACCCCCCAGTATATCACCTCATTCCTTTATCCATTATTTCAGACAAGAAAGACACTGACTAACGGCCAATGAATAAAACTTAGAAAATTGTTGACAGACACTAAACATCTTGACATCTCATGGACACTACAACCTTCTAGCGAGGAGTTAAAAGTGGCAAATATACAAAATAACATTGATACTTACAGTAAACAAAGCAGTCCCTTGACGCTAAATCAAGTACTCAGCAGAGTAGCATTTCAAACAGTTGAAAGAACAAAACAAATATTTTAAAGAATGTGTAAATCCTCAAATAATGTATCTTCCCCAACAACACTTGAACTTCAAGTCGATTCAAGTTTCCCAATGTCTGCACCACTATCAGCATTGCTCCGAATCTGCAGAAAATTATTGTTAGAAGCCACATCCTTGAAAGGGAAACACACCCGCGGCTTCTCTCCATGGTCACTTTACCTTTTGTATTGTGGTTTGAAAAAGGAATTCACCTTACTGCAATCAGCCTTAGTGATCTGCACAAATCCCGACTATAAAAACAAGAACAATCTACTCTCTCATTCAGACATTCTGTCCATGGTGGCACTAGGCCTGCAGGCTGAGTGCTTGTTTTTTCTGTTGGTCTTTGCATGGGTGTTTTCAATTATATCTGCCTGGAGCTCTGTGGCCATGCAGCGTACAAACATCAAACCTATTGTCTTTGTCAATGCTTATTTATGTATGCCAAATACTGTATGAATACCTTTCAAACCTGTTGATCATACAGGGAGAGTGACGTTATCCCATAGAAATCAATGGAGATCAACAATGTGTTGGATGATGAGAAATGTTCCAGTGTTAGTTGACATGCTGGGAGGCTGAAGATAATTCCACGGTAGCATCCTCATGACGTAGGTCATGTTAGTCACTGTTGGGATATTATAACCCCTTCTTCTTTTTACCTTCGCCCCAATCCTATTTTTCTGTATCTCTCTACCCCGCCCACCTTAACTGCCCTGTCCTCCCTACACCAAGCCTTTTTCTTTTTTTTCTTCTTCGTGTCTCTTCTTTTCCTTCTCTCTTTGTCCCCTTCTTGGCTGCCTCTAACTTTTTATTTTTACCCTGTGTGCTGTGTGTCTGTGGTCATTCTTCATTCCTGCTTTCTCTTTAGGGTTGAGAGGGATATGTTTTACATTCAATGAATAGTTTATGTATAGTTTATACAAAGCATGTTTATTTGAATACAATACAAATGTATATACCAAACAATACTTACTACGGATTAAGATTCATTACCACTGTAAACATTTAGAAATGTAAGCAAGACAACAATAGTTGGTATTTCATTTACATTTATTAAAACAATAATCTTATCATCCTCACAAAGATCATCGACATTTTTCAAAACAAGCATTGGCTATTTGCTTTAAATTATAGGGTGCAGTACAATTCAGTAAAATGTGGGAGATGGTTTACCCACCCATGGGTGCAGAGTCTACACTCCTAGACCTCATAGAAGGTTCTGACCGTTTCTTAAATCCCCCAAAAGTCTAAATGAGACAAAACGGCTCCTGACAACTGGGTCCACCCACAGTCCTATCCAGATCGATAGTAGGATGATTCACACACCGCCTCGATACCCTCACGGGTGATATGCTGCGCTTTACAAATCCTTCATTGATTGATTGACTATATGCATTTTAGAACACTGGACATGTGAAGATTTCCTCCAAAATGATCGTAGCTCAGTATTTTTAGAGTAAATTCCAATCCTGCTTTCCGGCCATGGCTTTAAACTAGGAGGGAGTCTCATTGCTGCCTCAAAGTGCACATCTAGGACTCAGTGGAAAATGTCAAGCTGAGTCAGGATGAATTTACCATAATGACGCTCTCACGGAGCGATAGGTGCATAGTTTGTTTAAACAAGACCAGTTTTTGGTCCGCAGCTGTTATCAATTAAAAATAATAAAATAAAAAATAATCATTAAAAGACCAAGGACTCCAGTTGCAGCACCCCTACTGGGGTACTTGGTAATACTTTGAACACCTCACCCCTTTTTCCAAATACTGGCATCCAGGTTTTCCATAAGAATAAACCTTAAGACTGGTTCATTCTTAAAGACAATCACAGAAAATTGGCTGATAAAGTCAAGACCACGCAGCAAACATTGGAAATGGTAGTGCCCCCAGTGAAAGACCATGATGAACAGTTAAAACAAATGCGCCAACAAATCGAATCCTTACAAGCCCGTGCGGACGATGCAGAGGGTCGGGCTCGGCGCAATAACCTCAGAATCGTGGGCCTCCCAGAGGGAACAGAGGGCCCCAACCCAACAATCTACATAGAAGAGTGGCTGAAATCCAGTGTGGCCCCTACAGGCTTATCCGCACATTTCACTGTTGAGCGGGCCCATCGAGTCCGCACACGTCGACCCATACCTGGTGCAAACCCCTGTCCGGTATTGGCCAGGATTTTGAATTACAGAGGTCGAGATCATGTGTTGCAGGCAGCAAGAGGCAATGGCCCAATACAAGTAGATAACGCTAGAATATCCATCTTCCCGGACTACACACTGGCTGTCCAGCGTAAACGCTTTTCGTTCATGGAAGTCAAAGCACAGGTCCGAGCAGCCATTTGCATTGCTTTTCCCAGCCAAATTGAAAATCATTTATAATCAACGTTCCTTATTCTTTGATACGCCGGACAGTGCGTGGGATTGGCTAGACAGGAACTTCCCCGATACATTACCGGCCAGACGTCCGGAGACATCGCAGCCGAAATCACAACATGGCCCCCGGAGGCGCAGAAAGGGTCTCCTAACACAGAGCAGGGGGTCTAGTCCCCCACCTCGCCAACTGGTACTGGAGGGTAGGCAGGAGGCCCTCCGATCCGCCAAGGCCCTCCGCATTTATCGTCCACCTACCAGCACCAGTCCTTTCCGATGATGTGAACTCTGACTCTGACTCAGGAGGAAGTGTGGCATTATTCCCATCAGAGACCACGCAGCTCAGTAATGACCCATTGGGGTGACCCGATAGTGTATATGGTGGAACTGTGCCTCTGCATAGCTTGAACATGATATACAGGCCATACAAACAGGCCACAAATAGCTCCAGTGACTCTAAATCTAAATCTAAATCCGTATTTGTAAAGCGCAAACTACTCACCCTTACGGGTCTCAAGGCGCTGGGGGCCGTCGTGGAAATTAAGTGAGCTATTGCCCAGAGTCACATGGTGCTGAGCTCAGCTGCCGCCGGGGATCGAACCGTGAGCCCTATGCTCCGAAGTCAGCTGCCCTGGCCGCTGCACCACACCTCCACTACTCTCTAGTCAGTATAAACTATACTATAATTTTGGATTTAGCATCAGGGATCTACGAAAGGGTTGGTTTGGCGAGTCCCGTGGCCCGGCCTGTCCTGGGCACTTCCACTCATCGTATAATGTTTTATTCGTGAACTGAGTACGCAGCTTACCCCACAGGCAAAAGCAGTTGTTCAAAGTGTACTATGTTGAATTCTCTTCCACAATTTGGTCGGGCGAAGTTAAATCGTTGGACCCAGTATTGGGATAAGGTTGTATTGTTCAAATTGTTGCCGCACTGTCCGATGATGATCTGGGGGATTGTGGTCGAGGAGTGTGGGGGGTAGGTTGGGGAAGCCCTTACAAATGTTTTTTGATGATGTTGGTCGCTAAATCTTATACTATCATATCCTGGAATGTTTGGGGGATGGGGGCAATCCACAAACGGCACAGAATAGCTGCACAGCTGCACCGCCGTAAAGCCCAAATAGTATATCTCCAAGAGACACATTTGATATCATCAGAAACTTGTAAATTACAGAGACGCTGGAGAGGCTAACTTTATGCAACGGCGTATTCCGCCTTTTCCAGAGGGGCTGCAGTTTGGTTACGGGCTGGAGCTCCATTTATGCTCCAAATGTAGACCAGGATGTTTTTCTATCACGAGTGTCTCGGGCTCTCTCAGACTGGTCTCAATACCCATTGATATTGGGTGGGGATTTTATTACAGTATTTGATGTGCATCTATACCGATCCCACCCTCCCCTACCGAACACTAATGCTACAACAAAAGCTGCTACCCTGACTCGATGGGCACAGGGTTGGAATCTACTTGATGTCTGGAGGTCCCAACACGTTAATATGCGGGAATATTCTTATTATTCCCACCCGCATAAATTGCACACCCGTTTAGATCACTTCCTTTGTACACCAGATTTATTCCCGACCATTAAACAGAGTACTTACTTGGGCAAAACCATATCTGATCATAATCCCATAGAATTAACATTAAACTGGGGAAGATCAAGTGTTCTGCACTACATTAGCTACAACCATAACCACATATTTCGAAGAAAATGAGGGCACAGCCACGACCAGATCTTTGGAATAGGAGGCTTTTAAAGTGACGATATGGGGGGTCTCCATGGGGTCCTTAGTAGGAGCCAGAATGTAGGTAGTCAGAGACATAACGGAATTAGAAGACACCTTGCAGACACTGGAAGTGGCACCCCAAGTAGACGCGAAATGGCAGAAGGTCTACAAGAAGCTAGGATAAAATATGAAAAATACATTTATTATGAAATGAAAAATACATTTATGAAGCGCAAGGCTACCCGGGGGCATCCCAGCGCTGAGTAGCGGCAAGTAGGGGGGAGCCAGCCAGACTAGGGGAAAAGCCAGGTTTTTAACAATGTACGAAAGGCAAGATGGTTGGGTTCCTTGCGCAAATGAAGAGGGAGAGTGTTCCAGAATTTGGCGGCATTGTAGGAGAACAGACGACCCCCACTTCTGGCTTTCATAATCCTAGGAACTGCGGCAAGATGCAGATCGCCCGAGCGGGGGCGTCTGTTAGCACGGTAGGGCCGAGCAATAGAAAGATTGATGGACGGGCCCTTTCCGGCTAACGTCTTATGTACAATGCACATGGCCTTGAAATTAACTCTCTCCCTGATGGCTAGCCAGTTGAGAGATTTCAGGGCTGATTTTGTAGATTGGCATTTCGGGATGTCCAGAAGAATTCTGGCTGCCCAATTTTGTACCGTCTGGAGTTTTGAGAAGGTCGCGCATGGGGCCCCTAGGTAGAGGGCATTCCCATAGTCCAGACGCGATAGAATGAGTGCCTGGACCATGAGCTTCGTTGCCTGGAAGGGGAGTAGTGGGAGGACTTTGAGGAGCATCTTTAAGATGCCATAGCAGGAGGCTGCCACATTACGTGCCTGGACCTTGAAAGTCATGTCTCGATCCAGCCAGACACCCAGGCTTTTTATTTGGGTCTTAGGGGCCGGAACGGGGCCCAAGTCGGCCGGCCACATTATATTGTCAAAAAGAGACGGGTTCCCCAAAATCATCAACTCAGTTTTTTCTCCATTTAATTTCAGGAAGGAGTGTTCATCCATTTGGCTACCTCTTCCAGACAAGGAGAGAGACTGGGAGAGGAGTTATCAGCTTGGTTGAGTCTCACCATGAGTTGCGTATCATCTGCGTAGGTCACTAGGTGTACCCCGAAAGGCAGCATGATCTCCGCTAGCGGGCTCAAATAAATGTTAAATAGGGTGGGGCCCAAGGATGATCCCTGGAGGACTCCGCAGCAGAGAGGCACCTGTTTTGAGGTTGCCTCAGCGTCGAAGACCTGGAAGAATCTATCCTCCAGGAAGGACTGCAGCCATGTCAAAGTGACCCCAGTCACCCCCAGTCTTGTAAGTCTATGGACCAAGATTTGGTGGTTGACCGTGTCAAAGGCAGTACTGAGGTCTAAGAGGATAATCACAGTGGTGCCTCCAGCGTCCAAGATTTTTTTAGACTCTTCGACTACTGATAACAGGGCCGTTTCTGTTCCTTGGAGTGGTCGAAAGCCAGTCTGTGACGGTTGGAGGAGATTGTGAGTCTCTAAGAAAGCAGACAGCACTGAATGAACATATTTTTCTGCTATATTGCTGATCCCTGGGAGAAGTGAGATGGGACGATAGTTTCCCAGGGAATCAGGGTCAAGGCTAGGCTTTTTTAGGAGTGCCTTCACCATCGCTTTCTTCCATGGAGGGGGGGCACTCCAGAGGCAAGGGAGGCGTTGATCAATTCCAGAATAGTGGGAGAGATGACTTGTTTCAGAATGTAAAGAGGTGCTGGGTCTCCAGGCGAGCCGCTCTTCACTTGTGCTGAAATACTTTCCAGAGCCTCAAGGTTCATCAGGGGAATTGGTTCCAGATGGGATTCCGTGCTGTCGGGGCTGGGATCCCATGTTTGGCCATCTGCCAAGGGAAATGATGTATAAATGTCTTGAATTTTGTTGAGGAAGAAGTCTGCAAATTTGCTGCAGCGTGAACCTGAAGTGTCGGAGGTCGCGGGGGGCGGGGGGACTCTGAGCAGAGTTTTCGCTATGCAAAAAATCTCACGTGAAGAATTCGCTGCCGAAGATATTTTTTCTTCATAGTAGGCCGCCTGAGCTGATTTAATTTCTGTTTTGTACAGTTTAATGGCTTCCCTATATTCTAATTTCTTATTAGAGGAGAAATCCTTCCTCCAGGTTCTTTCTAATTTATTGCAAGTTTGCTTCAACGCTCGGAGCTTTGGAGAGTACCATGCCCTTCTGTTGATTCCAGTTTTCATATGGGTAGATTTTATAGGGAGAACTTGGTCTAAGGAGCATTCTATCCACTTATTAAAATTTTCATTGGCAATTATGACATCAGGATCAGTGACTGGTTTTGTTTTTTCTAATTCTAGAATCCATTGATCTGTTGAGAGTTTGGGCCAGAGGCGAGACCTTTTTATAGTCGGCTTAATAGGGGGCATGGCAGAATTGGGGACCAAAAAAATGGAATAAAGAAATGGTCAGACCATGGTACTGGGATAGGTTTCCCTCCTACTAAGTCTTCCAAATTCGAGAAAATGGGATCTAGTAGGTGTCCTTTCATATGGGTTGGAGAGGCAACTTTTTGGAGAAACTGGTAGCTTTCAAGATCATTTGTTATTTCTGCTACGGACGGCTGAGAGAGGTCGTCGAAGTGGAGATTAAATTCTCCCAATAGTGTGAAGTTAGCAGGAGTACTGGCTAAATTAGCAGCTATGTCAGGCTGCTGAATTATTAGAACGATAAAGAACGATTGACTTAAATGCATATACACTATGCACACACACTGAAGCGGATAGGACTAGCACATTATTAGCACGACCTATCAAACCCCAAACAACTCCCACTCCAATTCTATCGGTATATAATACCCAACGCGCATTGGTCACTTCCCAAGCTGAAATAAATAGGACATTTCAGGAATATTACACAAATCTTTATACGGCTCCCCCCTAGATTTGACAGAAGCAACTGCTTTATTTCTCGGAGACATTGAACTCCCCACTATTTCGGATACAAACGCTGAGGAATTGGCAGCCCCGCTTACCCCAGCAGAGATCCACAATGCTATAAAGGCACTGGCCCGTAATAAGACTCCAGGCTCAGATGGGCTCCCTATTGAATTCTACTCAACTTTTGCGATACCATTGATTCCAAAATTATTGCAACTTTATATACCTCACTTACAGAGGGCTTGTTGCCTTTAACAACCAGAGAGGCAATAGTCACGTCCTTATTGAAACCTGATAAGGCCCGACTGATCTCACGTCATATAGACCCCTATCAATACTTAATACTGAATACAAAATACTCAGTAAAATTTTAGCGTTGAGACTACTCCCCCTTCTTCCCAAATTAATACATACGACCCAATGTGGGTTTATACCCAAATGCAGCACCTCACTAAATATTCGCCGTTTACACGCCCTGATACATGCAGTCTCTGCATCAGCGCCACTAGTGGGATGTCTGTCATTAGATGTACGTCAAGCGTTTGATACCCTGTGTTGGCCATATATGCTGGTCGTATTGGCCAAGTTTGGATTACCCCCAGAATACTGCAATTGGGTAAAATTGCTTTACACCAACCCCACAGCCCGTCCTAAGACAGGTGCAACCATTTTTCCTGCATATCATGTCTACCGCGGAGCACACCAGGGATGCCCCCTGTCACTCTTATTGTTTGTATTAGCCTTAGAGCCCCTAGCACAACATCTGTGTCGTACTATGGCCCCATATGGCATCCCAACAGGTGCTATAACTCACTCTGTATCACTTTACCCTGACGACATGCTACTATATTTTAAAGATCTAAATATGGACATGCAACCCATAGCTGCAGTGTTTTCACAGTTCGGGGAAATATCCGGTTTATATCTTAATGTCTCAAAGTCTGTGGCGTACTCCTTCTATGACACTTATAATAGACCCTATTTGCAGTTTGGCCAGTTACAGTTCAAATTGGAGCCCACGACCTTTAAGTACCTTGGAATACACATCTACAGGACCAGTGCAGACACCATGGATGGGAACGTGGTTAGAGCTATTAATTCCCTCCGTTCTCAGGTATCGTTCTGGACTACCTTGCCGTTAACGATAACAGGTCGTTTAGCTGTATCTAAAATGGTCATGCTGCCCAGACTCCTATATCATTTTGTGAACCTTCCTGTTGTCCTCCCGACATGGATTTTTAAAACACTAGATACCTTATTGTCATCTTTGCTTTGGGGAATAGGTCGGCATAGATTAGCCTTGGCCAAAATGTAGCAACCGAGCACCGCTGGAGGTATGGGGGTTCCTGATTTTAAGGCGTATTGCATTGTCGGGCAGCTGCAATGGCTAGCATATTGTTTGGCCGGCCATAATTTATTTGAAATAGGTTATTCTCCTGAACGTCTGCAGCGCGGAACACTACAGGCATTGTGTAGTGGGCTGGCTCCACGTGTTCAGGAGACATAGTAGATGTAGCCGAGTTGAGTTTGATGTAGTTTATTAAGTCCATAAGTAGAAGTTACAGCAAGCTCCCACCAGGAGCAGCCTACTAGCTGCTCAGCCCATCTTCCAACTGACAACACTCACACCAGGCACCCAAGCATTCCACTCATGTCAATCACACTAACATTCTACACGGAACACTCACACTGGCTGAGCAGCTAGTTACAAGGTGAAAGGGAACATAAAGACATAACCTGAGGATACTAAATTATCCTCTTCCTCTCGAAATGAAAAACAAATGAAACCATAACAAAAATGAAATACAACTATACACAGGAATATACAATGAAGATAAATGTCCATGAACCCTAGGATGAATGTAGGAACCACATCACATAAGGGAAAACAGACAAACAAAGGAGGAAAGAAGAATGATAGAAACATACTAACACCATCCTCCTCCCTTAATATTAGATAATAAGTGTTTAGGTAAGTGGTAAGAACAGCTCACAGATAACAAGTGAGCAACAACACATTGAAAGTAAAGGGGAAACATACCCCAAGACTAAAACGCAATGGGTGAACTACACCCAAAGAAATACTCCTCAACTAAGGAGACTGTGGCCCAAATGCCACCCCTCATGTAAGGGACCATGCTAAGATGGGACTAACCCATAAGCTAAGCAGTGTAACGACTGATGGTGCATGGGACTGCCACCCAAGAACATGTGCAGCACAAAACAGGTGCAGCACAGTGTGGCAAACGCACACATTACGTCGACGTGTAGCACAGGGTGACTTATACACACAACATAACGACGTAAAAGAACTGGGGGAAGCGCAGGGCGACTTACACACAACATGACAAGGTGAGGCGCAAGGCGACTTATACACAACATGAAAACGTGAGGCGCAGGGTGACTTACACACAACATGAAAACGTGAGGCGCAGGGCGGCTTACACACTGGACACAGCAAGGTGAGGCGCAGGGCGACTTACACACAACATTACACAAAACGAGGTGGTGGGACTGACACCCCAAAACACACCCAAAAAGCAAAGAAGTGTCATGTCCAACATACGTAAATGGGGAAAAGACCCCATAACCCAAACAGTGTAAGGGTAAACAACAAAAATGTACATGGAAATGGAGCTAAAACCCAAACCAAACATAGCAGGGGAAAACATCCCCTAAGCCAACCCCTATGGTCAGGGTACATTGGCCTAACAAATCTGTAGCAAGAACGTAAAGAAGGGACATGGGACAGAGACCCACTCCAATCCCATAGGCAGGGATAAGATGTCAGAAATAAGAACGTGAGAGGTGTAATGCCAACAAAACATCAACGTGTGAAATGCAAAACAACAACGTTGGCATACAGCAATAACAAGTTACTGTAAATTCATAAATGTCTTTTGCCTGTGAAAAGAAGACATTATAGCATTATATCTTGTAGAGATGCACAACAAATTCGTAATTCAACAATGACAATGGTGTGCCTGTCACCGCGATCTTGTGGGACAGGCGGTCCAAATAACCAAAGTGCGCTACGATGGAAAGGAGCGGCACACGAAACTAGAGAAGGAACTGTGCAATAGTGAAGAGAGGGGACGCCCAGTTTCTGGAGGACACCAGGTCATGTTATGAAAATTAGGACTCACCATATGGTCTGGCAGCAAAGTTCAGTGTCCTTGTTTCACATGCATTGGAGTCCTTGTCTTAGGCAGCTGACCCTTGACCTTCTGATGTTTTGCCTGAGACTGGGCAGAAATCCCATGCACCTGATGTCGTGCTTCATGCACATATCGTTGTTTTGCCTGTGCTGTACAACCAGTCCGGTGCTGTTGGCGCTGGGCCTGCTGCATTTCTCCCCGTAATGAAGGGCTTGTCTCCTCACACTGCGACGCTGAATACGATCCGATTTTAAACAAGAGAATAACTTTATTAGGCGAACAATGGTTGGCAAATCACGGACCGTAAAAGGCAACTAGAATGCCTGCACACTCCAACTCCAAGATGGCGTCACGCACAGGAGACGCATGCCGTGTGGCTCCAGGCATGCTCATGTTGCAAAGCGTCCAAAGGCAACATTGAAGACCGGCTAGCATCGAAGACGTCATGAATAGGCTCTACAGCTGCTACGCGCGACACCATGGACCAGGTAAGGTGCGCAAGCCGTCTTTGAAATTTTAAACCACAGCGTAACTGTTTCTCGAGAAGCCACATTGTAGGGAAAACAGTATACACATGCAATAAATTGTAAACTGAAAATTTCTCACCCAGTTGGCTCCCAATTGCGGCAGGCAGAAATACCAGGCAATTTTCAAGTAGCAAACAGCTGACTGAAGTTTGAGAAACCATAGATAACTGTGAACAGGCAAAAGTGAGGTGAACTGATATAAGTTGAACTCCTCAAGTCCTGCGCTTACACGGAGGCAAAATGAGTAGGAAATGTCATAAAAACCAACACAAAGAAACATCCTGAGCATGTGTACAGTCACAGATGAAAAACTTGAACAGAAAGAGCCTTTCGCCAAACAGAATCACTTCACTCCGCACTTTAGGCAGAAACTCAGGCAGCCACAGATTACCTTGCTTCTTGAGGCACTGTAGCCGTTAGCTGTGGCACTGTAGACGTTTGTTGTGGCGTAGGATCTTCTGCAAGATGTAGGCAGCCTTGATAACGTATTACCAGATGTTGAAAGTACTGGATCAAAGCTCAGCATGCCTGGGCTGGGGCTGTCCGGTGTAGTGGACACTGGTGGGGCTGCGAGGCGTGCTTGACCAGATTCTTTATCTTGAGTTTCTTGTTGCTTGTTCCACATTCCTTACTTCATAGGCCCATCATCTTTAGCTTAACTCCTCTTGGTTGGCATGTTGAGCGTGGATAAATCCCATCAAGATCGTCGCCAAAATGTAGTGGGCTGGCTCCACGTGTTCAGGAGACATAGTAGGCGTAGCCGAGTTGAGTTTGATATAGTTTAAGTCCATAAGTAGAAGTTACAGCAAGCCCCACCAGGAGCAGCCTACTAGCTGCTCAGCCCATCTTCCAACTGACAACACTCACACCAGGCACCCAAGCATTCCACTCATGTCAATCACACTAACATTCTACACGGAACACTCACACTGGCTGAGCAGCTAGTTACAAGGTGAAAGGGAACATAAAGACATAACCTGAGGATACTACACATTGCTATGCCCAGGAGCTGACAGGATGCGGGATCCCCCCTTTTCTCCTGCATATTGCAATACATTATTGGAAACAGGCGCTAAAATATGCAAAAATTCCTACCCCATATGCCCCAAACGTTCTACTCTGTGGCCTACCCACCCAGCATGGAATATTGTCAAATACTAGGTGACGGAGCTGGAGACAGGCCGGAACGGAGACGGTGGGCGACTTATTTTTGGATGGTAATTTGATGCCCCATGACGAGTTCGTGCGTACCAACTCAGTACCAGGCACTTTATTCCTCACACACGCGGCAATCACACAATTTATTGGGAGATATTGGTTAATGAGCCAAAAGGAGACCCCTACCTTCCAATTATTGCGGGCCATTCACATAATGGGTCACGGGTGCCACCTTGTTAGGGTTATACCGTGGACTCAGGGAACATCTGGGTACTCCGCTACTACCCCTTCGACAAAAATGGGAAATGGCGCTGGCAAGGGAATTGGAAGATAAAGAGTGGGCCTTAGAACATCCTAAGCCGGTTTCCCGTAATTTCCGACTAAAAACAATACAGCTATTAATATTACATAGGGCCTACCTCACGCGCTGACAATACAGAAAATGTACCCTACTGCTTCCTCTGAATGTCCAAGATGTTCTCATCAAGATGCTGACTTTATCCATATGTTATGGGCTTGCCCTATATTGGGGAAGTTTTGGTCAGAGGTCACACGAGGTCTTTCCCAACTTACAGAGCGCTCTCCCTGGACTACTACAGAGGCCTGTCTTCTGGGCCTTTTCCCTCTCCCAAAGAAGGCGACTTTACTGCGTCGCTTTGCGGGATTAGCCTTGATGCTCGCTAAAAGATTAATCACACAGCGCTGGAAATCCCGCACAGCACCACGTGAAGGCAAATGGAGGGAGGAGGTTATTAGATGGGCTATAGCCGAAAGAGAGGCGCTTCAGCGAGAGGAATATAGAGGATTAAGGAAGAAGCCGATCTCCCTGGACTGGGCTCAGCTGTTAGAACAGTTTAAAGCAGAAACGAGAGAAGAAATAGAAGGTCCCCGGAACACACTAAATGATCATATAGGTAGTGCCTGATTCCCAATTGTGCTGTGAGGTGGAAATATATGTCTGTTTCCTTCTTCCCCTCTTCCCCCTCACCCTGTCCCTCCCCTCCTCTCCCCTTGTCCTCCCCCCCTGTATCAGAACGATTACCCCGAAGGACTAAATGCTTGAGCATGGACGATTAGATCACAGCAGCGAAGTTTAAGGGAATGTTTTTGGGTGGGATGTATTGCGGGAGGGTTTCTATGAGAGGATTAAAAGTTTCTTTAAAAACATAACTACATATGCTGTTCCGCAAGGGTTGGGTTGTAAGTACGTAACTTCCGTAGCTGTAGACAAAAATACGCAAACACTGATGGAAAAATTACTGGATCTGTATGATAACATGTGAATTATTGTTTACTTGTTATGTAAAATGTTTAAAAAAAGCATTCATTGATGTAAAACTTGCTTGCAAACCCGAACACTTAATATAATATGTGTTTTAAAAAAAAAAAAGACTGGTTCATTCTTCTAGTGTAGGTACTGACCGTGGGGATACAGGAGCCATAACATTTACACATTCTCACAAAGGCACTTCCCACAGCTTTAACATATCTCATAGTGGTCAGCCTTTAAAAAGACTATCACAACGCTAAACTCGAAGCAAACTTTTCTTTTTCCAAACTTGACGTTTTTTTTCAAATGCATCCAACAAGGACTACAAATGCGCTTTTATATAGCTTTGAAAACGCACCTTTGGAACGACGATTCTATACAGGGTTAATTTAAAGATTTTTTTGGTTTCCTATTGTTTTATATTGCGCAGAGTTGATTTTTCATCATGTATTCCTCTTTGAAATAGTGAAGCAAAAAATCTGAATAAGTGATCTGGCTGCCACAAATATGGCTTTCTATCTGATTAGCGCTATTAATGTTGATTAAGTGGCAAACATTACCATAAACTATATGTTATGCAGCCACTGCCAAGTGAATCAAAGCACTTTACCCATGAAAGTCTACAGTGTTGCAGCTTAGATGGTTACGCAAAATCATGACATGCAAACTCAGTAACCAAGACACCATTGTCCAATCTATTAAACCACAGAAACATCAACAAAACAAAATTATGTTGACAAACTCAAATAAATAACTGGAAAATATATGAAGATCTGGTACGTTATGGTGTTTTTGATTATTGCAGTGTCTGCCTCTTGGCGTTTTGTGACGACATCTGCCTTTGGTTGTGGTTCATCCGGCAGAGGTTTACCAATGGAGACCCACACTAGTATGGGTAGGTGGTTTGTAGGGTGCGGTTTTATACTCACCAGGGTGTCCCATAAGGGAAGGGGGTCTACCTTCCAACCTAAGCTGTGGGATTGTCGAGTTTGTGTTTGAAATATGTGTGTAGTGGTTCACTTTTGGGGTTCCCACTTGAGGCGCTTCAGTGAACCTGTGTCGGCTATGGCATTGTTGCCATGTAGGATTGAGATTGGACCTTGGGGGGGGTGTGTGTGTGTGTGTGTGTGTGCGTGTGTGTATATATATATATATATATATATATATATATATATATATATATACATATATATATATTACTAGTGCAATGTTTGTAGATCTTCTGTATCTCTACAAGGGTGTATTGTTCATGATTTAGGCTTTATGGAAACGTGTTGCCATGGGTTTTTCTGTGCCTGTTTCCTTGTTGTTGAAGCAGGCCTGTGCCCACCTGGCACTCTTTTGGTTTTTTAGGTCGAGCCTAGAGCCAGCGCGCATGCGCTGCTCTGCGAGACTTGTTGTGGTGGAGTAGTGAATAGAAGCCCCGCCCACTCTCCGCCCATATTTACCATTGGCTTGTGTCATTGTCCATCCTAAATGTTGGCTTCTGATTCATCAATAGGCTTGTTAGTTCCTCCTTAGTACCGCCTCCTCTTCATTTATCACCTCCCATGGCGACTGGCCCCTTTACTTCGGTTGTTACACGGTAGGTGTTATTTAAACTGTGAGCACTATTTTCTTTACTGAGGTACTCCCACTGCAGGCACGATATGCTTTGGTGCCTTCTCCCCCCCCTCCCTTTGTCCGTGCCTTCTCCGCCCGCCCCCTCTCCCTCCCGTTGTCCTTGCCTTCTCCGTCCCCCTGCCCTCCCTCCCGTTGTCCGTGCCTTCTCCCTCCCTCCCATTGTCCGTGCCTTCTCCCTCGTCCCCCGCCCGCCCTCCCTCCCTCCCGTTGTCCATGATGCCAACCATTTGCAATGCAATAGGTCTCGTGTAAATGCGAAACCTATTGCAGTGCAAATGCTTGTTTATGCCTGTGGGGTCTGCATACCACATCAACGAGCCTCCGTATGTCAACAGCTTTTTCTCTGCGATTGCGAAACACGTTAGAGCAGCTATGAACATAACGAAACACAACCAACCAACCGGTAAAAAGAATATTGAAATGTGCAATTCTCTTAATTGACTGCCCCTAGACAGCGCATTCCCATTGGCTTTTTTTCCAGTGTCATTTGAGTACCGATTTTCCAGATTAAGATTCTTTTTTTTAATTAATCAGCTGTGTTGGTCCAGTTGTTTCCTTTGAACCGAACCAAGACTTAAAATCCCAAAAGCACTAATTGATGAATAAAAGTACAGGGCGAGAACATCTTGCCACGGTTAGATGAAACTATTTAATCCCCATATGCATACCACGCAAACCACTACTATCAAACGCGTATGCCTCACCCACCCCTCATTATATACAAGCATTGGCATAGCCAATAGGTCTCGCCTTTGGGACCTTATAAGTGTTTAGCCATGCAACAGTTAATGTTGTTGCAGTAAGGATATTGTGCTGCATAACTAAATACTTATAAGGTCCCAAAGGCGAGACCTATTGGCTATGCCAATGCACAACAAACACTAAATAATAGTTAAGCGCAAAGAGAGTACAGAGGGAGGGGAAAAAAAGATGAGGAGAAAGGAGAGTGTAAAAGAAAAGCGAGAGAGCAAAGAACAGTGGAGAGAGAGAGCACGAAGGAATAAGTAATGCTTGTTAAAAGTGTAACTGCAGCTTGAGCCGTGCACGAGGGAATAACTAATGCTGCTGTTTTCAAGCACACGCGTGCTTGTGACACCATCCGCCCACCAGTGACTTAAAAGGTGCTTTCATTTATAAGACGTATTGGCAATGCTTGTTTTGGTTCTTCGTAGGGTAGAGTTTGGGTTTAATTGGGGCTGCTTTAGACACTGCTGCAGGTAAGGGCACGGCGTGGTTACTAATAAAAGCAGACAAAATAAACCACATTAAGCAGGGGCAGTGTGAGCTGATTGTAAGGGGGGAATACTGGAGTCTGTATGGAGACAGGGGGAGGCGGGTTTGAGGGGCAAATACTGGAGTCTTGTATGGAGACAGGGGGTGAGGGGCAAATACTGGAGTCTGTATGGCGGCAAAAGGGGAGGAGTAGGCAAAAGAGCAAGAAGCAAAATAAAGTTTTTTTTTTTTTTTTTACTAAGGGTCAGGCTGCACAATAGTGCATTGCACCTGCAGTGCTTGTTGTCGTTTTGCAGAAGCGCTCCTATAAAATATTAGTTAATAACCCCGTATTTGTTTATAAACTGAAAAGACCTGGTGAAAGAGGAGAGCGTCAGGAAACGAGAACAGGAGACCAGAGGGGATGGAATAGACCAGAGATTTTGAAGAGACCGCTCGAGAGGCTCCTTGTCTGCTGTGTAGATTTTTCCAACCTGCAGGCCAAAGAGGAGGAGAGTGGAGGAGCGAATACGAGAGAGAAAGAAAGAATGGAAGAAGGAATGGCAGATGGAGCTCAAGTGGGAGAGTGATTGAGAGAGAAGAGAGAGCGAGAGGAGAGAGAATGAAGGAGAGAGAGAGAGAGAAGGGTAGAGGGTCGAGGGTCGAGAGAAAGAAGGGGAGAGAGAGGAGAGAGAATGAAGGGGAAAGAGAGAGAAAGAAGGGGAGAGAGAGTGAATTAAGGGGAGAGAGAGAGAGAGAAAGGGGGAGAGAGAGAGAGAATGAAGGGGGAGAGAGAGGAGAGAGAATGAAGGAGAAAGAGAATTTGAGAGGGGGGAGAGAGAGAGAAAAAGAGAAAGGGGGTAGAGAGAGAGAGGGAAGAAGTGATGTGAAAAATGTAAGAGCCAATGTTGCCTTGTCCTGTGGGAGAATACAAAAAAAAAAAAAGCAAGAGACAGATTGCGAGCAAAGAGACGATTGCGAGGAGGCATGGATTCAAAGTGTTTTAGGTCGGGGCCTCATGAGCTGCAGTGCGTCGACAATGAGTTAGAGTACTGGTAGAAAATAGACAAAATATTGTATGGCACACAACATATAGAAAGCGCAACACAGACAATTGTGCAAACCGATGGATGGAAATCACAGAACTGTATAAAAATGGCAGTCAAATTAAGAAACCGCTTCAGGACTGTTCTTTTGGTTAAAGGCGCTGTACAAATGGTAATAGCTTTACAAAACATAACAACATAATATAACAGAGTCTGACATTCCCAAGACCTCTTGGCGCTGTCTCTAGCTGAATGGCACGTGCTGGGGCGGCGTGCCCTTATGTTAGGAGCCTTCAGGCGATTTTCTTGAGTACGTGAATAAGTGGACAGTCTCCATAGCGAGGCCATATTTCTGGAACATCAAATGTTATGAGCAGGCCTGGGAGGAATGTGTCTTCTACCTTTTTCGAAAAATACAATGTACCAAATTCCAGTACAAATGCTACTTAGAGAGAGTTAAAGAGACGAGAGAATGACAGATATGAATGACGAGGCGATAGATTGGAAGGAAACACGGACAGAGAGGTCAGATAAAGAAAAAAGGATAAACAAGAGACAGAAAAGAGAGTACAGAGCTAGGGAAAAAAGATGAGGAGAAAGGAGAGTGTAAAAGAAAAGCGAGAGAGCAAAGAACAGTGGAGAGAGAGAGCACGAAGGAATAAGTAATGCTTGCTAAAAGTGTAACTGCAGCTTGAGCCGTGCACGAGGGAATAACTAATGCTGCTGTTTTCAAGCACACGCGTGCTTGTGACACCATCCGCCCACCAGTGACTTAAAAGGTGCTTTCATTTATAAGACGTATTGGCAATGCTTGTTTTGGTTCTTCGGATAGTAGAGTTTGGGTTTAATTGGGGCTGCTTTTGACACTGCTGCAGGTAAGGGCACGGCGTGGTTACTAATAAAAGCAGACAAAATAAACCACATTAAGCAGGGGCAGTGTGAGCTGATTGTAAGGGGGGAATACTGGAGTCTGTATGGAGACAGGGGGAGGAGGGGGTGATGGGCAAATATTGGAGTCTTGTATGGCGGCAAAGGGGGAGGAGTAGGCAAGAGAGCAAGAAGCAAAATTATGGGGCATATTAGCAAGACCCACGTTAAAATTATCGCCGTTTTAGCGGCAGGAAACTGCCGTTTAAACGGCGATAATGGGCTTGCTAATATGCGTTATAGAATTCCAATAGAAGCCCAGGTTAGATGTCCTGCACATCTAACCTGGGCTTCTATTGGAATTCTATAACGCATATTACCAAGCTCATTATCGCCGTTTTAGCGGCAGTTTCCTGCCGCTAAAACGGCGATAATTTTAACGTGGGTCTTGCTAATATGCCCCAAAGTTTTTTTATTTTTTTTACTAAGGGTCAGGCTGCACAATAGTGCGTGCGTTGCACCTGCAGTGCTTGTTGTCGTTTTGCAGAAGCGCTCCTATAAAATATTAGTTAATAACCCCGTATTTGTTTATAAACTGAAAAGACCTGGTGAAAGAGGAGAGCGTCAGGAAACGAGAACAGGAAACCGGAGGGGATGGAATAAACCAGAGAATTTAAAGAGAGAAGGGATTTAAGGGTAAGGAGAGTAAAAAATACGTAAATATATAAAAATAAGGAAACTCCAGAAGAACAAATTAAATGTACAGAAAAGTAACAAAGAACGTCAGGATGTAGAAGAGCAAAAAAGAAAGAGAAATTGAGACCACAAAAGAGCAAAAGAAAAGCATTTAAAGGGAACGAGAAAATGTGTGCTAAAGAGTTTGTTGTGCGTGTATGAAAGCAGGGCCATCAAAGACATTCATCTTTCTGAGTCATTGAATGAAGTATGATGAGTTGGGTAGTAGCATATGATATTACAGCGCTTGGAGACATAAGGCAGGCCCCGTGAACTTAGACGCAAGCAGACAATCACAGCATAATGTAACTCAATCGGCGTTCTACTTAATCGCCATGTTGGTGTGCTTTAAATATCACAGTTCACAGCCATAGAATCGAGACTAACGTAGGTGAAGAGCGATATAAAGGAATACTCAACGCCATTATGTGTGTTAAAATAATCATTACTGTTCTAGACCCATTGTCGTGGGCACAGAGTGCAGTAACCAACGTGTAAAAAAAACAACAAAAAACAACTTGTTTCTACTAAAAGAAAAATAAAGAAATAGGAAAAAAAGTGTATCAATTTCTTTACTTTTAATGCAATCGCGATTGCATTAAAAGTAAAGAAACATACGTGCGCGCGCTTGCCTTGAAGTACGGGAAACACACGGTGAGAGGCTGCAGCAGCGCTCCGAGCGCATGAAGCTGACGAGGAGGGAGTGGGAGAAGGGAGGGAGAGGGGAGGGGATTCACACGCTGTAGAAAGCCAGATGGCAGCTGTGCACGTCGCGCGCGCTTGTGCGCGTAACAGCAAGCTGGTGGCCGGCTGGGTAGCACTTTGAAAACCCCCTTACTAAAAGTCGAGCAAGCAGCGCATGCGCTGCTCTAGGCTCGACCTAAAAAACTGTAGCTGGTACAGCAGTGACTGACGTCTTCAATCAAGCATAAATGTAAATTGTTGCAGTGAATAGATATTTTTCATATCAAACACTTAAGCGCTGCCACATCACTCAGTAGGCATATATGCAGCACATAAGCAGCAAAATAATGGCATGCCCAAGCAGAACACAACCAGAAGATTGCAGCGGCCAACCAGGTAAATAAATAATTTTTAGGTCTCGCCCTGAAAGCCAGCGCTTTAGCGCTGGCTCTGGGCGAGAAATTTTGTAGTGGGGTTGCAGAAATGCGACCACAACTTTTGGCTGGCCTAGAGCATGCGAGTACGCGCACAGTAACGCGCGCATTCCTCGCATGCTCCAGGCCATCTGCCTTTGATGTCACTTGCTCCTCCCCCTCCCCCACCACAGAGCGCTTCTCGGGGCCGCGCGGCCGTGTCACTTTCACGGCCGCGCGTCACTTGCTCTCCCGCTCCTCCCCCCTCCCCCACCACAGAGCGCGTCTCCCACGGCCGCGACAAGCAACATAAACATTCCATGCTTATGGCCAGAATAGGAGCAGGCAGTTCTATGGGTATGTTGAGTGTAATGCTCTTAAGAATTCCAATCTAGCATGGAAATTAAGAAGCATGCGAGGCCTCCATTGGGTCTATTATTTCGAGTCATTGAGCGGGGAAGGGTTACCTCTTCCGAGTTTAAATTACGCGTATCTTTGATTCAGTTTACAATGTACGCACGCCTAGGCAGCAAGACAGTGACAAAAGGTGTACGTCAGGGCACAGGGATACAAGACGCTGCCACGAAAGGAACTTTTCCAAAGAACTTCCAGCTACTGATGCAGATGCAAAGGATAATGAGCATCGTCCCAAGATCACACGTGGTGCGCAGCTCTTCATGAAGCACCACATTCTGTGAGCGCAGGTTTACTGATCTAATCCACAACCAAGATCACTGAAGGATTATTATTCAGTTGCTCCCTACATACATCTATTGTAATCAATTGGCTCTTAAATGCACATCGGCGGTCACGTAGGAACAACTGTATTTGTGTTCATAATTTTCAAAATATTCTCTAATTCAATTCAAACAAACGACGTTTTCGGCAGAACTGCACACACACGTTTGGCGACTGTTTTTTCAGCAACATGTATTTCCCGAAGAGATATTTACCAACGCGTTTAAAAACGTGAAAGTGAGGATTTCAGAATATTGCTCGTAAGGATTACTCGAAACATACATTTCAAACTCAAATTTAGCAGCCATTTCTCACAATTACTCTCTGCCCCGTGACTCCAGACAAGATGTGTCATCTTGTATCTTACGTCTCAATGTGCGTGGAGCAGTTCTCTGGTTCACACGCCTTCAGCTTACTAACTGGAGCAGCAACCAGTGCCTATGCGCTTATCCCCAACGCCATTTCAGGAACAAGGCACTTTGCTGCTTAATCAAAGAAACGCTAAAAACAGACCAGTCCGTCAGTTCGCATAAATAGCTCTTTCCTCTCTTTCTATTGTCAATCTGACGTTTAAGATCCACATGATCACACACAGGCGCAACACTGCTTCTACAATAACAGCAAAAACATATTTAATATAAAAAGTAACTTCGTAACAAAGGGGCCCTTGCACAGAATGGGCGCTGAGAGTGTGAGCCACTATTTCATGGGGTGTAAAGAAGCAATATGGGGCCAAAGCAGACATTATTTCCGTGCCTGACAGCGTGTTGCCTTTCAGCATAGCAGGCGTCGTGTCAACAGCTCCCACTACCAAGAACTCAGCGCAGAAATTATAGCTCTAACATCATTCATGTGTTATTTCATACTTGCAGCTGGAGTCAATGGGGCATATTAGCAAGGGCACTATCGCCGCTTTAGCGGCACTTTTTGCCGCTAAAGCGGCGATATTTATATCGCCCTATCAGCAATCTGTCTCTAACAGCAGTTAGCGACAGTTTGCGGGCATTAGCGCCCGTTTTTTTACCGCTTTGCATGTCAGCGATATTTATCGCTAATGACATGCAAAGTGGGCGTTCCCGACGAACAAACCTGGGAAACACTCGGTAACAGGCCTATCGCCTATTAGCAAGGTGGCCATGGCCCCAGTTAGCGACGTGAAAAGTCGCGCTAACCGGGGTCATCGCCATTTATTTAACACCTGCAATTAGCAGGTGTTAGCCATACCTAACATGGGGGTGGATTATGCTGATACGACCACAGGGTCGTATCAGCAAGGTGTTCTCCCTTCTCCATGCAACATCGCTGGTTTTTCAGCGATGTTGGCCCATTTCTCGCTATCGCTGGAATATTCATCGCCATAGCGCTAATCGTTGCTAATACAGCGTTAGCGTGGCGATATATTCCAGCGATAGCCGGCGATAAAAAAAATCACGCTAAGCAGGGTTAGCGATGATTATTGCCTCTTCTTGCTAATATGCCCCAATATTTTCAAAACATGTAGGAAGAGTTGAATTCTAGTTCAGGATAAGTAACGGCATTTTTCATGCTGTGTATATGTGAGACAATGGAATACCCTGAATCAACTATCAGATGTGTCCTGTAAATATTAAATGCACATAATTCTTGAAAGGAGTTGCCCTTTTCTCAGATAGCTTTTGGGGAGCTCGCACAGCGTTCGCCAGAATAGCTAATGGTGTTTATATTTGAAGGCGAAGTTGAGAAACTCAAGTGCTTTATTTAACGTCTTGAGGGTGTAGTGAGAGAGGCAGTCCCAGGGGTTAACTTATTTTACAACAATATTAAGCAGAATAAACCCTCTGTCTCCCTCCCTCCCTCCCTCTGTTTCCCTCCCTCCCTCTGTCTCCCTCCCTCTGTCTCCCTCCCTGTCTGTCTCCCTCTGTCTCCCTCCCTCTCTCTCCCTCTGTCTGTCTCTCTCTCTGTTCCCCTCCCTCTCTCTCTCTCTCTCTGTTCCCCTCCCTCTCTCTCTCTCTGTTCCCCTCCCTCTCTCTCTCTCTCTGTTCCCCTCCCTCTCTCTCTCTCCCTCTCTCGCCTTCTGTCTCCCTCCCTCTGTCTCTCTCCCTCTGTCTCTCTCCCTCTCTCTCCCTCTGTCTGTCTCTGTCTGTCTCTCTGTCTCTCTCTCTCTCTGTCTCTCTCTCTCCCTCTCTCTGAATCTCTCTCTCCCTCTCTCTGTCTCCATCTGTCTACCTCCGTCTCCCTCTCCATCTCCCTCCGTCTCTGCCTCTCTCTCTGTCTCTCTGCCTCTCTCTGTCTGAGAACTCATTGTCCTTGTGACAAAAATTAAATGCGCAACCATTCTAAAACCCGCCAAGTTTTACAGGCCATGCTGACCTGTCAGTGGTAACTGGTTGAACATTAGTGCTGATTTTTGGCGTCATCGGTGATCTTTGGCAGTTGCCAGCCCACAAATACAAGCCCCCTGAATATGGGCCAAACGTACTTTGAAAATGTTTTTCTGTCATTTATTTTTGTAAAATGGAAAACAAGCACAGTCCAGCAACATCAGAGGACAATTCAATTATGCTTCATTTCTCATGTTTATTCACATCTTTGCCCGGAGCAGAATGTGGCAAGAAGGAATATCCATTTACAATCATTAAACCACCGCATCAAAGCAAACAAATCAAGGGGGCTTTTCAATGGGGCAGTTAGAAAGTTTCTCCTTCTCATGCTCTTGCCCTAAAATAAGATATATTATCTACCTACCAACAGATGTATATCAAGTTTGTTTCTAATTGGAAGCTGCAGTAGGATGACCTTTTGCGGTGAGCTTGCGAGACACTGATTTTGCACATGCTTCTTTCATCCTTTTCCCTGTGAATGCGGCCCCCGAGGAATCACAACAGGTGGAATTGCAGTTGATTCCAAACTGACTGTTGTTTTACACGAGGGCCGCATGGAAAGGCCTGGCGGGCCGCAACTGGCCCGCGGGCCGTACTTTCAGGACCGCTGCCTCAGGTCATATCCACAGGGCCTCAGTGGCCCATCACAAGTGAAGCTCAATAGACCAGCATTGGCATAGCCAATAGGTCTCACCTTTGGGACCTTATAAGTGTTTAGCCATGCAACAGTTGATGTTGTTGCACCAAGGATATTGTGCTGCATAACTAAATACTTATAAGGTCCCAAAGGCGAGACCTATTGGCTATGCCAATGCTTTTTAATTAACTTTGCACATTAGGAAAAAACCTGACCTTGAGGACTTGAGCAGGCGCTGTGCTGCCGGAGTAGCGCACACTGGACAGAAGGCTGGAACCGTCCCAGCCTCGGCATCAGTTCACATCAGAGCAGATGTCATTAAGGACGTGGCTTAAAAACGCTTAAACTAAAAATCTGTGCTTAGGATAGTGTGCCGCCCAACTGGTATTTTGCTGCTTCTGTCATTGCATCCAGCTATATTATACAACAAATAACATTACACCTACAACAAGCCAGGACTATTGGAGGGGAAAAGAAGTGGAGAGATGTTAGATTGGATATATTTATCATCATCCCTTTGTGAGATGTAAAGAAACGGTTACATAGTATCGATATGTGCGACCTGCAGTTAATGGACTACATTAAAGTCCTCCAAAATGTTCAGTAATGTGTAACAGATCTCTTCAGTTATTCCATGCCTTTCATTTGGTGATGTTTGGTTTCTTGACTGTAGTGTTGGTGATGGACAACCCTCGGAGCAGATATGTTATATGAATTTAGGAGGTATAAGTTATAATTTGTTGCTGACCGCTGTATAGTGTGGTTTTGGTGTGGGTTTTATGGTGTGGGCCATAACTGTTCTATATGGAAGTACATAACTATATAATGCCACGGTGAATCATAGGTCAGCCCTTTTTCTTACCTGCATAACGAAAGGAGTTTGCTGGTTGAATTGTTTACAGTTTGTGGTGTGTAAGCAGAGGATTGCGCTTGAGGATGGAACTGTTTCCTGGGCTCTGTTGCCGGGGTGTGGGCGGTACGATTATCTAGGGAATAGCCACGTTTTCAACTGTTGTTGGAAGTGTATATGATCTTGGGTGCTTCTCATGCTGGCTGGTAGTGAGTTTCACAGCTCTATAGCTCTTGAACACTCCAAAAATGCTGTGAAGCGTGGTATAAGAAGACAAACTTGTATTGTTAAATGCGTTTTCGAGAACAGAAATCTTTAGAGCACAGCTTGCCTATATAGATATCTCTATAAACTTAGGATGTTCAAAAAGATTTTGAGAAACACCTGGCTTAAAGAAAAAAGGGAATCTAGGGAAAACCCAGCGTTGTTAGTGTTACCATGAAAAATGAATATCGGAAAATTTCAGAAAGCTTTTTTTGTAACATTTGCCAGAGTAACCAATGTGCGACAGTACTACCACTTACTGCATACTAAAAAATATTTAATTGTACTGGGAAAATGGAGGAATGAGCTCAGCCTGCATATTACTGGTCTTTTAAAGTTTCAGCGCACCTTAACTGCTAATTCGCTTAAGTGCGGGGTTTGACTCGGCTCTTGTTGAGTCCTTGAACTGTCGGGCATTCTGCCTTACTTCTGGGTACATACACAACTAGTAGAGACTTCACATCTTTTACTACTCGGGAAATCCAGGAAGTTGGTGGCATTACCATATGAAAAGAATGTTTTTTTCTGCTTTGCTTTCATGGTCGCGACCCAGCATTGCCGTGGTAATTCTAACATGGTTTACAGGTTTATGATTTATGTAATCCATAATGGAGGGTCCTAACCCTCACATAGGCGTTCCAATCGTCAGAAAATCACAGTTAAATACATTTCTACATGCTAAAAACTCTTCCATAGTCCAATCGCAAGGCCGGCCTTCACCCTGCAGTGCCTCTGCAATCTGCCCAGCGACTGAAGCCTGAAATACTGTTAAAACAAGCATTGGCATAGCCAATAGGTCTCGCCTTTGGGACCTTGTAAGTGTTTAGCTATGCAACAGTTGATGTTGTTGCACCAAGGATATTGTGCTGGTTAACTAAACACTTATAAGGTCCCAAAGGCGAGACCTATTGGCTATGCCAATGCTTGTTTGACTTGTTTTGGACTTGATTTTGTCAACAACTGCAGCTCGTCTCTTTTGCCGGCCACTCCAGACGGATTTGGGAGGATTTTTGCACATGCAGACTGTAGCTTGGAGCTCTCATATACTTATTCACATTATCTGCTTATGCACACAGACAGCCGTCTTGGAGGTGCTCAGTGCTGCGCTCGTCAAAGGTTTTACTCTTTCTCAGGGTGACTGAACAGAGGAGAGCTGGCGCTCTCGGGCCTGCCACTGATCTCGGGCCCCGGGCCATAATCAGGTTTTTGCCAACACAAAAAGTTCTCTGAGATCGTTCCGCTCGGACAGGTAGCCAGCTTTCTTTTCCACCCCTTTTAATTCCTCTGCATTACTGCTACTGTGACAGCAACAGTGCAATACTCGGCCCCCGGGGGTTCCTCTTTGGTTTTGATTTCGGTATTTATTAGAACAAGCGTTTGTTTCTTCAGTTCCCTCCTGAAGCAGATTGAGGTGGGGGAACTGTGAACGGAAATGCCTATCTTTGTACGCCACACAGTTAACGTGTTTCCATAATTTTTCTCACCGTAATATGATTGAATTAGTATTCTGTTAATCATAAGGCATGCCTACTACAACATACCTCTGATGAGTACAAAACAAATCAAAACGTGTCTCTGATTGTTGCATGTTTTTGAGAATGGTTCGTCTTTGACAAGGTCATGTTCAAAGT
Source organism: Calotriton arnoldi (assembly GCA_963921515.1). Classification (NCBI taxonomy): domain Eukaryota; kingdom Metazoa; phylum Chordata; class Amphibia; order Caudata; family Salamandridae; genus Calotriton; species Calotriton arnoldi. Next base: position 811,878 of record CAWUFW010001546.1, read on the forward strand.
GACCATGTCCTGAACGTATTACATTTTTACTGACATTTTGGTTGGATTCTGGAGCAAAAAAAAATAGTTTTCAAGTGAAAACTTAATTGTACACAAGTATGGGTTTTAGTCATAATGCATCGATCAGATATAGAGGACTCCCTGGCATAAACTGCAGGTACAGCTTCTAATTTTAGACAGAGGACGCTGCCTTCTAAGGAATGCTGGGATGTCACCCTTTTATAATAATATGAAGCACCGTGGAATCACCTTGTTTTTAGGTCGAGCCTGGGCAGCGCATGCGCTGCTCTGCGAGGCATGCTGTATTGAGGTATGGCATAGAAGCTCCGCCCACTTTCTGTCCATCTTTTCAATTGGCTCCCGTTACTGTCCTTGCAAAATCGTTCCATTTCATTTGTGAATAGGCTTAGTAGTCCGTCCTTGGCACCGCCTTGTCTGCATTTGTAACCTCCCATAACAACTGGACATTTACTTGTGTTGTTACACGGTCTGCTTTAAGTCAGTGAACACTATTTTCTTTAATGAATAATGCAGGACAGTGGCACCCGCTTCTTGTATTTGCAGCGCACCCACACAGCACTCGTGGAACAATGGCGGCTGCTTCTTATATATGGAGCGCTATGCACGCTTTCACTTTAATAGTGGCTGCCCCCACACAGCACTCGCGGGACAATGGCGGCCACTTCTTGTATATGGAGCGTGCTTTCACTTTAATAGTGGCTGCCCCCACACAGCACTCGCGGGACAATGGCGGACGCTTCTTGTATATGGAGCGTGCTTTCACTTTAATAGTGGCTGCCCCCACACTGCACTCGCGGGACAATGGCGGCCGCTTCTTGTATATGGAGCGTGCTTTCACTTTAATAGTGGCTGCCCCCACACAGCACTCGCGGGACAATGGCGGCCGCTTCTTGTATATGGAGCGTGCTTTCACTTTAATAGTGGCTGCCCCCACAGAGCACTCGCGGGACAATGGCGGCCGCTTCTTGTATATGGAGCGTGCTTTCACTTTAATAGTGGCTGCCCCCACAGAGCACTCGCGGGACAATGGCGGCCGCTTCTTGTATATGGAGCGTGCTTTCACTTTAATAGTGGCTACCCCCACAGAGCACTCGCGGGACAATGGCGGCCGCTTCTTCTAAACCTATTTTTGTATCAGGGCCGATGCCATTAACCTTAAATTGGGCAGAGCGACGAGCGGACAGTTGGTTATCCTCTAAACCATGTTCTTTCACAGCACTTTGAGTTATTCCTGAAATCGATCTACTCCTACCTTGCAGTGACATGAGTTGGCCCACTGGATATTTAACAAAGTCCAGAATAGTGGCTAGCTCCTAGTCCTTGTGGGCCGCAGATGAGCACAGACGAGCTTGCTTTCAGCTCATCATCATTGCGTCCACTGCACGGATGCTTGGTATAGAGCACTCAGGTCCCGGGGACATAGTGCGAAAATCCACAGCGCTAACCAATATTTTCCAAAGATGACGCTGAAGGAATAGGAAAATGATGGGGAACAATAAACTCCTGTTGCTTAAACTCTTCCAGTAAAAATCCTGAACAATAAAGGGCACAAGGAAAATGCAGTTTTCCAGACACTGTGGCACAGAAAATAACACATAGTTAAAAATGTCACACTCTCACAGGTACTCAATAAAACTAAAAACATGTAGCAGCATTCACTCACGTTTATTCAATGCAAGGAGAAGAACATGGATGTGCAATCCTCTAGTTTACATAGACCCCGGTCCTAGGCGCACACTGAAAAGCTAGAGCGCGGACTGCTACCTTCCCAGTGTAGTGCTCAAGGCAAGCATATATAGGAAACAATAAATTGACTGTTCTAACTCAACATCTAATTACCCTGGCAATATGTTGGTAAGTAAAATGGTAGAGTCGATATTTAAACTTCAACACTTTGACTCCATGTCATATCTTTCATTTTCTTTCATTTATTTTAATTTTTTTAAGGCATGGCAGTGCTTGCTGCAGAAGAGCGCTTTACAAAGATCATTTTTAGGTCTCGCCTAGCGTCGCAGCGCATGCGCTGCTCGCTCTGCGAGATCTATTGTCGTCGAGTTGAATTCGGAAGTGGAGTGGAAGCTCCGCCCATGCTTTTGATTGGCGCGCGTCATCCTTTATGTTAAACGCTGGGCGGCGATTGAAAGTGAGGCTTTTTGGTGACCGCCCTGTCTCCTTTAGGCCCGGACTGGATCGTTTGCTTCACAGCTGTCGTTACTTTCTTTAATGAGTTTTTCCCACTGCAGGCAGGCACAACGCGCATGGCGCGCTTTCACTTTCCTATTTTTTTATTTTATTTTCTGTGCGAAGTGCGTGCTTTCACTTTCATTTGTTTCAGAATATCGGCCGCTGCACACACCACTCGCGGGACGCTGCTCTTGACTAACGGCGGCTGCTTTTCCTTTTAATTTACTGCACGCTTTCACTTTATTTTTTGTTTCACAATGTTGGCCGCCACCGCACACACCACTCGTGGGACGCTGCTCTTCTCAGTCACAATTTCTATACTGGTCTTTATGCACTTCGACCGCCGACAGCACGCCCCTTTCTTTACACGCGGATCGTCATATTCAGCTTGACATTTTCATGGGCACCCCAGCCGGACTGTGGCTGCTGCTGGTCGTGATGCTTAGAGGGCTGGCACGGGCACAGCCCTTATCTGCTACAGGTACGAGACGCCGCGCACCCCATACTAAGGAGTCTGAGTGCCCCTAACTAGCCCTATGAACTCCATAGAAGGGGATGGGGGAGGTGGGGCGCCACCAGAGCTCTCCTTCAACGTTGACGGGGAGGAGGACTTTCCTGGGGGCCCTGAGAGTAGTTGGGGTGGGTGGCTTGCTCACAGTTAGTACAAAAAGCCGAGCACAGGTGTTTACAGATGTGTGTCCTGTAAAGCCCTTGGACTGAGCGAGGCCGACCAGTCGCTGTTGTGGTGAGGGAGCATCTTCTAGCTGAACTCTTACTGGGGGAGGTGTGTGACTTGGAGCTTGCCTGGTACATTCAAAGTTGAACCTAGCGCTCTGCCTTTAATTGAGACCACACCACATGCTTGGGCTTAAATCCCCAACCACCACTACAAAGGGACTTTATATAATTTATTCCACATAAGTTAACAAGGAACGCGAGCGTACATTTTGATCACGCTTGTCTTGTCACCTGGCTGCCAGGGACTAAGTAGGAGAGGACATTCAATAGCTTCTATTTGATTCTGACCTAAGCATCGCATTACTCGTGAGCACCACAAAAGGAGACATCCCTCCAGTGTATACCTTACCCGTACTTACCTTGGCACGGCTAGTTGCCCACTCACTACAATAGACTCGGGGACTGAACTATCAGTGATGTGGCAAGCACATCTCTCAGCTCATTAGAGACAGGCATACGAAACGCTGCCCTTGAATTCTTACCGTAGCGGACTTTAGAGAAGGAGTATGATTTTTTTCCTGTTTTACTCATAGGTCAGTAAAAAATAAAAAATAAATAAAACGGGCAAAGACAGTTGCTTGATTTACAGTACTTGCACATCTCGACGAAAGCCGATCATGTTTGTTTGGTGGCTAAATCCCCTACAGAGATCCGTTTTTAAGGCCTCCAATTTACAATTCAATAACCATAGCAGAGAAAATGGTAAGTGTGGCCAAGTTCACGCAATTTGTATGTCCATTACTAAGGTCCATTTTAAGGGCTTCTAGTTTACAGTGGGGCATACAAAGTATGGGAAATTGTGCTATGGCCAAGATCACTCAGTGTATCTGTCTAATGGGATAAAGACATGAGCGCTGCAGCTAAGGCTATACTTTTACTTGAGCACACTTTTAAGGTACATTTTAAGCTATAACAATTCCACACTCATCATTAGGATGTTCCATTTCACATTAACTTGCCAGCAGGATGTGTTAATTTTCACCGAGAAACTATATAACATCATTGCATATATTCCTCAATCAGACCGCATGACCCAATGTAATCATTGTACAGCTTTTGCAATCCCTGGCCTGCACAGCACCCAGGATAATCTACTTCATGGCTCTTTCTCAAACACTCTTTCTGCTCCGCAATTTACAGTTTATTCACAACTTCCTGCACAAACTACATATGCCTCTCTATCTTCCATTCTATCTCTTTTGTGCGCCTCTCACCCCAATCTATTCACCATGCCACATAATTCCACTACACAAATACACTTCACACCACACAATTCCAAACCGCACAATTCCACAACTAATAATTCCAATACAACCCACATAACTCCACTCCACACCACATACATCCACTACACTGCAAACCAAAAACATACGTAAAATACATTGTCATTTGCAACGCCAATAGCTCTATCTCTCACAAATGCGAGACCTATTGCATTGCAAATGCTTGTTATTGTAGCAAGAGTATCTTGGACATGAGGTGCTGTACACTTCAGTATGGTGTGTCGATTGATTGAGACTGGAATACAACAGCCAGGATGCGACTGGAAGAGGGGGTGACAACATGTAATTGGGATAGTACTGAAACACATTTGCACAGGACCCGAGAAGACGGGTGACAGCCATTTTAGGACTCTGGGACTCTGTTCTTGTCCTGTAAGAAGTATTAAACAAGCATTTGCAATGCAATAGGTCTCGCATTTGTGAGTGTTTAAAACATTGGCATTGTAAATGACAATGCCTTTTATTTATGTGTGTTAAAAACCTCCAAGCGGTGCATAAACACGCACTTTGAACTTATAGTCATTGCTTACGAGAAGCAAGGCTGGCAGTAACTGCGCCTCTTTTACTGCCAGCCTTGCTTCTCGTTAGCAAGGACTATAAGTACAAAGTGCGTGTCTCGTAAGCAAGGACTATAAGTACAACATGCGTGTTTACTTACCACTTGTAGGTTTTCAAAACACATATAAAAGGCATTGTCATTTACAATGCCAATAGCTCAAACTCTTGTGAATGTGAGACCTGTTGCATTGCAAATGCTTGTCTTGGGGGCAGCGTCCCGGTGCCGCTCAGTGGTAGAGTCTCTGTACCCCTGTCTCCTGGTCGCATTGTCTACCATGCCTGGGGTGTTCTGTCCCCCAAGGCTTTGTGTCCCCTTGCTGCCTGTCCTCCAGAGTATTTGACCTTGAGAGGTGTGCCCCAGCTCCCTTGGACAGCTGGATAAAGGCAGACCAAGAGGCTGACAGGCGGACAGATGAAGACAGTGGCTTAAGGGAACTTGAGGGGGCCCCCTGCAAAGTACATGGAGTGTCCTCCCCGCCTCCACCCCCCAAGATCAGGAGCTCTCCCGCCGCCCGTGCACAGTGCCGGAAGGAGCACCATGGAGCTCGCGCCCTTGCCCCCCCCCCCCCAACGTGGGGGCTGCGGGGGCTATTGTTACTCCACTGGGTGAAGCGGTATCAGACTGATGGAGTGTGAGAAGTTATTAGGTAGCATGGAATGTTAAGGGTGTCATTGGCGCTCGCGCGTGTCGTCAGAGAGACACCTTGTTATGTTTGTTTGACACTTCTGGGCAGTTGAGTTCAACTTGTTCCAGTTCCTAACTTGTAAAAGAAAGAGTGCCACGCCAGAAGCTCTGCTCTGAAGCCCGCAGCCGGTGCAATTAAACGTCAAAGCACCGAACAGGAAGCCGGTATGATAAATCCAGCGCGTGCCTCTTTAATTCACGTCAGACACTCCCTGCCTGCCGCCTTTACCTCTCTCCTGCAGGTTTCTGCTTTCTCCATGTGTGACGTTATGTCCGTCTTTCTCTTCCTCCGTCAGTCCGATATGAGTGTTTTTCCCTCTTTTGCGGTCCGCAAATATCTGATGGGGAAAAATAAGTGCCGGTGTCCCCAAAATTAAGCGTCTGTGCCTCCCACCGGCAGCCACCGGCTCAAATTAAGCGCCTACTTGTTCTCCCGATGGTTGTACTGGGAAGCTACTCCATTAAAGGCACAGCAAGTTACATTTCTTTTGATTATTTGCTTCGCATTTAGATTACTACAGACAGAAGTTTTAACTACAACAGACATGTACACACTTGTCCGAGTTGTGAAACACAGGGAAAAGCTGATAACTTTTCAAATTTACTGTAAAAATGCGCACCTCTCAACTTAGTGCAAAAAATAACACACTGCCTTGCACTGCACTAATTATATTTATTTTTCAACGTTCTGGAGCGGTAAGAAAGGACATTATTTGAACTATTGAGTATCTCTGTGAGTTCTTTCTAACACGAAAACAGCCTGGTTTTCAGGTGTCTGATTCTTTAGGTTCTCTGTAAACTGAGAGATAGACTTGCTGTCCTGATCCTCAGCCAATGAAATCAGATCGCTTAACTTGAGAAATAGCTCTGCTGTGTGAAATATGAGTCTTTGAATTTTTGTAATATGAGGGGTATCTCTACTGTCAGGGGTCTGAGCCTGTGAAATACATGGAACTTGAGAGATAGCCTTGCTGTCAGATGCCTGGGTCCACAGAAGCTCTGTAACCTGAAGGATAGTTATGTTGTCATACACCTGAGCTTGTAAATTCAGTGTAACTGGAGGGATAGCTCTGCTGTAGAGTACAGGTGAGCGCCTATGTGCTACTCATGCCCACTGATGGGTAAATGAATTAACTAGTAAAGTTGGGCTCAGTGCCTCCTTCTGAAGATTTGTATGCAGAACTGATCAGGAAACCGTACACACTAATGGCAAAGCATAGAGCTCAGAGCACCCCACTGTGTATAGTGTTCAAACATTACCTCAACATCAGATTTCAGCAAAATAAAGAATACTACACAAGCCATCACTACACAAAGTTCATAATATTTCACATGGCGTAAACTACACTTAAGCAGACAGCCAAGGCCCTAGTCCTCGGTTAGTGCTACAGTGCTGTGAACTACATTGAAGCACAAAACAGACAGAGGCCTAAGTACTCCATTAATGCAGGAGTACAGTCAGCTAACTTAAATCCACAACGGAGTCACAAGTACTCGATCACTACAATAGTGCAATAATCCACTCAAACCCACAACAATGGAGTCTGTAGTACTTGATTAATTCAGGAAGACGTAAACTACACGTAAGCATAGAGGGGAGGTTGACAGTTACTAGTTTAGTGAAACAATGCAGTAAACTACACTTACGCCCACAAACGAGTCCTACGTACTGTGTTCCTCTCCCAGCAATGGACTCTCTTTTACAGCACCTGGGCATGTTGGTGATTACCGTTGAGGCCTTTGCGGGGATTGTAGTGTTCCTGGGACATGCAATGGATTGGAGGTAGTTGTACAGTGGGGCGACCAGCGTTCCTTTTCCCATTGGTGCCCATGGCCAGACTGGCCATAGCAGGCATCGGTCATTGTTCCGGGAGGCTGGAAGGGTGTGGCCTGTTTTTTGTTACTAGGAGCCGGTTTTGCAGCGGGGGGGGGGGGGTGGCTGTTCCTACAAAATTGCCAGGGCGGCTTTGGGTTCCCAGTCCAGCTCTGTTGGTGCCTTCCCTACAACATTAAGGGAAGGTTTGGAATCGCAGAGGTCTGGGGTAGGGATGCAATAGGAGGGTGGGCGAAGGAACACAAGTTGTGAGAGGAAGCAACATGTGGTCACGGGCGGGGAGAAGTAACAAGGAGAGAGTGGTGAGGGAAGCAAGTGTAGAGAGAAGAAGATGGAGTGAAGTGGAAATCAACCGGATCCAAGCGAGCGCCACAGGGAATGAGTAGAAGAGAACAGGGCGAGAAAGCACTGCAAGAGGAGAAGCAAACGAGGGCAAGTGCACCACGGATGGGGAAAGGGAGAAACACACAGGCAGCGAAAGAACTACAGGAACACAGCGGAGGGGGAAAGCATATAAGGGAGACAGTTGGGAAACACATTCACAGTCATGGAGTGCTTAAACAAAAAGAAAAAAAGTGGCATCTAAAAAGTGACCAGTGGAAGGATACAAGTAATGCATCCATGCTTCAGGGGAGGGACAAATTCACAAAGATGAAGTAAAGCCCGCACAGGCTAACAAATAAGAAGCAAGCAAATGAGTGGCAAAGGTAAACAATAGGTAGGCTCTAAGCTCACCGTAAGCCAACAGTATGTCTTGCAACAGACAGCACATGCACTGTCTAGTAGACGAGACCTAAAAACCAGTCTACATCTGCAGGAGATGCTGAACGTGTGACTTTTAACATTCATTTTATTTTTTATCTTGTCTCCTGCATATTTTTCATCCACCTCCCCAGAGGCATAACTAGTAAAATGTGTTTTTGTGTCTGTGTGTTGTGCATAGGAGAGAATCTCACATGGTTGTGGGAAGGTTGTTGCCCGCGTGGGGAGGCATGTGGGAGCGCTAGATGTCCCCCAGAATGTTTAGGACAAAGAGGATTGCTACTGAGAGATAATTCCAATGGGTAAAGCTAAAAGAAGGAAACACATGAAGCTCTTCTACCCTACTGAATTTGCTAATTCTATTTTGATTTTTGAGACAACTCATATGGTGGTCTGGGGGTCCTCCACCACAAACATAGTTAATGAATTGAGCATTTTTTATTTTTATATTACTTAGAATTAAGTTTACAAAGCACATTTTATTATTGGCTGAAATAAAGCGTTATGCAAAAAATAGGTGCAGATGAATCAAAGCTAAATTGCCATTTTGAAACATAATTGAATATTTAATATATTATAGCCAATAAACTAGCAGGACAAATCAGTGCCACATTACAGCAGAGAAATCATTCTCAAACAGAGGAAATAATAATCCGTATTCTGCTAAAATATCCCTATGCTATATTAAACTAGATTAACCTAATACAAGAAAAAAGAAAAGGGAGAGAGAGTGAACAAGAGGGTAATACACACACAAGTAAACATGTCTTTTACGAGCAATGGGTTAACCAGACCTATGCAAACAGTGAAAAACCAACTATTCATTCCACCGCTGTCAGTGTACACGTTTAGATAAGCAGAGCATATGTTATCAAATGCATTCATTCAATACATTTTCACATACCACAGGCTGTACAACCATGTGACAATATTTAGTTGCTCTACACAATCAAAATAACCCGCCACAGAGGTCAAAGTCTAAGAAACGGTTTATGTCTCAAGGAACTGGCTTGTGCGAACTTAAAAATGGTTCTGGGAGAAAATGGGAGCAAAATGGGAAAAGTCAAATTGAACTTTTAAAAGTCACCCCACTTTGCACGGCAGGGGAACCTGAGAAACTAACATATTCCATGGTGCGTGGAATTTGTGTGTTTCTCTCTGGCAAAACGAGGTCCAGGGAAACCACGCAAGCTGCCCGAACTGGTCACAAACCAGCCAGATGGTTCATAACATAATGTGTATTTGTAAAGTGTACGTTCACCCAGAAGGGCATCCTGGCGCTGACTAACAGATGATTATTGTTACCGAACTCAATGGTACTCATTTTATCGACCTCAGAAGGATGAAAGACTTAGTGGACACACCAGGATTTGGACCTGTGACCATGAGGTCCCTACAGTGGACACATTAGACCACTAAGCCACCAGACACACCTAATGGACATTGGTTTGATAGAGAAAACAACACAGATAACCCACCCCACTCAGTTCTCGATTCGTGGACTTTGTTTCTTCTGTGGTATGTGAAAAAAATGTCCTTGAATTTCATTGGTATTGACCTCTGCATGCTGTAAAATATGAAAATAATTCGTCCAACACTAGTTAAAATATTTGCCTATGATGCAATAGGCCAGATAAAGAAATGCTTTCCAGAAGGAAGAGAATCTGAAACAACACCAGGTCAGGTCTTAAAAATGTTGCATCGACTTCCCTCAATCCACAATTGTTCATTTTCTGCCAGCGACCATGCTCCGCTCACACACTTCTGCTGGACCAACAAAAGCCCATGATCTGCTATAATTCAAAAGTTATCCTATACCGTAGCACACCGAAGCTTCTTATCCTAGGGAGTGTTTGCTTCCAAACACCATGCTTCTCTGAAGGCCTGGGTGGGATGAATCTAGTACAAATCTAGGGAGAGCATTTATAAATTTCAGCTGCTGCACATGATCCCATGAGAACCAAGCCAAAATATCTGGATGTGAGGCTACAAGGCTAGCAATGACCTGGGTTCAATAAAGGTGCAGGGCAGCAAACCATGTTTTCACTCTCTGTCTCTTTCAACTTATATTTGTGCTTGAGAAAGTCAACATTTATTGGAACCGTTCACCCAAATGTTCCCAAATGTCTGACCACAACATTTAAACAAGGCTGGCCAATCGGCAGTGTTTGACGCGGTCAAACATGGAACTCTCTTGCACCTCTTAGAACATAGGATGGGTCTTTCTGGTACTGTCTTAAAATGGTTCTGCTCATTCCTACAAAACAGATCTCAAAGAGTCCTAATCAATCACGCCTTAACCTATCAGATGCCTGTCACGATCGGCATACCCCAAAGTTCTTCACTTCCCCCCACCCTGTTCAATCCTTACATGGAACCCTTGACCGAAATCCTCAAACTCTCTAACATCTCCTACCATATGTACACTGATGATACGCAACTCTACATGAAGTTAGCATCTTCTGATGACATCAGCACACTCAATAACATCCTGATCAAAACTCAACACTGGCATACTCTTAAACACCTCAAACTTAACCCCCTCAAAACCAAAATCCTATTAATCTCTCCACCCAACTCCACCTCAAACATCAAAGACTGGCTGCCACTAATCACCGCCTTGAACTGTACCCCACATATCACCGATTCAGCAAAATCCCTAGGAATATCTCTGGACAACAATGTCTCAATGCTGAATCACATCAGCTCCACAACCAGAGGGGCCAATTTCTATCTCCACGCTTTAGGAAAACTAAAGCCCTTCCTGCCCAATGCAGATCTCAAAATGGTGGTTCAGGCACTCATGATCTACAAACTATGGGAATGCTACCCTAGTTGGCCTACTGAAAATAAAACTCGCACTGCAGAGGGCTACCCTCAATGCGTCTGCACAACTCATCACCTGCACAAAGAAAAATGATCACATCACCCCTGCCCTCCATTCCCTGAACTGACTACCTTATGAATGAAGGATCCACCTAAAAATAGCCTGCACGACATACACAGCCATCCACCACAACACTCCTCGCTACCTGGCTCAGAACTTGGTTCTATCCGGAGGGAACAGATCTCGTAGTACAAGCTCCCTACTACTGAAACCCCAAACATTTCACAAAAAGAAAACTTACAAGAGAACTTTCTCTGGAATTGCCCCAAAAACCTGGAACTCACTTCCTCCGGAGACCAGGACCAACCTTTCATTCACTCTTTTAAAAAAAGAAGTAAAAATGAGGTTACTGAATAATCTCTTACCTATCTGATGCGTCTATCTGTCCCACTTTGAATTCATTTTGTGTTATTACCCTATGTCTCCTATATCATTTATACATGCTAAATGTTTTCCCCTTTGTATAGCGTAGACAGGAAGTCACATGAATACTAGAGTCCTGAGCTGGGATGGGTATGCTTACACACCTTTAAAGTGCTAGGCCAGAGGTCTTCAAACTTTTTTGCTTTGTGCCCGCCTAAGGAAGAAAGCAAGATGTTTTGAAGTTGGGCCCCCTCCAGAACTTTATAACAAGGATTGAGGGAGTTGGTGAGATGGGGCTAAGCACAGGGGCCAAGACTTATGAGATCTTTTCAGTGGTGTCTTTTCTGTAGCTCATAGTCCACACTAAATGTGAGACTTATAAAACAGCAAATACATCAAACAAAACCAGTAATTGATCCAAAAATACTGCTCAACATAATTGGGGTGTTGTGAGCCCCTCGTACAACTGGGCCCCAATGCAACTGCACCTGCTGCACTAATGATAACCAAGGCCCTGAGTAGCAGACTATCACCTCTGCCTCTTTCACCTCTCCCCACCTTGACTGACCATCACGTCAACCCTGCAACAGGCTCTCTGTCCCCTACCAGAAAAAAAAGTACTTTCACTTGTTGTCCCCCTTTTTCTGAAAGGGTGCCCCAATGCTAGATATGAAAATAAGTCCACATGCTCCTTTTTAAAGTAAGACAGTCATAATTGTGATGCAGTGTGCTCCTCAGCCCCCCGAAACCAGTGCCACTGCACCTACCTCACTAATGATAGCTACTGCCTTGCAAAGCGGGTCGTCTCTTCTACCATTTGTTAAGAATCAGGGCTGCCATCTTGCAAAATCCCCTTCCCTGCCATCTCTTTGAGGGCCCAAACTAAGGTGCCTCTCTGCTTCAATTGTCCCCTGCGTTAAGCCATTGCTTCGAGGCTGGAAGCAGCACTGGCATAGCAAGTGGGCATTGGACCCTAATGCAAGCAAAGAAGGTTAGTAATACCTCCATGAATGGGGTTTGTTGGCTCCTCATGCCATGGGTCCCGGTACAACTGTACCTGCAGCACCAATGATACTTTCTGTCCCTTAATGTTAAAAAGAAGCAGCATGGGTGACCTGGGCTCTGATGCTAGCAAGGACAATGGCCCCCCACTCCTCTTTTTCATAGTATGAAAGACATAATTGGGGTACAGTGGTCACTTACACTCTTGCCTCAGTACCTGTTACAGTAATGATAGTGATGGCCCATTAAAAAGCCTCTATAAACCACCCCCTCCCTAGGGGGCATCTCTCTGAGGAAGTTGTCTCTGTTCATTTTTAAACAGAAAAATGACCCCCCCACACAGAGCCCCCTCTTCTAGACCACATCCTTGACACTAAACACAGAGCTCACTCCTTTCGCGTTTCTCCTCTGCCGTTACTCTGAGCCCCGAAGGGTGCAGCATCTGAATGTAATCCTGTTTGCCTCTTCCCTGCAACCATCTGAACTCATTTACACAATTTACAAAAATAGCTGTCCCTGAAGATTAATGCTGACCTTGAAGTGCCTTTGTCTTAAAGCCTAGGAGGTGGTGGGGTACAAAGAGCTAAAGCCAAAAACAAGGACTTCTAACCAGCCTTTAATTGATTGAGTCCAATAAGGGTTCATGGTTACAAATATGTATTCTTTTTAGAAGGTAATGTAAGGTTAACAGCTGAGTTCTGGAGTAATTGAGACACTTACTAAAATGTTGCCACTAGGTACTGTCTGATTTCTTATTGGTAAAATATACATTTTGAAAGCACTTTTTTTTATCTTAAACACTACTTCATTATGTGGCGTTATGGCTAGAGCTGCCGACCTTAAAACTGGGGAACCAGGTTTGAGTCCCGGCAGATGCTCAACATCCTGTGATCCTGGGAAAAACACTCAGTCTCCCTGTGCCTAATATAATGATTGTGACCTTCAGTAATGTAATTGGTGTCATGTAAAGCGCTCCTATACCTGTGGGTGGAGTCTGCAATATGCAAAAAAAAGATTTGTAGCAACCTGACTTATAGTGTGTTTAATACGATTTTAAAATAATGACTTACATATTCACAGTGCTTTGTGTCACAGGCTGGGACTTCAGGGTAACTCTACAAAAGCTGGTGTGCACGCAGTTCACATTTTTACTTTGTGAACAAAAAGATAAAACTCCAATAACATGTGAAGAAAAACAAATGAACTTGTAATAGTGATTACTGAATAACCTTAGCCTGCCATAAAGACAGACAAGACATGCTTCCTAAACAAACTACATTACAAGCGATACATTGTGTTGTTTTTGCAGTCTTACAAAAGGACCACTTGAGAACTGTCACCAATGGGAACACAAATGGAACAATGGAACAATTCATAAAATGTGATGGCCTTGATGAGCAGCCCATCCAGCCAATGGCATACCATGAAAAACTTCATAAAGCCAATGGCTGGAGTAGGCTGACCCAAAGTCCACCTACTCTCTACTACTTCTTACATGTGATTTCCTAAAGTGTTGTTAATATGAGGTTTTCTGTATACCTAAGGCTGTCTGTAGCGATAACCAAAAATGTCCCCAGCGAAAGGAACATAAACACAGTGACTGTGATCACAAAAACGTCTCTTTCGCTATACAATATAGGGTTTGACAGTCCTGTCAAACTATGATCACACAATAATGATGTAGGAAGCATGGATTGAAAACATGTTTCACTTAGATGCTATGCAGTTATAATCCACCTCAGAGACTATAATACATTTGAAAACACAAGGGCATTCTGAATGAAGTCATAGATGTCTTTGCTTGAAAAGGATGGAAAAATAACTTAAAGAGGGTTGTCAGACCACATATTGTATAGTGAATGAGAAGTTTGAGTCATAATCTAGTATCGTAAATTAGCTACTATAAAAGGAGGAAGCTTTAGTTTACCAGGCATGTAGCAAAAGTCACTTTGGTCAGTAAGGTGTATGACATCTGACTCCTCTCACTAGACTTGCGTCCGAAAGTAGCTAACAGCCGCCATCTTGGATGCACGCGCAATAGATTAACATGTGATAAATAAACATAGCTTCCATGTTATATCGCAGTCAACTTTGTACGTACTCGTATTCGAAGCTTGGAGCATGTGTACTAGCGCACTAAGGTTATTTATTCAAAGATGGTAAGTTCGCGGAGTTAAGTGTCAGCTGCGTGAAATGGTTCCTTATATATAAATGTGCCAAAACTGAGGTGTAGTCAATGCACAAAAATAATCACACTACAACAGTGAATCCACTGGTATTACAGATTACATTGTAGGAAAGACTTAACAGCATGTAAACACAAGGGACTTGTCAATTAGATAACAATGGCAATGCATACGTGTGGACTAATCTCTCAACATTAGAGCAAAGGTTGTCTAAATGAAGTCAGAATTAGTAACAGAGAGTGTAAATGTTTTAAAATGTTCGTCTCAAGTGGGTTTAAGATTGAAAAAGTAGCGATCCCCCAAGTCTGGGTAATGAATTCCATAAAAAAACAATGTAGGCTGTGTATGTCATAGCAATATACTTTCCCTTTTTCACAAGGATTGCTGGTATAATGTTTACATTTCTCTGCTGGCTTTCTACTTTCTTACAACCCTTAACCCAACCCCTTATGTCCCCTTCCCTTTGCCATCCACTCGCTTGAAATCTTCGAAGTTCTAACCTAAAAAGTCTTACCTTCTCAGTTTGTGAGTTTGCATGCTAATGGTGGTGTTTTTTCCCCTTGCCTTCCTAGATATCAGTGCCGTAATTACTTCCTTTAATCCACATAGGCGGGTTTCCTTACGCCGGCGCCCCCACATCAACAGAGAATAGACTGATTGGGGATTATATATGCATGACCATTCTGTGCCTAGGGTACAGAAAGATCTCACACCCAACAGAATGCCTCTTGGATATCAACTAAACATCTTCATGAATTAAACACTTAGTTTTAATTTTCCATTCAAGGAGTCAAACTTCCAGAAGAAAGAAGCAGAAAACGTTTACAATTTCTTCTAATTGAATTTATGTAAAGAAAAAAGTACATCAGCTATTCATCACTCTTGACATACAAAAGTGACGTCATAGGGTGGAGCACCAGAACCCCATCACACCTTTCAGCTAAAAACATAAACACTCAATATCTAGACAGAATTAAAAACAAACACCAAATACAGGAAGCGAGCCTGAGGGCCCAAGGGATAAACAATGGAGGGAATAAAACCCTCCTGATGTTGCAAAGTGAGCATCCACTATCATCTGTTGTCCCAATTCAGTGCTGCCCTGCAGAGCTCATAAATTGTTCACGTTTCGGTCCTTCTTCTAGTCGTTTCTAGGGACCATCCTCAGGACTTGATGAGGGTCCAACGAATATAGGGTACTATAATAGAATAACATAGAAAGTCAATAGAGACTGTGTATAAGTCATAGCAATAACATTTCTTTTTTTCACAAGGATTGCTCTTATGATGTTTATATTTCTGTGTTGGCTTTTCACTTTCTTACAACCCTTAACCCCACCCTTTATGTCCCCTTCCCTATGCCATTCACTCTCTTGAAATCTTGGCAGTTCTAACTTGAACATTCTAATCTTTGCAGTTTGGGAGACAGGTGTTGTAATCAACTTGCATGTGTTAGTTATAGAATATAGAATCTGATTACCTCATGGAGTGTCATGTGGCATTCTGGCCTTGGATGCGCTGCTGTTGAGACCTGTATCTGTCGGTGGTTGTATTTGAATAAAGCCTACTTGGATTTCCCTTGGATTCTGGCTTTTATTACTGGCAACGAGGAGCTCTTGATTGGGGACAAGCCTGAGCAACCACCGATTCCCCTGTGAACCCACCACATTTTTTTTTTCTCCTCTTTTCCAAGAATTGTGGATAAAGGATTTGGACTTTGGAGATATTTGGACTCGAACGACACGATGTCCTGGACACCGGAATCATCGCTGGAACACATATATTAAAGGAGAACCTTACCGTTTTTTTTCTTCTTTCATTGGGATCAGCGCAACAAAAGTAAGGGTCAGTTTCAAGCTTACTTTTGAACTCCTGCCATCACGTGCTTCGCGTGTTTCCAGCCTCCCGCATTCCATGCTCGATGTCCTCTCCATTCCGCCTCAAAGTGCCTGCATTCGCTTACTCACGTTCCGTTGACACTGACGTTTGACGCACACGTCAGGTCACGCAACGTGGCGGCCATCTTGGTTAGGGTTTACACTCACAATAAACCACGAGTTACAAGTTGAACAAGGAATTGGTTCTACGTGTTCAACACAGCGCGACTCGGACTGTGAGGAAGAGATTGATGATCCTCACAACTATTGTACTTGTGACTGTCTGGCAAGTTTTATTCACAGTGAGAAGTTTATTTTGTAACTGAAAATTGTTATCTTAGACAATTGTTTGAAGGTGAAATATGGCCAAATCTACCAGCATGTCTCAGCCTCCAGCGTTTTTATCTGAAAAAGGAGAACCAATTCTTCCTTGGAAGAGATGGAGGAATCTATTTGATTCGTATATAGTGGCAATTGGGGGAGAAAAATGTTCAGCCTTCAGGAAACAAGCCATCTTACTACATAATTTAGGTGTGGAAGGGAGAAATATTTATGACAGCATGGACCTTATAACTATAGGTAACGGTGATGGCGAGCCTACAGATGTTTATGAAATGTCCATGACTATGTTAGAACGTTATTTTGGACCTCGAATCAATGTGGTTTTGGAGCGTCATAGGTTTTTCACAAGAGTCCAAGGTTCCACAGAACGCGTGGGGACCTACGTTGCTTCTCTCAAAACTCTGGCACGCACATGTGAGTTTGGTGAGCTTTCAGATTCCCTTGTGAGGGATCAACTAGTAAGGTGCACCAACAGCTCTAGGGTGCAAGAAAAACTCTTATCCAAAAATCCTACATTGTCTGAAGCCATTGCAATTGTGGAAGGTGTTGAAAATACTTCCTCTTGGGTGAAAGAGATAAGGAAAAATCGTGAGGATAGTAACCAAGTTCAGAATGAAGGCACAAGGAAAGGTCAAGATGCTGTACGCACCATGTCTGAGTGTGATATAGGTGATGAGTTTTCTGACAGCATTGCTAAAGTGTCTTTGGGTACGAAGAATAAAAATGTTTTAAAGAACACTCAACCTCACACTACCTTGAACAGAGATATTCAACCACGCAACGAACGTGATTTACATCAACAGCGTTCCTTTGATCGTGAAAGGAATAGTAGTGACAACCAAAGGGTGCGCTGTTACAGATGTGGCAGTTTTTCTCACTCTTCAAGTTTTCCAAATTGTTATGCTAGGGAGTCTGTATGTAATAACTGTGGGATCAAAGGACACTATGCCCGTGTTTGCAAATCCTCCAAGAAAGGTCGTGCAACGGAGAGCACCTCTGACACTATCCGCACTGTGGTTTATTTCAAGTATTTCTGAGGGTGATGGTAATGTTGACTCTGAAAAGATTGTTATGCAGTTTTGTAACATTTCTGTAGATGATAATGAATTCAGTGTCATGGCTGATTCAGGTTCCCCGTTTACTTTAATAGGGAACAAAATATGGGATGAAGTTGTAGGATTGGAAAATGTGAAACTTTTGCCTCCAGACATCTCTCCACTTAGTTATGGTGGGTCTCGTGTGGATATTGTTGGGTATTGATCCAGCGCTAACAATAAAAATAATTTCTCCTATTATGCTTTTGGTCATCCAGGTGCAATTATTTCTCTAACACACACACTATATCCATATGACGGTGGGGCCCATAACATCGCATATACATTCACTTACTCCTTTGTTCCCTGGATTTTCCTCCGTCAATGTACCTAGGAGAAAAATGATTCGCTGGAAGGAGACGGGATACCTCTTTTATAATGACATAGTATTTCTCATTTGCTTTTAAGGTATTCCGCTCATTGGTCGATGGACCAACTAGTAGGAATCAGTTGATGGTGATTAAGACCAGCTCAATCACAATGAACTCTTTTACCATTCCATTATTAATCATTATGCTAAAGAAAATCACTGAGTCATTTGTTTAAAGAATAATAAAGTTTATATAAAGTTTTGAATGCATGAATTTTAGATTTAAGTTTATTATTCAGATCATCGCATTTATCATCATTATAAGAATGGTTAGAAATTGCATGGCACTTTTATTAAACGGAAACGAGGTTATCATATTAAAACTCTATAGATCAACCTATCTATCTCTTCCGGGGAAATCCTAAATTCTAATAAAAATCTATCAATTAAAAGTTCTCCTAAAGCAGCATCTTTATACTCAACTGAAAAAGGAAAATAACAGCAGCAGCATCAGCTCGTCAGTATCAGCAACCGCAAACTCTCCCATCTACAGCATCTAACTTCTTCAGCATCTCCTGCAGCATCCCGCAGCATTCTAATCCCTCCCACCAAGAGTAGGTCTTCTTATACCCTAATTCTAGCTTACAGCATAAAATGTTTCTTCTTACATGGCGCGATTCATTCTCATTGGTCAAAACTCAGGTCCATATACATTTCTTTAATCAAACTTCCTGGTCTTAACCAGTTCCGTGTGGAATGTCCATGCAAGCATCGATTCCCACGGTTCATGCACTTGTTCATCCGTTTCGATCAGTCCAAATTGTATCTTTTCCTGCTACATTTGTATAATACAGTTCCTTCTATTGATTCAACCAGGTTTCTCACGCTTCTTGCTGATCATCTTGGCACACATCTGCTCAGAAGGGTCACAGCAGCCTTGACCATACTTTCATCTTAGCCTCTCGGCATCAGCACGTGATCATCCCTTTTCCACAGCCTCTCTCCTCTATCACATGGTCTCATCCGCTCATGCGCACTCTAGTAACTCGCGGCCATTTTATATTGCTGCTCGGCAGGCCTAAGCGCACTATTTTTAAAGATAAACAAAATGTTATTAAAACAAAGAAATATAAACCCTATCGTTTCCCTCCCGTCTTTCTACGTACCCCAATTAGATATTACCTAGCAGAAGCAACATGTAAAGCTGTCCCTTACTTACCATCGCTTTATTTTGCAACCACACGTTTTATTTAAAAGCACAAAACATGCATTTATTATTATTTTGGTACGCAAATATTATGCTATGTTAGAAACGTAAACAATTATAAGTCAATTAATTTGCACACTGAATTGCGTGTTACCATTAACCCTTTACATACATTGTTGGTTATTTACTTAAACAAACATGTTTATTAATATTGTACGAAAATATTAGGAGGTTAAAATTTTTATATTTACCCTGCTCCATCAGTATGTAATAGCGAGAATTGTGTTCAAAGGGAGGGAGACTGTGGGGAAAGTTTATGTGGCTGTGAGAGGAGATAATCTTCTGGGTTGGAGACATCAACGTGATTTGGTCATAGTCCTAAATCCTAATGCCAAGAATCCAGAAGACCAAGTTATGTTGATGGATAGTGTGTGTGAGAATCCACATGGACAAGTTATGTCGATTGATGCTGTGGATGTTGGAAGTAAATATTTTAAAGATTTTCCTGAAGTGTTTTCTGATGCTCTTGGTTGTCTCAAGGGTTTTGAGCATCGGATCATTTTAAAGAATTCAGCTAAGCCCTGTGTACATAAGGTACGGAGAGTGCCAAATTTGATGGTTGAGCCGTTAAGACTTGAGCTTGAGAAATTGTTAAGGTTGGGAGTGATTGAAGAGATTGAGGCCTCGGAATGGTTAGCTCCGGTGGTTTTGGCACCCAAGGATGGTGGTTCTGCTGTGAGAATGTGTGTGGACTTGCGCGGATTGAACGAATGGATCTGGGTGGACCGCCAGCCCCTTCCAAATATATCAGAGTCTATTAGTTTGTTGAAGGGAGCTAAAACTTTTAGTGTTTTGGACCTTTCGTCCGCCTATCATCAGATCATGCTTCATAAGGATTCCAGGCATTTAACATCTTTCGTCACTCCCTTGGGTGCATACCAATTTTTGAGAATGCCCTTCGGGTTGGCCTCAGCGGCAGCCTGCTTCCAGAGAATAATGAAAATGATTCTGGGTAGTTTACCGAATGTCTTGTTTTTTCAAGACGATATTCTAGCTTATGGTAAGGATGAGTGTGAACACGAGAATGTTCTGAGATCTGTATTGAGTAAATTGAAGGAAAAGGGACTCACAGTCAAGAAAGATAAATGCCGTATTGGACTGAAGTCTGTTACTTATCTCGGTCACGTCATTTCTGGAGAAGGTATACAGCCTAAGCTGCAGCTTGCGGAGAGCATTGTCAAGGCCCCAGCACCTGAGGACAAAGAGCAGGTCAGGTCCTTTTTGGGTATGGCAGAGTTCTACTCTAAGTTTGTGAAGGGTTTTGCTAGTGTTGTTGAGCCAATCAGAGTTTTGTTAAAAAAAGGGGATGCGTTTTGTCTGGACACCTGAATGTGAGGTAGCTTTCAATTTGGTCAAGTCTGAGATTGGGAAGATGCCAACATTAGGGCACTTCGATACCAAATTGAAAACTATCCTGACAACTGATGCCAGCCTCAAGGGACTTGGGGCGGTACTCTCTCAAGTTGTGGATGGAGAAGAAAGAGTAGTAGCCTTTGCCTCCAGAGCTCTTAGAGAGGCTGAGGTCAACTACTCTTGTATTGAAAGAGAAGCGTTGAGTGAGTTTTGGGCAATACAACACTTCAAGTTTTATCTTTGGGGAATTCCGTTTACTGTAAAATCTGACCATCGCCCCCTTGTTCAAATTTTTTCGTGTCATCACAGTGACCACATGACTCCTAGGCTTAAGAGATGGAGTGAAGGTTTGCAAGAGTTTAATTTTCGTGTACAGTACATCTGAGGCCTGAGTAATAAATCTGCTGACTGTTTGTCACGTTTGCCCTTGAATTCTGAACATGTGGGGGAGGAGTTTTGAGTGTGTAAATTGGTTGACGGAGGCTTCATTGTCAAAGGAGGAATGGTCATCCTGCACTGCTAGTGATAAGGTATTCTCCTCCCTTAAAGTGGTTATTTCTAAGGGTAGGCCAAGTTACAAAGATCTTGACTCTGACTTGAAGTGCTTCTGGACTGTAAGAAATGATCTCACCTTTTGCCAGGGAAATCTCATGAGAGGTGACAGGGTGGTTCCACCTGATGAGCTTAAGGATAAAGTGGTCAACTTAGCTCATGAGGGACATTTGGGAAGGAGCCTTACTAAAGCACGAGTCAGAGAAAGATATTGGTGGCCAGGAATGGATCGAATGATAGAGAATGTTGTCAAAGACTGTCACTTGTGTGCCATTAATGATAAGTCTCATGTGACTAGTCAAGCTCCTCTTTCCCCAGTGGAAGTACCTGATGCTGTGTGGACCAAGTTGGGATTGGATATAATGGGCCCCTTTGAGTTAATGCCTTCTCATGAGAGGTTTGTCGTTCTTTTAGTGGACTACACCTCAAAGTGGGTGGTTTCCAAGTGCATGAGTACTGTCAATTCGAGGTCAGTGATTGAGTTTTTAAAAGATGTCTTTGTTTCAGATATTTGGTCACTGACAACGGGGTGCAGTTCACCTCCCATGAGATGCATGCTTTTCTTGGAGATCTTGGCATTATTCATCAGAAGACAGCGTTATATTCTCCGCAGGCCAATGGCCTCACAGAAAGGATGAATAGGGTCGTCAAGAGTAGTGCTCAACGGGCACAAGATTCTGGAGTTTCCTTTAGCGATGTGTTGAGAGAAACTTGGTGGGCACACCGCACTGTTCCTAATGCCATTTCTCAAAAATCGCCTTTTGAGGCTTTGAGAGGGAGGATAGCGAATTCTAAATTAAATCCGGTATGGCTCCCTGTTTGGAAGAACAGTGTTGTGACTGAAGAATTTAGAAGAAATAGACTTGCTGAGTACCAGCAGAAATACAAAATGCGATATGATGACAAGATGTCAGTCAGGGAGAAGAAATGGAATCTGGGTGACTGTGTTCTGGTAAAGAAAGCCAAGTATGGTCACAAAGGTTCATCTAATTTTCTTGGCCCTTTCGTCGTCACCGCAATTAAGAACAAGCATTTGCAATGCAATAGGTCTCGCTTTTGTGAAAGTTAGAGCTATTGGTGCTGTAAATGACAAAGTTTTTTAGTTATGTTTTTGGTTTGTAAGCATTTTACCTTGCTGTTCCGTAACATGAAGCACTGGCAAAGCCAGAAAGAAACAATGCACTTTGTGCTTGTAGTTTTAGTAAAACAACTCCAGTGACAGAAAAACAACCCGGACGGCTGTCTAGATTATTAAAATGCTGTGTTGCAGCATTCACATGTGTTTCTGAAGTTAATCTTATTATGCATGTTATAAAATGACAAATAAAGTTAAAAATAAAAAGCAAACAAAATGTCCGAGTAATATTCTGGTTAAAATTAGCAAATAACGTGCCTGATTCGACTCGAAAGCACTGATTCCTGCATGTTATTCCGTATCCCAGCTGCAAAACTCAGGATGGCATGAGTAGGGGAAGAAATACCGCACGGTAATAGCGCACTGAAGGGAAGATTTACCATTTCTTCACGTAGCGCAGTGCAGCAGCTATAAATTACCTAAAATAAACCTTAGCCCTACGGAGTGATGAAATTTGGACATACATATTTAAATGTTTTTGTTTTCTTTTATCTCGTTGGGGTGAGGTGGGGTGAGGGACAACCCCTGCGCTTCCCCATTAACCACAACAAGGACGTTACGTCACTCATGTCATCAACGTATACCAAACACATCTGACTGATGTGATGGCCTTATATTCTAGTTCTATATATGAGTACCTAAATTGCATGACCTTGCAGTCTACTGTACTGGACGTGATCTAGGAAACCATTTAATTAGCTTTATAAATTCAGGTAAACAGGACAATGATACATGAAACTGAAACACTTTACTTTTGTACACTTCCCTTACACAAAATGCTCTTTAGCTCAACAGTTTATTGAATTAAGTGCGTGTGGTGCCTCCCACAGCATCATGAGGTCTCGAAGTGTCGAAACAAACCAAGAAGACAAAGAAACTAATGACACTGACAACTGGAAAATTACTACTTGATTGATATGCAGCAGCAAATGGCAAACGATCTCTGTCACGCCCGTTGTTGATCTCACCAAATGCTTTTAGAAGAAGAAGGAAAAAAAAGTTAACTGTTTAGTTTACAAAAAGGAATTCAAAAATACAATCTGCTATTGTCTGCAATAAATCCGGCTGTAAAAAGGCAAATAAAAATGGTGGAATATTCAAATGCTGAATTATCCTTCTCCTATATAGCGTTGTTGTCCCACCCCTTAAGAGAATAGAACACGCTCTGGCAAAGCCGATAAGCCTCACTTGCGAGAGAGTGATTGGCTTTATCAATGTTTTTAGTCATCTTGTACAGCAAGCAGCACGGCACTATGATGTAACCGGAACGACTGGCCAATGGGCTAAGTCATAAGTCATAGTGGCTGTTTTCCTCTTGCATGACTATCTCCGCATGGAATCAGCTGGTGAGAAAACAGGGCAGGCCACCTGGCACTCTCAGTTTAATTGTAGAATATTCTACCAGCATGAGGTGGGGGGTGCCCACTAGTACAGAGATAAAAGCAGGTGTTGGTATTTTTTTCCATTCAAGTGCTTTACACTTTGTGTCCTTGGGAGGTAAGGGGGGTGTATAAAACAGCTCTATTAATTTTTCTCGCCACCCTGCGCTTGATGATGCCAAGCAAATCCCTTCAAAGTGTGT
Organism: Calotriton arnoldi; assembly: GCA_963921515.1. Taxonomy (NCBI): domain Eukaryota; kingdom Metazoa; phylum Chordata; class Amphibia; order Caudata; family Salamandridae; genus Calotriton; species Calotriton arnoldi. The sequence goes on from CAWUFW010001546.1 coordinate 835,893, forward strand.
GTTGCACTTGAATGCATTAGTTAAAAAAACTAACTCATTTGACCAATCAGATACAAGTCCTAAGGCATGAATAAGTTATCAAATACAAAGCAAGAATTCCCAGGTACATGTACAACACAAATAACCTGAAGACGACGGTCCTTTGAAAAAAGTTGCAAGACACAATGGGCCTCATTACAACAGCCGTGGTGAGGCAGCGATGGACTAAACCGGTGTATTGTTTATAACAAATAGACACGAGATGTACTCCTACCTAGCAGCCGTGAATCAGGGAGCCCCTCTCCTGCCTCACTTCTGATAATGAAAGTAATACTACGCTGTCAACTGAGGCACCCCCTGCTTGAAACAAGCATTGGCAATGTGCTGCACTCACAAAACCATGCAACTCACTCTGAATTCACAAGAGCACTCCTCTCACCCAGCATTTATACAAAGTGTTCGCTCTGCAATCACCCAGGCACACCACTCACCCTGCACTGACAGACCTCTTATGCCGCACTCCTACATCTCTCACCCACCACAGGCATTTTATACAGCACACTATACAATCACCCTGCCCTCACCCACCTGGACACTCACCCTGCACTAACATTGCTAACCCTGCACGCCAGAGACCGCTCACCCTGAACTCAGACACTGCTCACAGACTTTTCTCCCAGCACTGACACGCCTAACACCCTGCACAATTGATCTTTAGCCCTGAACTCATACTCCACAATACACTTCTCACTCTGAACTCATACACCACTCATGCTGACAGTTTACCATGCTGGCAGACGTCTTTCACCTGTGCACACGTCTCTCACCGGCGTGCACACGTCTCTCACCGGCGTGCACACGTCTCTCACCGGTGCACACACCTCTCACACTGCATACTCAGCACTCATCCTGCACACACAAACTCACCTTGCACTCCTAGACTAGTCACACATCACTCTCCTGCACAGACAACCACTTACTTTACACACAGACTGCTAATCATGCACCTAAATTCAGCTTATCCTACACACACAGCTTAGCTTGTACAATCTTACACCACTAACTGTACATACACAGCTCACCCCGCTTACTCACCCACCTCAAACCCTGCACAGTCATCCTCCTGTCACTCTGCAAACACCCTCCACTCGCCCCGAAAGCCAGCTCCAATCAATGCAAACAGACACTGCTTATCCTGCATTCACCCACCTCTCACCTTGGACAAACCCACACACCTCTCATGCTGATTGATCACCCTGCACTCACCTCACTCCCCTTGCACATTCACCACTCATCCGTACACCCACACCACCCACCCTGCATACACATTGCTCACCTTGCACTGCAACACTCAATCTGCACAATTTTGCGCCGCTTGCTTGCACTTGCACAAGGCTCACCCGGCAGACTTAGGCCGCTCACTCTGAACTGACGCACCGGGTGACCGGAAGCCACAGATCTTGGAGAGAGAGAGAGGAGTCGTTGCTGTGGGTATTTGTAGTACATAGGGTCAAAACACAACAACATCCTTCCAATCACGCACCCTACACGGAGCAGGGTGGTACCCATGGAGGCAAGCGCTCTGCGCCCCACATTTGGGCAGTAAGCACTATATAAATGTTGCAGCACAATACAAGTGCATCAGATGCGAAGGGACCATCGCACCGCCCGGCAGACACATCACAAACACAACAGACCACATCACAGCAGACAGACCTCGCACACGTCCAGCCCAGCACGGACGTGTCAGAGAACCAGCAGCCGTGAATAGTGTCAGGGGGGTAAAGCCTCGCAGCCACCCCTACATAGCATCATATGCCACCGGTGAGACACTGCCGGCACCAGCCGACACCACCACCCCGTCCTGGGCTCGTGCTGCTGAACCCGGTGGTCAACCTTCCCCTCACAATCTCACAAGGGACCAGCGCACAGGGCCTGAAACACTTCCACGTGACGACGCAGAGTCCGGTGTGCGTGTGGAGCAGACAGCAGGCAGCGCTACTTGTGCCCATACCTACCGTGGCTCTGGAAGACCGTTGGTACCACGGCTGGCACCTACCCTTTCCGTCTCAGGGGAGGAGTATTGCACGCTTTCAGAGCTCGTTATTTCAGTGCCAAGAGGTAGTTCAGTTTGCGTCATGCGCTGCATTCAAGTGGAAGGGGACGTGCACTCAAGAGGAAGGGGACGGGAACTCAAGAGGAAGGGGACGGGAACTCAAGAGGAAGGGACAGGGAGGGACGTGCACTCAGAGAGAGGGACATTCACGAAGAGAGGGACGTGCACACAGAGGTAGAGAGGGACGTGCATGCTTAGGTAAGAGGCATCATGCCTCAGACAGCCCGGCGTGTTTACAGCGGTTAACCCTTTAATTATACGGGCTCCGGGCAGGCGAAGAGGACAGTCACAGCAAAGGGAACAGCTGCCCACCAGAGAGCAGCCGGTCTGGGATCCCGCTGGGGATCAAGTGCCCACCGAGGAGACCCTCCCGGCTCTAAGGGGCGGCAGAAAAGCAACTGTGGGTATGGACGCAGCTCAGACCGCAGATGGGGCCGAGGAGCCGCCCAGGAGCCAGGCGGCTTTAATCCAGCATCAGACGACAGAAGGGCCGTGCAGTGACGAGCACGGGGGCCTCGGCACGTTTACTCAGCTAAATGAAGGTAATGAGTGCAGCGAGGGTGTGGAAGCAACAGTGGGCCTCAAACCGAGTGTAGCCCCGCGGGAAGCAGAAAACAGCGAGAAGGAATCTCGCCCCGTGAGCCCAGGCGCCCCACCTCGGCCTGGGGAGACGAAGATGGAAAACGCAAGGAACGCCAGCTATGTAGGACCAGGTACCCCTCCTCTCTTAGCAGGCCTCTCCCCTGAAACAGCAGATATTCAAGAGGCAATGACGATCCGAACGCGGGAATCTTAACCAGTGGTGCGCGCGCACCACAGAGGAGCGGGGGGGAAAGGGAGCGCGGCAGCGAGGCGAACGCGCGCTGCTGCGCGTGCTAGCCACCGATGGGAATGGACGGGGCAAAAGTGGGACATGCGCCCGCCTTTGCCCAATTGCGTGCTGTATTTTTTTTTTTAAAACACGCTAAAGCCAATGGCAGCCGGCGAAAGCAAAACCACACGCATGAGCGTGTGGTCTGCTTTCAAAAGCCCATACAAGAGGTCTCGGGCTGCGCGAGCAGTGCTGCGCACTGCAACGCTAGGCCTGAGACCTAAAAACGTTGTAACTTTGGACAATGGTTGTACCTGGAATATGTCCAGACTGGTTAAATTCACTGAGACAACTCACCGTACAACTAGTAACCATGGTTGTGTTTCTAAGGATAGAGACGCAAACAATGGTTATTCAACTAGACACAGGCATGTACCTGTTAGATTCAAGGATTATGTTTTGTATTAAAGTATTATTGTTTTTTTATGTTTCACTCTGTTGTTCTTCCTATATTGCCAATGCTGAGAATTTTTCTTATTGCTTTTCCTGTTCTTTATTGTTCCTTATGTTTTGGCCATTATAAAGAGACATTTCCTGTTCTGTTGTTTTTATGATTTTATAAGGGGGATGTGTTGTAATCAACTTGCATGTGTTAGTTATAGAATATAGAATCTGATTACCTCATGGAGTGTCATGTGGCATTCTGGCCTTGGATGCGCTGCTGTTGAGACCTGTATCTGTCGGTGGTTGTATTTGAATAAAGCCTACTTGGATTTCCCTTGGATTCTGGCTTTTATTAACAGGCTGTGTAGCACATTCTAAGGGTGGTGTTTTGTTTCAGTATCAACAAAGTTCACCCTGCTTCCTAGCCGTAAGTGCATTAATTACTTTAATTACTCCCATATAGGTGGGTTTCCTTATGGCCCCAAATCAACAGAGAATAGATTGATTGTGTTTCTACATGCATGACCATTCTGTGCCTAGGGCACAAGGTTTTGATATATCAAGTACTTTTTAAAGTCAGAGAAAAACATATAAAATGTATTTTCCGCACGCTTCAGCTACATAGCTTTAGGTGCACAGTGTAGCACACGCTTTAGTACATAAGAAGGTTAGAGAATCATTATTAGAACGTGGGATGTGATAAAAAAATATCTTAGCAAACAGAATTGAATGAATGAATCCAACCTTTAAAGCGCAACAGCTGCTCCAAGCAGGAGCGTCCAGGCGCTATGCTGTGATACGAAAGCATGGTCCTATGTCTCTTATCTAAACAGGAAAGGCTTCAAATAAATCAAGGTCCTATTGAACTTCTCTGAAAAGGTGAGTCTTCAGATGGGCCCTAAAGATGGACTCCGAAGATACACCCCGAAGATGGTTTGGAAGGGAATTCCACAGGTTGGGGGCCAAAAATGAAAAAGATCTTCCTCCAGCTCTCGCTTTATGCACCCAGGAGTGCATAGACGATGTTGGCTCGAAGATCGGAGGGGCCTAGGGGGTCTGTATTTTTTTTAATTCGTCCTGAACATAGATCAAGCACATCTTAGGTACAGCCCTATAGGTGATCATAAGTGCTTTAAACTTTGGGGCATATTTACAAGCCCCTTGCGCCGCTTTTGCGCTGCCGTTGCGTCACGCATGTGACGCAGCGGCGACGCAAACCATGCGCCGCGTTGCGCTATATTTACAACGTGACGCATCTAGGGAGATGCGTCACGTAGTAAACCCCTGCGCCACATGAAACCTGCGTCAGGTTTCATGTGGGCGTACCGGCGCAGGGAGGGGGACGTTCCGGCACAGGAACGCCTCGGAAAAGTGACGTAGTGAAATCTACAAGATTTCACGCAGTCACTTTTCCGACGCTAGTGCGTCAAATCCTTACGCCTGCTTCAAGCAGGCGTAAGGATTGACGCACCATGTTAGGGATAGGGAAGGTTGGAACAGTGCTGGAGTTGCGTCGAGCTTGCGACACAACTTCAGCACTGCGCCAACCTTCCGCCGGCAGATGCGTCACGCATCTGCTTATCCTTGCGCCACGATGCGCCGCATTGTAAATGCGGCGCATCGGACATGGCGCAAGGGTAAACTTGCGTGACGCATTTTCCCTGGCGCATCCCTGCTGCTATGCAGGGATGCGCCAGGGAACGTAAATATGCCCCTTTATTCTTTGCTTGATCGGCAACCAATGTGAAGCTCTCAGGCCTTGCCCAATCGACTGACATTTGGAGAGGTTCAGAACAAGACAAGCTGCCACGATTCGGACCCACTGTAGCCCATTCTCCACTCTAGAGAACAATAACATAGTCCAATCTTGATATGATCAGCAATGGACAATATCTTTTCAGGTATCCTCTGGAAGGGCGTTTAAAGTCGTTCTCAAAGATTAAAGTAGAGAAAAACAAAATCCTGCATTAGACAACATGAAATTTAAATGACAGAGCTGTATCTATTTTCACCTCTAGATTTTTGGCAACAGAAGTTGGAGAAAGGGGTAGCCCAACTTTGGGCATATTTTCACCATATCAAGAGGAGAATAAGTACAAAAAAACAATATTTCAGATTTATCAGAGTTGAGGAGTAGGCACAGAACAAGTCAGAGCCTTAATGGAAATAAAGGTTCCCTGAGCCATTCTGCTTGTGTGACCATATGCATTTTTACAATAGGTGGACCAAATATCGGTGGCGTGGATATGATACATATTATATGTTAAGCTATGTTATTTATTTTTTGTAGAGAGCAACATTCACCATAGGTTTTTTGATGCAAGAGATAAGACAATACAATTCCTTAACTATAAAGAACAGGAATACCGAGAAAACAAACACAAGCTACAGGGACACAATTAACAATTAAACACCTGCGGCCATATTCATCAAAGTTTTGTGTTGCGCTTGTGCCACGCAAGATAACGCAAGAGCAACACAAAACCTAGATGAGATTTACCAGGCCACACAAGCCACGCAAAACCTAGATGAGAGTTTCAAAGCCACGCAAGGCCACCTTGCGTGGCCCTGCGGTGCTTGGTAAATCTGGAGTAACGCAAGCATTGCAAGTACTCTGCCGCAGGGAGGCGTGTCATGGGTGGAGCGTGGGTGTTCATTTGGGTTCATTCCCAGATTTACCATGAGTGAGAGACCTGGGAATGCGTCAAAACGCTGCGCCTACCCAGGGGAGGTGTAACGAGGGGAAATATCTTTAGTTCTCCTCGTTTTTTCCTCTTTCTAATTGTGCTGCATTCTGCAGCACATATAGAAAGGGGCAAAAGGCTCAACCTATAGTTTTTGTGCTGGAAGGTGTCCCTTCCTGCACAAAAACATTCCTGCCTGCAACGTAGGCACCCTTATCCCATGGTGCAAGGGTGTCTATGTCGGCGCTAGGCAGCATATAGTGCACCAGCACAAGGAAAGGAAAGGGAAAAAAGCATATATTGTTAAATATGGTGCATTCCTGCCCTCTCCCTGTCACACAACACAGCACAACAATGTGTTTTGCTGCACTGCGTTGTGTGACATATTAAAAAATATGCCCCCAGGTTCTTTAGTTTTCTGCGAAAAATCTGGAGGTGAAGAAGAACATGAACCTCCAAAGGAAGGTTATTCCAGGCCTTTCCTGTGACCTCAGAAAAAGTCTAATCGACAAACGTTGTGGTCTTGCTATTACAAATATGCAACGACTATTGTTTCAAAGATCGCAAGGTAAATGTGGCCCGTAATGATTAGATTTGGCCACTTTAAAATCAGAGGATGCCAGATGGATTGCGCAGTGGACAATAAGAAAAGGCGCAGTGGACAATAAGAAAAGACTAAAACAAGACACTTTCTCAGACAATGCAAAGAATAGCAATGTAGCGACTTCATCTCGTTTCCTTCTAAGAGTAATGAGCCTAACTGCAGCATTCTGATCCACCTGTAGGCTTCTTATTAGGTAGTTTAGGAGCTTAAGGTAAATTGAATTACAACAGTCCAGCTGTGATTGTATCAAGGCACTGGCTACACGTATAAGATTTGCTGTATGAACAAAAGGTAGGGTCCTTTATAGCAGAAGCAGGTGCTAGACACTTTCGCTACTTGCTCATCCTAGGATAGATCTGCATTACTGAGAATGCCAAGGTTGCAAACATCTTTTGATGGGCGGATGTCCCATGATCTCAGGTCAGACCACTGGATTCCATTTATCCTGGTTCTGAATCGTTTATGACCTGTTTGATGGATTGAGCTTCAGTAAGTTGGATGACATCCACCACCGAAGAAGGCATTTGCAAGATCCATCCGATGTGATAAAACCGATGCCTGTAATAGGAGTAAGTCTGAAGATCAGCTGGGTGTTATCACCATACACAAAGTATTGAACTCGGCCAAATGTAACCAATATGTCTGTGGCAAAATGTATATGTTAAATAATAGTGGTGATTCAAAACTGCCCTAGTGAACACCATGGCTGATCTTTTTAGGCTCATTTTAAAAGAGCAGGAATAACGCCTTGTTCACCCCCGGTCAGAAAAAGCTTTACCCAATTAAGATTTAAGTCTCTGTTATGTTATGTTAGCATGTTTTGTATAGCGCACAGCTGCCTCAGCAAAGAGGCGTCCCAGCGCTGAAGCAGAACATAGAGGCTGGAAATCAGACGAAGGCACTAGGCAGTGGGGAAAAGATTATTTTTTCTAGCTCTACGAAAGGCCATGTAGTTCTCCGTGGCACGAATGGAAAAAGGCAGAGCATTCCAAAGCTTGGCAGCCAGTAAACGGAAAGAGCGCCCGCCCGACCGTGCCCTCCTTATACGAGGCACAGTCGCCAGATGTTGTCCCGTTGAGCGAAGTTGGCGCGTAGGGAAGTAAGGTGACAACACATTGGACAAGATGGCCGGAGAGGAAGATTTCAAGATTTTGAATGCAGTGCGGAGGACCTTAAATTCCACTCGGTTGACACCAGGCTGCCAGTGCAACCGACGGATTGCCCTAGAAGTGGGCAGGTACGCGGGAGACCCAGCAGGGCTCTAGCCGCCGCATTTTGAACTCACTGTAATCTCAGGGTTTCAGTCTTGTTTACCCCTAAGTACAGTGCATTGGCATAATCCAGTCTTGATAAAATGGAGGCCTGAATGATCATTTGCCTGACGGATGGGTCAAAAAACCCAAGCAACGGTTTAAGCCCCCGAAGTATGCCAAAGCAGGTCCCTGCAACTTTCTTGGTTTGAAACTGAAAGCTGAGGTCCGAGTCGACCCAGACACCAAGATCTTTCACCACCTGCTTAGGAGTAGGTGCACAGCCCAATATGGCTGGCCACCACCAATCCCCCCACAGCTCTTGATGATTTCCCACCAACAGGACCTCTGACTTGCTGGAGTTCAGTTGGAGACAATTGTCAGTCATCCACTCTGCGACAGCCGTAAGATCATCCCGAAACTTAGATGCTGCACCCCCGGTGTTGTCCGAGAGAGCAACCACCAGCTGTGTATCATCAGCATATGATGCAATGGTAAGCCCTCTGCTCCTCGCCAGGACCGCCAAAGGTTGGACATAAAGATTAAAAAGCGTGGAGCTCAACGCAGAGCCCTGCGGGACCCCTTGTTTGTTGGCATGGAACGTGGAGGCGAACGGAGGGGCTACGACCTGGAAGGTCCTGTTAGAAAGAAAGGAAGCAAGCCAGGCCAAGGCCGAGCCCACAACACCTGCCTCCTTCAGCCTGCGTAACAGGATCCGATGAGAGACCGTATCAAATGCGGCACTGAGGTCTAAAAGAATCAGAGCCGACGTACGTCCCTCATCTAGAGCGAGCCTGAGATGCTCGATGACAGCCAGGAGAGCAGACTCCGTACTGTGACCTGAGCGGAAGCCGTTCTGAGAGATGTCCAGGCAGTTGTTCACTTCCAAAAATTTGGTAAGGATGGAGTTGACGTAAGTCTCAGTGATCTTAGCGATCCACGGGAGAAGGGAGATCGGGCGATAGTTTTCCAATTTGGCAGCGTCCAGGGTAGGTTTCTTAAGAAGAGGAACCACCCTTGCTTGCTTCCAAGTGTTAGGAACAATCGCACTGGACAAAGATTTATTAATCACCTGGCTCAGAGGTGACAAGAGCGCAGGTAGCGATCTCAAGAACTGGTCAGGTTTAAGGGGGTCAGAAGGGGAGCCGGATTTAATCTTGGTGCAAACCAACCGTAGCTCCTCCAAGGAGACCAGCAGAAAGGCAGCCAGTGTATGAGTTGGGGGCGGACCCGGCACAGGGTCAGAACTCATAACGGTGTGAGTAAAGTGTGAGAAAGTGCCATCTTTCTTGCATGGTATGCCCCCACTTTTTGCTGAAATGCTGATGTGCTTTGACTGAGTGTGCCCTGGGCTCCTGCCAACCAGGTACCCAGGGCCTGTGTTCCTTCCCTAAAACTGCATTGATACCTACACCCAATTGGCATCCCTGGCCACAGGTCAGCCCCTGGTAAATGGTACCATGGGTACCCAGGGCACTGTGACCAGGGAAGGCCCCTAAGGGCTGCAGCACTTGTTGTGCCACCCTTAGGGACCCTGTACCTTTACACACACACACTGCCTTTGCAGGCTGCGTGTCTTGGTGCAGAACGAAAGCGAAGAGTCGACATGGCACACATCCCTGTGTGCCATGCCTACAAGCCACTGCCCTGGCCTAGGTCAGCCACCCCTCTAGCTGGGTGCACTATGCCAGTGTGAGGGCATAGAGGCATGAGCCCTGTGCCCCTACAGTGCGCCAGTCCATTCTTGGGCTTTGTAAGTGCAGTGCTGCCATTAAGAGTATATGGTGCTGGGAGTCGGTCATTACGAACTCCACAGCACCATAATGGCCCCACTGAAAACTAAGAAGTTTGGTATCAAACTTCTTAGCCCATTAAACCCCCACTGATGCCAGTGTGGGATTTAATGTAAACGCACTCAGAGGGCATCTTAGAGATGCCCCCTGAAACCAACCCGACCTCCAGTGTCCGGACTGAGTGGCTGCCCAGGCTGCCACCACCAGACATGTTTCTGACCCCTGGGTCGAGAGCCTCTGCTCTCAGGGGCCTGAAAGAATGCGCATCCTGGGGCGAGGTGCCAAAGCCTCCTCCCCAGGATGGGCAGGGGAGCTTCAAAGGCCTGCCGCCTTTTGAGCTTCCCCAGACCACTTGCTGCTTCCAGCAAACTGGTCCCCACTGGTTCTACCCCCACTTCTGGCGGGAGAACCGGCGGGAAAACCAGAGGCAGGAAATGGGTTGTGCCCACCTCTGCCAACTCCACCCCTAAGGTGGGGGAGACGAGGTGAAGCCCAAACTCGAGTCCCCGCCATCTTGAGGATGGGGGGACCCAACCAACCAGGGACAGGCTCCTGCCCCCCTCCCACTGGAGAGGAGCAGAATAGGGGGTGTACCCACCCCAGGGAAGGGACCCATTGGCCCCTGCCCTTACCTACCTGTAACCACCCCTAAATTTAGTATTTAGGGGCTCCCTGAACCTTCCTTCCTCAGTTCCCGAATCCGAAAACAAGAAGAGAAGGCGAAGCAAGAAGACCAGCCGTGCAGCTGCTTACCAGGAGGCGACGACAACTGACTTAGCCCCAGCCCTACCGGCCTGTCGACCTCTGAACCTGCTCCTGCGGAACCCCGGCCTCAGCAACCTCAAAAACCCCGGAGGACCTGACTTCTGTGCCACAGCCTTCAACCCAGGGACTCCCACGAGCAGTGGTACTGCTCAAAAGAACAAACTACAAAAGACACAGCCCTGGCACGGAACCGCGAAACCTGCAGCCTCTGCACCCGCCGAGCCCGGCCTGTGCCTGAGTGAACCAAGACTCTGAGGACGTCCCCCCGGCGATTCTGACCTGGAATCCAGTGCCCAAGGACCCTCCTCGACGACCCAGACGACGCCTGCAGCCTCAGGACAAGGGACCCCTCCAACCGCGACCAGCAGGGGGTAAGATTTCCCGACCTCAAAAGACACCCCTGCACCCGACGCCCCACGGCCCCCTGTGCCCAACTCCTGGGTGTCTACCTATCCTCCAAGACCCCAACTTACCTCCCAAAGTGTTGGTCGCCCCTGAAGAATCACCGTCCCCGAGCCTGCAGCCTTTTTTCACCGTCCAAGATCTCCATTGGTTAACATTGAGCGCCCGACGGCTCAAAAGCACCCTGCACCCAGCCGCCCGAGTGCCCCTGGAAGTGCAACCTCTACCCTAACCTACTTCCCCATTTGCCCTGGGCAAGTGACCAGGAGCCCAGCTCCCACAGCCGCGTGGCCTGCTTGCCAGCAGCCACCAACCCGAGACCCCCTGCCTGCCATAGGATAACATTGGGCCTACTCACTCTGCACCCGGCCGCCCCTGTGCCGCTGAGGGTGTAACAACTGTACTTACCTGATACTGGGGGACCCCTGAGTCTAGGCCCAGAACCTTAACTCTGCCAGTCGAGTACTTACCCAAAGACGGATAACTCACTTTTCTTCCATAGGGTAACACTGACTGGCTCGCACCTGGAATTTCTTCTAAGTGTGGAGTTTTGGAACTTTAAAATATTCACCTAAAATCAACCGAGTCACGAAAATACTCACCTGGCATTAGAAGAGGCCCCAGTGCTGGACCGGGGTGCCCAACACTGGCCCTAAAAAGTAATCCCAACGTTACTTACCGCTAACTCCATTTTCTTCCATAGGGATCCATTGACTGGTTTTCTGTGAAATTTCTTCTAAGTGTCTACTTTTGAAATACTAAAATATTGTTTAAAAATCACAACAGTAACGAATTCCGAACTACTCACCTGCTATCAGGAGAGACGTCAGTACTGCCTCTTTTAAACTAGTACCAACCATGAAAAGTAATTTTTACCGTACTTACCAGTAACTCGAAATTCCTCTCATAGGATATCATTGCCTGCTTTTGTTGAAAAAGTTTCTAAGTGTCGATTTCTGCATTTTACAAATATTCTTTAAAAATCGTGCTAACGATACAAACGTAATTACTTACCTGTTTTAGCTAGATACCCCAGTGCTGAACCCGAGAACCCAGCACTGGATTACAAAAGTAACGTAAACCTGCTTTGCTTGCAAACTGCATTTCCTTCCATAGGATAACATTGGTAATTTTACCCAGAAAAGTTTCTAAGTGTCGACTTTTGAAATACAGTAATATTCCTCAAAAATCACTACAATAACCAAAACGCTTTTTCTTACCTGTTTCCAGGAAGTGTCCCAGGACTGAATCCAGGATCCAGTCCTGTGGTTAGAAAAGTAACCTACAAAGTCATTAATTGTAATTAATCACAATTTTCCATTAAGCTCAATGTTGCATTGTATTTGACCCTGTGTTGCCTCTTGCACCAACTGTGATTATTACCACCAACAAGTCTATTGCCTATTTGTAAGGTGACTAACCAGAACATCTCATACTGAGAAAGTATATTTTGACCCTATTGTTGGTTCTAAAATAAAACAAGCATATATTTTTTTTATATACAAACCATTGGCCTAGAGTTCAGTTTTTGAGTGTGTGGCTCCATTTGCTGACTGAGTGCGTACGACAAATGCTTTACACTGTCCTCTGATACTGCCTTACTGCTCGACCAAGCTACCACTTTAGAGAGTAAGGTTATATCTAACTTTAGCCTCTGCCAAACCTCTGGGGGACTGGGGACTCTGTGCACACTGACCCTTACTTTGGTGCAGTATATACAGAGCCACTTTCCTACATAAAGGACAAGTAAATGTTCTCCACTTTTTCAACAAAAAAGGTGGCAAGAGCCTCACACTGCTCGTTGGAGGATATAGGAGGCACTGCCGGGACCCCAGGCTGTTTCAAACTTTTCAGTATGGAAAAGATAGTTTTGGAAGGATTGCCACTGCTCCTGATTTCCCCAGCAAAATAAGCTGCACGCGCAGTGTGAATGGCCCTGCGATAGCTTTTCATTGCTGCTTGATAACACTTCTTCTGCGAAGGGTCATACTCCCGTCTCCATACCCTTTCCAGCCTTTTGCAGGTTTTACGCAAAATGGCGAGATCGTTGTTATACCATGGGTTGGATTTGGAGTTACGACTAACTGACCACTTCGCCGGAATGAGTGCATCAAGGGGACAGCGAATCCAATCTGAAAGTGCTTTGTCAGCAGCATCAGGGTCGTCTGGCATGCTGAAGGCATTTCTGGAGAGAAGGTCGTGAAATTGGTCGAGATCAAGTTTATGCCAGGGGCGTTTAAAAACAACCTTCTGACGTTGCTTCCGCGGAGGGAAGACCCCTGAGAGAGGCATAGAGATCAAATAGTGATCTGACCAGCAGACCGGAGTAGGGGTGTGGACTAATAAAAAAGGAAGATTTGAGAACACAGGGTCCAGCAGATGTCCTGCAGAGTGAGTGGGACCCTGTACCAATTGCGTCAACTGACAGGCCCCCAAGTCAGCCAAGAAGTTGCACAACTCCATTTCCTGGGGAATTTCTAGGTGCAGGTTCAAATCCCCGATGACACTAAAATTAGCTGTCCTTGTGGCCAAGATATTAACAGTTTCCACAAGTGACGACCTAAACTCTTTGGAGGGTCCGGGCGGACGATAAATAAGTAACCCAGACATGGTATAGCAGGCGTTCAGAGAGAGCCCAAAACGGGCGCACTCACAGACAACTAGAGTCTCTTTAATGAAAGAACAGGTGTAGCAAGATTTAAAAATCAGGGCAATGCCACCACCTCTAGACTCTCTATTTAGGATCACAATGTTAAAACCCTGTGGGAGGGCCAGTCCTAGCACTGACTCTGAGTCGGCAGATAGCCAGGTCTCGGTTAAAAAAAGGGCATCAGGGGATTCCTCAGATAGCAAGTCATAAATGTCAGAATTATGTTTAACTAATGAGCGACAATTGAGGCTAAGTAGTTTAATGACATTGTCGGGACGTGAGGTAAGAGAAGGCAATGGGGGGGTCAGTGCCCAGGAATTGAATCCACAGTACAAACAGCAGAATGGGCCCCCTAGTAGGAGGCCTGAGGAATGGTTACAAGTGCGGACAGCTTTCCTAATATCCAAGAGGTTGGCTGGGGCATAGGTGAGCCTGTTTTTAGCGAAACTGGCAGCATGCCTGGTGCGGACGGGCGCAGACGGGCTTGCCTTAGGTGCGCCTTCGGCGCGCCAGCGGCGCACCCGCTGCGCGCGTCCGCTGCGCGGTCGCGATCTCCTCATCTAAAATAGAGGAGATCGGAAGGCTAGTCCCGCCCTCCGGAGCCCAACCGGAAGTGCGTCGCTATTGGTGAGTTCGCCGCAAAGAAGGAGAAAGCCCGCCCTCCACACAAACGGCAAAGCCGCGGTGGACCGGAGCGAGGCTCAAAAGGTATGAAGGTGAGGAGAAATGCAAGCTAGCACTGGGGGTCAGAGAAAAGTACTTTAAAATATTAAAAGGTTAAAAAAGCAGTCGCAATAAACACACAGTGGAAGATGTTTAAAAATAAGTAAGCAGCAAAATGTTTAAAAGTAAGTGAGCAGCTAAAGTGCCAAGTACAAAGGAGAGACGCTGGGGCCTATTTCTTGAAGTCTGCCAAGACAAATGAATGAACGATGATGTTGAAGACATCTCAATATTGAGTTTATTTGCTAGGTTGTAACTGACAGTCCTTAGATTGTCCTTGGACCTGGGAATACTGCAGATGTTAATTCTAATGCATATGTAAGATTTACTCACAAAGCAAAGGTTTCAGGCAAAAGGCATTCCCGGTCCATAGGTACCACAGGGTTTATAGAATGTTGCGCTTCCGCAGTCTACTCTAATGGATGTTGCATCTCAGTCTCCAGTGATGGCTCTTTTTACAGTTTTGATATATTGGAACTTTACAGTCCCAGGGCTACCCTCTGTCTCTCTCTTAGGCAAACCGAGGGCCCAATTTACAAAGGTAAAGTTAGACTAAAAGTCTAGGTTTAAACCTGAATTCGAAGTTCAGAACAAAAGTCTATCTTAGACCAAAACTCTAACTTTACTACTTCTAGGTATTCACAAAGATAAATTACTACTAGTAACTTTAATACTAGTAAATTTACTAGTAGTATCTTTAGTACTAGCAACTTTACTAATAGTAAACTTACTACTAGTAACTTACGTTTGTGAATGCCGAAAAGTAGTAAAGTTAGATTTTTGGTCTAAGTTAGACTTCATGTCTAAACTTAGACTTTTGGTCTAAGTTTACTTTTGTGAATCAGGCCCTTAGACTTCAGGTGTAAAGTTAGACATTATGTCTAAACTTAGACTTTTGGTCTAACTTTACCTCTGTGAATCGCGCCCTGAGATTTTATTCCTGAGACCCTCCCAGGGTATTTGTTGTAAATATGAGCAGGTCTACAGTTGGTTAAAGGGTCTGTCTTTAACTGCTTTCGCATGAATACTTATTAAATATTTGGATATATGGATTTGTTTAGCTTGAGACATTATTCGTTATTGTCATCTTAGGTGACCCGCCTGATATAAAAAAATTATTGACTTATGGTACTCACTGCCAGCCTCATACCCCTACGAATGAGGTTGAAGGTGAGATTCAGGGATGGCACTGCTCGTACACATCTCTAGCCTCTATCCTTAGGCCTGTGAACAGGGGCGGAGGAGCGTTGCCCCACTGCTTTCTCGCAGTGCGAGAAAGCCAAAACATTAAATGGTAATAACTTTAAGTTATTAACATTTTATGTTTGCTTTGCGCATTGCGGGCGGGTCGGCGGGTCTGCTCTGCTCTTTGAGTAGGGCAGGGGAGGAGTGGTTTGCCCACTCCTGAGTGCGTAAAGACTGTTTGGTCAGCCCTCACGGACATTGCAGCCTGCATGAAGAACATGCCCACCCCACTAGCCCCTGGCTGGGTGCCATCCCGACCAATCACAATGCTGCACTGCAGCGTTGTGATTGGATGAGGGGAGTGGCTGTCTGCTTTCTGTTCCTGCAGGAGAGCAGGAGCAGAGAAGACGCGGGACCCGGCCGGCGGAAAGGTAAGTATCATCTTTTTTTTTCTTTCCCCGCGACACCCCTGCGAATCCCCCCCCCGCGACCCCTCGCGCCCTCCCCTCCACCCGCGAGCCATGCTGACCACTACTGCCTGTGAAACACTCTTAGCGGAACCTACGCTGGCACAGCTCAAGCACAACGTCTGTCTCTCACCTGCATGCCATCGAGATACTTTCAATCTAGCTAAGGCCGGCTCAACTGGTTCATAACTCTCAGCAGCATAAATCCAGGCTTTCAATGGATTCTGGGCTGGCACAGCTCAAACACAGCTCCCATCTCTCTCCTCTTACAGTAGATGGACCTTTGCTGGAGCCCAGGCTAACAGAGCTGAAGCACATCTCAAGCACAGCTCCCATCTCTCTCCTCTTACAGTAGATGGACCTTTATTGGAGCCCAGGATAACAGAGCTGAAGCACATCTCAAGTACAGCTCCCATCTCTCTCCTCTTACACTGGAAGACCTTAATGGAGCCCAGGCTAACAGAGCTGAAGCGCAGCTCAAGCACAGCTCCCATCTCTCTCCTCTTACAGTAGATGGACCTTTAATGGAGCCCAGGCTAACAGAGCTGAAGCACAGCTCAAGCACAGCTCCCATCTCTCTCCTCTTACAGTAGATGGACCTTTAATGGAGCCCAGGCTAACAGAGCTGAAGCACAGCTCAAGCACAGCTCCCATCTCTCTCCTCTTACAGTGGATAGACCTTAATGGAGCCCAGGCTAACAGAGCTGAAGCACAGCTCAAGCACAGCTCCCATCTCTCTCCTCTTACAGTAGATGGACCTTTATTGGAGCCCAGGCTAACAGAGCTGAAGCACAGCTCAAGCACAGCTCCCATCTCTCTCCTCTTACAGTAGATGGACCTTAATGGAGCACAGGCTAACAGAGCTGAAGCACAGCTCAAGCACAGCTCCCATCTCTCTCCTCTTACAGTAGATGGACCTTAATGGAGCACAGGCTAACAGAGCTGAAGCACAGCTCAAGCACAGCTCCCATCTCTCTCCTCTTACAGTAGACGGACCTTAATGGAGCCCAGGCTAACAGAGCTGAAGCACAGCTCAAGCACAGCTCCCATCTCTCTCCTCTTACACTGGATAGACCTTAATGGAGCCCAGGCTAACAGAGCTGAAGCACAGCTGAAGCACAGCTCCCATCTCTCTCCTCTTACACTGGATAGACCTTAATGGAGCCCAGGCTAACAGAGCTGAAGCACAGCTCTCACCCCTCACCTGCACATCTTGGCTGGGGTGGGCTGTTAAAGGTCCAAGACACTTTCACCTGCATTCCCAAAGACACTTAGGGGAATTTCCCTGGTAGATCCTGTGCATTTCCCTCCCTCTCTTTGTTGCCATGCCTGAAAGACCTGACATTCTGCTATGTGTTTGTACAGTAATATGAGATACTGATCAGGCTGTCGGAAATCCCTACACCTTCTCGAGTCATTTTTTGCTTCAGGTCTTGGTCACTCTGGAATGAGCAGGGATATCAGGAGAGCAGAAGTTAAGTCGGGAATTCCGGTCGTTAAAATCACTTTAGGAAAGGGCAACATTGCAGCCCGAACCGGTTTCATCCCTGCCAAGTGACATTCTCTCCTTCCCTCTCCCTCTCCCTCTCCCTCCCCCACACCACCCACACGGAAGCCCTCGTAGACATTCAACACCGGCCAAGAGCAGATGGAAAATGTCTGTATTAAACTCGCGAAATCAAGAATTATGTGAGGCATAATGGCTGGGAAAACAGGTTCTGTGCTGTTATTCCCCATTCGGTGGTGTTTAACTCCCAATTGTAGTCATTCCATATGTTGATTCCAGCCGGTAACAGTGATTACGCCGCCCAGAATGTCCTCATTGGACCCAATACAAACTCCAATCCTATCTCAGTAAGAGGGGACAGCTGTGGTTGCAACAGGTATATTCGTATCTTTGTACCTTTCACACAAACCTGAAAACACGGATTCAATATAGTTAATGCTTAATGGCTCCATATTCCATTTACGCTGAGATCGCTTTCATGACACGGCCAACAAGTATAATTTAAAGTTGGCATTGGGACACATTGAGAGAAATGGTACTTGGGTTGGTTGGGACAATGTTATGTGAGGTAGTCACCACTGTCCGTTTTCTCTTTCACTCTTAGATGTTTCTGAAAGGCATTCAGGTGGGAGTAATCAGCTGTTGGTGCCTTAAGGAGAATTTGGTGCTTCGATGTCTTTTTTTGTGGTAGCTGAACTCTCCAATTGAGAGCCAGCTTCTGCATGTCACCATGTCAAACTGAAGATGTTTCCCCTGCCGTCTCTTGATTGGTCCACAAATGTGTCCTACTTTATAATCACTTCCATGGTTAATCGCCCCCGTTACCGCACCAGACAGCTTCTAGTTCAATTATTTGTAACCAACACACACAGTTGTATACAGCTTCATAGGCCTGGATATTCCCTCAAGCTCTTCCGAGTGGTCAGGTAAAGACTGCCTTTTTTGTCCTCCATGATTGGAAGAGAGTGGGTCCATAGTGTGGCCTATGTGGGAAGCATTGGGTGTCATACCTGAGGCTCGCAGGGGGCCACTCCTCTGTAAGTGGCAAACATGTTGCAGTTCTTAGGCACAGATTGAAGCAGAGAGGTGTGAGGTCCCTAGTGTCATGGTTGTAGATACATTACATCTTCTGAATGGGCAATTAGGAAACCTGTCTTAATTCATAAGCAAAGTGGCTAGTGACCCAAGGCCCCCATCTCCTAAGACGCCCCCTGGTGAAGTGATTGGATAGGCAGAAGTCCCACTGAATTAGTAAACATGTTGTGTATTAAAATGAATTGCTTTTAATTTGACAGTAGGGCATGCACAGTTCATAGACGCTTTTCATACATGCTCGAAATGTCCAACCTCAACCATTGCTACGTTAGGCAGTTAGTGTCAGTAGGAGATAAGAGTCACATGTTAGGTGGATTTTTTGGGCCTACTCCATAGATACAACCACCAGCTGCAGCCCAACCATGAAATATTGCCACTCAAAAATCAATAGAGACCAATTACATCACAAGGTAAGAACTTAACTCAATTCATAAGAGAATCAACAGCATCCTATCATGATGGCAATTATTAAGTGAAAAAAGAATCTCTGTCCCATGCTTCTCTCCTTACTGCCCTCACATCTTCTACCTCACCTATGGCTATCTCACCTCTGTCTCAATAAATCTCTCTTTACATCATCTCTCTCATGAACCTACCCCTGTCTATCACCCCTGGGTCTTTTTCTATTTAGCTACCTCTCTCCATCCTCTCTCCCCTCCTCTCTCTCTTTACCTCACCTCTATATCTCGCTCTCTCCATCTCTCTATACTCCCCCTCTAGATGTCAGCTTCCCCCTACCTCATCTCTCTACCTCTCTTCTCTCACTATCTCACATCACTCTCAATACCTCTTCTTTCTCCCCCCCACCTCTCTCTGTCTCTACTCTCACACTACCCAACCTCACTATTTGTTCACTACCTCCCCTCTCCACATCCTGCTCTCTTTTTCAGTCTTTGTTCAGTCTAGTTCACCTCTCTAACCACTTTACTCCTTTTTTGCTTTGTCTCTTTCCTACCTCGTTTTCTCTATTAAAACATTCTCTCTCTCTCGTCACCTTCTTCTGTACTTGATTTCATTCTCTCTCTCTCAGTCTCTCTACACCTGTCAACTTTTCACCTCACCCTCTTTCTCTTTACCTTTGTATCGACATCACCTCTCTTTTCTACCTCTCCACTTCACCAGTTTTCTCTATATACCTCGTCTGTCTTTCTACCCTTCACCCCTCTCTCTACCTGTCTTCCTTACTACATTCTTTGCCTGACCTCTCTGTGTATATCTCTTCTCATCTGCCGTTTCTCTCTACAAACCTCTCACTTCCTCCCATCTCTCTACTTGTCCAGCACCACCTCATTCTGCCGCTACATCTGTTACTCATCTCTTTCTACTTTACCTCTCTCTCTCTCTCTCTACCTACCCCTTGGTGTACCCAGCCCTTCTCCGTCGTCTCTACATTTTCGTAGCCCCATTTCTACCTCTCTCTCCTAATCTAAAACCTTCACTTTCTTTATTAATCTCTTTCTCTACCTACCTACCTCTTCCTCTTGTTATCTCTTTCTATTTCACCTAACGTCTCCCCTCCCTGGCCGAGCTCTCTACCTCACTCTGAGTCTCGTTAACTCTATTTTCCCCATGCCTTGCACCCCTCTCTCCCTCATCTCTTGCTCTATCCCCTTCCTCTCCTCTGCTGTAGCTCACACTCTGAGTCTCGTTACCTCTGTGTTTTCCCCATACCTTGCACCCCTCTCTCCCTCGTCTCTTGCTCTATCCCCTTCCTCTCCTCTGCTGTAGCTCACACTCTGAGTCTCGTTACCTCTGTGTTTTCCACATACCTTGCACCCCTCTCTCCCTCGTCTCTTGCTCTATCTCCTTCTTATCCTCTGCTGCAGCTCACACTCTGAGTCTCTTTACCTCTGTGTTTTCCACATACCTTGCACCCCTCTCCCTCGTCTCTTGCTCTATCCCCTTCCTCTCCTCTACTACAGCTCACACTCTGAGTCTCTTTACCTGTGTTTTCCACATACCTTGCACCCCTCTCTCCCTCATCTCTTGCTCTATCTCCTTCCTATCCTCTGCTGCAGCTCACACTCTGAGTCTCTTTACCTCTGTGTTTTCCACATACCTTGTACCCCTCTCCCTCATCTCTTGCTCTATCCCCTTCCTCTCCTCTACTACAGCTCACACTCTGAGTCTTGTTACCTCTGTGTTTTCCCCATACCTTGCACCCCTCTCTCCCTCATCTCTTGCTCTATCTCCTTCCTATCCTCTGCTGCAGCTCACACTCTGAGACTCTTTACCATTCACTTTACCTCTGTGTTTTCCCCATGCCTTGCACCCCTTCCTCCCTCATCTCTTGCTCTATCCCCTTCCTCCCCTCTGCTGCAGCTCACACTCTGAGTCTCTTTACCTCTGTGTTTTCCACATACCATGCACCCCTCTCTCCCTCATCTCTTGCTCTATCCCCTTCCTCTCCTCTGCTGCAGCTCACACACTGAGTCTTGTTACCTCTGTGTTTTCCCCATGCCTTGCACCCCTCTCTCCCTCATTTCTTGCTCTATCCCCTTCCTCGCCTCTGCTGCAGCTCACACTCTGAGTCTCTTTACCTCTGTGTTTTCCACATGCCTTGCACCCCTCTCTCCCTCATCTCTTGCTCTATCCCCTTCCTCTCCTCTGCTGCAGCTCACACTCTGAGTCTCTTTACCTCTGTGTTTTCCCCATGCCTTGCACCCCTCTCTCCCTCATCTCTTGCTCTATCCCCTTCCTCTCCTCTGCTACAGCTCACACTCTGAGTCTCGTTACCTCTGTGTTTTCCCCATGCCTTGCACCCCTCTCTCCCTCACCTCTTGCTCTATCCCCTTCCTGTCCTCTGCTACAGCTCACACTCTGAGTCTCGTTACCTCTGTGTTTTCCCCATGCCTTGCACCCCTCTCTCCCTCATCTCTTGCTCCATCCCCTTCCTCTCCTCTGATACAGCTCACACTCTGAGTCTCTTTACCTCTGTGTTTTCCCCATGCCTTGCACCCCTCTCTCCCTCATTTCGTGCTCTATCCCCTTCCTCTCCTCTGCTGCAGCTCACACTCTGAGTCTCTTTACCTCTGTGTTTTCCACATGCCTTGCACCCCTCTCTCCCTCATCTCTTGCTCTATCCCCTTCATCTCCTCTACTACAGCTCACACTCTGAGTCTCTTTACCTCTGTGTTTTCCCCATACCTTGCACCCCTCTCTCCCTCATCTCTTGCTCTATCCCCTTCCTCTCCTCTGCTGCAGCTCACACTCTGAGTCTCGTTACCTCTGTGTTTTCCCCATACCTTGCACCCCTCTCTCCCTCATCTCTTGCTCTATCCCCTTCCTCTCCTCTGCTGCAGCTCACACTCTGAGTCTCGTTACCTCTGTGTTTTCCCCATGCCTTGCACCCCTCTCTCCCTCATCTCTTGCTCCATCCCCTTCCTCTCCTCTGATACAGCTCACACTCTGAGTCTCTTTACCTCTGTGTTTTCCACATGCCTTGCACCCCTCTCTCTCTCATCTCTTGCTCTATCCCCTTCCTCTCCTCTGCTGCGGCTCACACTCTGAGTCTCTTTACCTCTGTGTTTTCCCCATACCTTGCACCCCTCCCTCCCATTTCTTTTACTCAGCACAGTCAGAAGTCAATGTTTAGCTGGAGACCTGTACACGTAGAAAGAGGAGAGCAGAGTCAAGGCAGGGAAGAGAATTAATGGGAAAATGATCGGATTTCACCTGGTGAGAATCTTCTGAGCTGTGTTCTGATTCTCCCTGTTACAGAGAGAATGCCTGTTGTGAAAGGGGCTCTATATGTGACTATGAATATCTGGCTATTAAGTGCTATGTGTGTATGTCATGTTTTAATATAACCAATCAAGAAGAACTAGTCTACCTAGACCTTCTAAGGGTCACAAGAGTGTATGTTTGATGATGTTTGTTTTAAAGAAAAAATCTTATTTCTTATTATAAAGCCCTCACCCACCAACCTAGTTGGTGGCATGCTTCATCATCGGGCCCACCCGATGACACCGAATGTGTCCCGGGTGTGCTACAATGCCTGTGTTACAGCGGAGCAGGTGTATTGCTGAGTGTGCAGTGTAGGTGACGTGAAAAGTGATAGGTTAAAAAACTGTCCAGTGGTCCCAATCCCCGAAGGGGCCGAAGACGAAACAACCAGCAAGTACACTGGGCCGCAGAGGAAGAACCAGTCAGTGCCAACACCCGGCACAAGGCACGGGAACCACAACCGGGACCAAGCGGGCACCTCTAGAACCCCAAGAGGAACGGGCATCGATACCTCTAGAATCCCAAGAGGAACGGGCATCGATAGGACCGAGTATGCTCCCTACACTAGTATTTAACCTATCTAGTACCCCTCGTACGGCAGATGAGGAAAACGTACTCAATAAGGGGCTTTCATTTGTCCCCACTACCAGACTGGACAAGTTCCAACTGCACACGGAACTAGCCGAGTTCTTTAGAAAACTGAAGCTCAAGGCTTTCTTCGAAAAACATCAAACAATGGAAGATTACATCAAGATCAATGAAACGGGGCTTAAATTAAAATCCTCCTTCATACCCCTACCGGCTACTGTCCCAGTTGAAATAACTACCTTTGAACAGGCCGTTTACCATGATCTCGACCAATTGGAAACCACCAGTACCTACAATAACCTGTCAAAAAAGGACAGGGAGGTCATTAAGAAACTGCAAGACAATCCCTCACTTATCATCAAACCAGCCGACAAAGGCAGAGGAATCGCCCTACAGGATAAAATAGATTATGACAACGAATGCCGCAGACTCCTGATGGACGAAAGGAACTATAGACGCCTCAGAAATGACCCCACCAAGACATTACAAATATCCATCAAAAACCTAGTGGAGCAAGCGGAGACCGAACATCAAATCTCCAAACAAGAGGCAGACTACCTATGCACAAAAAACATTAAGGTTCCATACTTTTATACAGTGCCTAAAGTCCACAAAGACACAAGACCCCCACCAGGACGTCCTATTGTGTCTGGCATCAGTTCACTCTTGGAACCTCTTTCCAGATATTGCGACTTCTTTCTAAATCCCCTGGTTCAGAAGACCCCAACATACATCAAGGACACAAAACACCTTTTAAACATCATCAAAGACTTGAGTTTTGACCCTACCAGTCAACTCATCGTGGGACTGGATGTAGAAAGCCTCTACACCAGTCTCCCCCAGGATGCCACCTTACAGGTACTTCACGACATCTTGATGGAAACTCCTTGGGAATACCACACACCCAGAGAGTTCATCTTGGAATGCGCCAAGGTAGCCCTCAAAGAAAATTACTTTGAATATGAGGGGGACTACTATCTACAGACCAATGGGACGTCTATGGGGAGCGTTTTCGCCCCCAGCGTGGCAGGACTTTATGTCCACCACTTTGAACAGACACACATAACCTCCCCCACCAACCCATATCTCTCTAAAATCCGAATATGGCGTCGCTACATAGATGACATCTTCATGATCTGGGAAGGCACACCCACTACCTTATCAGCATTTCTCTCATGGCTTAACGAAAGAGACCCATATCTTCGTTTCACAAGCACATGCAGCCCCAACATGCTGGCATTTCTGGACCTTCTCATAACAGCTGAAGGGGGTATACTTAACACGAAAACATACTACAAACCGACAGCGAGGAACTCACTCCTCCGGTTTGAAAGCTTCCACCCCAGGACACTTAGAGAACATCTCCCATTCGGGCAATTCGTCCGCATCCGCAGGAACTGTAGCCAGACCAGAGATTACAAAGAACAATCAATCACCTTTGCATCCAAACTACAGGAACGCGGCTACCCTAAGAAAATCATCCAGAAAACAATGAAACGTGCACACAATCAAAATCGCGAAGCACTCCTGGAAGACATCACACGGGAAGCATCTAACCCACCCATGACATGTGTAACCACCTATAATGTTGCCTCTAACAAGGTATCCAACATAATTTGGAAAAATTGGCGAATTATCAATTCAGGCACCAGAAGTTGGGAACTTCCTCTCTTTGCCTACAAAAGGAACAGTAACCTGAGGGACCACCTTGTGTCAACACGCCCCAGGACACAACAAAAATCCACCCCTAACACAGTTTTAACAACATGGGGTCTCCCCAGAGTAACTGGACATTACCCTTGTAATGACTGTAGCACGTGCCACTTAACACGCACAACCAAGACACTGTCACTGGAGCCTGGAAAAACCTTGACGCAACAACAACACACTAATTGTAATTCCACTACGTAGTGTACCTTATTGAATGCCCATGTGGCATGCGCTACGTGGGCATGACCACTCGCAAAATACGGACACGAATTGTGGAACACCGAAGCACTATACGATGTAAGAAAAACATCAGCCGCCTTACTGACCACTACCTCCAACAAGGACATACACCAAATGATATGTCATGGACAGTAATCGAACAATTCAATCAGATGAAACAGAACAATGAAAAGTTTTTATTGACAAAGGAGCAACAATGGATTTATCGCTTGTCCACCCAACTGCACGGACTTAATGATTCTATTCCGTGGCACAGCCTGAACTGCTAAAAGGACAGGCCGTCACACATGGGCGGTCACTGACCATGCCACCCGGAACCGTCTGTTCTCATCTTGTTGTTTGTACAAACCCCGCCCCTTTCTATCAGCATTGAACCTTAAACGTGTTTATTTGCAGTAACTCTGTATAACCATACTGATGGTCTCTGAAACGTTTACCGCACATTCCATTTAAACACATGTTGTCTTAACACCGGCCTGTCTTTGACTGAACACGAGCTCCGCCTAGTGCTTCCAGTTAACTTTCCATAATCCTCGTTATAACCTTACTGATGGAATCTTATGCGTTTTGCTTTATTTTTGCTTTATTTATTCTTTTCACAGACAGTGTAGCGTTATTCTTTCACAGACAGCATAGCGCTACCACATTACCATGGCAACTACACGTCATGATATACCGACCGCCTCTAAGGTCAACGCTGGCTCTTTCTCTTCAACACCCGCCCACTTTTGACTACTTGTCATCAGAGCGGGCGGGGCACGCAGACCATGCCTGTTTTCTATTTCCTTTCTTCTTTTAGTAGACGCTACTCTCCTCTCGCACTGTTTGAACACACCGGGCCAGGTCTGAGAGGTATATATGACACCCGCGAACCCGGCCTCATTATCGTCGGAGTTCCGTAGCAGCAACAACAGGTTGATAGGAGGGTCCTGGGCTGACACGCAGTAAGTTGATCTAGAGGCACTACCACGCCGCGACAGATCGGGTAAGACCTTTCCTTTTCAGCAATCATCACTGGCCAATGCGCCACTTTTTCTTTTCTTTCCTAAAGAGCCAGCACCCCTGCCGGATACTCATGGGGCATTCGCAGCAAATCGCTAGCGTGAGAACCAAGTTATATTTTCTTTCTTCTCACCATCCTGTACCCGATATTATCGCCACTCACTTTACCGCATATATCGGTCTTTTTCACTGTAAATACTTCACCCCGCCGTTAGTTCCGCAATCCACACGGACGGCTCGGTCATCAAAACATGACGTGATGATGCATAATCTGCTAACTCTCCTTTCTGTATGTTTGTTTTGTCTTGTATGTTTTTATGTGTAATAATGCTTTGAGAGGGAAGCCCCCCTCACACATAGTGCACCTTAGCGCGTGCAACACATTTTTACCTAGGACACAAACTAGTAGCCTAGTCACCACCTTCGCACATCACTAAGGTCCTGAGGAAAGCCAGTTTACATAATACGGCTTGGCTGAAACATGTAGACCAATCACTGGATGCAGGAGTGTCATAAATAACACTCCGCCTACATCCTACACTTTGTTTTTATCACTGCCAGGGCCCAAACATTAAAGTAAAACCTTCGGGGATTGGGACCACTGGACAGTTTTTTAACCTATCACTTTTCACGTCACCTATACTGCACACTCAGCAATACACCTGCTCCGCTGTAACACAGGCGTTGTAGCACACCCGGGACACATTCGGTGTCATCGGGTGGGCCCGATGATGAAGCATGCCACCAACTATGTTGGTGGGTGAGGGCTTTATAATAAGAAATAAGATTTTTTTCTTTAAAACAAACATCATCAAACATACACTCTTGTGACCCTTACCACGTCTAGGTAGACTAGTTCTTCTTGATTGGATACATTACCCCAGGGGATCAGGACTAGCACTCTTATCCTCTCTCTCATTCTTGATATATTATAATGTTTTAATATAATACACCAACACACCAAATGTCCACCAACTCACCCATATTTTTTGCAAGAAGAAATCTAAATACAAGGAAAAATGGATTAATCTATGTTGGCTCAAGCTTTGTTTTTTAATATTTGGTTGTGGGGTCCTGGCAGCTTGAGGTTTCAGCTGCTTTCACTGGAAGAGAGATGTGAGGTAGAAAGAGAGAGGTGAAACGGAGAGGCATGAGGTGGAGAGAGGGGTGAGAGAGCAAGATATTGCCACTGGAGCTATGGGGTATGGAAAGAGATGGAGAGATGAGATAAAGAGATGAGGTTGACTGAGGTTAAGAAGATGGAAGAGAAATACTGGGAGATGAATTGAAAAGAGAGGAGTGAGGTGCACAGAGAGGGGTGAGGTAAAGAGAGCGAATTGAGTGGTAAAGATGTAGAGGTAAGCACAGAGTACTACATAGAGGTGAGGTCATGAGAGACAGGTTTAGAGAGGCATGGCAGAAAGAGGTGAGGTAAAATCAGGAGAGAGGCATAACAGAGAGCTGTAGAGAGTGGAAGAGAGGGGACAGAAGTAGTTAGAGAGTAGGGTTGATGATGAAATATGGAGGAGAGAAGGGCGGGGATTTAGTCATTGGTGAGGAAGAGGGAATGAGATACAACAAGCTAGAGAGCTAGACAGCTAGTGGAAGTAGAGAAAGGTGATTGAGAGAGGTAGAAAGTGAAAGGCAAGGTAAGCAGAGAGAGGTAAGAGTATGTTAGAGGGAGGTAGACAAGGAGATATAGAGAAAGAGATGTGAGCAAGATAGGCAGACAGATGATAAAGCGAGAGACAGGAGAGGTAGTGAAATAGAGAGGGGGGGTGATGTAGAGCTATGTAAAGAGGCAGAGGCAGATGTAGGCAGATAAAGGGATAGAGGATGAGACAGAGACTTAAGCAGAGAGAGCCTTCAAACTCTTCTGATTATTTTCAGGGCCCATTGGAAGGTGGGGCATTGGGCAATTGCCAACCTTCCCCTTGGCATAACCTAGCTCTGCTCTTACTGTCCTCTCACTCAGATGATTCATTCTTTTTTTCAACACCCACTAAGCAAAGACATTTACTTGATTGCAGCCCAGTAATTAATAACCTGTGTATACATAAACCCGGTGAACTGAGGTGGGGAAGAGAAAAATGTATAACTTACACACTACATGCATTTTCATGCACTGTCAAGCCTATAAGCTACGGTTTCCAGAATAATGCAAAAACCATCTAAGTCGGCTACCTGTACTAACCCAGGGTAAATGTCACCTCCTGTGGTCGCAGATGACTCCTAGTGCAGGTAGGAAGGACAGTCCTGGGACATGAAATACGAGCCTAGATCCAAGGGAACAAGATTCCTGGCCAAGTACTTAGTCAAAATGGGCACATATTGAAGCTGTGTGATGCCCAAGCAAGAGCAGCACAAGCGCAAACTCCTGCTCGCCATGTGTCTTTGATGAGAAAACTGACAATTTCAGTTTTCTAAACCTCCACAAACTGGCACCTTTTACTCACCCACCGAGGTTCATATCACAAAAACGCTACTTCAAGGGCATGTGACTCCATCTACGCATCTCTATGCATATGTGCGGTACCCTCCTTCCACCCTGATTATCAGTGCCCGTATGCCTTAAGTGCTGTTCTTGCCCAAAGTGCTCCCATTCAGGGGTCCATGCAGCGACCATCTTAATGTGCCCACGAGCTGTGACTGGTGATTCACTTAAATGCTGGAGATAGCAGAAGTGAGGTACCACACCCTTTGACCTTCAGTGACATCACAGGGTGGATCCCTTCTCTTTAGCCATTAGCCCCTCAAACGCCCTCTATTTGCTGATGAATGCTTAGGCAAAGGACAAGGGGTAGAAACCACAGGTAGGAAACAGTTCCTTGAACCCTGTTTACTTCCTGTTCCTCACACTGCCTTTTTTCCAGGGGTAGCAGGGCAGTATCAGGGTAACCTGCCAACCACAGCCACCTCCAGGTGACGTCCATGCCACAGGCACGTACGTGCAGTGAGGCTGTATTTCACTGCTCAGCCTTCACTTCTGAATGAGCATTGATTTGGGCTGCATGTGGCACCAATGTGCAGTCAGATTGGTTTGTTACTTTGGGCCGTGAGACAACCCTTAGCACCAGTACCTTGTCTGCTAAACTCACAGTCCACCCGCTTCATCTAGAGATGGACAGAACAATAACCCTCACCCTCAGGGAGAAAACTTTTTGAAGCTTGGCAGGCACCACTAGGTGTCATGTCCTCTGCCACCCTTACGGACACAGTACCGTCTGTCAAACTCGAGATCTGGGCCGCCGTCATCTGCACACCACAGACATTTTGGTTCTGGTGCGTTCATTAGACCTTGCACCAGGGTTCCTCGAGCAGATCTGACACGTCACTAATATAAGGACTGAAGAAGGACGGCCGAGGTTGCAACCTTGCCATACGTTTGAAGGGACTGGTTTGCATGTTTGCATGTTGCTTATCTTTTTCTGATCGAGACAAACATATATTCCTGTGCCCACATTCCTGCTTGAAGTAACCTTATGTTTAGCGTTCAAAAAACATGTGTGCTGAAGAGTTAGTAATGCGCTCTGTTGTCCGTCTTTGGGTGTAAAACGTCTCTGTTTCCCAAGTAAGATGTAACTGTCAGTTAGTTCCCTGTGTGAGTGACTGCTGCTGATACATTTGCTTCTGTTGGTGTTTACTCAGTTTGTCCTGCAGTGATTGATGTCCCTGCATGCTCTGAGATGCTTGGTTGAGTCTGAATGAGGGCAGCCCTCCCTCCCCTCTTTACCTGCATACTTAGGAGAGATCAGCCACTGACACTCAATAGATGATTGTCCATCTGTCAGGCTGCATCAGGTCCTCCAGGGTTGGTTACCTGCTGGTCTAGGACATCCTCCTCGAGGCAATGACAAGAGACAGTGCATTCACCATGTGGTATTAGAGAGATTAAAGACAAAAGATCTGCTGAGGATAAATGACACCTACTGGGCTCCAGCAGTTCACTCCAACATCCACTCCCTGCCCTAAGTACTTTTACACCGCTCTTGCTCAAACCCTGATTGACTCTACTTCCACACATTTTGTGCATAGGGCAGGCTATGCGGAGAGTTGAACGTGCACAGAGGTTCTGTGTGCAGGACTAGCGGTTTGTGCCCAGGGCTGCTTGTGTGCAGGGAGCTAATCATGGTAGAGTGAGTTATAACTGAGTAATTTTTTTGTTGCAAATTTATATAGCACGAACTAGACCCGAAGGTATTGGAGCGCTTTACATGAACACCAGTTACGTTACACAAGGACACATTCTTTTTTTTTGGTAGGCACGGGGAGATTAAGTGATTTGCCCAGAATCATAGGATGTGGAGTCGACCCCGAGGCTCGAACCTTGGTTTCCCAGCTCCAAAGTCGGCAGTCTAGCAGTGAGACCACATCCTCTCCCCTTTCTGTTTACATTTCCATTATAAACAGAGCTATGACTGCCGAATCAAGGTATCCTCTCTTTACATAATGGCATAGTCCTTCCTTGCAGAAGGACTAAAGTGCCTGATAGATTTGGGGGGCAATGGAAAATCTAATTTGTGGAGGACCCCAATTATCCCTATGGAGGAGGAAATTGAGCTGTTGTGGCCTGTTCAGACTCAAAGATCCAGGTTGGCACAGCTCTCAGAGTTCTTGTGCATGTCTTGCAATGCTTGACTCAACGGGTACAATTAGCACTTCTAATGCATAGTATGGGGCTGTAGAAGAACTCCTCAAAGAGGCACAGGTTTCAGCAGGTAATTCTGTGGCAGATATGGCTGTCTTCAGAGGTACAGATGTCACCTGTACCTCTTGAGATGTGAACCATGCGACTTCATTTCTCGTACAGCTCCTGCCAGCTTGATTTCAAATTGTTGGTGTCACCTCCTTGGTACAGCTCTCACCTGTATATGTTCAGACTTTGAAGTAATTCTGTGCTACAACAGCTCAAACACATCTCTCACGTCTCATCTCTCATGTCTCACCTGTAAACCTTCGAGAGGTCTTCAGTTGAGCTCATGACTGCACAGCTGGAATTCATCTGTAGCTTAGTCCAACAATGATCCTCGCCTCTCACTTGGATACCCTTGAAGGCCTTTCAATGGCATGGAATGGCACAGCACAAGCACAGCTCTCGTCTCTTCCTACATATAATATTATCCGAATGGCGCTCAGGCGGGCCTCACCCGAAGCACCACTCAATCACAGTTCAAGCACAGCTCTCACTTCTCTGCTCCTATCCTTGGGAGACTTGCATGGATGGAACACAGCTGAAGCACACCACATACCTGCATCAATTGAGGCTTTCCAAGGATTCCAGACTGCCACAGGCTAGGCACAGCTCTCACCTCTCTGCTCCTATCCTTGGAAGACTTGCATCGATGGAACACAGCTGAAGCACACCACATACCTGCATCAATTGAGGCTTTCCAAGGATTGCAGACTGCCACAGGCCAGGCACAGCTCTCACCTCTCTGCTCCTATCCTTGGAAGACTTGCATCGATGGAACACAGCTGAAGCACACCACTTACCTGCATCAATTGTGGCTTTCCAAGGATTCTAGGCTGGCACATGCCAACATCTCTCACCTTTCACCTGACTATCAATGGGACAGTTCAAGCTATAATACCCTTATGAGACTTTAAATGGAGGCTGGCCCAGAATAACCACAGGTTGTACTTGAAAGACATTCAGTGCCAGATATACTAACCTATTTTGAGGTTGCAAACGCTTTCATAAAATCAATAAATCAATCAATCAATCAATCAGGGAATTGTAAGCGCACTACTCACCCGTGAGGGTCTCAAGGCGCTGAGGGGGGGGGTCCGCAGATCTGTTTAGCCGAAGAGCCAGGTCTTGAGGGTCTTCCTGAAGGTGTTCAGGGAGGGGGTGCGTCTGATGTCTGCTGGTAGCTCGTTCCAGGTCTTGGCTGCAATGTGAGAGAAGGATCTTCCGCCTGCTCTGGCTCTGTGGATGCGCGGGGTTTTGGCCAGTGCGAGGTTGGAAGATCGGAGGTTTCTTTTGGGTACGTGGAAGTTGATTCTGTCGTTGAGGTATTTGGGTCCGTTGTTGTGTAGGCATTTGTAGGCGTGAGTGACGATTTTGAAAGTGACTCTTTTCTCCACGGGGAGCCAGTGGAGACTTCGTAGGTGTTGGCTGATGTGTTTGTGTGGGGGGATGCCGAGGGCGAGTCTGGCGGCGGTGTTCTGTACTGTCTGGAGTTTGCAGAGTAGGGACTTGTTGATGCCGGCGTAGAGTGCGTTTCCATAGTCCAGTCTGCTGGTGATGAGTGCGTGGGTGACTGTCTTCCTTGACTCAGGGGGGATCCACTTGAAGGTCTTGCGGAGGATGCAGAGGGTGTTGAAGCAGCTGGAGGTGACGGCAATGACCTGTCGGTTCATGGAGAGTGATGAGTCGAGTACGATGCCGAGGTTCTTGGCGTGGTCTGAGGGGGTAGGTGGGCTTCCGAGGGCGGTTGGCCACCAGGTGCTGTCCCATGCAGAAGGGGTGGCACCGAGGACGAGGACTTCTGTCTTCTCGGCGTTGAGCTTCAGGCAGCTGTTGGTCATCCAGACTGCGACATCTTGCATTCCTTTCTGGAAGTTGAGTTTGGCAGTGGTGGGGTCTTTGGTGAGGGAGAGGATGAGCTGGGTGTCGTCGGCGTAGGATACGATGTTGAGGCTGTGTTGTCGGACGATGGCTGCGAGGGGGGCCATGTAAATGTTGAAGAGGGTGGGGCTCAGTGATGAACCCTGTCGGACTCCGCAGGTGATTTTCGTGGGGTCGGAGAGGAAGGGTGGGAGTCTGATCCTTTGGCTTCTTCCGGTGAGGAATGATCGGATCCAGTCCAGGGCTGTTCCTTGTATGCCTGCGTCGTGTAGTCTGACGACTAGTGTGCGATGGGAGACGGTGTCGAAGGCCGCTGATAGGTCGAGTAGGATGAGGGCTGCGGAGTGGCCTTGGTCCAGGAGGGTGCGGATGTCGTCTGTGGCGGCGAGTAGGGCGGTCTCTGTGCTGTGCTTGCTTCGGAATCCGGATTGGGACGGGTCGAGGACGGCGTTTTCTTCAATGAATCGTGTCAGTTTCCTGTTGACTGTTTTCTCTGCAACTTTGGCTGCGAAGGGGAGGAGCGAGATGGGCCGATAGTTCTTGAGGTCGGTGGGGTCAGCTGTGGGCTTCTTGAGCAGGGGTCTGACTTCTGCGTGCTTCCAGTTGTCTGGGAAGGTGCCTGTTTTGAAGGTGGTATTGATGGTGCGTTGTAGTTCGGGTGCGATGGCGGCCACGGCTCTGTGGTAGATGTGAGGGGGCAGGGGTCGGTGGGGGCCCCCGAGTGGATGCTTTTCATGGTCGAGGCGGTGTCTTCGGCCGTGATCGGTGTCCAGTTGGAGATGGTGGGCTGGCTGGTGTTTCTGGGGGGCGGGGGCCATCTGTGGCGCCTGGTGGATGGTCGATGAAGTTGTCGTAGAGGTTTTTGATCTTGAGGTGGAAATAGGTTCCAAGCTTGTCGCAGAGGTCTTGGGATGGGGTGATGTCTGTGGCTTCGCTGCGTAGGTTGGTGAATTCTTGAATGACACTGAAAAGTTCCTTGGAGTTGGTGGAGTTGGCCAGGATTTTGTTGTGGATGAAGTTCCTTTTGGTGGCTCTGATCTGGTTGTGGTAGTCTGTCATGGCGTCCTTGTAGGTGATGTGGTTTTTGGTTGTCTTGGTGTTTCTCCAGTTCTTCTCCAGGCGTCTGCAGGTGCGTCTGGCTTCTTGGAGAGCAGTTGTGAACCAGGCGGCTTTCCTGGGGCGTTGTCTGTCGGGGTTGCGTAGCGGGGCGAGCTCATCTGCGCAGTTGGAGATCCAGGTGTGGAGTTCTCTGGCTGCATCGTTTGCGCTGTTTGCGTCGGGTGCCCAGGTGTGGTTGTCTCGGTTGAGGGTGGAGTTAAGTTGCTCGTCAGTAACCTTGCTCCAGTTCCTTCGTGGTGGGCGTGGGGCTGGTTTGGGTGCCTTGGGTTTGTTGATGGCGAAGTGTACGCAGTGGTGGTCGATCCATGGCGGCTGCGTTGTGTGGCTGAAATGGACGCTGTTTCCTGCCGCGAAGATGGGGTCGAGGGTGTGTCCTGCTCTGTGGGTCGGTGTGTTGACGAGTTGTTTAAGTCCGATGCTGGCGAGGTTGTCACGAAGGATAGTGGAGTTGGGGTCGCTTAATGGCTCCATATTCCAAGACCTTAATGGAGCCCAGGCTAACAGAGCTGAAGCACAGCTCCCATCACTCTCCTCTTACAGTAGATAGACGTTAATGGAGCCCAGGCTAACAGAGCTGAAGCACAGCTCCCATCTCACTCCTCTTACACTGGATAGACCTTAATGGAGCCCAGGCTAACAGAGCTGAAGCACAGCTCAAGCACAGCTCCCATCTCTCTCCTCTTACAGTAGATGGACCTTAATGGAGCCCAGGCTAACAGAGCTGAAGCACAGCTCAAACACAGCTCCCATCTCTCTCCTCTTACAGTAGATGGACCTTTATTGGAGCCCAGGCTAAAAGAGCTGAAGCACAGCTCAAGCACAGCTCCCATCTCTCTCCTCTTACAGTAGATGGACCTTTATTGGAGCCCAGGCTAACAGAGCTGAAGCACAGCTCAAGCACAGCTCCCATCTCTCTCCTCTTACACTGGATAGACCTTAATGGAGCCCAGGCTAACAGAGCTGAAGCACAGCTCAAGCACAGCTCCCATCTCTCTCCTCTTACAGTAGATGGACCTTAATGGAGCCCAGGCTAACAGAGCTGAAGCACAGCTCAAACACAGCTCCCATCTCTCTCCTCTTACAGTAGATGGACCTTTATTGGAGCCCAGGCTAACAGAGCTGAAGCACAGCTCAAGCACAGCTCCCATCTCTCTCCTCTTACAGTAGATGGACCTTTATTGGAGCCCAGGCTAACAGAGCTGAAGCACAGCTCAAGCACAGCTCCCATCTCTCTCCTCTTACAGTAGATGGACCTTTATTGGAGCCCAGGCTAACAGAGCTGAAGAACAGCTCAAGCACAGCTCCCATCTCTCTCCTCTTACACTGGATAGACCTTAATGGAGTCCAGGCTAGCACAGCTCAAGCGCAGCTCTCACCCCTCACCTGCACATCTTGGCTGGGGTGGGCTGTTAAAGGTCCAAGACACTTTCACCTGCATTCCCAAACACACTCAGGGGAATTACCCTGGTAGAGCCGGTGCATTTCCCTCCCTCTCTTTGTTGCCATGCCTGAAAGACCTGACATTCTGCTATGTGTTTGTACAGTAATTAGAGATACTGATCAGGCTGTCGGAAATCCCCTACACCTTCTCGAGTAATGTTTTGCTTCAGGTCTTGGGTCAATCTGGAATGAGCAGACATTTCAGGAGAGCAGAAGTTAAGTCAGAAATTCCGGTCGTTAAAATCACTTTAGGAGAGGGCAACATTGCAGCCCGAACCGTTTTCATCTCTGCCAAGTGACATTTCTCTCCTTCCCTCTTCCTCCCCCACACCACCCACACGGAAGCCCTCGTAGACATTCAACACCGGCCAAGAGCAGATGGAAAATGTCTGTATTAAACTCGCGAAATCAAGAATTATGTGAGGCATAATGGCTGGGAAAATAGGTTCTGTACCGTTATTCCCCATTCGGTGGTGTTTAACTCCTAATTGTAAGCATTCCATGTGGTGAGTCCAGCCGCCCAGAATCTCCACATTGGACCCAATACATACGCCAATCCTTTCTCAGTAAGAGGGGACAGCTGTGGTTGCAACAGGTATAGTTGTATCTTTGTACCTTGCACACAAACCTG
This sequence comes from Calotriton arnoldi, assembly GCA_963921515.1. Lineage (NCBI taxonomy): Eukaryota > Metazoa > Chordata > Amphibia > Caudata > Salamandridae > Calotriton > Calotriton arnoldi. The sequence goes on from CAWUFW010001546.1 coordinate 871,395, forward strand.
AAAACAGGGATTCAATATAGTTAATGCTTAATGGCTCCATATTCCATTTACGCTGAGATCGCTTTCATGACACGGCCAACAAGTGTGGTCTAAAGTTGGCATTGGGACACATTGAGAGAAATGGTACTTGGGTTGGTTGGGACCAGCTCATGTGAGGTAGTCACCACTGTCCGTTTTCTCTTTCACTCTTAGATGTTTCTGAAAGGCATTCAGGTGGGAGTAATCAGCTGTTGGTGCATTAAGGAGAATTTGGTGCTTCGATGTCTTTTTTTGTGGTAGCTGAACTCTCCAATTGAGAGCCAGCTTCTGCATGTCACCAGGCAAACTGAAGATGTTTCCCCTGCCGTCTCTTGATTGGTCCACAAATGTGTCCTACTTTATAATCACTTCCATGGTTAATCGCCCCCGTTACCGCACCAGACAGCTTCTAGTTCAATTATTTGTAACCAACACACACAGTTGTATACAGCTTCATAGGCCTGGATATTCCCTCAAGCTCTTCTGAGTGGACAGGTAAAGACTGCCTTTTTTGTCCTCCATGATTGGAAGAGTGTGGGTCCATAGTGTGGCCTATGTGGGAAGCATTGGGTGTCATACCTGAGGCTCGCAGGGGGCCACTCCTCTGTAAGTGGCAAACATGTTGCAGTTCTTAGGCACAGATTGAAGCAGAGAGGTGTGAGGTCCCTAGTGTCATGGTTGTAGATACATTACATCTTCTGAATGGGCAGTTAGGAAACCTGTCTTAATTCATAAGCAAAGTGGCTAGTGACCCAAGGCCCCCATCTCCTAAGACGCCCCCTGGTGAAGTGATTGGATAGGCAGAAGTCCCACTGAATTAGTAAACATGTTGTGTATTACAATTAATTGCTTTTAATTTGACAGTAGGGCATGCACAATTCATAGACGCTTTTCATACATGCTCGAAATGTCCAACCTCAACCATTGCTACGTTAGGCAGTTAGTGTCAGCAGGAGATAAGAGTCACATGTTAGGTGGATTTTTTGGGCCTACTCCATAGATACAACCACCAGCTGCAGCCCAACCATGAAATATTGCCACTCAAAAATCAATAGAGACCAATTTCATCACAAGGTAAGAACTTAACTCAATTCATAAGAGAATCAACAGCATCCTATCATGATGGCAATTATTAAGTGAAAAAAGAATCTCTGTCCCATGCTTCTCTCCTTACTGCCCTCACATCTTCTACCTCACCTATGGCTATCTCACCTCTGTCTCAATAAATCTCTCTTTACATCATCTCTCTCATGAACCTACCCCTGTCTATCACCCCTGGGTCTTTTTCTATTTAGATACCTCTCTCCATCCTCTCTCCCTTTACCTCACCTCTATATCTCGCTCTCTCCATCTCTCTATACTCCCCCTCTAGCTGTCAGCTTCCCCCTACCTCATCTCTCTACCTCTCTTCTCTCACTATCTCACATCACTCTCAATACCTCTTCTTTCTCCACCCCCACCTCTCTCTGTGTCTACTCTCACACTACCCAACCTCACTATTTGTTCACTACCTCCCCTCTCCACATCCTGCTCTCTTTTTCAGTCTTTGTTCAGTCTAGTTCACCTCTCTAACCACTTTACTCCTTTCTTGCGTTGTCTCTTTCCTACCTCGTTTTCTCTATTAAAACATTCTCTCTCTCTCGTCACCTTCTTCTGTACTTGATTTCATTCTCTCTCTCTCAGTCTCTCTACACCTGTCAACTTTTCACCTCACCCTCTTTCTCTTTACCTTTGTATTAACATCACCTCCCTTTTCTACCTCTCCACTTCACCAGTTTTCTCTATATACCTCGTCTGTCTTTCTACCCTTCACCCCTCTCTCTACCTGTCTTCCTTACTACATTCTTTGCCTGACCTCTCTGTGTATATCTCTTCTCATCTGCCGTTTCTCTCTACAAACCTCTCACTTCCTCCCATCTCTCTACTTGTCCAGCACCACCTCATTCTGCCGCTACATCTGTTACTCACCTCTTTCTACTTTACCTCTCTCTCTCTCTACCTACCCCTTGGTGTACCCAGCCCTTCTCCATCGTCTCTACATTTTCGTAGCCCTATTTCTACCTCTCTCTCCTAATCTAAAACCTTCACTTTCTTTATTAATCTCTTTCTCTACCTACCTACCTCTTCCTCTTGTTCTCTCTTTCTATTTCACCTAACGTCTCCCCTCCCTGGCCGAGCTCTCTACCTCACTCTGAGTCTCGTTAACTCTATTTTCCCCATGCCTTGCACCCCTCTCTCCCTCATCTCTTGCTCTATCCCCTTCCTCTCCTCTGCTGCAGCTCACACTCTGAGTCTCTTTACCTCTGTGTTTTCCACATACCTTGCACCCCTCTCCCTCATCTCTTGCTCTATCCCCTTCCTCTCCTCTACTACAGCTCACACTCTGAGTCTCTTTACCTCTGTGTTTTCCCCATACCTTGCACCCCTCTCTCCCTCATCACTTGCTCTATCCCCTTCCTCTCCTCTGCTGCAGCTCACACTCTGAGTCTCGTTACCTCTGTGTTTTCCCCATACCTTGCACCCCTCTCTCCCTCATCTCTTGCTCTATCCCCTTCCTCTCCTCTACTACAGCTCACACTCTGAGTCTCTTTACCTCTGTGTTTTCCCCATACCTTGTACCCCTCTCCCTCATCTCTTGCTCTATCCCCTTCCTCTCCTCTGCTGCAGCTCACACTCTGAGTCTTGTTACCTCTGTGTTTTCCCCATACCTTGCACCCCTCTCCCTCATCTCTTGCTCTATCTCCTTCTTATCCTCTACTACAGCTCACACTCTGAGTCTCGTTACCTCTGTGTTTTCCCCATGCCTTGCACCCCTCTCTCCCTCATCTCTTGCTCTATCCCCTTCCTCTCCTCTACTACAGCTCACACTCTGAGTCTCGTTACTTCTGTGTTTTCCCCATGCCTTGCACCCCTCTCTCCCTCATCTCTTGCTCTATCCCCTTCCTCCCCTCTGCTGCAGCTCACACTCTGAGTCTCTTTACCTCTGTGTTTTCCCCATGCCTTGCACCCCTTCCTCCCTCATCTCTTGCTCTATCCCCTTCCTCTCCTCTACTACAGCTCACACTCTGAGTCTCTTTACCTCTGTGTTTTCCCCATGCCTTGCACCCCTCTCTCCCTCATCTCTTGCTCTATCCCCTTCCTCTCCTCTGCTGCAGCTCACACTCTGAGTTTCTTTACCTATGTGTTTTCCCCATGCCTTGCACCCCTTCCTCCCTCATCTCTTGCTCTATCCCCTTCCTCTCCTCTGCTACAGCTCACACTCTGAGTCTCTTTACCTCTGTGTTTTCCCCATACCTTGCACCCCTCTCTCCCTCATCTCTTGCTCTATCCCCTTCCTCTCCTCTACTACAGCTCACACTCTGAGTCTCGTTACCTCTGTGTTTTCCCCATACCTTGCACCCCTCCCTCCCTCATCTCTTGCTCTATCCCCTTCCTCTCCTCTACTACAGCTCACACTCTGAGTCTCGTTACCTCTGTGTTTTCCCCATACCTTGCACCCCCATCTCCCTCATCTCTTGCTCTATCCCCTTCCTCTCCTCTACTACAGCTCACACTCTGAGTCTCGTTACCTCTGTGTTTTCCCCATACCTTGCACCCCTCTCTCCCTCATCTCTTGCTCTATCCCTTCCTCTCGTCTGCTGCAGCTCACACTCTGAGTCTCTTTACCTCTGTGTTTTCCCCATACCTTGCACCCCTCTCTCCCTCATCTCTTGCTCTATCCCTTCCTCTCCTCTGCTACAGCTCACACTCTGAGTCTCTTTACCTCTGTGTTTTTCCCATACCTTGCACCCCTCTCTCCCTCATCTCTTGCTCTATCCCCTTCCTCTCCTCTGCTACAGCTCACACTCTGAGTCTCGTTACCTCTGTGTTTTCCCCATACCTTGCACCCCTCTCTCCCTCATCTCTTGCTCTATCCCTTCCTCTCGTCTGCTGCAGCTCACACTCTGTGTCTCTTTACCTCTGTGTTTTCCCCATACCTTGCACCCCTTCCTCCCTCATCTCTTGCTCTATCCCCTTCCTCTCCTCTGCTACAGCTCACACTCTGAGTCTCTTTACCTCTGTGTTTTCCCCATACCTTGCACCCCTCTCTCCCTCATCTCTTGCTCTATCCCCTTCCTCTCGTCTGCTGCAGCTCACACTCTGAGTCTCTTTACATCTGTGTTTTCCCCATACCTTGCACCCCTTCCTCCCTCATCTCTTGCTCTATCCCTTCCTCTCGTCTGCTGCAGCTCATACTCTGAGTCTCTTTACCTCTGTGTTTTCCCCATACCTTGCACCCCTCCCTCCCTCATCTCTTGCTCTATCCCTTCCTCTCGTCTGCTGCAGCTCACACTCTGAGTCTCTTTACCTCTGTGTTTTCCCCATACCTTGCACCCCCCTCTCCCTCATCTCTTGCTCTATCCCCTTCCTCTCCTCTGCTACAGCTCACACTCTGAGTCTCTTTACCTCTGTGTTTTCCCCATACCTTGCACCCCCCTCTCCCTCATCTCTTGCTCTATCCCCTTCCTCTCCTCTACTACAGCTCACACTCTGAGTCTCTTTACCTCTGTGTTTTCCCCATACCTTGCACCCCTCCCTCCCATTTCTTTTACTCAGCACAGTCAGAAGTCACTGTCTAGCCGGAGACCTGTACACGTAGAAAGAGGAGAGAAGGGTCCAGGCAGGGAAGAGAATTAATGGGGAAATGATCGGATTTCACCTGGTGAGAATCTTCTGAGCTGTGTTCTGATTCTCCCTGTTACAGAGAGAATGGCTGTTGTGAAAGGGGCTCTATATGTGACTATGAATATCTGGCTATTAAGTGCTATGTGTGTATGTCATGTTTTAATATAATGCACCAACACACCAAATGTCCACCAACTCACCCATATTTTTTGCAAGAAGAAATCTAAATACAAGGAAAAATGGATTAATCTATGTTGGCTCAAGCTTTGTTTTTGAATATTTGGCTGTGGGGTCCTGGCAGCTTGAGGTTTCAGCTGCTTTCACTGGAAGAGAGATGTGAGGTAGAAAGAGAGAGGTGAAACGGAGAGGCATGAGGTGGAGAGAGGGGTGAGAGAGCAAGATATTGCCACTGGAGTTATGGGCTATGGAAAGAGATGGAGAGATGAGATAAAGAGATGAGGTTGACTGAGGTTAAGAAGATGGAAGAGAAATACTGGGAGATTAATTGAAAAGAGAGGAGTGAGGTGCACATAGAGGGGTGAGGTAAAGAGAGCGAATTGAGTGGTAAAGATGTAGAGGTAAGCACAGAGTACTACATAGAGGTGAGGTCATGAGAGACAGGTTTAGAGAGGCATGGCAGAAAGAGGTGAGGTAAAATCAGGAGAGAGGCATAACAGAGAGCTGTAGAGAGTGGAAGAGAGGGGACAGACGTAGTTAGAGAGTAGGGTTGATGATGAAATATGGAGGAGAGAAGGGTGGGGATTTAGTCATTGGTGAGGAAGAGGGAATGAGATACAACAAGCTAGAGAGCTAGACAGCTAGTGGAAGTAGAGAAAGGTGATTGAGAGAGGTAGAAAGTGAAAGGCAAGGTAAGCAGAGAGAGGTAAGAGTATGTTAGAGGGAGGTAGACAAGGAGATATAGAGAAAGAGATGTGAGCAAGATAGGCAGACAGATGATAAAGCGAGAGACAGGAGAGGTAGTGAAATAGAGAGGGGGGTGATGTAGAGCTATGTAAAGAGGCAGAGGCAGATGTAGGCAGATAAAGGGATAGAGGATGAGACAGAGACTTAAGCAGAGAGAGCCTTCAAACTCTTCTGATTATTTTCAGGGCCCATTGGAAGGTGGGGCATTGGGCAATTGCCAACCTTCCCCTTGGCATAACCTAGCTCTGCTCTTACTGTCCTCTCACTCAGATGATTCATTCTTTTTTTCAACACCCACTAAGCAAAGACATTTACTTGATTGCAGCCCAGTAATTAATAACCTGTGTATACATAAACCCGGTGAACTGAGGTGGGGAAGAGAAAAATGTATAACTTACACACTACATGCATTTTCATGCACTGTCAAGCCTATAAGCTACGGTTTCCAGAATAATGCAAAAACCATCTAAGTCGGCTACCTGTACTAACCCAGGGTAAATGTCACCTCCTGTGGTCGCAGATGACTCCTAGTGCAGGTAGGAAGGACAGTCCTGGGACATGAAATACGAGCCTAGATCCAAGGGAACAAGATTCCTGGCCAAGTACTTAGTCAAAATGGGCACATATTGAAGCTGTGTGATGCCCAAGCAAGAGCAGCACAAGCGCAAACTCCTGCTCGCCATGTGTCTTTGATGAGAAAACTGACAATTTCAGTTTTCTAAACCTCCACAAACTGGCACCTTTTACTCACCCACCGAGGTTCATATCACAAAAACGCTACTTCAAGGGCCTGTGACTCCATCTACGCATCTCTATGCATATGTGCGGTACCCTCCTTCCACCCTGATTATCAGTGCCCGTATGCCTTAAGTGCTGTTCTTGCCCAAAGTGCTCCCATTCAGGGGTCCATGCAGCGACCATCTTAATGTGCCCACGAGCTGTGACTGGTGATTCACTTAAATGCTGGAGATAGCAGAAGTGAGGTACCACACCCTTTGACCTTCAGTGACATCACAGGGTGGATCCCTTCTCTTTAGCCATTAGCCCCTCAAACGCCCTCTATTTGCTGATGAATGCTTAGGCAAAGGACAAGGGGTAGAAACCACAGGTAGGAAACAGTTCCTTGAACCCTGTTTACTTCCTGTTCCTCACACTGCCTTTTTTCCAGGGGTAGCAGGGCAGTATCAGGGTAACCTGCCAACCACAGCCACCTCCAGGTGACGTCCATGCCACAGGCACGTACGTGCAGTGAGGCTGTATTTCACTGCTCAGCCTTCACTTCTGAATGAGCATTGATTTGGGCTGCATGTGGCACCAATGTGCAGTCAGATTGGTTTGTTACTTTGGGCCGTGAGACAACCCTTAGCACCAGTACCTTGTCTGCTAAACTCACAGTCCACCCGCTTCATCTAGAGATGGACAGAACAATAACCCTCACCCTCAGGGAGAAAACTACCAGGGTGTGAGGATCATTAGCTTTTTGTTTTTTCTGTAACAAACTCCCACTTCAGATGTTTGGTTTGGAAAACTAAAAACAATGTTTAAAGTTTGGTGGAGGACTGTCAAAACCCACTGCAGCGCCTACCAGACTTTTTGAAGCTTGGCAGGCACCACTAGGTGTCATGTCCTCTGCCACCCTTACGGACACAGTACCGTCTGTCAAACTCGAGATCTGGGCCGCCGTCATCTGCACACCACAGACATTTTGGTTCTGGTGCGTTCATTAGACCTTGCACCAGGGTTCCTCGAGCAGATCTGACACGTCACTAATATAAGGACTGAAGAAGGACGGCCGAGGTTGCAACCTTGCCATACGTTTGAAGGGACTGGTTTGCATGTTTGCATGTTGCTTTTCTTTTTCTGATCGAGACAAACATATATTCCTGTGCCCACATTCCTGCTTGAAGTAACCTTATGTTTAGCGTTCAAAAAACATGTGTGCTGAAGAGTTAGTAATGCGCTCTGTTGTCCGTCTTTGGGTGTAAACCGTCTCTGTTTCCCAAGTAAGATGTAACTGTCAGTTAGTTCCCTGTGTGAGTGACTGCTGCTGATACATTTGCTTCTGTTGGTGTTTACTCAGTTTGTCCTGCAGTGATTGATGTCCCTGCATGCTCTGAGATGCTTGGTTGAGTCTGAATGAGGGCAGCCCTCCCCTCCCCTCTTTACCTGCATACTTAGGAGAGATCAGCCACTGACACTCAATAGATGATTGTCCATCTGTCAGGCTGCATCAGGTCCTCCAGGGTTGGTTACCTGCTGGTCTAGGACATCCTCCTCGAGGCAATGACAAGAGACAGTGCATTCACCATGTGGTATTAGAGAGATTAAAGACAAAAGATCTGCTGAGGATAAATGACACCTACTGGGCTCCAGCAGTTCACTCCAACATCCACTCCCTGCCCTAAGTACTTTTACACCGCTCTTGCTCAAACCCTGATTGACTCTACTTCCACACATTTTGTGCATAGGGCAGGCTATGCGGAGAGTTGAACGTGCACAGAGGTTCTGTGTGCAGGACTAGCGGTTTGTGCCCAGGGCTGCTTGTGTGCAGGGAGCTAATCATGGTAGAGTGAGTTATAACTGAGTAATTTTTTTGTTGCAAATGTATATAGCACGAACTAGACCCGAAGGTATTGGAGCGCTTTACATTAGCACCAGTTACGTTACACAAGGACACATTCTTTTTTTTTGGGAGGCACGGGGAGATTAAGTGATTTGCCCAGAATCATAGGATGTGGAGTCGACCCCGAGGCTCGAACCTTGGTTTCCCAGCTCCAAAGTCGGCAGTCTAGCAGTGAGACCACATCCTCTCCCCTTTCTGTTTACATTTCCATTATAAACAGAGCTATGACTGCCGAATCAAGGTATCCTCTCTTTACATAATGGCATAGTCCTTCCTTGCAGAAGGACTAAAGTGCCTGATAGATTTGGGGGGCAATGGAAAATCTAATTTGTGGAGGAACCCCAATTATCCCTATGGAGGAGGAAATTGAGCTGTTGTGGCCTGTTCAGACTCAAAGATCCAGGTTGGCACAGCTCTCAGAGTTCTTGTGCATGTCTTGCAATGCTTGACTCAACGGGTACAATTAGCACTTCTAATGCATAGTATGGGGCTGTAGAAGAACTCCTCAAAGAGGCACAGGTTTCAGCAGGTAATTCTGTGGCAGATATGGCTGTCTTCAGAGGTACAGATGTCACCTGTACCTCTTGAGATGTGAACCATGCGACTTCATTTCTCGTACAGCTCCTGCCAGCTTGATTTCAAATTGTTGGTGTCACCTCCTTGGTACAGCTCTCACCTGTATATGTTCAGACTTTGAAGTAATTCTGTGCTACAACAGCTCAAACACATCTCTCACGTCTCATCTCTCATGTCTCACCTGTAAACCTTCGAGAGGTCTTCAGTTGAGCTCATGACTGCACAGCTGGAATTCATCTGTAGCTTAGTCCAACAATGATCCTCGCCTCTCACTTGGATACCCTTGAAGGCCTTTCAATGGCATGGAATGGCACAGCACAAGCACAGCTCTCGTCTCTTCCTACATATAATATTATCCGAATGGCGCTCAGGCGGGCCTCACCCGAAGCACCACTCAATCACAGTTCAAGCACAGCTCTCACTTCTCTGCTCCTATCCTTGGGAGACTTGCATGGATGGAACACAGCTGAAGCACACCACATACCTGCATCAATTGAGGCTTTCCAAGGATTCCAGACTGCCACAGGCTAGGCACAGCTCTCACCTCTCTGCTCCTATCCTTGGAAGACTTGCATCGATGGAACACAGCTGAAGTACACCACATACCTGCATCAATTGAGGCTTTCCAAGGATTGCAGACTGCCACAGGCCAGGCACAGCTCTCACCTCTCTGCTCCTATCCTTGGAAGACTTGCATCGATGGAACACAGCTGAAGCACACCACTTACCTGCATCAATTGTGGCTTTCCAAGGATTCTAGGCTGGCACATGCCAACATCTCTCACCTTTCACCTGACTATCAATGGGACAGTTCAAGCTATAATACCCTTATGAGACTTTAAATGGAGGCTGGCCCAGAATAACCACAGGTTGTACTTGAAAGACATTCAGTGCCAGATATACTAACCTATTTTGAGGTTGCAAACGCTTTCATAAAATCAATCAATCAATCAATCAGGGAATTGTAAGCGCACTGCTCACCCGTGAGGGTCTCAAGGCGCTGAGGGGGGGGTCCGCAGATCTGTTTAGCCGTAGAGCCAGGTCTTGAGGGTCTTCCTGAAGGTGTTCAGGGAGGGGGCGCGTCTGATGTCTGCTGGTAGCTCGTTCCAGGTCTTGGCTGCAATGTGAGAGAAGGATCTTCCGCCTGCTCTGGCTCTGTGGATGCGCGGGGTTTTGGCCAGTGCGAGGTTGGAAGATCGGAGGTTTCTTTTGGGTACGTGGAAGTTGATTCTGTCGTTGAGGTATTTGGGTCCGTTGTTGTGTAGGCATTTGTAGGCGTGAGTGACGATTTTGAAAGTGACTCTTTTCTCCACGGGGAGCCAGTGGAGACTTCGTAGGTGTTGGCTGATGTGTTTGTGTGGGGGGATGCCGAGGACGAGTCTGGCAGCGGTGTTCTGTACTGTCTGGAGTTTGCGGAGTAGGGACTTGTTGATGCCGGCGCAGAGTGCGTTTCCATAGTCCAGTCTGCTGGTGATGAGTGCGTGGGTGACTGTCTTCCTTGACTCAGGGGGGATCCACTTGAAGGTCTTGCGGAGGATGCGGAGGGTGTTGAAGCAGCTGGAGGTGACGGCAATGACCTGTCGGTTCATGGAGAGTGATGAGTCGAGTACGATGCCGAGGTTCTTGGCGTGGTCTGAGGGGGTAGGTGGGCTTCCGAGGGCGGTTGGCCACCAGGTGCTGTCCCATGCAGAAGGGGTGGCACCGAGGACGAGGACTTCTGACTTCTCGGCGTTGAGCTTCAGGCAGCTGTTGGTCATCCAGACTGCGACATCTTGCATTCCTTTCTGGAAGTTGAGTTTGGCAGTGGTGGGGTCTTTGGTGAGAGAGAGGATGAGCTGGGTGTCGTCGGCGTAGGATACGATGTTGAGGCTGTGTTGTCGGACGATGGCTGCGAGGGGGGCCATGTAAATGTTGAAGAGGGTGGGGCTCAGTGATGAACCCTGTTGGACTCCGCAGGTGATTTTCGTGGGGTCGGAGAGGAAGGGTGGGAGTCTGATCCTTTGGCTTCTTCCGGTGAGGAATGATCGGATCCAGTCCAGGGCTGTTCCTTGTATGCCTGCGTCGTGTAGTCTGACGACTAGTGTGCGATGGGAGACGGTGTCGAAGGCCGCTGATAGGTCGAGTAGGATGAGGGCTGCGGAGTGGCCTTGGTCCAGGAGGGTGCGGATGTCGTCTGTGGCGGCGAGTAGGGCGGTCTCTGTGCTGTGCTTGCTTCGGAATCCGGATTGGGACGGGTCGAGGACGGCGTTTTCTTCAATGAATCGTGTCAGTTTCCTGTTGACTGTTTTCTCTGCAACTTTGGCTGCGAAGGGGAGGAGCGAGATGGGCCGATAGTTCTTGAGGTCGGTGGGGTCAGCTGTGGGCTTCTTGAGCAGGGGTCTGACTTCTGCGTGCTTCCAGTTGTCTGGGAAGGTGCCTGTTTTGAAGGTGGTATTGATGGTGCGTTGTAGTTCGGGTGCGATGGCGGCCACGGCTCTGTGGTAGATGTGAGGGGGGCAGGGGTCAGTGGGGGCCCCCGAGTGGATGCTTTTCATGGTCGAGGCGGTGTCTTCGGCCGTGATCGGTGTCCAGTTGGAGATGGTGGGCTGGCTGGTGTTTCTGGGGGGCGGGGGGCCATCTGTGGCGCCTGGTGGATGGTCGATGAAATTGTCGTAGAGGTTTTTGATCTTGAGGTGGAAATAGGTTCCAAGCTTGTCGCAGAGGTCTTGGGATGGGGTGATGTCTGTGGCTTCGCTGCGTAGGTTGGTGAATTCTTGAATGACACTGAAAAGTTCCTTGGAGTTGGTGGAGTTGGCCAGGATTTTGTTGTGGATGAAGTTCCTTTTGGTGGCTCTGATCTGGTTGTGGTAGTCCGTCATGGCGTCCTTGTAGGTGATGTGGTTTTTGGTTGTCTTGGTGTTTCTCCAGTTCTTCTCCAGGCGTCTGCAGGTGCGTCTGGCTTCTTGGAGAGCAGTTGTGAACCAGGCGGCTTTCCTGGGGCGTTGTCTGTCGGGGTTGCGTAGCGGGGCGAGCTCATCTGCGCAGTTGGAGATCCAGGTGTGGAGTTCTCTGGCTGCATCATTTGCGCTGTTTGCGTCGGGTGCCCAGGTGTGGTTGTCTCGGTTGAGGGTGGAGTTAAGTTGCTCGTCAGTAACCTTGCTCCAGTTCCTTCGTGGTGGGCGTGGGGCTGGTTTGGGTGCCTTGGGTTTGTTGATGGCGAAGTGTACGCAGTGGTGGTCGGTCCATGGCGGCTGCGTTGTGTGGCTGAAATGGACGCTGTTTCCTGCCGCGAAGATGGGGTCGAGGGTGTGTCCTGCTCTGTGGGTCGGTGTGTTGACGAGTTGTTTAAGTCCGATGCTGGCGAGGTTGTCACGAAGGATAGTGGAGTTGGGGTCGCTGGGGTTGTCGAGGTGGAAGTTCAGGTCTCCAATGAGTATGTAGTTTGTTGAGGTGATCGCGTGGGGTGCGATGAAGTCGGTGATGGTGGAGGCGAAGGGTGTTCGGGGGCCGGGGGGTCTGTAGACGAGGGTTCCTCGGAGTGTGGCTTAGGGGGTGGTCTGGATCTTGAAGTGTAGGTGTTCGGCGGAGGGGAAGGTTTCGCTGGAGGTGGTGAGGCGGAGGGTGCTCTTGTGGGCGATGGCGAGGCCCCCTCCTGGGTGGTTGGGGCGGTCTTTCCTCTGGATCTTGTATCCGTCTGGGATGGCGGTGCTGATGTCGAGGGCGGAGGATGCGTTGGTCCAGGTCTCTGTGAAGACGGCGATGTCGGGTGAAAGAGAGTCGAGTAGGTTCCAGATTTCCATGGCGTGTTTGTGTACGGAGAGTACGTTGAGGAGGATGCATTTTAGGGTGTCGCCGGTGCTGGCGTCGGTGGTGTTGGAGTCCGGGGTGGCGGTGAGGGTCTGGCGGCAGTGGAGGCAGGAGAACTGGCCGTGGGTCGTGTTCGGCGAGGCCTGTTGGCATTCTCTAAGTCTTCCAGGGTTGAGTGCGAGGAGGGTGGTGGTGTCGTAGCGATGGGTAGTGGGAGGGCCAGGGTTCCTGGCGCTGGCCGCGGTCGGGTCGTGGACGGGCGCAGATGGGCTTGCCTTTGGCGCGCCTGCTGCGCGCGTCCGCTGCACAACCGTGCAGCGGCCGCCATTAAGTAGGGGAGGTGGGAGGGAGGAGAGGCTGGGAGGCGGGAGCAGGGGAATTCCGGGGGGGAATTCCGGGGGAAAATTCCGGAGGGGAAATTCCGGGGGGAATTCCGGGGGGGAGGGGCCGCAGGGGCAGCAGCGGCGAAAGGCAAAAGGAACAGGCAGGCACGAGAAAATAAAAACAGTGGTGGAATTAGAGCAAGACACAGATGGGCACAATAACAGTGGCACAACAGTGAAAAAACTAAGAAAAAAAGCGTCTGAGAAAGGTTACGGTGGTTGGAGGCAGTCTGGTCCCAGTTGGAGCGGGCAGCAGGCGCAGGAGCGGGCAGCAGCCTCGAACCTCCCAAGGAGGAGGTCGGGTTCTGGAGGCAAGACACGGCACAGCGGAGCAGTGGGGAGAGAGTGGACCTAGACCGAGGGTCGGAGGTCTTAATCAGAGTGTTTCTGACACTGAAATAGGTTTTTCTTAGGTACAAATCCCGCTGTAGTATTCAGTAAACTTTTATGGACTCCTAAAATGGGATTCTGAATAGTTATGGAATCACAATTTGGAAAGGGCGTGTTATTTATTTATTTATTTTATGAGTTTTATATAGCGCTGGCTAGACCCGAAGGTATCAGAGCGCTTTACAAGAGTATCTACAGAGGTACAACATCCTTCCCAGATTGGGATTCGGTTAAGATATATATCAATGATTTCTGACCGGAATTCCAGTCGCAAAATGTTGACAAGTTACTGACTTTCAAGTTAGGGTGATAAGCTATTGGAACAAGCATTTGCAATGCAATAGGTCTCGCATTTGCGAGAGTTTGAGCTATTTTTATTGTAAATGACATTGCCTTTTATTTATGTTTTGGTTTTTGAAACATAAATAAAAGCCATTGTCATTTACAATGCCAATAGGTCAAACTCGCGTAAATGAGAGACCTATTGCATTGCAAATGCTTGTTGTTACCGAAAAGCACTTTCCACAGCGCATACTGGCTCCTTTAACGTTACTCACAAAAACAAACAAGTACAGGTAAAGCACGAGATGGCTTCGTGTAACCAAAAGCACAATGCTCCAGCACTGGAATTATAATCAACATAGTGGCAGAACTTAAATCCCAATGGCAGGAGTCAGGAGGCCTCACAAGGAACATATTAACCTGTAATAATGTGATAGAATCTGTTGGAGGAATATGGTTAAAGACCAGTGTGCACACTGATGAGAGGCATGTGAGTCCAGGACAGTGTCTCCTATGAATGTGCAGTGCGGACCCTGAGTAACAGTCTCTTAATCATGCAGTTTTGCCATCTGCATCGGCACTAGTCTCATTGTTATCATCAGCGCTATTTTCGTTGTTGTCATTAGTGTTGTCATCAACACTAGTCTCATTGTTGTAATCAGCGCTATTCTCACTGTTCTCGTTAGCACTAGTCCCACTGTTATCATCAGAGCTATAGTCATTGTTATCATCAGTGCTATTCTCATTGTTGTCATGAGCACTAGTCCCATTGTTATCATCAGAGCAATTTTCATTGTTATCATCACCACTAGTCCTGTTGTTATCATCAGGGCTATTCTCATTGTTGTCATGGGCACTAGTCCCATGGTTATCAGTGCTATTCTCATTGCTGTCATGAGCAATAGTCCCATTGTTATCATCACTGCTATTCTCATTGTTGGCATCGGCACTAGTCCCATTGTTATCATCAGTGTTATTCTCATTGTTGGCATCGGCACTAGTCCCGTTGTTATCATCAGTGCTATTCTCATTGTTGGCATCGGCACTAGTCCCATTGTTATCATCAGTGCTATTCTCATTGTTCGCATCGGCACTAGTCCCATTGTTATCATCAGTGCTATTCTCATTGTTGGCCTCGGCACTAGTCCCATTGTTATTATCAGTGCTATTCTCATTGTTGTCAGGAGCACTAGTCCCATTGGTATCATCAGCGCTATTCTCATTGTTGTCATGGGCACTAGTCCCATGGTTATCAGTGCTATTCTCATTGTTGTCATGGGCACTAGTCCCATTGTTATCATCAGTGCTATTCTCATTGTTGGCATCGGCACTAGTCCCATTGTTATCATCAGTGCTATTCTCATTGTTGGCATGGCCACTAGTCCCATTGTTATCATCAGTGCTATTCTCATTGTTGGCATCGGCACTAGTTCCATTGTTATCATCAGTGCTATTCTCATTGTTCGCATCGGCACTAGTCCCATTGTTATCATCAGTGCTAGTCTCATTGTTGGCATTGGCACTAGTCCCATTGTTATCATCAGTGCTATTCTCATTGTTGTCAGGAGCACTAGTCCCATTGGTATCATCAGCGCTATTCTCATTGTTGTCATGGGCACTAGTCCCATGGTTATCAGTGCTATTCTCATTGTTGGCATCGGCACTAGTCCCATTGTTATCATCAGTGCTATTCTCATTGTTGGCATCGGCACTAGTCCCATTGTTATCATCAGTGCTATTCTCATTGTTGGCATCGGCACTAGTCCCATTGTTATCAGTGCTATTCTCATTGTTGGCATCGGCACTAGTCCCATTGGTATCATCAGTGCTATTCTCATTGTTGTCATGGGCACTAGTCCCATTGGTATCATCAGCGCTATTCTCATTGTTGTCATGGGCATTAGTCCCATGGTTATCAGTGCTATTCTCATTGTTGGCATCGGCACTAGTCCCATTGGTATAATCAGTGCTATTCTCATTGTTGGCATCGGCACTAGTTCCATTGGTATCATCAGCGCTATTCTCATTGTTGGCATGGGCACTAGTCCCATTGGTATCATCAGCGCTATTCTCATTGTTGGCATCGGCACTAGTCCCATTGATATCATCAGTGCTATTCTCATTGTTGGCATCGGCACTAGTCCCATGGTTATCAGTGCTATTTTCATTGTTGGCATCGGCACTAGTCCCATTGTTAT
The DNA here is from genome assembly GCA_963921515.1 of Calotriton arnoldi. Taxonomy (NCBI): domain Eukaryota; kingdom Metazoa; phylum Chordata; class Amphibia; order Caudata; family Salamandridae; genus Calotriton; species Calotriton arnoldi. The sequence goes on from CAWUFW010001546.1 coordinate 887,240, forward strand.
CATCAGTGCTATTCTCATTGTAGGCATCGGCACTAGTCCCATTGTTATCATCAGTGCTATTCTCATTGTTGTCATGAGCACTAGTCCTATGGTTATCAGTGCTATTCTCATTGCTGTCATGAGCACTAGTCCCATTGTTATCATCAGTGCTATTCTCATTGTTGGCATCGGCACTAGTCCCATTGTTATCATCAGTGCTATTCTCATTGTTGGCATCGGCACTAGTCCCATTGTTATCATCAGTGCTATTCTCATTGTTATCATCAGTGCTATTCTCATTGTTGGCATCGGCACTAGTTCCATTGTTATCATCAGTGCTATTCTCATTGTTCGCATCGGCACTAGTCCCATTGTTATCATCAGTGCTATTCTCATTGTTGGCATCGGCACTAGTCCCATTGTTATCATCAGTGCTATCCTCATTGTTGTCAGGAGCACTAGTCCCATTGGTATCATCAGCGCTATTCTTATTGTTGTCATGGGCACTAGTCCCATGGTTATCAGTGCTATTCTCATTGTTGGCATCGGCACTAGTCCCATTGTTATCATCAGTGCTATTCTCATTGTTGGCATAGGCACTAGTCCCATTGTTATCATCAGTGCTATTCTCATTGTTGGCATCGGCACTAGTCCCATTGGTATCATCAGCGCTATTCTCATTGTTGTCATGGGCACTAGTCCCATGGTTATCAGTGCTATTCTCATTGTTGTCATGGGCACTAGTCCCATTGTTATCATCAGTGCTATTCTCATTGTTGGCATCGGCACTAGTCCCATTGTTATCATCAGTGCTATTCTCATTGTTGGCATCAGCACTAGTCCCATTGTTATCATCAGTGCTATTCTCATTGTTGTCATGGGCACTAGTTCCATTGTTATCATCAGTGCTATTCTCATTGTTTGCGTCGGCACTAGTCCCATTGTTATCATCAGTGCTATTCTCATTGTTGGCATCGGCACTAGTCCCATTGTTATCATCAGTGCTATTCTCATTGTTGGCATCGGCACTAGTCCCATTGGTATCATCAGCGCTATTCTCATTGTTGTCATGGGCACTAGTCCCATTGGTATCATCAGCGCTATTCTCATTGTTGTCATGGGCACTAGTCCCATGGTTATCAGTGCTATTCTCATTGTTGGCATCGGCACTAGTCCCATTGGTATCATCAGTGCTATTCTCATTGTTGGCATCGGCACTAGTCCCATTGGTATCATCAGCGCTATTCTCATTGTTGGCATGGGCACTAGTCCCATTGGTATCATCAGCGTTATTCTCATTGTTGGCATCGGCACTAGTCCCATTGGTATCATCAGTGCTATTCTCATTGTTGGCATCGGCACTAGTCCCATTGGTATCATCAGCGCTATTCTCATTGTTGTCATGGGCACTAGTCCCATGGTTATCAGTGCTATTCTCATTGCTGTCATGAGCAATAGTCCCATTGTTATCATCACTGCTATTCTCATTGTTGGCATCGGCACTAGTCCCATTGGTATCATCAGCGCTATTCTCATTGTTGTCATGGGCACTAGTCCCATTGGTATCATCAGTGCTATTCTCATTGTTGGCATCGGCACTAGTCCCATTGGTATCATCAGTGCTATTCTCATTGTTGGCATCGGCACTAGTCCCATTGGTATCATCAGCGCTATTCTCATTGTTGTCATGGGCACTAGTCCCATTGGTATCATCAGTGCTATTCTCATTGTTGGCAACGGCACTAGTCCCATTGGTATCATCAGTGCTATTCTCATTGTTGGCATCGGCACTAGTCCCATTGGTATCATCAGCGCTATTCTCATTGTTGTCATGGGCACTAGTCCCATGGTTATCAGTGCTATTCTCATTGTTGGCATCGGCACTAGTCCCATTGGGATCATCAGTGCTATTCTCATTGTTGGCATCGGCACTGTTCCTCAGTGAAAAATCTAAGAAAGTTTCAAAAGAGCAACCTGTGCCCGACAGGCACTTCAAACTTAGCAGTCTGTCAGGAAGTACATCGAAGAGCAGAGCCCTCCACCGCTGCAAGTAGCTGAACTGAATGCCCAAAGGAACATTTTGCATGCGTGGTGTACATTTATCTGGAGTTCGCCACCAAACCTGTTACACTGTAATCAAACATTCCTTCGTACATCCACGCCAAAGACAGTCAGCAGAAAACACGGGAGTTCTGCCTCACAGAAGTCCGAGGAGCGGCCTAAAGATGGGGCAGACATTTTTATACTGTGTGAACATAGTGAACATAGTGCAATGCATAATACTTCAATACTTCAACACTTTTAAAAGCAGCTGCGAAACTTATTTCAGATACTATCTGGAAAAAACCAGTGGTGCGCGCGCACCACAGAGGAGCGGGGGCGAGGGAGCGCGGCAGCGAGGCGAACGCGCGCTGCTGCGCGTGCTAGCCACCAGTGGGAATGGGAGGAGCAAAGGCGGGACATGCGCCCGCCTTTGCCCAATCGCGTGCTGTATTTATTAAAAAAACACACGCGAAAGCCAATAACAGCAGGCGAAAGCAAAACCACACGCACGAGCGTGCGGTTAGCTTTCTAAAGCCCGTAGAAGAGGTCTCGCGTTGTGCGAGCAGGGCTGCGCACTGCAACGCTAGGCGCGAGACCTAAAAATGGAACGGGTCCTGTTTGGACCCATTCGCCTTTGTGAATTGAGCTAAAACTTTCAGGGAGAGTAGGCAGTGATCCTTTAAAGAAATCAGACATGCTTTTTAGAAGAAAAAATAAATCCTGTATTTAAAAGCAATTACAGAGCTGGTGGTCTGCTAACCATTGATCGCCACCATCCCTATGACTGTGGCCCCACGGAATGGATTGCAATTTGTAACCTGCCTCATGAATATTAATTAGGTAGGTCAGATTGCCACCCATTCCAATTCTAAATTATGCGACGGATCCATTAATACGTAGGTCAATTTGCAAAATTCAATACTGGTCTTGTTTTTGTGACCAGTATTATTACACATCAGGCCCGCTGAACTTAAATTGGTTCCAGGCTGGCACAGTTCAAGCACAGCTCTCACGTCTAGCCTACTACACAACAAAGTGTAGACTGGCACATATGAAGCACAGCTCAAACACAGCTCTCACCTTTAACCTCCTACATTTCATAGTGTAGACTGGCACATATGAAGCACAGCTCTCACCTCTAACCTCTTACACTTCATAGTGTAGACTGACATATATGAAGCACAGCTCAAGCACAGCTCTCACCTCTAACCTCCTACACTTCATAGTGGACACTGGCACATATGAAGCACAGCTCAAGCACAGCTCTCACCTCTAACCTCTTACACTTCATAGTGTAGACTGACACATATGAAGCACAGCTCAAGCACAGCTCTCACCTCTAACCTCTTACACTTCATAGTGTAGACTGGCACATATGAAGCACAGCTCAAGCACAGCTCTCACCTTTAACCTCTTACACTTCATAGTGTAGACTGGCACATATGAAGCACAGCTCAAGCACAGCTCTCACCTCTAACGTCCTACACTATATAGTGCAGACTGGCACATATGAAGCACAGCTCAAGCACAGCTCTCACCTCTAACGTCCTACACTATATAGTGCAGACTGGCACATATGAAGCACAGCTCAAACACAGCTCTCACCTTTAACCTCTTACATTTCATAGTGTACACTAGTACATATGAAGCACAGCTCTCACCTCTAACGTCCTACATTTCATGGTGGACACTGGCACATATGAAGCACAGCTCAAACACAGCTCTCACCTTTAACCTTTTACATTTCATAGTGTACACTGGTACATATGAAGCACAGCTCTCACCTCTAACGTCCTACATTTCATGGTGGACACTGGCACATATGAAGCACAGCTCAAACACAGCTCTCACCTTTAACCTCCAACATTTCATAGTGTACACTGGTACATATGAAGCACAGCTCTCACCTCTAACGTCCTACATTTCATGGTGGACACTGGCACATATGAAGCACAGCTCAAACACAGCTCTCACCTTTAACCTCTTACATTTCATAGTGTAGACTGGCACATATGAAGCACAGCTCTCACCTCTAACCTCTTATACTTCATAGTGGACACTGGCACATATGAAGTACAGCTCAAGCACAGCTCTCACCTCTAACCTCCACTTCATAGTGCAGACTGGCACATATGAAGCACAGCTCAAGCACAGCTCTCACCTCTAACCTCCTACACTTCATAGTGTAGACTGGCACATATGAAGCACATCTCTCACCTCTAACCTCTTACACTTCATAGTGGACACTGGCACATATGAAGCACAGCTCAAGCACAGCTCTCACATCTAACCTCCTGCACTTCATAGTGGACACTGGCACATATGAAGCACAGCTCAAGCACAGCTCTCACCTCTAACCTCCTGCACTTCATAGTGGACACTGGCACATAGGAAGCACAGCTCTCACCTCTAACCTCCTGCACTTCATAGTGGACACTGGCACATATGAAGCACAGCTCAAGCACAGCTCTCACCTCTAACCTCCTACACTTCATAGTGTAGACTGGCACATATGAAGCACAGCTCAAGCACAGCTCTCACCTCTAACCTCCTACACTTCATAGGGGACACTGGCACATATGAAGCACAGCTCTCATGTCTAACCTCCTACACTTCATAGTGTAGACTGGCACATATGAAGCACAGCTCTCACCTCTAACCTCTTACACTTCATAGTGAACACTGGCACATATGAAGCACAGCTCAAGCACAGCTTTCACCTCTAACCTCCTACACTATATAGTGTAGACTGGCACATATGAAGCACAGCTCAAGCACAGCTCTCACCTCTAACCTCCTACACTTCATAGTGTAGACTGGCACATATGAAGCACAGCTCAAGCACAGCTCTCACCTCTAACCTCCTACACTTCATAGGGGACACTGGCACATATGAAGCACAGCTCTCACCTTTAACCTCTTACATTTCATAGTGTAGACTGGCACATATGAAGCACAGCTCTCACCTCTAACCTCTTACACTTCATAGTGGACACTGGCACATATGAAGTACAGCTCAAGCACAGCTCTCACCTCTAACCTCCACTTCATAGTGCAGACTGGCACATATGAAGCACAGCTCAAGCACAGCTCTCACCTCTAACCTCCTACACTTCATAGTGTAGACTGGCACATATGAAGCACAGCTCTCAACTCTAACCTCTTACACTTCATAGTGAACACTGGCACATATGAAGCACAGCTCAAGCACAGCTTTCACCTCTAACCTCCTACACTATATAGTGTAGACTGGCACATATGAAGCACAGCTCAAGCACAGCTCTCACCTCTAACCTCCTGCACTTCATAGTGGACACTGGCACATATGAAGTACAGCTCAAGCACAGCTTTCACCTCTAACCTCCTACACTATATAGTGTAGACTGGCACATATGAAGCACAGCTCAAGCACAGCTCTCACCTCTAACCTCCTGCACTTCATAGTGGACACTGGCACATATGAAGCCCAGCTCTCACCTCTGTCGTTATACTCTTGATGAGACTTTCAGAGGATTACAAGCTGGCACAATTCAAGCAAAGCTGTCAGCTCCAGACTCCTAGATTTCTTAGGCTGCACATATGGACACAGCTCATTGGCTCTCAGCTGCAAGCTTTCAGACAGGAAGGTGCGGCTGGACTGGCCAAGTTCCAAAACACTCTGCCCCGCATAACCTCAGGCTATCCTGGGAATTGCACTGATAAACCTCTAATTTCTCCTCCATATTTGTATCTTCTCATGCTTTCAAAACCTGAAATACTCGTCTTTGTATGACAGTAGTAAGTAGTACTGTTAATATTGTCGGAAATCCCCTGCACCTTCTCGGAACCTGCCCTAATCCTGCTCTGCCAGGCTCCTGAGTCGCTCAGGCATAGGTAGAGCCATCATGAGAGCAGAGGGTTGAGGGCGAGGTGTCCTTAAGGTGAGGATTGCTGAAGGTAGAGTAAAACAAGCATTGACAAAGGTAACCATTTTGGCTTTTGGTGAAGTCTGAAGCTATTTGATAACAAAACAGAACACATAGGACCCCATCACAAGTAGCCACTCAACACTAATTTGAGTAGAATATGTGGTATCCAACCAAATTGGTGTTATGAGGCTTGTGGTCATTTTGCAGGCATTATTGCTGCATGTGACATTGCTTAATGAATAGGTTGCTATTGGGAACAATTTTGCCAGGTCAAACGTGTAAAAGACCCAGGATTCGGGAATTACATGTAGAATTCAACTTAGAAACACAAGGTTATTTCCCATTCCATTGGTGCTCCATAGGGCATTACTCGTACTCCCTGGTAATCCTGCTTCCGAGAGTCAACGATACCCGTGGTATTGATATTATCAGGTACGAAATGACTGCAATTACCGTGGTACATGTAACGGACTGTAGACCATAGTGCTAAATATGGGTTCTCCTCTTTCATCCAACAATACCCTATTTTATATAGCATTTAAACACAAAAACCTGACGTTTCTAGGCACTGTAAATAAAAAGGGTTTTCCGATGTCCTGGAATAGAGGTGTTTACTCAAATTACTTAAACCCGCATTCGATGCAATTGCTAGCGAGGTTACTTCAGTTACCTTTCTGTGCATTAGATGATTGGAGGAGATTACACAAAGTACTCCCCCGTGTTTGATGATAGAATCACATTATTACTTTACTCTGTATTACATCGTTTCCCTCTTTTTCATCACAAAAGCAGATTTCTTGGCTAACTGTATTAGAACATTGGAATGTTGGGAGCTCCATTGAAGACAATGGAGTAGCTCCGGGCTTATAATGGCTGGTATAAGCTCTAAGATTCCAATGTTTATCTCCATGTTTCTCCCTTTATAATTTAGAACATTTTACCCTCAGTAGGTGGAATTTTCTAATAGCCTTACAGCTTTTCTGCCTCTATACCAGTTGTTAAAGGCCCTCGCTCGCATTAACACGTTATCCTCCTTTACATCATAAAAGCAGATTTCTTGTCTAACTGAACCCTGTTATTATTTATCAAAGATTATTCTTAGTACATTTCACTTACCTGGATTATAGACAATTAAGGAAAAGGACTACTATTTTGACAGTTATTGCCTCCCGTCTAGTCGTCACAAATTCACCTTATCTTGTCTACCTTCTATGCTCCGAATAGACTGCAAGTTACTCACGACGCAGCAGAGAGGCTGATTTTGAAGGCCCCTAGGTTTGCCAAAGCTAAGCCTCTTCTTCAAAGGTTACATTGGCTACCAATCAAACAGAGGATTCAGTTTAATGCCCTCTGTATCATGGATTGGCTCCATCCTTATGTGAAGAACTGCGAGATACAGCCCCACTCCTTGTTTATGCACTGCATCGGTTAACCAGTTAGTGACCCCTATATTTCTGAAATCCGGAAGCGGGGTCCTAGCTATACTACATGCGCTCCGCGGCTCTGGAACCTTCTTCCTCTCCAGATTCAGGCTGAATCCAACCTGCTTTCTTTTAGACACTCACCGAAAACGGGGCTGTTTTCACACGCTTTTTCTAGGTAAACCTTATTCTAATTTCTTAGTTATTTTCCAATGTTGTGTCTGGGTTGTGCCTTCTCCACCAGTACAGCGGCAAGAAACCTGTTTGGTGTAAGAGCGTTAAACATACAAACATAAAGATATTTTAAATAACTTTCCTGCATTACATTCCTGTATCCACTCACTATCTCATCTCCGGGACCCCTCTGTTCCTAGCTATAAAGGGCGGTCCTATCTCATCCCCGGCCCCCTCTGTTTCTATCTATAAAGGGGGGTCCTATCTCATCCCCGGCCCCCTCTGTTTCTATCTATAAAGGGGGTCCTATCTCATCAAGGCCCCCTCTGTTTCTAACTATAAAGAGGGGTCCTAGCTCATCCCCGGCCCCCTCTGTTTCTATCTATAAAGGGGGGTCCTATCTCATCCCCGGCCCCCTCTGTTTCTATCTATAAAGGGGGTCCTATCTCATCAAGGCCCCCTCTGTTTCTATCTATAAAGGGGGGTCCTATCTCATCCCGGCCCCCGCTGTTCCTAACTATAAAGGGTGGTCTTATCTCATCCCCGGCCCCCTCTGTTTCTCTCTATAAAGAGGGGTCCTAGCTCATCCCCGGCCCCCTCTGTTTCTCTCTATAAAGAGGGGTCCTAGCTCATCCCCGGCCCCCTCTGTTTCTATCTATAAAGAGGGGTCCTAGCTCATCCCCGGCCCCCTCTGTTTCTATCTATAAAGGGGGGTCCTAGCTCTTCCCCGGCCCCATCTGTTTCTATCTATAAAGGGGGGTCCTATCTCATCCCCGGCCCCCTCTGTTTCTACCTATAAAGGGTGGTCCTATCTCATCCCCGGCCCCCTCTGTTTCTATCTATAAAGAGGGGTCGTAGCTCATCCCCGGGCCCCCTCTGTTTCTATCTATAAAGGGGGGTCCTATCTCATCCCCTGCCCCCTCTGTTCCTAACTATAAAGGGGGCTCCTATCTCATCCCGGCCCCCTCTGTTCCTAACTATAAGGGGGGGTCCTATTCCATCCTCGGGCCCCTCTGTTTCTATCTATAAAGGGGGGTCCTATCTCATCCCGGCCCCTTCTGTTCCTAGCTATAAAGGGAGTGTCCTATCTCATCCCTGGCCCTCTCTGTTCATAACTATAAAGGGGGGTCCTATCTTATCCCGGCCCCCTCTGTTCCTAACTATAAAGGGGGGTCCTAGCTCATCCACGGCCCCCTCTGTTTCTATCTATAAAGGAGGGTCCTATCTCATCCCGGCCCCCTCTGTTCCTAGCTATAAAGGGCGGTCCTATCTCATCCCTGGCCCTCTCTGTTCATAACTATAAAGGGGGTCCTATCTCATCCCGGGTCCCCTCTGTTCCAAACTATAATGGGGGTCCTATCTCATCCCCTACACCTTCTCAGAATCTGTCCTAACACTGCTCTGGCAGTATCCTGAGTCGCTCAGCCATTGGAAGAGCATTCATGAGAGCAAAGGGTTGAGGGTGAGGTGTCATTAGGGTGAAAATTCTCTGTTTCTAACTATAAAGGGTGGTCCTATCTCATCCCAGCCCCCTCTTTTCCTAATTATAATACGGGGTCTTGTCTCATCCCCAGCCCCTCTGTTCCTAACTATAAAGGGGGTCCTATCTCATCCCTGGCCCCCTCTGTTTCTATCCATAAAGGGGGTCCTATCTCATCCCGGCCCCCTCTGTTTCTAACTATAAAGGGAGCTCCTATCTCATCCCGGCCCCCTCAGTTCCTAACTATAAAGGGGGTTCTATCTCATCCCCGGCCCCCTCTGTTCCTAACTATAAAGGGGGTTCTATCTCCTCCCGGCCCCCTCTGTTTCTATCTATAAAGGGGGTCCTATCTCATCCCTGGCCCCCTCTTTTTCTATCCATAAAGGGGGTCCTATCCCATCCCGGCCCCCTCTGTTTCTAACTATAAAGGGAGCTCCTATCTCATCCCGGCCCCCTCTGTTCCTAACTATAAAGGGAGGTTCTATCTCATCCCAGGCCCCCTCTGTTGCTAACTATAAAGGGGTCCTATCTCCTCCCGGCTCCCTCTGTTGCTAACTATAAAGGGGTCCTATCTCCTCCCGGCCCCCTCTGTTTCTAACTATAAAGGGGGTCCTATCTCCTCCCGGCCCCCTCTGTCTCTAACTATAAAGGATGGTCCTATCTCATTCCCGTCCCCCTCTGTTTCTACCATAAAGGGGGTCCTATCTCATCCCAGCCCACTCTGTAACTAACTATAAAGGGGGTCCTATCTCATCTCAGCCCACTCTGTAACTAACTGTAAAGGGGGTCCTATCTCATCCTGGCCCCCTCTGTTCCTAACCATAAAGCAGGGGTCCTATCTCATCCCCAGCCCCCTTGTTCCTAACTATATAGGGTGGTCCTATCTCATCCCCGGCCCCCTCTGTTTCTATCTATAAAGGGGGGTCCAAGCTCATCCCCAGCCCCTCTGTTTCTCTCTATAAAGAGGGGTCCTAGCTCATCCCCGGCCCCCTCTGTTTCTATCTATAAAGGGGGGTCCTAGCTCTTCCCCGGCCCCATCTGTTTCTATCTATAAAGGGGGTCCTATCTCATCCCCGGCCCCCTCTGTTTCTACCTATAAAGGGTGGTCCTATCTCATCCCCGGCCCCTCTGTTTCTATCTATAAAGAGGGGTCGTAGCTCATCCCCGGGCCCCCTCTGTTTCTATCTATAAAGGGGGTCCTATCTCATCCCCTGCCCCCTCTGTTCCTAACTATAAAGGGGGCTCCTATCTCATCCCGGCCCCCTCTGTTCCTAACTATAAGGGGGGTCCTATTCCATCCTCGGGCCCCTCTGTTTCTATCTATAAAGGGGGTCCTATCTCATCCCGGCCCCTTCTGTTCCTAGCTATAAAGGGAGTGTCCTATCTCATCCCTGGCCCTCTCTGTTCATAACTATAAAGGGGGTCCTATCTTATCCCGGCCCCCTCTGTTCCTAACTATAAAGGGGGTCCTAGCTCATCCACGGCCCCCTCTGTTTCTATCTATAAAGGAGGGTCCTATCTCATCCCGGCCCCCTCTGTTCCTAGCTATAAAGGGCGGTCCTATCTCATCCCTGGCCCTCTCTGTTCATAACTATAAAGGGGTCCTATCTCATCCCGGGTCCCCTCTGTTCCAAACTATAATGGGGGTCCTATCTCATCCCCTACACCTTCTCAGAATCTGTCCTAACACTGCTCTGGCAGTATCCTGAGTCGCTCAGCCATTGGAAGAGCATTCATGAGAGCAAAGGGTTGAGGGTGAGGTGTCATTAGGGTGAAAATTCTCTGTTTCTAACTATAAAGGGTGGTCCTATCTCATCCCAGCCCCCTCTTTTCCTAATTATAATACGGGGTCTTGTCTCATCCCCAGCCCCTCTGTTCCTAACTATAAAGGGGGTCCTATCTCATCCCTGGCCCCCTCTGTTTCTATCCATAAAGGGGGTCCTATCTCATCCCGGCCCCCTCTGTTTCTAACTATAAAGGGAGCTCCTATCTCATCCCGGCCCCCTCAGTTCCTAACTATAAAGGGGGTTCTATCTCATCCCCGGCCCCCTCTGTTCCTAACTATAAAGGGGGTTCTATCTCCTCCCGGCCCCCTCTGTTTCTATCTATAAAGGGGGTCCTATCTCATCCCTGGCCCCCTCTTTTTCTATCCATAAAGGGGGTCCTATCCCATCCCGGCCCCCTCTGTTTCTAACTATAAAGGGAGCTCCTATCTCATCCCGGCCCCCTCTGTTCCTAACTATAAAGGGAGGTTCTATCTCATCCCAGGCCCCCTCTGTTGCTAACTATAAAGGGGGTCCTATCTCCTCCCGGCTCCCTCTGTTGCTAACTATAAAGGGGGTCCTATCTCCTCCCGGCCCCCTCTGTTTCTAACTATAAAGGGGGTCCTATCTCCTCCCGGCCCCCTCTGTCTCTAACTATAAAGGATGGTCCTATCTCATTCCCGTCCCCCTCTGTTTCTACCATAAAGGGGGTCCTATCTCATCCCAGCCCACTCTGTAACTAACTATAAAGGGGGTCCTATCTCATCTCAGCCCACTCTGTAACTAACTGTAAAGGGGGGTCCTATCTCATCCTGGCCCCCTCTGTTCCTAACCATAAAGCAGGGGTCCTATCTCATCCCCAGCCCCCTTGTTCCTAACTATATAGGGTGGTCCTATCTCATCCCCGGCCCCCTCTGTTTCTATCTATAAAGGGGGGTCCAAGCTCATCCCCAGCCCCTCTGTTTCTCTCTATAAAGGGGGGTCCTAGCTCATCCCAGCCCACTCTGTAACTAACTGTAAAGGGGGGGTCCTATCTTATCCCCGGCCCCCTTTGCTCCTAACTATAAAGGGTGGTCCTATCTCATCCCCGGCCTCCTCTGTTCCTAACTATAAAGGGGGGTCTTATGTCATCCCGGCCCCCTTTGCTCCTATTCCATCCTCTGCCCCCTCTGTTTCTAACTATAAATGGGGGTCTTATCTCATCCCCGTCCCCCTTTGTTCCTAACTATAAAGGGGGTCTTATCTCATCCTGGCCCCCTCTGTTCCTAACTATAAAGGGGGGTCTTATCTCATCCCGGCCCCCTTTGTTCCTAACTATAAAGGGGGGGTCCTATCTCATCCCCGGCCCCCTCTGTTCCTAACTAAAAAGGGGGTCCTATTCCATCTTCGGCCTCCTCTGTTTCTATCTATAAAGGGGGTGGGGGTTCTTATCTCATCCCCGGCCACCTCTTTTTCTATCTATAAAGGGGGGTCCTAGCTCATCCCCGGCCCTCTCTGTTCATAACTATAAAGGGGGGTCTATCTCATCCCGGGTCCCCTCTGTTCCAAACTATAATGGGGGTCCTATCTCATCCCCTTCACCTTCTCAGAATCTGTCTTAACACTGCTCTGGCAGTATCCTGAGTCGCTCAGCTATTGGAAGAGCATTCATGAGAGCAGAGGGTTGAGGGCGAGGTGTCATTAGGGTGAAAATGCTCTGTTTCTAACTATAAAGGGTGGTCCTATCTCATCCCAGCCCCCTCTTTTCCTAATTATAATACGGGGTCTTATCTCATCCCCAGCCCCTCTGTTCCTAGCTGTAAAGTGTAGTCCTATCTCATCCCCGGACCCCCCTCTTTCTATGTACAAAGGGTGGTCCTAAATCATCCCCGCCCCCCTCTGTTCCTGACTATAAAGGGTGGTTGTTAGACCTGGCACCATTGGCGTGGGTCTCCCTTCCATTTTTTCGCTGTTGCCGCCTATGTTTTTGCTGGTCTAGATGCTTTGGACACTTTGCCACTGCTGTTCATTGCCAAAGTGCCAGTGCTCCCCATTGTAAATTGTTGTAATGGATGAGTGACTCCATGATTGGCTTATTTGATTTACTTGTCAGACCCTAGTACAGTGCACCATGAGTGCCCAGGGCCTGTAGATCAAATGCTGCTGGTGGGCTTGCAGCACTGATTGTGCCACCCACAGAAGCAGCTTGTAAAATATGGCTCAGGCCTGCCATTGCAGAGCCTGTGTGCAGTCTGGGACTGCCATGTCGACTTGGCAAGTGTACCCACTTGCCAGTCCCTAAACCTTCCCTTTTCTACATGTTAGTCACCCCTAAGGTAGGCCCAAGGTACCCCTATGGGCAGGGTGCATTGTATGTGAAAGGTAGGACATGCCCTGGTGTGTGTGTGGCATGTCCTGATAGTGAATTACAGCCAATTTCGTTTTTCACTATTGCAAGGCTATCTGTTCCCAATGGCCAGAATGGGGAGTTAGTTTATAACATCTTATAAACCTAACTGACCCTAGGAACAAGATAGGAAAATAAAGTTTAGTATGCCTAAACTCAGAATGTTAAAATACATCTTTTAGTGTGGGTGATTTTTACATTCTGTGTTTGAAAATACCCCATTTAGAAAGTAGGAATTTTCTTGCCTAACCATCCAGTATGCCTCTGCTAGGTTTGTGTATTCCATGTTTGGTTTGTGAGTGACAGGGGGCTGGAGAGGGCTTTGGCTCCAGCAGTCTGATGAGTCAGGGCTGGGCTGAATAGGACCTGGGTTGAATAGAGAGTAGGGGGAGGAGATTTCCTTTCACTTGCCTGAGCCGACATAGAATAGAGAGTAGGGGGAGGAGATTTCTTTTCAGCTACCTGGGCCAGGTCTGCTTTCAACAATGCTGTCTCCACCTCCTGCCAGGAAGCTGCACCAGGGAGGACAGAACTGGTTTGGGCTGGGTACAGACACTCTCTGCCTTCAGAGAACAAAGAAATTGTGTGTATAAAAAGAGGGGCCCAGACCCCAGAACTTTAGATCACTTCTGGGAATCAAGACAAACCTTTGCCAAGGAGAGAAACCAAGGAAGCTGAAGGAGGAGACTGCCCCAGCGCTGGTGACTGTTTGGGGTTGGCCTGCAGTGGTACTTATTGCCAAGGAAAGGAGAAGAGGAACTTTGTGTGGACTTTAATCATCTTGAGGAAGATCTCCAAGGGCTTGAAACTGAGCTTGCCTCCTGTTCTGAAGTCTCAGGAACACAAAGACTTCACCCCTTCTGTCTTCCTGCATCTAGAACTGCTGTTTTAGCTGCTACAGAAGGAAATTGCAACACCGACGCCGGCGAGCGACGCCGTAACCTGCACCGAAGCCGTGAGCGCTGCTCCGACTTGCGACGTAGGCCCAACGGCAGCTGCCGTGCCACATCGACGCCAGCGAGCGACGCTGTAACCTGCCCGAAGCCATGAGCGCTGCTCTGACTTGCGACGTGGGCCCGACGCCTGCTGCTGTGCCGCATCGACTCCGAAGCCGACTTCATCATCGAGGAGCCGATCCTCGACGTGGGTGACCCCCCCTGAATCCATCGACATCGCGACATCGTAAGGAACAGTGGTTTCGGTGACATCGTGACGTCACCTCCCCGACGCAGTAAGGAACCGTTGTCTCGCCTCCCCTGCGCTGCAGTAAGGAACAGAGGCTACACCTCCCCTGGGGTCGTAAGGAACCGACGCCGCGCAGCGCCTACGAAGCCGCGCCTCCCCGACGCCGTGAACTGCCGTCTTTGTTTTCACCGCTTTTCCAAGGTACTGTTCTTTGTGGGTCTGTTTGACTCTGGGCCCGACGCCGTGCACCTCGCGGTCGGCGCCGTACTTTGGGATTTCTATCTGTCACGACGTCGTATAACTCAAAGTGGAGTTATTTGTTGCTACAAGCTTGATTTAAGTGAATAACCTATTTTTAAGGATATCTTGAGAACTGTATTGTGGATTTTTGTCGTTTGGTCTTGTTTTGGTTTAGATAAAGATTATTTATTTTTCTAAACTGGTGTGGTGTCCATTTGTAGTGTTTTCACTGTGTTACTGTATGTGTTCACAAATGCTTTACACACTGCCTCTGAGATAAGCCTGTCTGCTCGTGCCAAGCTACCAAGGGGGTGAGCAGGGGTTATTTTAGAAGTGTATCCCCCTTACCCTGACTAGAAGCAAGGGTCCCTATTTGGACAAAGGTACCTACCTCTGCCAACTAGAGACCCCCATTTCTAACATTGGTGGTCAGCGGTGAAGATTTGGACTTGCATTTGTGACTCACAGAACTTCAAGAAGCCAGACGCTCCTGCAGACGCCTAGAGAAAACCTGGCGACCTGAAAACCACGGAAGCACGGAACAACCACAAGAGCGCCCTAAAGGAATACCACCAGCGCATAAGAGACACCAAATGGACCTTCATAAGAGACAAAGTCCAGACCAACGTGACCAACGCCAAGGAACTGTTCAACGTCATACAGCAGTTCGCAAAACCCACCTGCGAAGCCACGGACTTCACACCTTCCCAGGAACTCTGCGACAAACTCAGCTCCTACTTCCATCTGAAGATCAAGGCCCTCTACGACAACTTCAGCTAACCAACGACGAACACCACCCCCCTACCCACCGCCGCCGATGAGCCGACCATCACGGCCTGGGATCCCACTACCATTGAACTCATCACCGCGACCATGAAGAAAACTCACTCAGGAGCCCCAACGGACCCCTGCGCAACGCCAGGGCCGGACTGGCCATAGCGGGCACCGGGCGTTTCCCCAGTGGGCCGCTAGGGTGGGGGCCGGTTTTGGGCACCTGGGGGCCGTTTTTGTTACCGGGGGTCGGCAATATCGGCCCCCTGTAACAAAATCGGCCAAAACCGGCCCTCGCAAACTGCTTGGCTGCACCCCCCCTCATCCCAGGGGGGGCCGGCTGAGCAGTTTGCCAGGGCCGGTTTCTGTTCCCAGTCCGGCCCTGCGCACCGCACATATTCCACAGGGCCGCCACCGTCATCGCACCCGAACTAGGACGCACCATCAACGCCTCCCTCAGATCAGGCATCTGCCCAGACGACTGGAAACGGGCTGAGGTAAAAACCCTCCTCAAGAAGCCAACGGCCGACCCAACGGACATGAAAAGCTACCGGCCCATCTCTCTCCTCCCCTTTGCGGCCAAAGTGACTGAGAGACTCGTAAACGCCCAGCTGACCGCCTTCATCGAAAAGAACTCCATCCTGGATGCCTCCCAGTCTGGATTCCGCAGCAACCACAGCACCGAGACCACCCTCCTTGCCGCCACTGACGACATCCGCATGCTACTGGATCAGGGACACACTGCGGCCTTCATCCTTCTAGACCTCTCCGCAGCCTTCGACACCGTCTCACATAGCTCGCTCGCAGCCAGACTTCACAACGCGGGAACACAAGGAGCCGCCCTCGACTGGATCCAATCCTTCCTCTCCAGCAGAACCCAGAGGATTTGACTCCCTCCCTTTCTCTCCAAACCCACGGAAATCAACTGCGGAGTACCCCAGGGATCATCACTCAGCCCCACACTCTTCAACATCTACATGGCCCCCCTCGCCGGCATTGTCAGACAGCACGGGCTCAGCATCGTTTCCTATGCCGACGACACCCAGCTCATCCTCTCACTCACGAAGAACCCCGAAGACACCAGACTCTGCTTCCAGGAAGGAATGAAGAACGTGGCAGCCTGGATGAAAGACAGCTGCCTGAAGCTCAACTCAGAGAAGACCGAGGTCCTCATCCTCGGACCCTGCACCTCCGCCTGGGACAACACCTGGTGGCCTGCCGCCCTTGGGAGCCCACCCACCCCTACAGACCATGCCCGGAACCTCTGCATCATCCTTGACTCCTCCCTCTCCATGAACCGCCAGATCAACGCCGTCGCCTCCACTAGTTTCAACTGCCTTCGCATCCTCCGTAAGACCTTCAAATGGATCCCCCCAGACTGCAGAAGGACCGTCACCCACGCACTCATAACCAGCAGACTGGACTACGGCAACGCTCTCTACGCCGGAATCAACAAAACTCTTCTACACAAACTCCAAACAATCCAGAACACTGCAGCCAGACTCGTCCTCGGGACACCGCATCACGAGCACATGACCCAACACCTACGAGGCCTCCACTGGCTCCCCGTCGAGAAGAGGGTCACCTTCAAACTCCTCACCCACGCCTACAAATCCCTCAACAACATCGGACCCAAATACCTCAACGAGAGAGTATCCTTCCACGTACCCAAGAGGAACCTCCGCTCCGCCGACCTCGCCCTGGCAGAGGTCCCCCGCATCCGCAGAAACAGAACCGGCAGGAGAGCTTTCTCCTACATCGCAGCCAAAATCTGGAACGAGCTCCCGGTGAACATCAGACGCTCCCCGACCCTGCACACGTTCAGGAAGGACCTCAAGACCTGGCTCTTTGACTGATCCGGAGCCGCCCCCCTCCACTCCCCCCCAGCGACTTGAGACCCTCACGGGTGAGTAGCGCGCTATATAAACCCCAGATTGATATACAGTAATTGGTGTACACTACTAGTGAGTGCAGACCATAACGCGACCACATACATTTTGGTAGAATTGTTTCCTTGGGACTTCTATTTTTGCTAAAAACTGCCAATCCGTGTTACCATGAGCAAAGCAGCATCCAACACATCTATGGATCTACAATTTGAAGAAGAGAGGGTTGATACCTACACTGTGCCACAGCTTAAAACCCTCTGTAAAAGATTTAAAATCTCTGTGAAAGGCATCACCAAGAAGGAGGAGTTCCAAAAGGCGCTGAAGGCCTGGTTGGAAGCTAGAAATACTCCTGAGCATCCTGAAGAGCCTAGGGAGGAGGCAGAGAATACAGATGGGCAGCTAGATGGGCCATTGGGCCTGACCAGGGAGAAAGCTCTTTCCAGGGCAGGCAGCAATGTTTCTTCAAAGGGCCTGTCCCCAGGAGAGCTGGAGGACAGGGAGAGGGATAGGATGCATAAGATGGAGCTAGCCAAGCTCAAACTGGGTGGTCAGATGGAATTAGAAAGCAAGAAGTTAGCCTTGGAAGAAAAGAGAATGCATTTAGAGCATGAGAGAATGTTGAGGGAATTGGAGCTGAAAGCCAAGAGCTTAGAAATTACTCCCTCTGGTGGCAGCACACCATCCGTGCCTGTAGAAGCAAGAGTATTTATCCCCAAAGATGTAATTAAGGAGTTCCACAAGCATGAAGATATTGGGCAATGGTTTAAGGCCTATGAAGTGGCCATGTCCTGAAGGATTGGGGAGCAGGGTTGTGGGGGCGGTTTCTCAGTGATGGGCGGGACACCTTGTTAGACTTGCCCTTTGAGGACCAGAATTCCTATGTCCACATGAAGGAAGCCTTAATGACCAGGTATGGGTTGACCCCAGAGCTTTATAGACAAAGGTTTAGAAATTGTAAGAAACTGGAGTCAAGTACTTGGGTGGAATATGTGTCTTTTTTTTGCAGAGCATTGGATGGTCGGGTGAAGGGTAGCAAAGTAAATGATTTTGAGGCACTCTATGATTTGATCGCATGGGAGCACTTGTCCAGTAATTGTTTTCCAGAGCTACGCCAGCACCTGATTGATAGTAAGCTGACTAACCCTAGGAAGCTTGCTGAGGAGGCGGACCGCTGGGTTAGTACCCGGGTCCACAAGGGTCATGTGGGAGACTTCGCCAAAGGTGGGCAGGGTCCCCAGCAGAAGAGTGGGGGGGACAAGGGTAAACAGAGGGAGTTCCAGAAAGGGCCCCAAAGTAATCCCCAAGGGAACCAAGGGAAGGGTTCCCAGCCTCCCCCTGAGAAGAAGCCAGGGGCCCCGACAGATAAGCCTGTTCAGAAGGGGCCCAGGAAATGTTATACTTGTGGTCAGGTGGGCCACTGCTTCTGGGCTCCTAAGTGTCCCATGAAAGCAAATGCAGCACCCACTGGTGCACCACCCCGGCAGATGGCTAGTGTAGCCCTGGGGGAGGAGTTGGGTCCCCAAGGTGGGTGGGGTCCCGCAGAGATACCCCTAGTCTCTTTAGGAGACAGTGAGATGGTCCCTAGGACCCAGCTGCCTGATAACACTAAGAAATACAGGCAGTGGGTGACCATCAATGGCCATAGGGTGGAGGCTCTGAGAGACACTGGAGCCAGTGTGACAGCTGTCAGTTGTCGGCTGGTGTCTGAAGAGCAGGTGATCCCCCATGCATTTTACCCTGTAGTTGCCGCTGACAACTCAGAGTGCCACTGCAAGGTGGCCCAGGTTCCCTTTGAGTGGGGGGGGGGATCTCAGGTACCTTTCAAGTAGCTGTGAGGCCAGCCAAGCCTGTTGACTGTCTGCTAGGCAATGATTTGGAAAGCTCCCCTTGAGCTAAGGTGGAGCGAAGAGCTCATTTGGAGATGTTGGGTCTGCCTGAGTGGGCGTGTGTGACCACTCGGTCCATGGCAGCCAGTAAGGGTATTCAAGAGGACCTGGAGCCTGAAAGAGTGGCCCAGGTACCTGAAAGAGTGGCCAAGGTACCTGCCTTAAAGAGAAGAGGCAGGGGTCGCGGGAAACCGGCCCCAGAAGTTCCCACGGTCCAGGAGGAGGCAGACCTTGAGGGGGATGCCCTGGAACCTACAGGGGAGCAAGTAGCTGAACTGGGGGATCTGCCTGAGCTGTCCCATTGGCAGCAGGAAGGAGGACCCTCCAGGGAAGAGTTCTGCGAGGAGCAGAAGAAGTGCCCTTCTCTTGTGGGTTTGCGGCAACAGGCCACAAACCAGGCAGCAGGTGATCAGTCTGGATCACATTGGATTTACTGGGAGAATGGTCTCCTGTATAGTGAGCCTAAGGTTGCTGAGCCTGGGTCAGCCCGTGTGCTGGTGGTACCCCAGCGCTTCAGAGTCTTCCTACTGGGTCTGGCTCATGATGTGCCTTTAGCAGGACATTTGGGGCAAGACAAGACCTTTGAACGGCTTGTCACCCACTTTTATTGGCCCCAAATGCGCAAGAGTTCAGATACTCATTGCAGGACTTGTCAGACTTGCCAGGCAAGTGGTAAGAGTGGGAGGAAGCACAAGGCTTCTCTCCAACCTTTCCCTGTGGTCAGCACCCCCTTTGAAAGGGTGGGCATTGACATTGTGGGGCCTCTGGTTCCCAAGACAGCCATGGGCAACAGGTTCATCCTGGTCTTGGTGGACCATGCCACCCGGTACCCGGAAGTCATTCCCTCTCCGGACTGTGACGGCCCCTGTGGTGGGACGTGCATTGATGGGGATTTTCTCCCGTGTGGGGTTCCCCAGAGAGGTGGTGTCCAACCGTGGTACCAACTTCATATCTAAGTATATGAAATCCCTGTGGCAGGAGTGTGGTGTAACCTACAAGTTCACCACTCCTTACCACCCCCAAGGTAATGGGCTGGTTGAGAGATTCAACCGGACCCTAAAAGGCATGATTATGGGTCTTGAGGAACCTATGAGGCGTAAGTGGGACGTTCTCTTGCCATGCCTTCTGGTTGCTTACAGAGAGGTGCCACAGAAGTCCTTAGGGTTCAGTCCCTTTGAACTGCTGTATGGTCACCCTGTAAGAGGACCTCTGAGTTTGGTAAAGGAAGGCTGGGAGAAAGCTCCCAGTAAACCTCCCCAGGATGTATATAACTACATGCTGGCCTTCAGAAACCAAACTAGGCGTTTCAGGCAACTCGCTCAGGCGAATCTGGAAGCCAGCCAGGAGGAGATGAAACGATGGTATGATCAGAATGCCGCTCTGATCGAGTTTCAGCCTGGACAGAAAGTGTGGGTCATGGCCCCCGTGGAGCCTTGTGCGCTCCAGGATAAGTGGACCGGACCATTTGAGGTGGTGGAGCGCAAGAGTAATGTCACCTACTTGGTGGACTTGCGGTCCCTAGGAACCCTTTGCGGGTCCTGCATGTAAACCGCCTGAAGTCCCACTTGGAGAGGTCAGAAGTGGGCATGCTCCTTGCGACAGATGATGGAATGGATGAGGAGACTGAGCCGCTTCCTGACCTCCTGTCTGAAACAGAGCAAGATGGGTCAGTGGACGGTGTGAACCTCTCTTCCGCCCTGACCCCTGAGCAGCAAGATGACTGTCGCCAACTGTTGGGACAGTTTCCTCATCTGTTCTCCCTGACTCCCGGTGTCACTGAGTGGTGCGTCCATGATGGGGACACTGGGGACAGTCCTCCTGTAAAACACAAAACTTACAGAGTGACTGACAGGGTGAGAGCTTGCATCAAGGAGGAGGTCTCCAAGATGTTTGCGTTAGGGGTGATTGAGTCCTCTAACAGCCCTTGGGCCAGCCCAGTGGTCTTGGTCCCAAAGGCTGCCGCGCCTGGTGCCACACCCGAACTCCGGTTCTGTGTGGACTACCGAGGACTCAATTCAGTCACCAGGACTGACGCGCACCCCATCCCCAGAGCTGATGAGCTCATTGATCGGTTAGGGGCTGCCCGGTATCTCAGTACGTTTGACTTAACATCTGGGTACTGGCAGATCGCCTTAACGGATGGGGCAAGAGAGAGGTCCGCATTCTCCACACCAGATGGGCACTACCAATTCCGGGTTATGCCCTTTGGGATGAAGAATGCCCCTTCCACCTTTCAGAGGTTGGTCAACCAGGTGTTGGCTGGACTGGAAGATTTCAGTGCCGCCTACCTGGATGACATCGCAGTGTTCAGCGCCAGTTGGGAAGAACATCTGCGCCACCTCTGGGAAGAGTTGATGGCGCTGCGGAGGGCAGGCCTCACGATCGAGGCGAGTAAGTGCTAAATCGGGCAGGGTTCCGTGGTGTACTTGGGACACCAGGTTGGGAGCGGCCAGGTGGTGCCCCTACAGCCCAAGATGGATACCATCCTGGCTTGGGAACCCCCCAAGACCCAGACAGAGGTGAGAGCCTTTTTAGGAGTCACAGGGTACTACAGGAGGTTTTTCAAGGGGTATGGCAGCATCTCTTGCTCAAAGTCCGGAGACCAAAATGGCCGCTTGGAGCTAAGCTCCGTGACGACTCCGCCCACTGCAGCAAAAAACGGCAACTTTATCAAATCAAACTCCTTTTAAATACGAAAATTCTGCGACCGGAAGACCAGCGGCTGCGATGGAGCCGAAATCCGCTGCGTAAACTGGTCATTTAAACCTGATATCGGCCCCTGTAAACCCCGGGACCTGATGTGTAAAATGGCGCCTGCAGAGAATCAGCCCGATGCCAGCCGGGCTTAGAGCAACTACTGACTCGCCGGAGTAGACCTGCAATTGGACCGGGCCCCCATAACGACTGGACAGTACAATCCCAGATGAGCTTCTGGAACGATCTGCACCTGACTGCGCAGCCGAAGCCTGAGAATATCATCGGGGCTCCAGCCTTGGCGGCGTCAGAGACGCCCTGAGCAACACCGTAACTGACCGGACACATCGAGGCGGGCATGGTGAGTGCGTGTGGGGCCCTGGAGGGACAGCTGCGGCCAGGGAGATTGCACAGTGTTTTGTGATCACTCTTTGGGCCCCACATGAGCCTCAGATGTGGTGATTGCCCCGATGCTGATCGCGGCACCTTCCTGGATGCAGGGCCATGCGCCATACGCCATACCCTCCTAACTGCACAAGTGCGCTTTCATCAGAGCGGGGAGGGCATAGGACAAACTCTGGAGCCCCTGACTCCCTGTCGCATAGCGTTGGGATTAGAGATTACCTGGGAACCGCCGACAACACTTAGATGCCATTTGGGATGCACATTCCCTATCTGAGCCAACCCGTGCTGCATGCACATCGGGTCCCCAATGCTGCCTGACCCTATGATGTCAACTGCCACCCGCACTATTTCAATCAGCACCGTAACGGCGCCCAACTCACAGTGCACACCGTCGTTGCAGCTGGGGAGCTGGTTGATGCCCCGTGCCGTTGAATCTTGGGCCTATGCCATCGCTGCCGTGAGGAGCACCCGACGCTCAGTTGAACCTTCACCGTCCACAGTGAGTACCTGTTACACCTTCAGATTCCTGGCCCAACGACCTGCTGGACCTGGTCCACGTCTCCTGCTGGAAAGACTACCGTGATTTCTTGGCCCCCTCCCTCTGCCTTTCACAATGCTTGCATCTCAGGCGGAGGTGGAGTTTGCTGTAGTGCCTGTCCCCAAGATGGCGACTGGGGCCAGTCCTGACTACCGCCGCGGGGGACTCCTGAGGCACTGGGGCACTCCCAAACCAACCCTGCTCCTGCTCACCCTCCATGACATTTGACTCGGTGACCTTTCCATCGGCAGCTGAGACCTAGACATTTTGACTGACGCCCGGTGGAGCTACCTCGCGAGCTAAAGGGGAGAAGGGCTATGGATTCCCTCCTTGACCTTCACCTACGCAGCCGGTCTTTGGGCAAACTCTCCTGCGTCTCTCTACTGGACTTTTCTCCCTTCTCCTCCATACCCCCTACCCACCTCCCTACTCTTCTCCTCTTTCCAGCTTTTGACCTTTGCCCTCACCCGTCCTTGCTCATATTCCCACCCTGTCTATCCACTGGACTTTCTTCTGTGAACTTTCCCTCGTCAGTTGAGACCTAGCTATCTGACTGATGCCCGATGGAGCTACCTGTTTAGCTATTGGGGAGACGGGCTGTGGATTCCCTCCTCGGACGTCACCTACCCAGTCGGTCTTTGGACAGACTTCCTTTCATCTCTCCTGCCGTCTTTTCCCTCATCCTCCCCCTTCACACTTCCCCCTTCCTCCCCTCCTCTCTCTTTGCCTCACCTTTCTTTCCTCTCCCAATTTGTTGCTTAACTTTTGACGCAATGTGTATTTGTTTTCATTCTCTGTAACATTGTGTAGCCTAATGTAAAGTGCTCTGATACCTACGGGTCTAGCCAGCACTATATATAACTCATAAATAACATTCCTCTGAACTTCTGATGGACCTTTGACGACGCCCCCTGGGCAGATACCTAAACTGTTTGTACTCACCTCGATGCACGAGCAACCTTGGCCGATGCCTGGTGGAGCTGTCATATGCAGCTAAAGAGGAGTCAGGCCCTGGTTTCACCCCCTCGGCCATCACCTACCCAGCCGGACATCTGACATTATTTTCCTCGTTTTTCCCTTTGTGTATTCACTCCCTCCCCCTCCTCCTCCCCCTGTGACTCTTTGATTTAAGTGATGTAACTTTGTAACCTGTAACTCGGTGTAACTCATGTAAAGCGCTCTGATGCCTCCGGGTCTAGCCAGCGCTATATAAAACTTTTCAAATAAAATAAATTAAATAAATTGTTGCCCCCTTGACAGAGCTGACTTCCAGGAAGCAGCCCAAGAAAGTGAACTGGACTGACACCTGTCAGAAAGCTTTTGATGCCCTGAAGACTGCCATGTGCACGGCGCCCGTGCTTCAGGCGCCCAACTTCTCAAAGGAATTCATTGTGCAGACAGACGCTTCAGAGCATGGTGTGGGGGCTGTACTTTCACAGATGAATGAGGAGGGCCTAGACCAACCTGTAGCCTTCATTAGTAGGAGGTTACTTCCATGGGAACAGAGGTGGAGTGCAATTGAGCGTGAGGCATTTGCTGTGGTCTGGGCACTAAAGAAGTTGAGACCATACCTGTTTGGGACTCACTTCCGGGTTCAGACAGACCACAGGCCCCTCAGATGGTTGATGCAGATGAGGGGTGTTGAGGTGGTCCATTTCCCTACATGGGATGGACTTCACGGTGGAACACCGCCCTGGTACAGAACACGCCAATGCTGATGGTCTGTCCAGATTTTTCCGCCTTAGTGAAGAGAACTCCCAAGAGGGTGGGTAATTCTCCCCACATTTCAGCTGGAGGGGACACGTGTTAGACCTGGCACCATTGGCGTGGGTCTCCCTTCCATTTTTTCGCTGTTGCCTCCTATGTTTTTGCTATGTTTTTGCTGGTCTAGATGCTTTGGACACTTTGCCACTGCTGTTCAGTGCCAAAGTGCCAGTGCTCCCTATTGTAAATTGTTGTAATGGATTAGTGACTCTATGATTGGCTTATTTGATTTACTTGTCAGACCCTAGTACAGTGCACCATGAGTGCCCAGGGCCTGTAAATCAAAAACTGCTGGTGGGCTTGCAGCACTGATTGTGCCACCCACAGAAGCAGCTTGTAAAATATGGCCCAGGCCTGCCATTGCAGAGCCTGTGTGCAGTCTGGGACTGCCATGTCGACTTGGCAAGTGTACCCACTTGCCAGTCCCTAAACCTTCCCTTTTCTACATGTTAGTCACCCTTAAGGTAGGCCCAAAATCACCCCTAAGGGCAGGGTGCATTGTATGTGAAAGGTAGACATGCCCTGGTGTGTGTGGCATGTCCTGATAGTGAATTACAGCCAATTTCGTTTTTCACTATTGCAAGGCTATCTGTTCCCATAGGCCAGAATGGGGAGTTAGTTTATAACATCTTATAAACCTAACTGACCCTAGGAACAAGATAGGAAAATAAAGTTTAGTATGCCTGAACTCAGAATGTTAAAATACATCTTTTAGAGTGGGTGATTTTTACATTCTGTGTTTGAAAATACCCCTTTTAGAAAGTAGGTATTTTCTTGCCTAACCATCCAGTATGCCTCTGCTAGGTTTGTGTATTCCATGTCTGGTTTGTGAGTGACAGGGGGCTGGAGAGGGCTTTGGCTCCAGCAGTCTGATGAGTCAGGGCTGGGCTGAATAGGACCTGGGTTGAATAGAGAGTAGGGGGAGGAGATTTCCTTTCACTTGCCTGAGCCTACATAGAATAGAGAGTAGGGGGAGGAGATTTCTTTTCAGCTACCTGGGCCAGGTCTGCTTTCAACAATGCTGTCTCCACCTCCTGCCAGGAAGCTGCACCAGAGAGGACAGAACTGGTTTGGGCTGGGTACAGACACTCTCTGCCTTCAGAGAACAAAGAAATTATGTGTATAAAAAGAGGGGCCCAGACCCCAGAACTTTAGATCACTTCTGGGAATCAAGACAAACCTTTGCCAAGGAGAGAAACCAAGGAAGCTGAAGGAGGAGACTGCCCCTGCGCTGGTGACTGTTTGGGGTTGGCCTGCAGTGGTTACTTATTGCCAAGGAAAGGAGAAGAGGAACTTTGTGTGTACTTTAATCATCTTGAGGAAGATCTCCAAGGGCTTGAAACTGAGCTTGCCTCCTGTTCTGAAGTCTCAGGAAGACAAAGACTTCACCCCTTCTGTCTTCCTGCATCTAGAACTGCTGTTTTAGCTGCTACAGAAGGAAATTGCAACACTGATGCCGGCGAGCGACGCCGTAACCTGCACCGAAGCCGTGAGCGCTGCTCCGACTTGCGACGTAGGCCCAACCCAGCTGCCGTGCCACATCGACGCCAGCGAGGGACGCCAAACCCTGCCCGAAGCCGTGAGCGCTGCTCCGACTTGCGACGTGGGCCCAACGCTTGCTGCTGTGCCGCATCGACTCCAAAGCCGACTTCATCATCGCGGAGCCGATCCTCGACGTGGGTGACCCCCTGAATCCATCGACATCGCGACATCGTAAGGAACAGTGGTTTCGGCGCCATCGTGACGTCACCTCCCCGCCGCAGTAAGGAACCTTCGTCTCACCTCCCCTGTGCTGCAGTAAGGAACAGAGGCTACACCTCCCCTGGGGTCGTAAGGAACCGACGCTGCGCAGCGCCTACGAAGCCGCGCCTCCCCGACGCCGTGAACTGCCGTCTTTGTTTTCATCGCTTTTCCAAGGTACTGTTCTGTGTGGCTCTGTTTGACTCCGGGCCTGACGCCGCGCACCTCGCGGTCGGCGCCGTACTTTGGGATTTCTATCTGTCACAATGTTGTATAACTCAAAGTGGAGTTATTTGTTGCTACAAGCTTGATTTAAGTGAATAACCTATTTTTAAGGATATCTTGAGAACTGTATTGTGGATTTTTGTCGTTTGGTCTTGTTTTGGTTTAGATAAAGATTATTTATTTTTCTAAACTGGTGTGGTGTCCATTTGTAGTGTTTTCACTGTGTTACTGTATGTGTTCACAAATGCTTTACACACTGCCTCTGAGATAAGCCTGTCTGCTCGTGCCAAGCTACCAAGGGGTGAGCAGGGGTTATTTTAGGAGTGTATCCCCCTTATCCTGACTAGAAGCAAGGGTCCCTATTTGGACAAAGGTACCTACCTATGCCAACTAGAGACCCCCATTTCTAACAGTGGTCCTATCTCATCTCCAGCTCCCTCTGTTCCTACCATAAAGGAGGGGTCAGATCTCATCCCCAGCTCCCTCTGTTCCTACTATAAAGGAGGGGTCGTATCTCATCCCCGGCCCCCTCTGTTCCTAACTATAAAGCAGGGGTCCTATCTCATCCCCGGCCCCCTCTGTTCCTAACTATAAAGGGTGGTCCTATCTCATCCCCGGCCCCCTCTGTTTCTATCTATAAAGGGGGGTCCTATCTTATCCCCGGCCCCCTCTGTTTCTATCTATAAATGGGGGTCCTATCTCATCCCCGGCCCCCTCTGTTCCTAACTATAAAGGGTGGTCCTATCTCATCCCCGGCCCCCTTTGTTTCTATCTATAAAGGGGGGTCCTAGCTCATCCCCGGCCCCCTCTATTTCTATCTATAAAGGGGGGTCCTATCTCATCCCAGCCCCCTCTGTTTCTCAATCAATCAATAAGGGGTTTGTTAAAGCGCGACTACTCACCCGTAAGGGTCTCAAGGCGCTAGGGGTGGGGTGGGTGCAGGTTCCATTCCATCAAGGAGGGAGTCTGTCGAAGAGCCAGGTTTTGAGGTTTCTTGCGAAGATGGGGAGCGATGTTGTCTGTCTGAGGTGGAGCGGAAGGGCGTTCCATGCTTTGGCCGCGAGGAAGGAGAAGGAGCGGCCTCCCGATCTGGTCTTTCTGGTGCGGGGGACCACGGCGTAGGAGAGCTGGGCTGATCTTAGGGTCCTTTGGGGTGCGTGGAATTTGAGTCGGCTGTTCAGGTATGCTGGTCCGGTGCCGTGGAGGGTCTTGTGTGCGTGGGTGAGCATCTTGAAGGTGATTCTCGCCTCGACGGGGAGCCAGTGGAGTGTGCACAGGTGCTGGGAGATGTGGCAGTGTTTTGGCAGGTTGAGTCTTGCGGCGGCGTTCTGTATGTTCTGTAGCTTGCGGGTGAGGTTTTTGTTTATTCCGGCGTAGAGTGCGTTGCCGTAGTCGAGTTTGCTGGTGACCAGGGCGTGAGTGACGGTCTTTCGGTGTTCAAGGGGGATCCATTTGAAGGTCTTCTAACTATAAAGGGGGCTCCTATTTCATCCCGGCCACCTCTGTTTCTAACTATAAAGGGGGGTCTTGTCTCATCCCGGCCCCCTTTGTTCCTAACTATGAAGGGTGGTCCTATCTCTTCCCGGCCCCCTCTGTTTCTAACTAAAAAGGGGGTCCTATTCCATCCTTGGCCCCCTCTGTTTCTAACTATAAAGGGGGGGGGTCTTATCTCATCCCCGGCCCCCTCTGTTCCTAACTATAAAGGGTGGTCCTATCTCATCCCCGGCCCCCTCTGTTCCTAACTATAAAGGGGGGTCCTATTTTATCCCCAGCCCCCTCTGTTCCTAACTATAAAAGGGGCTCCTATCTCATCCCCAGCCCCCTCTGTACCTAACTATAAAGGGGGGTCCTATCTCATCCCCGGCCCCCTCTGTTTTTAACTATAAAGGGTGGTCTTATCTCATCCCCGGCCTCCTCTGTTTCTATCTATAAAGGGGGTGGGGGGTCTTATCTCATCCCCGGCCCCCTCTGTTTCTATCTATAAAGGGGGTCCTAGCTCATCCCCAGCCCCCACTGTTTCTATCAATAAAGGGGGGGTCCTATCTCATCCCGGCCCTCTCTGTTTCTAACTGTAAAGGGGGCTCTTATCTCATCCCCGGCCCCCTCTATTTCTATCTATAAAGGGGGGTCCTATCTCATCCCCTGCCCCCTCTGTTTCTATCTATAAAGGGGGGTCTTAGCTCATCCCCGGCCCCCTCTGTTTCTATCTATAAAGGGGGGTCCTATCTCATCCCGGCCCCCTCTGTTTCTAACTATAAAGGGGGCTCCTATTTCATCCCGGCCCCCTCTGTTCCTAACTATAAAGGGGGGTTCTATCTCATCCCAGGCCTCCTCTGTTTCTACCATAAAGGGGGTCCTATCTCATCCCAGCCCACTCTGTAACTAACTATAAAGGGAGTGTCCTATCTCATCCCCGGCCCCCTTGTTCCTAACTATAAAGCAGGGGTCCTATCTCATCCTCGGCCCCCTTGTTCCTAACTATAAAGGGTGGTCCTATCTCATCCGGGCCCCCTCTGTTCCTAACTATAAAGCAGGGTTCCTATCTCATCCCCGGCCCCCTTGTTCCTAACTATAAAGGGTGGTCCTATCTCATCCCTGGCCCCCTCTGTTTCTATCTATAAAGGGGGGGTCCTATCTCATCTCCGGCCCCCTCTGTTCCTAACTATAAAGCAGGGGTCCTATCTCATCCCCGGCCACCTTGTTCCTAACTATAAAGGGGAGTCCAAGCTCATCCCCAGCCCCCTCTGTTTCTATCTATAAAGGGGGGGTCCTAGCTCATCCCGGCCCCCTCTGTTTCTAACTATAAAGGGGGTCCTATCTCATCCCGGCCCCCTCTGTTTCTATCTATAAAGGGGGGTCTTATCTCATCCCCGGCCCCCTTTGTTCCTAACTATAAAGGGGGTCTTATCTCATCCCGGCCCCTTCTGTTCCTAACTATAAAGGGGGGTCTTATGTCATCCCGGCCCCCTTTGTTCCTAACTATAAAGGGGGCTCCTATTCCATCCTCGGCCCCCTCTGTTTCTAACTATAAATGGGGGGTCTTATCTCATCCCCGGCCACCTTTGTTCCTAACTATAAAGGGGGGTCTTAACTCATCCCGGCCCCCTCTGTTCCTAACTATAAACGGGGGTCTTATCTCATCCCGGCCCCCTTTGTTCCTAACTATAAAGGGGGGGGTCCTATCTCATCCCCGGCCCCCTCTGTTCCTAACTAAAAAGGGGTTCCTATTCCATCCTCGGCCTCCTCTGTTTCTAACTATAAAGGGGGTGGGGGGTCTTATCTCATCCCCGGCCCCCTCTTTTTCTATCTATAAAGGGGGGTCCTAGCTCATCCCCAGCCCCCTCTGTTTCTATCTATAAAGGGGGGTCCTATCTCATCCCGGCCCCCGCTGTTCCTAACTATAAAGGGTGGTCTTATCTCATCCCCGGCCCCCTCTGTTTCTATCTATAAAGAGGGGGTCCTAGCTCAACTCCGGCCCCCTCTGTTTCTATCTATAAAGGGGGGTCCTAGCTCATCCCCGGCCCCCTCTGTTTCTATCTATAAAGGGTGGTCTTATCTCATCCCCGGCCCCCTCTGTTTCTATCTATAAAGAGGGGTCCTAGCTCATCCCCGGCCCCCTCTGTTTCTATCTATAAAGGGGGGTCCTATCTCATCCCGGCCCCCTCTGTTTCTAACTATAAAGGGGGCTCCTATCTCATCCCGGCCCCCTCTGTTCCTAACTATAAAGGGGGGTTCTATCTCATCCCAGGCCTCCTCTGTTGCTAACTATAAAGGGGGTCCTATCTCATCCCGGCCCCCTCTGTTTCTAACTATAAAGGGGGCTCCTATCTCATCCCGGCCCCCTCTGTTCCTAACTATAAAGGGGGGTTCTATCTCATCCCAGGCCTCCTCTGTTGCTAACTATAAAGGGGCTCCTATCTCATCCCAGCCCACTCTGTAACTAACTATAAAGGGAGTGTCCTATCTCATCCCCGGCCCCCTTGTTCCTAACTATAAAGGGTGGTCCTATCTCATCCCCAGCCCCTATGTTTCTATCTATAAAGGGGGGGTCCTAGCTCATCCCGGCCCCCTCTGTTTCTAACTATAAAGGGGGTCCTATCTCATCCCGGCCCCCTCTGTTCCTAACTATAAAGGGTGGTCCTATCTCATCCCAGGCCCCCTCTGTTCCTAACTATAAAGCAGGGGTCCTATCTCATCCCCGGCCACCTTGTTCCTAACTATAAAGGGGAGTCCAAGCTTATCCCCAGCCTCCTCTGTTCCTAACTATAAAGTGGGGGTCTTATGTCATCCCGGCCCCCTTTGTTCCTAACTATAAAGGGTGGTCCTATCTCATCCCGGCCCCCTCTGTTTCTAACTGAAAAGGGGGTCCTATCTCATCCCTGGCCCCCTCTGTTTCTATCTATAAAGGGGGGTCCTATCTCATCTCCGGCCCCCTCTGTTCCTAACTATAAAGGGAGTCCAAGCTCATCCCCAGCCCCCTATGTTTCTATCTATAAAGGGGGTATCCTAGCTCATCCCGGCCCCCTCTGTTTCTAACTATAAGGGGGTCCTATCTCATCCCGGCCCCCTCTGTTCCTAACTATAAAGGGTGGTCCTATCTCATCCCAGGCCCCCTCTGTTCCTAACTATAAAGCAGGGGTCCTATCTCATCCCCGGCCACCTTGTTCCTAACTATAAAGGGAAGTCCAAGCTTATCCCCAGCCTCCTCTGTTCCTAACTATAAAGTGGGGGTCTTATGTCATCCCGGCCCCCTTTGTTCCTAACTATAAAGGGTGGTCCTATCTCATCCCGGCCCCCTCTGTTTCTAACTGAAAAGGGGGTCCTATCTCATCCCTGGCCCCCTCTGTTTCTATCTATAAAGGGGGGGTCCTATCTCATCTCCGGCCCCCTCTGTTCCTAACTATAAAGGGGAGTCCAAGCTCATCCCCAGCCCCCTATGTTTCTATCTATAAAGCAGGGGTCCTATCTCATCCCCGGCCCCCTTGTTCCTAACTATAAAGGGGGTCTTATCTCATTCCGGCCCCTTCTGTTGCTAACTATAAAGGGGGGTCTTATGTCATCCCGGCCCCCTTTGTTCCTAACTATAAAGGGGGCTCCTATTCCATCCTCGGCCCCCTCTGTTTATAACTACTAATGGGGGGTCTTATCTCATCCCCGGCCCCCTTTGTTCCTAACTATAAAGGGGGTCTTAACTCATCCCGGCCCCCTCTGTTCCTAACTATAAACGGGGGTCTTATCTCATCCCGGCCCCCTTTGTTCCTAACTATAAAGGGGGTTCCTATCTCATCCACGGCCCCCTCTGTTCCTAACTAAAAAGGGGTTCCTATTCCATCCTCGGCCTCCTCTGTTTCTAACTATAAAGGGAGTGGGGGGGTCTTATCTCATCCCCGGCCCCCTCTGTTTCTATCTATAAAGAGGGGTCCTAGCTCATCCCCGGCCCCCTCTGTTTCTAACTGAAAAGGGGGTCCTATCTCATCCCTGGCCCCCTCTGTTTCTATCTATAAAGGGGGGGTCCTATCTCATCCCGGCCCCCTCTGTTTCTAACTGAAAAGGGGGTCCTATCTCATCCCTGGCCCCCTCTGTTTCTATCTATAAAGGGGGTATCCTAGCTCATCCCGGCCCCCTCTGTTTCTAACTATAAGGGGGTCCTATCTCATCCCGGCCCCCTCTGTTCCTAACTATAAAGGGTGGTCCTATCTCATCCCAGGCCCCCTCTGTTCCTAACTATAAAGCAGGGGTCCTATCTCATCCCCGGCCACCTTGTTCCTAACTATAAAGGGAAGTCCAAGCTTATCCCCAGCCTCCTCTGTTCCTAACTATAAAGTGGGGTCTTATGTCATCCCGGCCCCTTTGTTCCTAACTATAAAGGGTGGTCCTATCTCATCCCGGCCCCCTCTGTTTCTAACTGAAAAGGGGGTCCTATCTCATCCCTGGCCCCCTCTGTTTCTATCTATAAAGGGGGGGTCCTATCTCATCTCCGGCCCCCTCTGTTCCTAACTATAAAGGGGAGTCCAAGCTCATCCCCAGCCCCCTATGTTTCTATCTATAAAGCAGGGGTCCTATCTCATCCCCGGCCCCCTTGTTCCTAACTATAAAGGGGGTCTTATCTCATTCCGGCCCCTTCTGTTGCTAACTATAAAGGGGGTCTTATGTCATCCCGGCCCCTTTGTTCCTAACTATAAAGGGGGCTCCTATTCCATCCTCGGCCCCCTCTGTTTATAACTACTAATGGGGGTCTTATCTCATCCCCGGCCCCCTTTGTTCCTAACTATAAAGGGGTCTTAACTCATCCCGGCCCCTCTGTTCCTAACTATAAACGGGGGTCTTATCTCATCCCGGCCCCCTTTGTTCCTAACTATAAAGGGGGGTTCCTATCTCATCCACGGCCCCCTCTGTTCCTAACTAAAAAGGGGTTCCTATTCCATCCTCGGCCTCCTCTGTTTCTAACTATAAAGGGAGTGGGGGGGTCTTATCTCATCCCCGGCCCCCTCTGTTTCTATCTATAAAGAGGGGTCCTAGCTCATCCCCGGCCCCCTCTGTTTCTATCTATAAAGGGGGGTCCTATCTCATCCCGGCCCCCTCTGTTCCTAACTATAAAGGGGGGTCCTATCTCATCAAGGCCCCCTCTGTTCCTAACTATAAAGGGTGGTCTTATCTCATCCCTGGCCCCCTCTGTTTCTAACTATAAAGGGGGCTCCTATCTCATCCCGGCCCCTCTGTTTCTATCTATAAAGAGGGGTCCTAGCTCATCCCCGGCCCCCTCTGTTTCTATCTATAAAGGGGGGTCCTAGCTCATCCCCGGCCCCCTCTGTTTCTATCTATAAAGGGTGGTCTTATCTCATTCCCGGCCCCCTCTGTTTCTATCTATAAAGGGGGGTCCTATCTCATCTCGGCCCCCTCTGTTTCTATCTATAAAGGGCGGTCCTATCTCATCACGGCCCCCTCTGTTCCTAACTATAAAGGGTGGTCTTATCTCATCCCTGGCCCCCTCTGTTTCTAACTATAAAGGGGGCTCCTATCTCATCCCTGCCCCCTCTGTTTCTATCTATAAAGAGGGGTCCTAGCTCATCCCCGGCCCCCTCTGTTTCTATCTATAAAGGGGGGTCCTAGCTCATCCCCGGCCCCCTCTGTTTCTATCTATAAAGGGTGGTCTTATCTCATTCCCGGCCCCCTCTGTTTCTATCTATAAAGGGGGTCCTATCTCATCTCGGCCCCCTCTGTTTCTATCTATAAAGGGCGGTCCTATCTCATCACGGCCCCCTCTGTTCCTAACTATAAAGGGTGGTCTTATCTCATCCCTGGCCCCCTCTGTTTCTAACTATAAAGGGGCTCCTATCTCATCCCGGCCCCCTCTGTTTCTATCTAAAAAGGGGGGTCCTATCTCATCCCGGCCCCCTCTGTTTCACACCATGAAGAGCAGTTCTATATCATGCCCAACTCTCTCTGTTTCACACTACAAAGGGTAGTTCTATCTCACCCCCAACCCCTCTGTTTCACACTACAAAGGGTAGTTCTATCTCACCTCCAACCCCTCTGTTTCTCACTATGAAGGCCAGTCTTTTCTCATCCCGGCCCCTTCTCTTCCTAACTATAATGGCTGATCCTATCTAATCCCCATTTCCTCTGTTTCTAATTATAAAGGGTGGTCCTACCTCATGCCCAGCCCCCTCTGTTTCTCACTATGAAGCCCAGTCCTTTCTCACCCGCAGCCCCCTCTGTTTCTAACTATAAAGGGGGTCCTATCTCATCCCGGCCCCCTCTGTTCCTAACTATAAAGGGGGGGTCCTATCTCATCCCCGGCCACCTTGTTCCTAACTATAAAGGGGAGTCCAAGCTCATCCCCAACCCCCTCTGTTTCTATCTATAAAGGGTGGTCCTATCTCATCCCGGCCCCCTCTGTTTCTAACTGAAAAGGGGGTCCTATTCCATCCTCGGCCCCCTCTGTTTCTAACTATAAAGGGGGGTCTTATCTCATCCCCGGCCCCCTTTGTTCCTAACTATAAAGGGTGGTCTTATCTCAACACCGGCCCCCTCTGTTTCTATCTATAAAGGGGGGTCCTATCTCATCCCGGCCCCCCTCTGTTCCTAACTATAAAGGGGGGTTTTATCTCATCCCCGGCCCCCTCTGTTTCTATCTATAAAGGGGGGTTCGATCTCATCCCCAGCCCCCTCTGTCTCTAACTATAAAGCATGGTGCTATCTCATTCCCGTCCCCCTCTGTTCCTACCATAAAGGGGGTCCTATCTCATCCCAGCCCACTCTGTTCCTAACTATAAAGGGGGGTCCTATCTCATCCCTGGCCCCCTCTGTTTCTAACTATAAAGGGGGGCCCTAGCTCATCCCGGCCCCCTCTGTTTCTATCTATAAAGGGCGGTCCTATCTCATCACGGCCCCCTCTGTTCCTAACTATAAAGGGTGGTCTTATCTCATCCCTGGCCCCCTCTGTTTCTAACTATAAAGGGGGCTCCTATCTCATCCCGGCCCCCTCTGTTTCTATCTAAAAAGGGGGGTCCTATCTCATCCCGGCCCCCTCTGTTTCACACCATGAAGAGCAGTTCTATATCATGCCCAACTCTCTCTGTTTCACACTACAAAGGGTAGTTCTATCTCACCCCCAACCCCTCTGTTTCACACTACAAAGGGTAGTTCTATCTCACCTCCAACCCCTCTGTTTCTCACTATGAAGGCCAGTCTTTTCTCATCCCGGCCCCTTCTCTTCCTAACTATAACGGCTGGTCCTATCTAATCCCCATTTCCTCTGTTTCTAATTATAAAGGGTGGTCCTACCTCATGCCCAGCCCCCTCTGTTTCTCACTATGAAGCCCAGTCCTTTCTCACCCCCAGCCTCCTCTGTTTCTCACTATGAAGCCCAGTCCTTTCTCACCCCCAGCCTCCTCTGTTTCTCACTATGAAGCCCAGTCCTTTCTCACCCCCAGCCCCCTCTGTTTCTCACTATGAAGGCCAGTCTTTTCTCATCCCGGCCCCTTCTCTTCCTAACTATAACGGCTGGTCCTATCTAATCCCCATTTCCTCTGTTTCTAATTATAAAGGGTGGTCCTACCTCATGCCCAGCCTCCTCTGTTTCTCACTATGAAGCCCAGTCCTTTCTCACCCCCAGCCTCCTCTGTTTCTCACTATGAAGCCCAGTCCTTTCTCACCCCCAGCCTCCTCTGTTTCTCACTATGAAGCCCAGTCCTTTCTCACCCCCAGCCTCCTCTGTTTCTCACTATGAAGCCCAGTCCTTTCTCACCCCCAGCCCCCTCTGTTTCTCACTATGAAGGCCAGTCTTTTCTCATCCCGGCCCCTTCTCTTCCTAACTATAACGGCTGGTCCTATCTAATCCCCATTTCCTCTGTTTCTAATTATAAAGGGTGGTCCTACCTCATGCCCAGCCTCCTCTGTTTCTCACTATGAAGCCCAGTCCTTTCTCACCCCCAGCCTCCTCTGTTTCTCACTATGAAGCCCAGTCCTTTCTCATCGCCAATGCCCTCTGTTTCTCACTATGAAGCCCAGTTCTTTCTCATCCCCATGTCTCGGCTTCTCAGTATGAACTGTGGTCTTCTCAGCCCCAGTCCTCTCCGGTCTCTCACTAGAAACACGTGTCTCATTCCACACACTCCCTTTGTCTGTACGGTGACACCGCGCAGGCGCATTAAGGTGTCTTTGTAGAGCTGTGCCAGTCTTGAGACAACAGTCATCAGCACAGTTGACCTGTGACTCGAGTTGCTACGTAGGTAACCCTGGCTCAGCTGCAAGCACTGTTTACTTTTCCAAACCCCTGGTAATATGAAGACCCGAAAATCCTGTTTATTCCGATTATCTGCCTTTTCAGAGCAATATTATACTTAAAACCAGTGAGACTGCTCGGTCTGCAGACATCTGTCGGCCGCTATAAGCTGCATCGTTTTCAATAGTGCCCTGTATCCAGCTGCTGTTCTATGGCAGTATAAGCGGCTCAAAATGGCGCCACTTCCCTGCATGCTTTTGCTGGCCTGAGGGACGCCTACTATGTAATTTGTTTCTTATCGTAATGTTCAATAAGGCCTCATTTACGAGGCCCCTTGCGGCACTTTTGCACTGCCGGAGCGTCACTTTTTTGACACTCTGGAGGCGCAATGTGCCTCAGCATATTTATAAGGCCGCGCAAAGCCACTTTGCGTGGCTGTTCAGGGACCTGTAAATATGTGCCCCTTTCACGCAGAATACTGCGTGAAAGGGGCGTTCCATGGGTGTTGCTGTGGGTGTTCCCACGCAACACCCATGGAATCTGAAGCATTCATTGTTCTATGAGGAATCGTAAACCTGGGAATGCATCAGAATCTAATGCCACCCGAGGGGTGGCATTAGGGAGGCGCAATGAGTAGAAATATGCTTATTTCTCCTCGTTTTTCCTCTTTCTATGTGTGCTGCACTCTGCAGCACACATACGAGTGCAGCACACATAGAAAGAGGAAAACACCTGCTGTGATTGTTTTTGTGCAGGAAGGTGTGCCTTCCTGCACAAAAACAATTACCCCTAAAATGCAGGCACCCTTGCACCATCGTGCAAGGGTGCCTGCATTGATGCATGGCAGCCCATTGTGCACCAGCTCTGGGGAAAAGTACAGGAATACACCGTATCTCTTAGATACGGCGGATTCCTGCCCTTTCTTTTGACGCAGGGCAGCGCAGCAAGATTCCTTGCGGCGCAGCCATACGCCAAAGTCTCTAAAATGAGGCCCTGAATGTTTACTTGTGGCATCTATCATTGAAGTTTGTTGGCAGCAGCTGAATGCACTGCCTGGATAGCCCCACAAACATTAACTTTTATTATGTTCAGTATTTGAACATGTTCTTATTTGTACATCCGCTAAATGTGACGATAGTGTATGTCAACACTACTGGCTTCTAATAAGTCGTTTTTAGGTCTGGCTTGCCAGTGTATCTGTCGCAGTTCATATGTGATCGACAGAAAAAGAGCTTTAAGAAGCGTTACAGGAGAGGAGCTATGGTTCCGCCTACATGCTGACCGGACTAACTATAGCACTTGATTGGCCAGAGGTTGTGTGCTTCCACTGAAAAAGGGTGCTTGTGGAACACTTTATTTTTTTTTGCAAAGCTTATGCTTAGTGCAGCAGACCTACATTGGTTATGGTGATAGGCTAACAGTACTATTAGTTAAATACTGTAGGCCCGATCTGTTATTATGAAAAGTTTTGAAAAAGTTGTAGGCCTCACTTATTTATTGTGAAAAGCATGTGTTAAAGCAATCCAGCTGTTATGGATGGATTCTTATTACCTTGTTATAAAGCCTGCAGACAGATATTTGCCTACAGATTACTGCAGTAGGCAAGAGGTTTTGTGTTGCTTTCCCCCTTTCCCAAATAGAGAGGATAGAACATTTCTACAGTGCTAATCCTTGCAGGGCCCTTTTACGAGGGTAGTTTATTTTGTACCAAATGTCATTTCGTACACATTGGTAATTTTATGACTTTATGCCTAATGGTTGCTGTGCAGGAGGCTAAGGCTCAATAGAGTAGGATAGAGTTTATTTTCATGGTGACAAACCAATAATTAAGGCTATAGGACTGATTGGTACTTTGGGAAATGTTGAATCAGGTGCCATAGATCTGATCTGTTTATTATAAAAAGCTATAACAAAGGTTGGCAGCCTGGTTTATGCATTATGAGACACATAGGTTAAATCCATTAGGCCTTTGCACCGTGTTAAAGTCTGCAGACAAGTATTTTGTTACATGGAATCTCACAGATTACCACAGTAGACACGGATTATGGTGGTGTTTACCCTCTCTGAAAAACCCCGGGAATAAAAGATCTATACTGTGCCTTCATATATATTTTTGATAAATGTAAAAGTTTTACCTATTTGTAAATTTAGTACTGTATGCCTGATGGCGGCGTTGTGGTAAAGATGAAGCTCAATGTAGTCGGCCTGAATTAGTTATGGCGACAAGCCAATAATAAACAACATAGCTCTTATTGTTTCATTGGGAAGAGTGTCATCATATGCCATAGGTCACATCGGTTTAATATTAAAATTTATGACAAAGGCAATAGGCCTGATTTACTTATTCTGAAAAACATATGTTAAAGCCAATCGGCCTTTTAGGATGGTTTGTTATTTTATTATAGTAAAGCCTATACAGAGATATTTTGTTCCACGTAATTTAGCACGGAGACACCCCGTTGGAGTAACTATACGCTTTATAAACTTTAAAATAATAATAATAATTTACAGATTACAGTGGAGGGAAGGGTTTGGCGTTGGTTACCCCCTATGACAAACGCTCCTTGTAGAAGGTTTGCATTGTGATAATCCTGGCTATGCCCATGTAGGAGTAGTTGTATATTCGTTTGCCTACTGTAATTTAGCACTATTTGTAATTGTATGTATGTGTGCCTAGTTGCTCCCTTGTGACAAAGCTTATCCTCATTCCAGTAGGCTAGTGTTGGCTTTGGTGACGAACAGGGGCGGCTCCTCCGCTTCGCCACACTGCTCTCAGAGCAGAGGAAAAAGGAAAAATAATGTTATTATCATTTTATTTTTTGTAGCTACGGGGCTAGATTTGGACTAGTGTTACAGGGAGGAGGAGTGGTTTGTGCACAATAAGTGTGCATGACTGTGTGGCTGGAGGTCTTGGGCCGGCCAAACAGTCATGCACACTTTGCATGTTCCCCATCGCTGTATTGCACAGCCTGGGTGGAGAACATGCATAGGCTCCCACTCCCTGTCTGAGCACCGAACCACAGCGCTCAGACCAATCACGACGCTGCTATCATGGTGACAGCAGCGTCGTGATTGGCTTAGGGGAGCCTGTGTGCTTTCTGCTTCCTGCCTCGTAGTCAGGAAGAGAGGCGGAGAGATGACGGAGGAGAGACGGCGGAAGAGGTAAGTGTTTTTTTTAAATATTTTGTTGTTTTCAACATCCGTTTACCTGACCACTTGTGCACATCCACCTGAAATTGAGAACACTTCAGTGGCAGACTTTAATCTAGCATTTTCTCCCTTTAAAAATCCCTCTCTTTTTATCTTCTCCTTTTTATTTATTTTTTTAAGCTCTACTCTGCTCTCTAGATATTGAAACCGG
Source organism: Calotriton arnoldi (assembly GCA_963921515.1). NCBI lineage: Eukaryota > Metazoa > Chordata > Amphibia > Caudata > Salamandridae > Calotriton > Calotriton arnoldi. Next base: position 926,819 of record CAWUFW010001546.1, read on the forward strand.
GCCATTTGTTTACTGCTCAGTCCATCTGCAGTGCACCACGTCCCATTTTGTGACTGCTTCTAAACCAGGCTGTCATTTTGAAGGGTACTGTACAAAGAGTATCACTGTTTTAGTGCTCCAGAAGACTGCCAGATTTAGAAGCAACATGTCCGCTGTCTTGTATTGGTACAGCAATTAATGACTACACATAATACCATCCCAAGGTGACCGCTCCCTGCTATGTATACTTTTTTACTTATTCCTAATTAGAAGTACATGCCTGCCACGTTTGTGCAGATAGCATTTTTCCTTTTCTACTTCTATTCTTTTGATTTGTATTGCAAATGCTTGTTGAGTCTCTGAATGCGTTTGAATGTGGATAGGTGAGTGGATGAATGAAAGAATGAGTCAAATGGTGGATGAAGGTACGCATGAGTTCAGGTATCAGTAATAGAGTCCACATATGATGAGCTATTGAGTACTTAAACCAACCAGTAACTGAAAAGGCACTTTCATCCAGGTTTATTAAGCAGACCTAATGATATTGACAATGCTTGTTTAAAATAAGAAGTAGCGCTTTATGCAGTTCTCTTACTGTTTCCAAGTGCTCTAAAAGCAATTCTTGCTATTACACTGTTTAGTTTTACTCATTTAATGACCTCGGAAGGATGAAAAACTGATTTGACCCTTCACAGATGCATAGTAGTGATGGCTAAAAGCCCAGGACTAGCAGAACAATGGCTCACTTGGTAACCATGGAGAAACAAACATGGCATTCACTAAAAAGGTATGACTCCAATAATGGCACGAAAAGCAATAAATCACTCTCAACTCGCAAGCTGGATGCCTGGCAGCTGCCACCTTTTGCCAGTCACAAACAAGCCAACAAAGTGGGAGCTTATGCCTGAAAAAACAAAAAACAATGAGCTTTATGCGCAGGGAGTTTTCTCTCTGCCTCTGGAGGCCACTGAAGAGTCCCCCACTGCCAAGGACCTGTGCAGGGAAAATCTGCATCAGAAGCCCACTCCTAAAGAGGGATGACCTTCCCACACAGTAAAAGTGGTGGTATTTGGGTAGATGGGTCACCGCCAACAATTGACTGTGGTCTGCTCTGACGGTGGCTTCATTAGATGTCAATTAACTTTCCCCATTGTAAACAGGGCAGAGGCCCATCTTGCCATATGTCCCGTGCAGGCCCATTGTCGTTTTCCATATGTTAGCATGAGCACATTGCAGACTGTCCTCTGCTTTGCGCATGTTACTATACAGTCACATTTTGCTTTGTGCCGCACTGTACTTTCATACAGAACACGCTGTTGTTTTTGCGTTCTGTTCTTTCGTGGGATTTATTCTGAACATGTAGACAAGGTCGAACAAAAATGACCCTTGATATCCTGTTCTGGTAAGGCCCTAGCACCTAGACAAAACACGGCAATGCAGCTCTGGTTTGGGAACAAGTACTTTTGTCATATAGATATGCACAGATAGGTAACACACACTTGGAGAGGGACCTTTCCAGGGAAAAGATCGTGACAGCAACTGAGATGTAGAACCTTCATCTGTGTATACTAAGGCACGGGGTCTGCTGCTAACACCCAGAGAACTTCTGAAATATAATCATTTTGCTTCTGTAGAAGGGGAGGGAGGTTAGGCTACACTGCGGTATATAATGACAGCTCCATTTATGATTTACGGACTACTTGCTATGCTAACCGTATTTGTGTTAGGCATTTTCCTACTTGTTGTGGCACGTATACTGCATACTAGAGCACTGCAGTTAAAATAAACATTTTAAACTTTTCTCGTGTCTCTATCAGATCTTATTGTGGACTAGTACGAGTGTGAGAGCGAAAGGGTTTGTCCTGCAACCGCGATTCCTGAGAGGGTCACGAGTGTTGTGTTCTGGGGTGTCTAATGTCTTGTTCCTCTGTGAGTGAGTAGGAGGGCAAGTGAGACACTATAGCTAGTCGGTCCCAGGCTCATGGGTACTCAGGTGGTAGGATGACTCAGTCCCTGCCTACTAAGGTTCTATGATCCCAAGCATAGTTCTGTGACTCCACAGAATCCCTGCAACAATCTACACTAAATCTTATATATTTACCCCATTTTTGACCAATGTCACTGGACCCATGTGTATTAAAATGTACCATTTACACTTAATCCTCCCTCCCTGAAACACAAAAGTGCAGACTAAAGTGGGCTTCATGACCTATTATGGTTTGATCAACATTCTAGCCCACTTGCCAAATGTTCCTAGGGATAGGATCCAAAAAGCTCCTGTATAGTAGGAAGCACTAGACACTATACATTAAAGCACTATCTTAGTCTCTACATAGGATTTTTGCTGCAGCTTTGCCAGTTCTAAGCCCTCTTCATACCAAGAGTTACTTTTGCCATATTATATGGAACTGGCTTTATTAGAATTCTGAGGACAAAAGGCCCTGTTGAAGCTGTTTAACCCACAGTCATCGTGTGGTCTTTAAAAGGCATCAGTCTGACCTGCATCTATTCAGCCACCTCCTGCATCTTGCCTACTCTGTGTGGGATGTAGCACATGTAGAGTTGTAGAAACTAGATGTTTTTACGTGTGAAAAAAAGGAGGAGGGGTAAAGAAAACAAAGCCTTGCCTCCGGTGTCAGATTATGTGTCCTGTTTTGTTTGATGAAACCCCATTGGCCATCTCCAAAAGAGGGCCAGATCAGAGAGACATAGAGAGTGTCTCCTATCCATTAGTAAGCATGGATGTAGCACCCCCCAAGAGTGGATTTAGAAGGAGGGGTAACAAATGGTTTTAAGATAAGCCCAATGGAATTTAGCCTTCTTCCTAAGAGTTCAAAAATAGAACAGGTAGTAGTGTTCCCTGGCCGGGAAATAACCGCACATCCAAAAACTGTAACTGTATTCAAAGTATCTGTACTCATGCGTGACAAATATCTAAGTTGCTCTTCCTAAGAGTGTAAAGGTATGGATGCAGCCAGTTAGTGCCGCAGCATCGCTCCACACAGGATTTACTTATTCACGCTTTGCTTCTTCATCGCCGTCGATGGGGACTTCAGAGCTCCTGCAAAGGGCAAATGCATAATATGGCCTTGAGAACCCCCTCATCTGTCAGAAAAACCTCCAGCACAGTCTAACATAGCCAGAAAATTAAATAGACCCCCACTTTGATCCATACCTCTAATGGCACCAGGCGAAAGAAGAGAGTGAGCCAAATCCTACCTAGAAAAGATCAATCTAACCATCGATCCATCCACCCACCCTTCCATCCATCCATCCATCCACCCACCCTTCCATCCATCCATCCATCCACCCTTCCATCCCTTCATTCTACCTAACTATCCTTGCACCTTTCCATCACCCATCCTTTCATTTTTCCATTCATTTCTCTATTCCTCTCATCCTTCTGCCATTCCATTTCTCCATTATTTCACCAATCAATCTAGCCAGCCGCACTTTCTCCCTTCCATTGATCTGTTCATCCATCCATTCTTCTAGCTCGCTATCCATGCATTCATCCTTTCACCCAATCATCCATCATTACATCCATGTATCAATGCAACTATCATTTCACCCTTCCAGCCATCCATTTACCCATTTTCCCTTTCACCCTTCCATGCAGCCTAACACCCACCCTTTCAACCATCCATCACTTCACTCTCTCTTCCTTCTAGTCACTGTTTCATCCTTTCACCCTTCCTTCCTTTAAGCCTTCCTTCCGTTTCCCGTTCTTTCATTCCCACTTTTTTCTACCTATCTTTCTGTTTTTTCTTCTTTTTCTACCCTAACAAAAATTATCTACTCAAATGTTTGCATTAGTATCCGACACAGTTCGCATTAGTAAAACAACACAGTTCCTCATTTCCATGCAGCTCCACATTCCTTTTGCTGACAGACGCCCTGGACGCCCTGCAGCAACCTGACGCCGTATCACTGATACAGCGCATTTTCATTTTTTGCACCGGGTGCACCTTTCAAAATGTGCGCCTGGCCCAAACAAGGAAAATGCACTGTATTAAAATGAATGTGCTGCCCCTAGGGCAGCCACAAACTTGCGCTGCCCCGGGGACAGCGAATTCATGTGAGAAACGGAGTGGCTGCTTTGAAGCCGCTCCGTGTTTCACAGTGCAGGCAGGAATCTGCCTGCACTTTGTAGGGGGATGAGAGATCCCCTTGCAGGCGGGTGCAGAAGTGACTGCAACCGCCTGCAAGGAGATGTCTCGGAGGTCCATGAAGGGGACGCACAGGCGTCTGCGGCCCCATCTGTAATACCAAGTGCCGCGAGGCGGCTCAAAGCGGGCACAAATGCCTGTTGCGCCCCGTAATATGGTCCCTGGCAATCTAAAAAGGCTTCCGCACCCATTACTGCCCAGGCTTCGAAGCAAGGGCAGGCGTGTAAGTGCAAGAGACGTCACTCAGTAGCCTTTTGAGTAAGAACAATGTCCACATGTGTGTTTAAGTCCTTCCAGTCCACGTGCTGTTGGATTCCAAAGATTATGAGCTATGATGCTGGTGCCACGAGTGAGAAGTAAAAGTGAGTTACTCTAAGTATAAGTATAGCTGAGCAGGTGCGCGTGCCGACACCAGTGTGGAAAGGTAATCTGCAGGTGAATACACAAAGGCGTTTTCCAGCCGCACCTTCTCACTCCTCCTCCCTCTGCACAAACTTCAGGGCTTGCCATACACAAGATAAGGTAGCAGTACTTTGACGAACTCTCTTCAGGGGGGCAGGTTCCAATCGACTTACACTTATGAAGAGAAAGAAAAACGACTCCAACTCTACTAATTGTTACAACTAAGGCCACCAGATTACTTCACGCCATCAGTGACTTCGTGTTCCGGTCGCAAGCTATTCAGGTGTGCATATCCAAGTAGTTCCGTTGAAATGAAGCCAAACTACAACTCCCAGAATGCATTATGTTGTTAAAGGAACGCTCAGGACTAGAAAACGGGGTCCACGATGAGGTGGACTCCTTTGCTGACCTTAGTTAGACCTGACCACCCTGGTTTCAGTTCCAGTGTTGGTGGGGGCTTTGGGCACCCCTGGTTTTTTTGACAGTGTTATTTGTATGTGCTGACACCCCCTGGGGTGAATAGGTAACAAGGATACCACGGGCCCTGCTAGAAGCTACAAGCCCCATTGACTGCTGTTGTTGCTTAAACATTTTTAACAAATTTCGCACTGTAATGTTTAGTTGACTGCGGCTATGATGAATCGTTGATATTAGCCATCATGAATTATGATTTTAATATGTTAGCCAAATGTGATCTGGCTTTGGAATATCCCCCAAATGTTGCTTTGTTCTCTTATAATAGCCTGGACTTTGCACGTTAACGCCTTTGCATGATTTGCACATAGGCCTAAATGCACCGGGCACTTTATAGTTAATGGGCTTTTTCTTTGGACAATGATTGGGGAATTGTGATACTTTATATATGGTATTTCTTTTAATATGTTGCACATACATTTGTAATGAATCATAAATTGGGATATGTATTTGATCCCTGTTGCTTGGAATACCTGTAATGCGTAACTTTGATCTAAGAATTTGACATGTAAGTCAAATGTGTCTTCGCATTGGAACTATTCCGTCAAAAAGTTGCATTTGTTTTTATACAAAAGCTTGGTCTCTGCTGATTTCCTGTATGTTTGCACACAGGGCCAGATGCACTAGACACAGCTGACTGGGTTTTGACATCATGGATCACTGGATCATTTTACATTTATTTTATTGCATTATAGTTTTCCTTATTCTGTGTAACAAGATGTATTTTTAGTGATTTACTTTGGTTGTACTGCACTGTTATGGTTGTTTAAGACCGAAATAAAGTAAAGATTGACTTCTGCTGCGGTAGTAAAATACAGCAATTGCCGGAGTTCAATAGGTTTAAAGTTCCTTCACAACTCTGGGCACCGGTGTCACTGCACCTGCTGCACCAACGCTAGCTACACCCCTACATGAGCTTTGTGGCATGGCTGAAGCCGACCAAAACACTCCTGTTTAGTCTTTAAATTGAGAGCTCGCAGAATATTCCTGGAGGCCTGCAGAGCAGCGCTCCTCTGCCACTGTAGAGTCGTAAAGTGCAGGTCAAAGTGCAGGTGCAGCTGGAAAGTCAATAATACCTCTTAGATTAACTCATTAGGACGCATTATTCGCCGATGGAAGAGTGACGCACGACTTTTAACCATGTCATGATGCTGCTTGTGGCCGTTTATAACTAGCAGGATGTGCTGAAGACATTTAAGGGGTGCAGTGGGCAGAACTGGCATTCTAGCAGAGAGGTTACCGGTTGACCCTCACGAGAAGAGGGTGTTTATTGTCTGGTGAACTTTGTGAAAACAGGATTCAGGAATATACTTCTAGGAATGTGCTGCTTCGTGTGTTTAAAAATCCCCATATGCCCAAGCTAACCCCCAAAATATGTATTACTGGTCAACTGCAAATACCCCCTAAAAACATGAATTATTGAGCAGCTGCGGCTTCCACCAGGCTGTGATTTTAAAGAGAACGTGACTACTCTGTTATGCTTTATTGAATTGTTCTCCCACAGCACCCATTAGGTACATTTTCTATTTAGAACTCCATTTTAAACTATATTTTAGGGCTGTTTGCTTCAACGCAGAATGCATTAGGGCCAGATGCATGCAAACCTTACCATGATAAGAGACATAAACTGATATTTAATGTTTGTAAAATGAAGAAAGCCACGCTGCCTGGGCGCTGCTAGCATTGGCACAGATAAAGCTCGTGGCTTTGCGCCATTGGCACGGACATGTTCACAGGCCATGGGCATGGCGGCAGCATGCACTCGCGTCAGCTCTGCTCGTAGCACGCGCCTCCCATTGTCCCATAGAGCAACGCGTCACAGAGCCTTCTCTCAGGCGCCACCTACCGGTGGCAATTGTTTCCTGCTTTCACTTGTGACCTGTGTCATTTCACTGCTCTTCCAATATTGTCTGAAACAAAACTGAAATCAAGGCAAGCCTCCAGTCAAAGGAAGGAAAACCAAAAGTCTTGTATTAGACAACGAAGAGCCAGTGACAACATTTGCAAGTCTTAATTAAATAGTTTAATGACAAGCTATCCCGCACGTGTTTTCTTTTCAAGAAACAAATATTCCTCAGCAAGCCCTTTCTGATTCTGGCGCTGCTGATTTGAAGCTACAGGTTGCAGGAGCAATGCCAGGGGTCTCTAAGGTCCACCAGGGGTCTCAGCTGCGACCACTGGAGATCCCTGAGTAGCATCAGCAATTAGATAAGTTTCCTCAGAAATACTATTGTCAATTCAGGATGATCCCTCACAATGAGGTTTTCTTGAAGCTAATTGGAGATGGCATGCTTTATTCTTTATCGTTACTACTACAAACACCCAGATGAATTGCTCCACCTACTAGTAATGGCTGGACATGCAACCCACAGTTCTACAAGGTTAGCGGTGCCAATCCCTGCAGGTGATCCGGCCTGTCGCACCACAGGGGTTAATAAGTAACATAAGTCGGGTTTAACAATGTGCATCAGTACACGAAAAATATTTAAACCAGCGCTTAAGAGAATGTGCGGAGTATTCAAACGCAAAGTCAATTTTGTTCTAAGATAAAGCCATTGTATCGGCGCTGTCTTTACCATAAACATAACGTATTTCCAACAATGTTGTAAAATAATCCAGACCTATGGCTATGCTTGGATTTTTCCCTAATACATGTAAACAGTATGAGCATGTGTTTAAACCCACTCTATCTTTTGTTCGGGGGTGCCTAGTTCAGTTTTCCAAAAGATTGGAAAGTAGATAATGAACAAAGGGCTTCCGACGAGGCATCTTTTTTTGCTTGCAAAAATGTTTTTACAACCCCAACAGGATAGCATCTGATCTCTGTGCATGCTGCAGGTCAGCCTTCCTGACGGAGCACCACCAATTGCACGATTGCGTTTCAAAATTCAATGACGATTGACCAGAGATTAAAAGTCAGGATATACGAAGCAAATAACGCATACCTAGAATGTAGAAAGACACAGCCTTGATGAATAGGGACATGGAGATATAGGGTTATAGTGAGAAACGGGCTGAGGGACAGCAGGCATAGTGCAGTATAGTTTAAGATAATGGATACCGAAAAAAATGCATAGAGGTCACTGAGAAACAGGCTAAAGTCAAACAGAGACTAGTGAACAGAAATATAAAGTGATAGAGGATATATAGAGCGAGATGGGATAAAGAGTGCAAAAAACATTTGGAAATATAATTGCTATTGGAAAGGTAAAGTGAAGCGAAAGGGGCACAGTATAAAGATAAAGAAAGAGAGTGAGAGAGAGAGAAAAAGTAAGTGAGGCAGAGATATTTGGAGCGAGAACTGAGTGGCATAGTGAATAGAGAAAGAAAAAGAAACAAGCATTGGCATAGCCAATAGGTCTCGCCTTTGGGAACTTATAAGTGTTTAGCTAGAGATATTGACTTTACCTATGTCTTTAAGCTGTGCTGTACAGAAGTCTGCAGCATGCTGAAAAGTTATAATAAAGAAGTGTCAGAAGCATTTTTGTTACCTTAGATATGACCAAAAAAGCATTATGTACAACTGAACGACCATATTAAAAAAGTATTAAAAATAATGTCTTGAGTTTTTTTGTCCTTTCAATGCTGGCAACATGTATCTGCCTGTCCCAATGGTTGCTTGTTGTGTTTTTTGTTTGTTATGGGGGGCATAAATAACAGGAGGGTGAAGGTTAGTCAGTCAGTCAGTCAGTTAGTCAGTTAGTGAGAGTTAGTGAGAGAGTCAGTCAGTGAGAGAGTCAGTCAGTGAGAGAGTCAGTCAGTCAGTCAGTCAGTGAGAGTGAGAGAGTCAGTCAGTCAGTGAGAGAGTGAGAGTCAGTCAGTCAGTGAGAGAGTGAGAGAGTCAGTCAATGAGAGTGAGAGAGTCAGTCAGTCAGTGAGAGTGAGAGAGTCAGTCAGTCAGTGGGAGTAAGTCAGTCAGTGAGAGAGTGGGAGAGTCTGTCAGTGAGAGTCTGTCAGTGAGTGTCAGTCAGTGAGAGAGTGAGAGAGAGTCTGTCAGTGAGAGTTGTCAGTGAGAGTGAGTCTGTCAGTCAGTGAGAGTGAGTCAGTCAGTCAGTGAGAGAGAGTCTGTCAGTCTGTGAGAGAGTCTGTCAGTCAGTGAGAGAGAGTGAATCAGTCAGTGAGAGAGAGTGGGAGAGTCTGTCAGTGAGAGTGAGTCTGTCTGTCAGTGAGAGAGTGAGAGTCAGTGAGAGAGTGAGAGAGTCAGTCAGTGAGAGTGAGAGAGTCAGTCAGTCAGTGGGAGTGAGTGAGTCAGTGAGTGAGAGAGTCAGTCAGTGAGAGAGAGTGAGTGAGAGAGAGTCAGTGAGAGTCTGTCAGTGAGAGAGTCAGTGAGAGTCTGTCAGTGAGAGAGAGTCAGTGAGAGAGAGTCAGTCAGTGAGAGAGAGTGAGTCAGTCAGTGAGAGAGTGAGTCAGTGAGAGTGAGTCAGAGAGTGAGTCAGTGAGAGTGAGTCAGTGAGAATGAGTCAGTGAGAGTCTGTCAGTGAGAATGAGTCAGTGAGAGTCTGTCAGTGAGAATGAGTCAGTGAGAGTCTGTCAGTGAGAGTGAGTGTCAGTGAGAGTCTGCCAGTGAGTCTGTCAGTGAGAGTCAGTGAGAGTCTGTCAGTGAGTGTCAGTCAGTGAGAGAGTGAGAGAGAGTCTGTCAGTGAGAGTTGTCAGTGAGAGTGAGTCTGTCAGTCAGTGAGAGTGAGTCAGTCAGTCAGTGAGAGAGAGTCTGTCAGTCTGTGAGAGAGTCTGTCAGTCAGTGAGAGAGAGTGAATCAGTCAGTGAGAGAGAGTGGGAGAGTCTGTCAGTGAGAGTGAGTCTGTCTGTCAGTGAGAGAGTGAGAGTCAGTGAGAGAGTGAGAGAGTCAGTCAGTGAGAGTGAGAGAGTCAGTCAGTCAGTGAGAGTGAGAGAGTCAGTCAGTCAGTGGGAGTGAGTGAGTCAGTGAGTGAGAGAGTCAGTCAGTGAGAGAGAGTCAGTGAGAGAGAGTCAGTGAGAGTCTGTCAGTGAGAGAGTCAGTGAGAGTCTGTCAGTGAGAGAGAGTCAGTGAGAGAGTCAGTCAGTGAGAGAGAGTGAGTCAGTCAGTGAGAGAGTGAGTCAGTGAGAGTGAGTCAGAGAGTGAGTCAGTGAGAGTGAGTCAGTGAGAATGAGTCAGTGAGAGTCTGTCAGTGAGAATGAGTCAGTGAGAGTCTGTCAGTGAGAATGAGTCAGTGAGAGTCTGTCAGTGAGAGTGAGTGTCAGTGAGTGAGTGTCAGTGAGAGTCTGCCAGTGAGTCTGTCAGTGAGAGTCTGTCAGTGACTTGGGTGCAATATCAAGGTTTGTAATTTATATCCACAATAAGCGCCATCCCGGGCTTTATACTGTGGAGGTTGATGAACTCCCATAAGCCAGATTTTTCCTAGGAGCAATAAAGAATTTTTAGACCGCATTGGGGGTTAGCGCCGAAGCATTTAACATCTGTTGCTGCACAAAGCCGTAGGTCACCCTACTCCTCTGTATATAGGCATAAAAGGAGAATATGCATTTTACTGACTAATACAGCATAAAACCAACCTAAAAATAAAGCACCACACTACACCGAACAGCAACAAGCATTGGTAATGTAACTCAGTGGATTACGCACATGCTGCAGAGACCTGGGTGCAATATCAAGGTTTTTAATTTATATGCATAATAATGTTAGCCTTTAATTTAGCTTATTCTCAGTAATAAACTGGATTTTATATGCCAGCATAACTATAATCTGTTGCTGCACAAGGCCGTAGGCCACCCTACTCCTCTGTCTTGAGGCATAAAATGAGAATATGCATTTTACTGACCATTACAGCATAAAACCGACCTAAAGATAAACCATAAAAACCCACACTACACCGTACAGCAACAAGCATTGGTAATGTAGTTGAGTTGATTACGCACATGCTGCAGAGACCTGGGTGCAGTGTCAAGGTTTTTAATTTATATGTACAATAAGCGCCACCCCGGGCTTTATACTGTAGACAAACAGGGTGCCTAATTACGATTTTTTTTTTTTAATAAATTGTAATAGTTCATATATAAACAGACAATATATTAACTTTAAAGTGCCAACCAATATTTACGGGTTTCCACTGTCTTAGTACTAGCAGCCTTCCCTTTAAATGAAACTGACACAGGCTTTAATTCCCGTACAAATGTGATTAGCCACGAAGCATTTTAAGACCGCATTGTTCATGTGAGGTTTGTTCTTGAGTAAGAAACTAAACAGTATTTATCTTGTGGCACCGTCTCTTAATGTCCTAAAAACCAGATTAACACCAAAGCGTTTAAAAAATGCAAAATAAAAAATGTTGCTTAAAAATTACGCGTATTAGCAGCCCCAGCTGTTATTTGGGTATAAATTAAACATTAAGGAGGCGTGTGGAGCCACGTAACTATTAACTTTATGTGTTACCCCAAAAAATGACAATATGCAGTACGCTATAAAAGTTGTTAAAAAATACGCAGTTCTTACGGTGACTGATGTAGCTGAGTTAATAAATATGAGATCATTGTCCTTTGTTTTGTAGAAAGTAAGGGAGCCTAAAAGTCTGCAGTAGTGTTACAAATCTCCATATCCCCTACAGTTGTGAATGGAAACCAAGGCGAGTTAATTGTCTGGGAATAAGCCTCCTCGTTGTAAAGATCGAAATCTTTTCGTCTGCAGCATCTGCGAAATCCAGATCAGTAACTTGAGACAAAGAAACAGCAGGATGCACAGGTAGCGAAACCAAGTGTAGGTTACAGGTAAAAGCTAGAAACAAACTGTAAGAAAAAGAAACACACTTACAAGTATTTAAAAGTTTACAATACAACTCATCAATGCCACACAAGCTGTGAAGTATTCCACGTTAATATATCAGTACAAAAGCGTGCCAAAATGTTTTTAAAGCTAGTGGTGATTAATTGTGGTTTGTGCGCTTGTACACGTGGAGTTGAGGAAATATAATAAAATTTGAGACTGGAACATAGGTTCCAAGATAATACGTTAGCATTTTTTTTTTAAACCACATCCGCTTTTTCTTTACACAGTTTGTATGCTGTTTATTTGAAGAAGGAAAAAAAAACGCATCGGGGGGGTTAGCGCAGATGCATTTAACGAAAAATCATTTTCTGACCGCATCGGGGATTAGCGCTTAGCATTTCACAAGCTGTGAAGTATTCCAGGTTAATATATCAGTACAAAAGCGTGCCAAAATGTTTTTAAAGCTAGTGGTGATTAAGCATTTAACGAAAACGCATTTTCTGTCCGCATCTGGGATTAGCGCGAAGCATTTAAAATAAGCAAGCACACACAAAAAAAAAACATTTCCAAGATGAATACTTGATCCCAATACAAGCAACAAAGCATTTTCAGACTGCATCGGGAGTTAGCGCCGAAGCATTTAACGAAAAACAATTTTCAGACCGCATGGGGGGTTACCGCCGAAGATGTTAAAATAAGCCAGCACCCACAAACAACAAGCATTGGCACGGCCGCGAAAGTGAAAGTGATCGCGATCGCGATGCACTTAATGACCCGTGACGGAGGAAAGACAGATGGCGGCTGCGCGCGTGCACGCTCACATGAACGCAAGCTTGAGGCCAGGAAAAGCCTCTGGTAGCACTTTGAAAATACCCTTACTAAATTTCTCGCAGAGCAGCGCATGCGCTGGCTCAGCGAGACCTAAAAAGGAGGAAAATCAGTGAGACTTTGAGAGAAAGAGAGTGACATAACATGCAAGAAAGAGATGAAGAAAGTGATAGGCTAGAGAGATAAGGAAAAGATACTTGGAGAGATAAGGGAAAGGAGGAGTGATACAGAGACAGAAGTCACTGAGAGAAAAGAGACAGCTACAGAGTGAGAGCGAGATAGAGACTAAGAGAAAGCAAAAAAAAGAGAGCGAGGCAAGAAGGAAGTGAAAGAAACTGTCCAGATCCCCTAATTGCTAGAAGTATTCTGTGTGTTTCTAAAAGTAACATTGCACAAGAGTTACAACTGGGAGGGATCGTGCTCAGTGACACAAAAGGCATTCATAGAAAAATATGCATATGCATGTTGACTGAAATGAGCAGGTTTAAGCCAGTAAACCAGATTAGTCCTTTGTGTTTTAAAAAAAACACATGGAGTGTTATGAGAGCGGCTTAGTGAACAGAGGGAGAGAAGGCATTCTAGTTGTAAGTCACAGAAATAAGCGTCATGTTTATTTAAAGCTGTAACTAATACCAGCATTGGGGAAACCCGATCCGTGTAGTGAGAGGTGGCTTGTGCCGGAGCATAGGTACAAAAGCAACAAAACATGCTGTGCCTTTCTAAACACTGTGTCCTTAGAGGCATGTGTTTGTAACCCTTAGAGCTCACAAGCTCAGTGTCTTGTTGTTGCTAATACATCAATCGTTAAAGGCTTAAACCACGATCCATAATACTAAATACAAGTCAATAAGGTATGTTTTCTTTTTTTTTATTTGCTGTTATAAAACCGTGAAGTCCCTTTCTAATGTAATATGCCCGTACCGTAAAACATCAGCTTTTGAAATATATATTTTTTTCTAATAAACATAACCTGCAATATAAGCACATTCTAGTTGTAATTCACACAAATAAGTGTGTTTTTTTTTTAAAGCCGTATCTAATAACAGCCGTGGTGTTTTTGTCAAAAGCTGTAACTAATAATAACAGCAGTGGCGTGTTATTAATTTTTTGCAAAACCGTAACCAATAACAGCAGTGGTGTAACACAATCCATAGAGTGAAAGGTGGCTCATAAAACATAATTTAAGTATACCCGACTAGAGGCACAAGAACAAACAAAACCTTTGGTGCCTTTCTAAACACTCTGTTTTGACTGTAGCTGCGTTGCCCAGACGGGAGGAGGAGCCATCACGCGCTGTAACAGGAAGGAGGATAAACGGGGTGCGATGGCCAACAAAAAGATTCACTTAGTGAAATCGCCTGGGAGAGAACTAAGCACCCAAAAGAGGGGGAAAGGAGGGACATTTACAAACCAGAAAGAACCCTGAGGCTGCTATGCACAGACAGGAGTACGGGCCATCACATGCTGTGCCAGGAGGAACTGTGAAAGTGTTGTGATGGCCAACAAAACAAGCATTTGCAATGCAATAGGTCTCGCATTTGCGAGAGTTTGAGCTATTGGCATTGTAAATGACAATGCCTTTTATTTATGTGTTTTGAAAACCTGTAAGCGGTGCGTAAACACGCACTTTGTACTTCTAGTCAGTGCTTACGAGAAGCAAGGCTGGCAGTAACTGCGCCTCTATTACTGCCAGCCTTGCTTCTGGTAAGCAAGGACTATTGATACAAAGTGCATGTTTCCGCACCGCTTGCAGGTTTTCAATGCTTTAGCACCAAAGGAAATGTTATTTTTTTATGGTCCTGAAGTATTGCATGGTTCTACTCTACATGTTGTTCTCCATTTGCCTCTCAAAAATGCTGGCGTCAATGATTACAAATGTTTTACATGCTACATTCAGGGTTGAGCTTGGACACATTTGAGTGCCAAACATTTTAGGTATCTTTGATTTCATTGTTGTAGCCATTATTTCTTTTCTGTCCCCTGAATGCTTTTTATTGTACACTTTAGGGGCTTCGTGTATTTGGGGTGGCAGATGGTCTTGTCTAATGTTTCAGCACTTGTGATAGAAATGGTTGGAATCACTGAGTGTGTGTTATATTGAGTGCCACTGTGTTGTTTTGTAATTGCATTTATACAGCACTTACTACACCTGAAAAGTTGTTAATGTGCTTTAGGGTGGGTAGCATACAACTCCGGAAACCCAAGGTTTGTGATTTTTTTCAGTGATTATTATTATTTTTTGTTGATTATTGGGGTTAGTCTTCTGTTCCCAGAGAGTAAAGATGGATGAGTAGGTAGGCTAGCAGACAGTAGATATTGTTAGATTGCAGTGAATGGTCACACAGGTGAGTTTGTGATTTGAGGAGAGATGTGGTCAGTGTGCAGAAATATAGTGGAGAGTTAGGAGGACAGGCGTGCAATACAGTAGGCTATACTCGGACTGTAAGGCATGCAGAGGATGGAGGGTAAGGACAAGGTGAAGGTAAGAGAAACAGTTGTGATTATTCAAAGTCAGATTTCATGTAGGAGTTAGGGATGTAGTAGGATTGGGGGCTTTTGAGATAGCCTGGAATCGGAGGATGTAGAAAGAAGGGTTGATGGTTAGCACCTCTAGGCAGAGTCTACATAAAGTTGCATGTCTATTCTGTTTGGCGGTGCCTGGTGTTGAACTGCTTGTAAAATGAGACCCTTTTAATGTAATAATAAATATGATATAAGTTACGAGGACTACAACTGTGAGCACATATTCTTGTCTATACTTAATTGGGACCCATGTCCACTCCTGCCCAGGTCGGAGCCAACTACTTCGTGCTCAAGTTGCTCTATGTGTTCCTGGGACTTTAAACGGCTGCATCTGAGTTTGACACACGCATGGGGCAAAGAAGGCTTCTCGTCATGTAAGCTGAGGTTAGGTCTCTGCCTACTATGGTGCTTCTGTCATACTCTTGTGCATGACTGGACCCGCAGTGGAACTTGTGTGGAAATCGGTTAAATGCCGATTTTAAGAACAAAAGTACAGTGAACAATGGGGCAAACACAAACGCAGTTTGGATTTAAGTAAATCCTGACTAAGTAAGGAAGTCGGTTGGACTGTTTTTGTCCATGAATCGGAGGTATACAATCTTATAAATAATGTAAGTGTCTGTGTACCTTGTTGCATGTAGATATATAATGAACAACCTTAGATTGCTGCTTTCTGCCACTGTTATATCTCACATTTTTTGTTTCAGCCTTTCTGGTGTCAAATTAACTCTTCCCACTCCTCGTGCATTTTCTTATGCAAGGAATGTCCTTGTACTTTTTTCTTGGCTGTAGCAATTTGTTTGATACACTTCTTTACCACCAGCAGACACTGCCTCGGTAACCTACTGAGCAATCCAGTATCAGCCTGCTTTTCCCCTTAGCTGATACTTGGCTTCTTCTGGGAATTGCCCGTGTAGCGCAAGCCTGCCGCCCTCCGCCCCTTCCCCCTCTGCTGCCAGCAGTACTGCGCTGCGTGTGAAAATCTTCACTTTCAGTTTCACATAGAGCCGCTGGCCAAGGCTTCAACGTGACTAAAATAGCCTAAAATGTATTGTGTGCAGTGTGACCGCGGGTTCAGACCTTGCCCATTGATGTTTTTGTGCTCCTGCTTATAGAGTGGCCGCCTAAAAGGGTAGCCCTGAAGAGGAGAGGAGACAATGACCAAGAAGATGCTACAGAGGGAAGACACATTTACTAGGAGGCAACAAAAACAAGCACTGAAACACAAGTGCGGCCCGCGCCGCGAAAGTGAAACAGTACTCCGGGTGGAGGGGTGGGGGGGGAGTGCGATTCCCTTGCGGGAGCGAGCGGCGCCAGGAGCGATAATTGCTACCATATGGCGCCAGCTGCTCGCTCCCGCAAGTGAATCGCCAAACGTGCACGCGTTGCCATTGAAGGCAATGGAACGCGTGCACGTTTTTGGCTGAAAAGCCGAATCAATTGCAAAAGGTCTTTTTGCCTATGCAGCGCATGCGCGCTGCGTAGGCGAGACCTAAAAAGGACTACTTAGTGAAAAGGCCAGGTAGAGAACCAAGCACCCAAAGGAGGGACAAATACGACAAATGCACCAATAAAAAGGCAGCATTTGTAAATGGCACAACAAAGACCGAATGGAAATGATGGGCGTGCCAAAAATCCACAGAGGAGATCAACATGTCTTGCAGACAGCACATGCGCACTACCTAGGCTCAACCTAGAAGTGACAGGCAGTAAAGATGGCAGCCGAAAGAATCTCCCCTCTTTTCGTTTTTATTCTCCTTTGCTGAATCAGGCTCCCTTTAGAATAAAAATAGAGAAGGGGACAACCCTGACTGGTGTGAACTCAGAAACAACAATAAGCCAAGCAGGCAAAGAAAGTTAAGTAAAATTATTTACTTGCACCATCTTAAGAAGAATACTTAAATAACACTCCTCCCACACTGACCACTCTGAACACAACCAGAGGTCAACTATAAATCGAATCTGAATCCGAATGTCTGCTCTCCTCAAATAGGCGGCCCTGCCCTGTCCCCAAAAAATCCTCATTCCAAACAAAGCAGGCACCTGCACTGCTGTAAATAAAGAGAAATGCATTGCAGGCCTCGACACTGCTGTACAAAAGAAAGATGTGTGCAGGACTCAGAGCTGTTTAATTTATGTAACAGCTAAACACGGGCTGAAAGCACCACAGCCTTAACAAACGTCTGAGCAAATCTGTAACTACCCCCCACCCTGCCCTGCCCGTCCCGCCCCACCGCCCCGCAGCACTCCCTCGGCGAGCCGCCACTAGGCAAGGCTACTCCGAGGAGAGAAGCAGAGAACCGCTCTCTCACATAGAGCACTTTGAGCAAAGGTGCTAAACGAAGGTTCATCTTTTTCCTCCCTTCCAGTAGACAATAAGCCTGGGGTTAATCACCACGAATGCAAAACAAACAGGAAGTGTGTGGAGTTTAGCTCGTCCTTTTTGATAAAAAAAAGTATATAGAACAGTTCAAACCCGCCTCCCAAAATAAAGACAATAATAAAAAGAAAATGAAAATAGACAGTGATCCCAGCACCAGCTGTCCAGGAATCGTACAGGCCACTGTACTGTGTAAGAGTGTCCTTTCCAAAAGCAGTGCCCAAAAAAGAACGAATGAGTGGCAGGTCCGTCCCCCTTTTAAAGGGGAAGTGAGCTATTAAAACAAGCATTTGCAATGCAATAGGTCTCGCATTTACGCGAGTTTAATCTATTGGGATTGTAAATGGCAATGCCTTTTATTTATGTTTTAAAAACCAAATCATAAAAAAAATCAATAGCTCAAACTTACGTAAATGCGAGACCTATTGCATTGCAAATTCTTGTTAAAGAGATCCTAAAGAAAGATGCACGGAAATAGTTAACAGAGACCAGCACTGACACTCACAGCAGCTTCTATAGACCTTGGGCTATTAATTTAAAATATCTAAAATAACCCTCTAGGTTTTCATTTGAATTTTCAGCATTTTGCAGTTATTTGCAAAGCATTTACCTTATGACAGGAATTTATCAGCTGAGTCCCCAAAAGACATTGTACATGTAGAAAAAGAGGGCAGATTATTGCTGCAAGCATATCTAACCTGCCTACAGTGCAAGCAAATTACCTTCCCACAATGCTTTGCTTCACAGGCCCACCACTAAGTATCCACATGAAATCCCTAGCAGGGCCAGATAAAGCCATCCAGCTTCACTAGGCTTGCCAGTTATGGTACCTCTCCTTCAGTGACAACCTTTAGCACTGCCAAAAATTAAGAGAGGTGATCAAGGACTTGCTCAAAATCTCCCATTCTACAGGTCGCACCTGTTTTTTATCAGTCACTTGCTCCCCACTAAAGAGCCTAAATGTCAGAAGCATTACCAACACCAATACAGTGGACAAACACCACTTTGGAGGATCTTAAAAGGTTGTGGGCAGGGATTACTTAGGTGCTGGTGCCAAAAGGGGAATAAAGTCCTCTCTTCACATCCTATTTTAGAGGTGTCTTTTTTTTTACAACTGGCAAGCAATCACTGCGGTCTGCTTCAAGAATTCGCCTCATACTCTTAAAGGAAAAATCCCAGGTGTTTATCATTTGTTAGCCACTAATGTTTTTCTCAACCTTTTCCACATAAAAGTACTTTAACGTTGCCAAAGTCGGCTAAAAAAGGTATTTGACATCTTTAAAGTAACTAGTTATGTACAATATACACTGTGGTAGAGAATATTTCTGTTCTGCCATCATGTTATATAACGAGACTTTAAGCTACGACCCGAAGGTATTGGAGCGTTTTACACGAGCATCAGTTACGTTACAAAAGGACACATTCATTTCTTGGTGGGCACGGGGAGATTAAGTGATTTGCCCAGAATTACAGGATGTTGAGCCGAGGCTCGAACCTGGAACCTGGTTCCCCTGCCCGTAAGGCCACAACCTCTCCTTTTGTTTGCCCCAGTTTTGTTTTATTATAAAATAGTTTATTCTTAAACCCCTGATTTAACCCCCTGGTATAATACCATTTGAAGCGTGCAATTTGGCGCTGGATATGTTATCCTCAACCGTATGAGGAGAAACAACGTATCTGTAAAGTTCCATGTCGTCTAAAGTCACGCCCCTCCTGCACGATAACCGTGCTTTGCCGTTAACTTTTCTGCACGGTCTGTGCGCCGGGCTTAGAAGCCCCCTGGGACGCATTCCGCTCTAGAGCTCGTGCCAGAATATGCAGCTCCGTCCTTGGAGCAGCATACAAGCACGGCCACCCTCCCTAATCCTACAGTGCGACAGCGCGCGTTATGGCCATTGGCAGATCATCCGGCTGAACCGTAAAATGTTGAAAGTGGCAGCGAATGCATTCCTTATATCTAAATGAAAAGTAATTATTTTTAAGTTAATTTGGACAAACAGCAGATGTTTCAAATTTTTTAAAATCAAAACAAAGAATCCTTTGGAAGCAAACGCGGGGAATGCAGTCGAAGATCAGCAATCGTTTGCTAAATCCTTGACTTTTGCCTCATTACAGCTGTAAATAAGATAGTTAATTGCCGAGATGCTTGACGACTTGCAGATAGGCTGACTAGGGAAGAGCGGATGTCAGCCTCTGAAATCTCTTCCACCTGGGATCGCTCTTTGATGCAGAGGAGGGGCCGACGAAGAGGCCAAAGGAGCACAAGACAATTTATCAGCACAGCCAGGGGTTTTCTAATTTATTTCATGAATAAAGGAACAATCCATAGCTGGAAGAGGCATGCTGCCCCTGCACTGAACGGCTTGTTTGTATTATTTTTGAATACCACATGGTCGAAGTTTAATGAGTTCTCGAAATACCACTGTTAAATGGGACCACCTAGACTTAAAGTGAACAATCATAAACGAGTTGGTATGTTGTTACGTAAAGCTATCTTTGTATTAATGTATGATAACATAAGCACCGTTTGACGAGTCTCCACGAAAATGTCCAACAAGCACGCGAGTGGTGCGCGCGCTTGCGAGCAGCAGGCGTGACCACACGCTCGTGCACCATGGCCTTTTGCTTGCGGTTACCCGCACGGCCACCGGGCGCGATAATTGAAAACACATGGCGGCCGTGCGGGTAACTGAACGGAAAAGGCCATTGTGCACGAGCGTGTGGTCAGCTTTTGGAAGCCCCTGACATAAAGTCTCGCAGAGAAGCGCATGCGCGCTACTCTAGGCTCGACCTAAAAATGGAGAAAGAAGTGCTTGGTAGGGGTGACCTTGGAGTTTCCCTCACCATAACCTCAAGAAGTAAGGAATGAGGCGAGGACTGAATGAGGATGTCATGAACTTTACTATTAAAGTGCTCTTGTCTGTGCTCTTTTTTTTATGAGTGAGGAAATAAATTTAATACATTAATCAATCCAGCCCCTACTTCAACTTAACTTCTGTACTGGGCGGTTGACGGCTCAGTCAATGAATCTGCTGAAGGAATCTGAGTGAAACGTTTGCAGGTTTGCATCCAAGACCCTGAGCTCCCAAGGCTGTGACAGATTGAGAGGAAATAACACCAGCTGGGCGTATGTGCTGAGCTGTTGCAGCCGGCATGGGTGTGAGCATCGACTACATATAATGTTGACTGGGGGGACATTTTAACAGGAGAAATCAAATACTTAGTAAAGTATAAAGCAGAGCACCGGAGAAGTGAAACCTGTGGTTAGAGTTGGGGGTAGTAGTTGTCCACAGGCTTGAATGCACCATCATGCCTGAAATGTTCCTAATCACTACCTATAGAGCGATATACATGTTATGGGATAGCATTGTTCGGCTTACTGGGAAGGAGGCTACAAGAGTGGTGGAAAGGGAGAGTACAGCTCTCTGAGTGCTCCAGACCTGCATGAAAACAGGCGGTCGCTTCTTCTCATATTTGGGCCCCTTAGTTTGGAATAAACTCCCATCTGGAGCTTTGCCAAATCGACTCTGAATCGCTATTTAAATAGAAACTAAAAACTTGGTTCTTTTCTCAGGATTAAGCATAGCCTTGTTATCTCCACCTATACAGTATTTTGCAACGGGACACTCCTCGGAGTAGCCGTGCGCTCTATAAATCCAGTTTCAGTCATTAATTCATGAACATTCTAAGACGGACAAGGGAGTCCCAGCACAATATAGAAATCGCGAGATAGGAATATGAAAAGAGCTCTCATGGAATGCGAGAGGTTTGATACATGCAATATGGAAGGCACTTTTAGTAGAGTTTTCGGACATCGTTTACATCCAGAAGACTCACCCCCTTAACAAGGGCACTAGATGAATGAGTAACAACCAATACCTGAACCAATACTTTGCTGTTGCTGAAAACAAAGTAAGCAGGGTAATGGTTGTGCTGCATAAAGACCTTCCATTTGTACTCCGGAAGGTAATTAGAGATGCACGAGAGGGACAATCAATATATAATTCAATTCATATTTGCAGAGCGCAGCTAATCACCCGTAAGGGTATCCAGGCGCTAGGTTGCTGGGCCCAGTCTAAAAGCCAGGTCTTGAGTCTCTTTCTGAATTCTGAGAGAGGATGATGTCCAGAGGTGGAGGGGACGGTTGTTCCAGGACTTGGCGGCGAGGTAGGAGAAGAAACGGCCTCCACTGTAGCTTCTGCGGATGAGAGGTGTATGTGCGAGGAAGGTGGAGCGAATGTCTCTGGAGGGCTGGTGGAAGTTCAGGCGGTGGTTGATGTATGCTGGTCCGTGGTCATGGAGGCTCGATATGTCATTCTAACAGGCAGTATAGAAGAATGAGAGCTTACTGTAGTAACCTCTTATGCATCAAATGTAGGATAAGAAGTACTCTTATTATCCCTGCAAGATAAGATTCAAGGAAACAAGAGATCTCTATGTGCGAACCACCAATTGCTAGACAGATTTACTGTAGGGGAAGTGTTGCATAAATTGAATGGCCATGCTGGACCTCAGTCTGCTAAATGTGTGGAGGAGGTTACGTCCTAAGGATCAGGATTTTACATTTTTCTCACATGTACACCGATCTTACTCCAGAAAAGACCTCATGACGTGGTGAGTTGAGGTGTTAGTTCAGATCACAACTTAAGAAGACATAGGAATAATAACAATATCTGATCACAAGAAGGTGAATCTGGGGAATTTCCATAAATGGAAAGAAGGGTACAGATCCAGTACAACCTTGCTGCATGATATGGTTCATACACAGGATTTAAAAGATAAAATTGTGCAATAATCTAGGATAGATGTAGAGTGGCAAGCACAGAGAAAAGCATATTTGGGGATTAACAAAAGAATAACTACAAGATGACATTAGGTTGGCTGACAATAGACAAAGAGAAACAGGTTCCATGCAAGCATTAAGAGAAGCGATCTTATTTAACGGACGCTTAAACTTACTAGCCACGGAGAAAGGGCATTCTTATGGATGAAACAGCAATTTTACGAGCAAGCTAATAAGGCAGGAAACAGCCAGCTACAAAAGTATGGATGGAATCAACCAAACCTAAAAACACACGGCCCCCATTGGTTCAGGAATGGACATGGAGGCTCTGGTCGGTTCTGGCAATGGAGAGCCAACTGATGTGGAACCTACTCGTAGAGGGATTTAAATTTGTGAAAATATGGAAACTATTTCTAGATTACATAACCAAAAGCTCACATCTTTTGAAGTGCCTGTGATCATTTAGGTCCCTCCACTTGTCAGTGGACTAAACTAAGAAGTGCAAGCTTGAGGTACAGGGACCTAATTCAAACTCTATAATGGACCTTAATCAAATAGTGATTCTGTAAAGTTAAAAGCAAATTATCTGACGGAAACTCAAAGCAGCGAGAAATCTATAACATGTTAAGTGCTTAAGTACTAATATGATACTCAGAGGGGGCTATTTGTTCATTGCATTACAACACAAATAAAATATGTTTTAAAAAGGACCCTCTTTGGACAGGATACCAGGCAAAGGTGTATAATACTAATCAGAGTAAGAGCAGTGCCAGGATTGGCTGGGGCATGCAAGCAGTACGCCCCACTGAAGATCGATGGGCTGTGAGTTTGCTCATGCAGCTCCATGGTAGCCTTTAATGTGGAAGCCTGAACTGAACATGTCAGGTTGGCCACAGCAAGAATACCGGCCAATCTGTTGTGCGCAGCTCAGTTAACAGCCTTAGCTGCTCGCCCCACCCACTGAGAGCTCCATAGCCCAGTCCCATAAAGAAATAAAATGAATAGAGGTGCATGGCTAATTTAAATTGTCAAAATAATGAGTCTGGGAGATAGTGGCTCGCAGCAGTAGGGGGTCAATGCCCCTGCACCCCTATGATTGAACCGCCGCTGGATAGAGAAGATCCTAAACGAATTTGCCATATTCTCCATTGTTAAACTGAATTGAGCATAAGTCCAGGGTTTTCCAAGTCCACAAACAGCAGACATGACAGAATGGAATTGTCCATAGTCTGGGTGGAGAACATTGTCCCCATGGTCGGGAGACTGAAAGGTGACATTACACATTTGGAAATTCTGCCTCTATTTTAAATGGATAGAGTAGCTCTAGTTAAAATGTTGACACTGTCCCAGACCCTGTACGTCCTGTAAAATGCCAGTCTCTTACCTCAGGTCATCACTTTGATGTTAGGGGCTTTTCTTTGGAGCAATGGCTCACACAGGGTGTCAGTTCACATTCAATGGTTGGCTAGGAACAACAGATCTCACCTCACATTACAGAGCTGTTTTGTTATTGTTAACAACTCGCTATACGCTCTATATTCTGATCCAATTTATAGAACATTGTGGTCCATGAGGGACAAGTCGCCCCTTCATTTTTTTTATGGGGGATGACTCCTCGCTGACATCCCTATGGTGATCAAAGTCGTTTTAGGGGTATAGAATGATACGTTGACACTGATTCATTAGAATGGGAAGCTGACAAAGAAAACTTCTCTTTGGGTGGGAGAGGGACTCACCCAGGTGTCTGCCCTGACAGGATTTGAGAGACTTGGCAGGTTGGGGATACCCACATTTGGAGCAATGGTAGAACAGAGCCACAGAAGATCATATTCTAGCCTCTAAGAAGAATTTAGACTTCTACAGAATCATCTTTTCCTATATTTGTAGATCCAACACACACTCAGCTCTTACCTAAGGTAGAAGATCTTTTGGACTTTAACCACCAAGAGGCCAAACTCACATTATCCATCTTTACAGGGGGCAAAAAATCTCCAAGGTTAACAGAACATTAGTCAAAAACCCATCAGATACATTCCTCAAACTCCCACAAGCAAAGGAAAGTTACCTATGGCCATGATGGATGCGGATTGGCCTTACGGTCTCCCAACAGGTTGCCATCTCAGTGAGGTACATGCTTATCCAATTTACATATTTACATTGAATATACCATATGACACAACATCTTTGGAGCATGCAGAGGAACTCATCCCTTAACTGTCTCAGATGCGATGCAGAGTTAGATTTTCTCCAGATGGTTTGGGGCTGCAAGGTCAGTCAGACCTTCTGGAAAGCAGTGGAAGAAGTATTTACAGTAGTATTAAATCCCATATCACCCTCGCTTCTTAAACATCCTGCAGGAACTTGGTCTCAACGGATAAAAGAAAGCCCTTCTCGGGCTGGGAGCAGTGCTCGCTAAGAGGGACATTGCACAAAGATGGCGACCGGAGGAACTCCCTCAGTCTGGACTGACGGAAGGCCAGTTTGGAACACTAGAGCGTTAGGTGCCTGGAATGCTTTACTCTTGATTTATGTAATGACTGAGTGGATAAAAAAGTATTGCTGCCTGAATGCTCCCAGAAGAACTATTATTGATTATGTTTTTCTACCCATCACGTTATGGTTGAAGCACAAGTGGCCACCTCGCTGCCCCTCGTTGGAAATGAGCATCTCTGGTTACTGTGACTGTATTCCTTGTTAATATGAAGCACCTCTCAGGGTCTTCATTGTTGAGACTAGTCACATCTTGTGCTTCTGGTGTTACTGGGTGTTGATGCCGAGCATCCTTGGATTCTCTGAGTACCGTCTGTTGAGCCTCCCTTTTTATCAGACACAAGGGGTTGTATGTTTTGAGCACACCTGGTTTTTTTCAGGCAATACTGAGTGTTTCTGCTGTGCACCTTTGCTTTCTCTGATTATGTTGATTGATTGTTAGTGGTGAGCCCCCTTGTTCTTTTGACCCTATTGGGTGTTGCCCCTGAGCAGTCCACTGTATGTATGTTGCACCCCTGAGTTGTCACACTGTGTTAGCTAGTGGTGCTGACCTTCATTTCTATATGTGATAGTGTCATTCATTGCTCTCGGGCAGCCCTTTTGTCTCTCCCAGTATTGTTTATTGGTGCCATACACTCTCTGTACTCTGGCTGTATTGGTTTATGGCCACATCAACGCTGTTTTGCTTGTTGGTGTTGAGCAGGCCTTCTGTCTCTGCCCCCCATGGTTGTTTCTGTTGGCCCAGTATAGACTGAGCTGTCGGGTACACGAGTTCTGTTATTTCAGTCACATATGAACTCATTGCCCTTAGGCTGGGCACCAGCCGCCTCCTGTCTCTTGCACACAGACCCACTTATCTCTTATGAGCCACTGTTTCGTTTAACTGGGCGCACCCTGCAGCCGCAGATTAGTGCCAGGTCTCAGGCTGTGGCATGCATAGGCTTTCAGCTGTTTTACAACAATTGATCCCTGCAGCTCTTCACCCAAGCACCTGGCACCTGGCATTTCTCATGCAGGCCCCAGTGCAGAGGCCTGCAGATGAGAGCAGGGCTGGCTTTAGCGCTGGTAGCGCCCTGTGCGACAATGTTTGTTGGCGCCCCCCCCACTTCCCCCCAATGACCACCTCTGCCACGGATTCCCTCACTAGCACCCTTTAATAGTGCCCCTCAAGTCTCCATAACCACTGTCTCTCAGATTCATTTAGTTTTATAGCGCCACTCATACCAGTGTAAGGTGTTGCAGCACTTTACATCACACACACATTGCACAGAGACAATCATACATGTGTAAATCAGTGTATAGGAAATGTTACATCAGACAGGACTACAAGGTGTAGTGTAGGAGTGACATGTCATCGATACTGGTAGGCAATATAGTGTGAGTCCTTATTCTGGAAAAGCACAAATTCTGAATTTAAAACGTAACATCATTGTTAGGGGTTCTCTTTAATAATAATTGTTTTCAACCCAAATGAACCCTTTTCACAAGATTAGGATGATAAAAGACTGGGTAAAAAAACATACAGCTCTAGCATATACCTTGCAGTTTGCAGCAGCTCTTTGATGACAGTTAATAACTCAATGTTCTATATTAGGATTTTGACTTATAAACCACAAGTTACAAAAGGAGCTCTCTTACAGAAGCAGCAACACACTGATCTATTTACATTATATGTGCTTTATCTGCATATTACATGTTCTTAGCAGCAGGCATTGTAACCCTCTGCGCTACCTTAGTATGAGTCAAAACTTCCCCAAGACAATCCCCCAGTCTCTTTCCAGAAAGACGATTAATCACCAGAGTTATCTTGACATTTTAATTGATGTCTGAAAATTGCTGGAGGCCAGGAACGTGGCAGCAGGTGCTTCTAAAATGAAAATATACATTTTCAAAAATGAAGCCCCCACCCCAAGTCAACGCCCAGTGCGGTGGCACCGATCGCAGCGCCCTAGAGCCGGCCCTGGTTGAGAGTGCGCGCTCAGCAGGGGCGTGGCTTGATCAGTAAGAAGGGGTGATGGGGGGGGGTGAGCTTCAGATTTCCAAACAGGCACGCGGGTTAAAATGCATCATATGAGAAGCCGGGTAGGAAGGGGCTTAAGGAGCAGTAGGAAGTGGGAGGAGTGCAGATTGAGAGAGGTACTTAAAAAAACTATATTTTGTAAAATAACCATTTGATAAGACTTTTAAAACAGAAAGGAGTGTGTGTGTATTTTTGTCTGTACGTGTATGTATGTAAAAATTCCAAGTGAAATCCAACTAACATCTCACCATACCCGACTTAAAGCACCTGTACCCAACTATTTACCACACAGACTACATAATAAGGGGGGTAAGGTAACCCTCCCCCCCCCCGACGGAACGCCCTTGCTCAGCAGCACCTGCCATAGACTTACCTAAGGCAGCTTCACTGAGACCCTCAATCAGTTTCTAGTAATGACAGATGTATTCATTAAACACAGAGCTGTTTCAAGCACCTTCATTATTCTGAAAAGGAATACCTACACAGAGAGCTGCCAGGAAAAACAGGTTTTGACAAAGAATAGATTTGGCTTTTTTGTAAGATGAAGTGTTTGATAATAGTTGGGCAACTCAGTGTGTGTTGACTCAAGTTGTCCTGAAATAAAATATTATGGGCATATTTACGAGAAAATGTTGGAGCGAGGAGCTGCGCCAAATTTGGCAGCACCGCTCTCCGAGATTTTCAAAACACAGGGATGCGCCATATTCACAAGAATACGGCGCACCCCTGTGTTTTCCTAAGTGCTGGTGCTAAATTTACCTGCCTAGCGCCAACGCAGGCACCCTTGCACTAATGTGCAAGGGTACCTGCATTGCTGGGAATGATTGTTTATTTGCGGGAAGGTGTCCCTTCCTGCACATAAACAATATCTAATGGCGATTTGTTACTGCGAGGTGTGCTGCAGAATGCAGCACTCATAGAAGCAGCAAATCGTCATTATTTAATGATTGTTTATGTGCAGGAAGGGACACCCCCCTGCACATAAACAATAATTAATGGCATTTTGCTCTTTCTATATGCATTGCAGTATGCAGCACACATAGAAAAAGCAAAAACGAGGAGAAATAAAAGTATTTGGTCTCGTTTCGCCACTCTAACACCTGCTCTTGCAGAGCGTTTGTTTTTGGCGCTGCCTCAGATTTACACCTCCTTGTATATCTGTGGCAGCGTCAAAAGCAACGGGTGTTGTGGTGGAATGCCCACAGCAACACCCATTGCACGCTCCTTTCATGCCAAGTGATGCGTGTAAAGGGGGCGTATTTACAAAGCGGCGTTAAGCCACAAAACGTGTCTTAATGCCTCTTTGTAAAAATGGAGAAGGGCATATCGCCACCAGAATGTCGCTAAAAGTGAAATATGCCCCTATATTCCTTACACATATATTCCCTTACTGTGTAATCATGTATCTATATATTTATTATTTTAGTCCTATAGTATAGAAAAAAAATTACTCTCCCGGAAGCTTTACTCTGTCCTACCATCACCCTACACCTCTATCAATTTATCCTCTAGCTTCACTCTCTCTCATCCCAAACCCTTTCTACTACTGTGATCTCCAAAATAACTATTCTTAGACTCCTCCCTCCTCTACACCTCCTGGCTCACCCCAAACATCAGTTTACTACAATGATCTCCCAAACAGCACTACTAAATTCTCCCTCATGTTATCTCTACTTTGACTCCTCCTGAGCCCCATTTTTTTACTTTTTCCCGATAATCCCTTGCTACAGGCTCTTCCCTCCTCCATCTCTCCTTTACTCACCCTAGACTTCAACGTACTACTATGATCTCCCAATTAACACTTCTGGTTTCTTCCCTCCTCTATCCCTCCATTACTCTGTTCAATCCAACTAACAGACTCACATGTCCTCCACTGAAATTAACTCGTACCTCCCTATACTAATACAATACTCATATTTCCCTATACTAATCCACCGCTGATCCTTTTTGGGTTCTGGGGTAGCATGCTACTCTCCGAACAGCGCTTCAATGCCTCATCAGGGGTAGTAAGCGCTATATAAATACAATTTCTAATTACAATTACTGCATCTTGGGCTACACCAGTGCCGAAGCTGGGAGTAGGGTCCATTTCCAAGAAGGGAAGACATTAGGGGTTAAGTTGTACCCTCAAAAGAAGGGTGTTACTAAAAAGAACCAGAAGGTGAGGTATGCATTGTAAGCAGTGTGATTAAAAGGCATACACAGCAAAATATTATACAGTTGCTATTTTGACAGGGGGCCAGAATTTTATTGTGTCTTTAAGTAAGCTTGTGAGCATGTATGTGTTTAAACAAGATAAATCAACTCTCTTCCCACTGAGAATGGGACACATTGTATCAGAAAAAGCGTCAGAGCCGTGTCTGCAGTGGCAACAAAACACATGCCAATCACTGAGTGAGCAGAACCGAGTGGAACAGGCTCAGCATAGTTACACTGACGAACAGGCTTCAAAAAGTAGTAAACTCCTGGCAATTAGCACTCTTGTTTTTGTCTGGAAGGGTCACACTGGCACAACTGATGGTGCTGTCCTGCTGCTTGTACCTATTCCAGTGCGCCAAGCACGGAAGTAGCCAGAGCAATAATTTACCACCACTTTGAACAAACTGGCACTGAAGGAAGCGAGCAGGGAGTGAGTGTTCCCAAATATTTCTATACAGTTGGTCCACTTATGGTAAAAGGTGCAAATGGTGCATTTAAAGCACAATTTTAAAAGAATTTGGGCTAACAGATGCTTTTTGAATACTTCTTTCCTTTCTTTTATTGATCTTTGTTCCTTTCATTCTCCATCCATTTCTTTTTCAGTCATTCTTTCCTTTCTTTTGTTCTTTGTTTACATCATTTCTTCTTTCTGCTCTCCTTTTAATACTTGTTTCTTTCCTTCTCTCTGTTCTTCTTTCACTCTCACCTTCTTGCTATCTCTCACATTTTCGTTCCTTATTTCCGCTTTACCGTCCTTTTTCCTCATCCCTCATTGACTATTTTTCATTCTTATGCCTGTCCATCCTTCTTCGCTTCCTTTCATTATTCTGTGCCATCTTTGTTTCTACTTTTCACTTCTTCTTTACTTCCTATCATTGCCCTTCCTTCCTGACTTTTTCCTTCATCTCTTATTCCTTTTTTCCTTATTTTTCAACTTTATTTCATTCTGCTCCTTACTTCTTTTCTACATCCTTATTTATATACTTCATTTCTTACTTCTTCTTTCTCCCTTTCTATCTGTCTTTCCTACAATCTTTCTCTCCTCCTTCTCTCCTTCCAATTCATTGTCAGTCCTTTCTTCTTTCAATTCTGCTTCCTTTTTTTCTGACCATCTTTTTTACTTCTTTACAATCTTGTAACCTTTCTTCTTTCTCAATCAATCAAAACAAGCTTTATTCGAATTTACAAATGATTCATAAAAGCTACAGAACAACATTCGTATAAAAAACAATTAAAAATCTATATAAAAGTTAGCGCAGGTTAAGAAAATAAATAAAAACAGCGGTACATAGCTACAGGTACAGTCAAATACACAGTTGAAATCAATTCCTGTTTAAGTTACTGACTACAGTTCCTTCGTGCAATTAATAACTGCTGACAAAAATCGAGACATTCCAGCACATATATAAATGTTCGATAGCATTTGCAGGTACAGGAAAGCTGGGCGGCATTGTACAAAGCCAAGCTGCAATAGCAGAGGGATAATATATTTCTTCCTCAACCCAGAGAAATGTTTACAGAACAAAACAGTGTGCATTGTGGACTGCAAGGAGATGTCATCACAAGTGCATTTCCCCATGTCAGATGACCAGTTGTTAATAGTGGGGAAGCTGATTGAGTGATGAAAGATGTTCAAACGAAACCGAGTCAGCACGAACCTGTGATGAGCATTAAACACATTAGCTAAGTAAAATTGCATGTTGAAGCTAGTCAATATAATCTGATTCCTCAATACAGAAGGTTTTAAAATTTCGGATGCTAGTCTCGTTTCCTCTAGGAGAGATAAGCATTTCATTTTGAGTACTTTTCTTGGTACAGATGCCAGGCCATCGGGATGTTCAAAGTACTCGGAATGACCTATATCAGACAGAAAGTTATACACGTATTTAAGCCAGGGAATTTTAAGGGCCGACATCGATCTGCGGCAATCAGTTATAATCGCTTGGTTGAGTGTAGCGTGTACCGATGACCAAATTTTATGCCGTTGTAGTATTGGCTGGATCTTAATCAGGTCTGCAATATACGGGACTCCGTGTTCTGTGTGGCAGACGTAAGTTGCACTACTTTTTGGCACAGCAAGAAGGTTCCTTAGAAATGCATTTTCTTCCAATTGGAGGCTGTCTATCTGCCCATGACCCCATAGTTCAGATCCATACATGGCAGTGGGTCTACATTTGGCCTTGTATATAGTCAGCAATTCCCTCGGGTGTTTAATTCCTTGAGATCTAGCAAATTACAGCAGGGCCCTTGTAGTTTTAACAAATTGAAGTTGCCTCGATTTCATAGCCCGCTGCCACTTCCCAGTGTGGCTAAATACAATCCCCAAATAGGAAAAAGTAGTGGTATACTGAATTTTAGCACCCTCAATAAAAATGTCACAAGGCCGTGAGGTCGAATGCCCAATTTTCATAGCAAAAGTTTTGCCGATGTTGATTTTTAGGCTGTGGTTCTGCATAAAATTGGCAAACTCGTCGACTCGACGCTGTAATCCCAGAGGAGTACGAGCCATTAAAACAGCGTCGTCGGCGTAAAAAAGTGCCGGGATTGGACGATGGCCTACTTGCGGTAAGTCGGCGCACTTACTTGCCAGGATATCACCTATGCTGTTAAGATAGAGATTGAACAGGAAGGGGGCGAGCACACAGCCTTGCCGTACCCCTCTTTTTATATTAAACGGCTGAGTGAAATCGCCGTTAACGCCGTAGCGGACTCTACCACGACCTAAAGCGTACAAATCTCTAAGAAAATTAATAATGGTGCAGTCAACTCCCAGGCTAGTCATGATGGACCATAGTTTCTCATGTACCACAAAATCAAAAGCAGAAGATAAATCAACAAAGCCCAAAAACAGATTGCCTTTCTTAATGCACGTGTATTTGTTAATGAGGAAGTCCAAATTACTCGCCTGTTCCATGGTCCCCAAGCCAGACCTAAAGCCATACTGAAGGTCCGAGAGAATGTTGTTAGACTCTGCCCAGTCCTGCAGTCGGTCGAGGAGAATTCGCCCAGCCACCTTCACTAGGGAATCTAGTAGGGAGATTGGCCTGTATTGTGCTGGGCTGTTACGATCACCCTTTTTATATATGGGTACGATGAGAGACTCAGGCCAAGTTTGCAGAAAACCTTTATCCCGACAGGCTCTAAAGAGAAGGGTAATAATGGGGCCCCACAAGTCAATGTTGGACTTAAACAGGTCGATCGGGATCCCATCCGGGCCCGGGGGCTTTACCACTTCTTCTTTCTCATTCTCTCACTCCCATTGACCTCTCAAATTTTCTATGTAATTTTCATCATTTCTATTTAATTTTGTCAAGTATTTGGACCCTTTGGTACCCCTTTGTCTCCACCTCACAGCTTTCTCATGTTATCTTCTTTCTAGTAATATTTGTGAGCGTTCATCTCGTGACTTGAGGGTACACATTAAAGTCAGTTATAGGCTACCAAGAGCAATTTATTCTAATCCCCGCAGAAGCTAGTATAGCAGGTGCTTCACTACACCCTTGGTGCCAAGTCACTTTTTAACAAACCAGACCCTCCTCTCTAGTGTGGTGGTGGACGCACAGTAGAGAAGCTCTGTACGCACTGAAATTAACATAGTTGGGCTTGAAAAAACATTTTCTAGATGCACTGCTATGCTTTTTAGCAGGATGATTCACGGATAGGCGGGGTATAGAGAGGGAACTGCGTATCAGTTCAGGGCTGTACCAACCTCCTAAGATAATTTATGACAAAAACAAGAGAGAACCTCCTCCCTGCTTGGTAGATAGGATGTCACGGACGGAATCAGACAACATGATGGCACAAACAACAGTGCCACATGTGGTGAATGCTCCACTGTCATATTTAGTCAGGTGCCAGTATTGGTGAATCACGATAGAAGATGAGTGGGCGTGTAAGGATCTCTATGCAAATGAGAAGTTTGAGACATTTGAGGAAGATAGCATTTTAGGTTCGACAGAGACACTTATTAGGTCTTGCTTAACAGCCGAGCAGTCACCAGACATTAAATGATTAACTTAAAAAGGGCTTTAAGAAGCACTACCAGGAGAGGAGCTTTGGTTCCACCGACATGGAGCCAGGAGTACATATTTTGATTGGGCAGAAATTGTGTGCGTCTACAAAAAAGTGCTTGTCCTCCATGCAGCTGTTATCATTATGTTTATTTATCCAGTAGTCTGAGCTTGGACGTTCAGGGGCACATTATTAAAGTGTGTTAGATAACTAATAATTTAGTGTTTTTCTCTGGCACCACCACAGATGGGAGGAAGGTAGTCATTAACTTTAGAATTCAGAGTGTAGTTTTGTGTTTGAGAACACAAGGCTACACTAATCTACTTGGATTTTTAGATCGGGCTCGACAGTGCAACTCTCACTCGACCGTATGTGATCAACAAAAAAGAGCTTTCGGGGTTCTACTGGGAGAGGATCTTGGCTCCACCGACATGTTGGTTCCTGTGAGTACAGGACTTGATTGGGCCAAATGTGCATGCTCCCACTAAAAAGTCTTCTTGTATTAGATTTTTGAACTTGTGGCAAATCTTATACTTGATACAGCAGGACTGTGTTGGGCATTGTGGCAAGTCAATGATCCTGGTTATATGATCTGTTTATTATGAAATGTTATGGTAAAGCCACAAAGGCTTATGCTTTTATTGTAAAAGGCATATGTTAAATTTAATAAGCATTTAAGTGTCGATTGTTATTACTCTAAATTAAAACCTACAAATAGGTATTTTGTTCCAAGGAATCCTGCGTCCTGGGTGGGTTCACAGTGATGATTCATGCTAAACCTTTTTGAGAGGGGTTCCATATTTGTAAACTGTATTTTTCTACATATTTATAATTTTATACCTGTATGCAAAATGGTTGGCAGTTTATGTGGACTTGAGTAGGCCGGTATTGGGTAAAGTGCAAGGCCGATGTTAAAGGCTAACAACTTCCTTCGTTTTTTAGGGAAAGTCATGACCGATTCCAGAAGTTTGATCTGTTTATTATGAAACATCATGGCAAAGCCAGTAGGCCTGACCTACTTATTATGAAAGGCATGTGTTAACGGCAAGAGGCTTTTAAAGATGGGTTGTTATTACACTGTGCTAAAGCCTTTAGGCAGGGATTTTGTTACTTGGAATTTCACAGATTACTGTAGTAGGCGAGGGTTTTGGTGTTGGTGATCCATTGAGCAAACTGTCGAATAGAAGACATGCACTACAATAATCCTTGGCTCTCTTAGAAAAGATAGTATTTGGCTTTCACTACTGTAATTTAGTATACGTTTGTATTTTTATGTCTGTGTGCCGGATGGTTGCCTTGTGGAAAGCTTATGCTCATTACAGTAGGCTTTAGTTGGGTATCGTAACAAGCCAATGATAAAGGCCAAATGCCTGAAATTTATTATGAAAAGTTATGATAAAGGCAGTAGGCCTGAAATGTTGACTGTGAAAAGCATATGTTAAAGTCAAAAGGTATTTAAGGCTGTATTATTATTACTGTGAATTAAGACCTACAGATAGGTTTTTGTTACATGGAATCTTGTAGGTAATCTGAGTAGGCAAGAGTTTTGGTGCTGGCTACCCCTTCTGACAAACCATGAGTATACAAGATTTGCATTTGAGAATCCATGATAAGCCCTGTTAGGAGAGATAGTATTTTTCTTTGCAAAGTAATTTTGTTTATATTTGCACTTTTATGACTGTATGCCTGATGGTTGCCTTGTGGGAAATCCTATGCTCGATGCAGTGTTCCAGAGTTGGTTATGGTGACAAACCAGTGATAACAACTTGACTGGTGTTCATAGAAATCCTAAACCAGATGCCAGAGGACTGGCCTGTTTATTATGAAAAGGGATTACAAAAGCAATAGGCCTGCTTCTTTATTGTGAAAAGCATATGGTAGATCCAACAGGCCTCTAATAGTAGATTGCTATCACATTAAGTTACAGGTAATAACATAATGAAAAGGTATTTGGTTACAAGTAATCCCACAGGGTACCACAGTAGACAAGACGAGGGTTTTAGTATTGGTCACGCACTCTGACAAACCGTGGGAGTAGTATTTCACTGTGATGATTTTTGTTAGACCTTATTGAGAGGAGTTGTATATTGTCTTGCCAACTTTAATTTTGTACATATTTGTAATTTTATGAATGCATGTCTGATGGTTGCCAACTAATGCACACTTCAGCAGGCCCAGGTTGTATATAATGTCAAGCCATTCTTAAAGACCAGAGGCCGTATTGGTTCACTGGGAAAAGTTATGTCAAATTCCTTAGGTGTTATATGTTTATAATGAAAAGTTATGCCAAACCAAATAGGCCTTACTTGTGTATTGTGAAAAGCATGTGTTAAAGGCATAAGGCTTTTATGGGTGTTTTAGACCTGTCAGCATTAGGGTGGTCTCTCCCCCAAACATTTTGCCTTACTCCTCTTGTTTTGCTGAATTTGTTTTTGTTGGCCTTAGGACTTTAAACACTTTACCACTGCTAACCAGTGCTAAAGTTCTTGTGCTCTCTCATCTTTAAACATGGTGAAATTGGCTTATACAAAAAATTCGGGCACGAACTGCCGCACCCTTCTGTCGCACTGCTGTATGGGAAACTTCCCTCATGTTAAACACTTGTTGTAGAATTATCCATTTTCACCGTTTTTATAACTGTACTTATGCAATTCCTTATTCCATCTTACTTCAAAAACTTTATAAATCACTGCGGAGACAGCGATGTTCCATCCTGTTTCTTTATTTCATTTTTCATATGTCCACTGAGTGCTCATAAGGCATTTCGCAGTAACACGTTAAAATAAAGGTCAAGATAAAGATAAAAACTTGCAGCAAAAGATGACTCATTCTATCTGCCCAATGCATTTCGAGCCTAACTGGCTCTTCGTCAGGGGTCTCTGTAACGAAACGAAAGACACATTTCAGCTATCCATGCACTGCTGACCTTAACAAAACATGCCTCTCCCATTAAACCCACACTCAATCTCCTTCAGCTTCTAGTACATTGAGACTGCGTGTGCTACTAAAACTAAACAAATACCTATCCCTCCCACATCTCAAACCCCTTCACCCTCTCATCACTACAACACTCACTACTAAAATAAAATATAGCAAACTGTTGTACGATCCTAAAAACTACTAACATTGCTCAATCTCCCAAATCAGCTCTTAAAACACCCTTGCTTAAGCCACTAACTCATATCACTTCGTTATCATACTCATCGTAAATACCTAGTGCGAGTCACCGCCAGCAGCCTGACCTCCTCATGCTCATTTCTCCTTGCTAGTAACGTTGTTAATTCTCATTAACGGTCAGCCGCTAAATATAAAGCAGAAACCTCCCCACATGTATTCAATCAGATGTAGATCCTCCCTAACCCAACCTCGTGACCCATAACCCCCGAGACTGTACTCAGTAATTCAGAAAACCTAACGTAAAATACAAATCCCATAATGCATTTCCCAGTGTCTTACTTACACCAAAACGGACCTCAATTAACCAAAACCCACCCTAAGTGTGTTCTAAAACAAAAATCAATAAATAAATGACAATACATTGATAATAAAATACGTGCAAATAAATCCACTTGCTCTAGCTCCCATACAGCAGTGCGACAGAAGGGTGCGGCAGTTCGTGCCCGAATTTTTTGCTTATGTATGAACTGTGACCGGGGCGGTTCACAGGAACTGGTCGCACGCATTCACAGATGCAATCTATTTGAATAAATGAAACCACAGAATATGACAAGGGAAGGAGTGCATCCCTACCAAACAATTTTCTTTCAATGAAATTGGCTTATACCCATGGAACATTTAATTTACATGTAAGTCCCTAGTAAAGTGGTACAACATGTACCCAGGGCCTCTAAATTAAATGCTACTAGTGGGCATGCAGCACACATTGTGCCACCCACTTAAGTAGCCTTTTAAACATGGCGCAGGCCTGCCATTGCAGCTTTGTGTGCAGTTTAAACTGCTATTACACCCTGGCAAAATAATCCATTTTCCAGGCCCACATCTTCCTTTTTAATGCATATAAGTCACCCCTAGGACTGGCCTAAATAACACAGAGGGCACGGTGCAATGCATTAAAAAAGTTGGACATGTACCTTTTAGTTTTATATGTCCAGGTAGTGAAAAACTCTTAAATTAATGTTTCACCTCTGCAGGCCAACGTCTCCCATAGTATAACAATGGGTTACCTATTACATTTAATAAGTGATAACTTTCAATTTGGAGCAGGTAGGAAAGTTGAGTTTGGTGTTTAGAAATTGTATTCTAGAACCCTCTTTAATAGTAACGTTGGATTATAAATCACAAGTCAGATAATCCCACTTTTAGAAAGTTGGCATTTTCTTGTCCTAACCATTTAGTGCCTGCAGCCTGTATCCTGGGGCACGACTAGGTGTTACTAGCAGTTAGCCTTTGTTTATTGCTCCCATATAATGAGACAAATGGGTAATAGATGTTGGCAGGATGGGCCATCTCTGTCAGGTTGAGGGGGAGGAGCAGTCAACTACCACACTTGCACATCACAAACACTCTGCCTTAGCACACTCACAAAGGGTTTCACACCAATCTATTGTGTCCCCAGACAAGCTGGGGCCAGGGCAGAGAGGCCGGAAATTCCCTAGCACCAAGTATAAATATCACACACTCAGAACTAACTCTTCAGTACACATCTGGACGTATTGAAGACTCAGAAGAAAGACTATTGTGGTTCTCTGCTACCAGAAGGGCGGCAACTCTGCTGGCCTGCTACTCTGCTGCCCTGCTGCCTGAGTGAGAAGGACTGTCCCTGCATTTTGAACCCAGGACCACCAGAGTGACTCCAAGGGCAAGTTGGCTGGTCTCCTCATCAGAGCCTCAGGGACAGAAAAGGCTCCAACCACCTTGAACCCAGCACCCAGACTCTGTCTACTGTGAGTCTTGCACCCCCAAGTGATGCTCCCCAGTGCTGGACCTTTGGAAGTTTGCCTTAAGGTTCTCTGCAAGCCCATATGTGGTTCAAACTGACCCAATGCAGCACGATGCATCGCCTAACAGCCCCGCATCGGAACCGCCGTGGTGTGATGCATCCCTAACACAGGCCCTCCCAGCCCCTTGGAACCTCTGCTGCGTGATGCATCCTCGATGCAGGACCTCGCATAGCTGCCCTGCAGTGCCTGAGAACCGCTACTTCTTGACACATCCTCGACACAGGACCTTACATTGCTGCCCCGAATCACTGCTGCGTGATGCATCCTCGGTGCTGGACCTCAAAACGCTCCACAACCAGAATTTAAGTAACACCTAGTCCTATTTGTTCAGAGAGCCTAACTTTGTCCCTCTATCCTGTATACGCGTTCCATCGAAGTTGGCCTGACTTCTACGGCACGACCATATAAGCACAGTTGGTGCTTTGTGCTTTTAATCATTATTTTCACTTAAACCTTCAAAACTGCATATCTCCGGATCTACTGATTGGATTTTAATATTTTGGTGGCAAATAATTTATTACATTTTACTCTATTTTTCTAAATTGGTGTGGAATTTTTCTTGTGTTGTGTTTTCACATTATTACAGTTTGTGTGGATAATTTGGGGTTTACTTGTGTTTTACCCTGACAAGAATTGTGGTTGCTGCTTGAATAGAGTTATACGCCCCTCAAACAGTAACACAATTTCATACAGTGTGCATTGTTATTACACTATGCTAAAGCCCGTAGACAGCTATTTTGTTACATGGATACTCATAGATTACTGTAGTAGGCAAGGGGTTTGGTGTTGGTGACCCACTTGAATGAACCAGGAGGATAGAAGATTTGCACTATAGTAATCTTTATTAGGCTTTATTGGTAGGGATTCTATATTGTTTTGACAAATGAATTTTGTACATATTTATAATTATATTACAATATACCTAATGGTTGCCTTGAGGGATCTTTTATGAACCAGCACAGTAGGTCTGAGTTGGTTATGATGACAAGCTGATGATAAAGGTTAATGAAACAAATATCATAAAGGAAATAGGCCTGGCATATTGATTGCGACAAGCAGTTGTTAAAGTCAATAGGCATTTAATTGGGGGTTGTTACCCTGAATTAACCCTTTTACCGCGGCGCGAATTCCGCCGCGGTGCGGGTAAAATAATGAGTGGGCGTGGTTCGGACGGACCCGGCCGTCCTCCGCACACACTCACCGTGACGTCGGACGGCCGGGGGCCGTCCGACGCATAGAATGGGTTAAAGCCTACATACAGATAGGCATTTTGTTACAGGAAATTCACAGATTACCGTAGTTGGCAAGGGTTTTGGTGCTGGTTAGCCCTGCTGACAACCCATGGGTATAGACGATTTGTACTGTCAGAATCCTCTTAGGAGAGATAATATTTGCATAGCCAACTGATATTTTTTATATTTTGTAATTTTATGACTGTGTGGCTGATGCTTGCCATGTGGGAAACCTTACGCTCAGTACAGGAAGCCTCAGTTGCTTATGGTGATAAGGAATTGGTAACTGCCACTCACTAAAGTCCTGATTAGTTCATTAGGAAAAATATTTCTAATGCTTCAGGTCCGATCTGTTTAATTTGAAAAGTTATAAACGCAGTAGGACTGACTTATTGATTGCAAAGAGCATATGTTAAAATCAATAGGCATTTAAGTGTGGATTGTATGTTTTCAGTATCCAATCCTCAAAGGGAATGGTGTTGGTTACTGCCTCTGACAAACCCTAGGGGGAGAAGATGTGCACTGTAATATTACGTACTGCAATATTCTCTTAGCTGTTTGCCAGGATCTTTCATCATTAAATGCATACATCCCTATATATACCTAAATATATATCCATATAGATACTTAAAGGTCCTTTGGGTCCGTTCTGTTCTGCCATTGGTCTGTCTGAGTGTCATTTACACTCTGCTTCCATGCATGACAGCGAACTGCATGGGGTAATGGTTCAGTCAGCATCAGTCATTGGGTCTTTTGTCAAGTGAATGACAGCATTTTCTGATCATGTTTATATCCACCTGAAAATGAGTGTGCCTCAGTGTCAGGGCTAGTTGGCCAGTCCCTTAGTTTAAAATGTGTACCTTTTTATAGTTCCTCCTTCATGTCTTTGCTTCTGCTCTTTTTATTTTAATGCTTATTGTGACGCGGTGGAGAAGCAGACCAGGACACAGGGATAGGATTGTCACTAGCGTGTTTATTCTTGATAACTTAAAGCAGGGAATTATGGGATTTGTAGTCGCGTCCCACGTCTTCTTTCCTCTCTTTCTTTAGAGGGTATGGGGTCTTCCGCCTTCTTCCTCTTCTATGGTTGTTGAAGTATGCACTCATCGGGGCATGGCGGAAACATAGGGGGAAACAAAGAAAAAGAAACACCCTGTAAGGCTAACGTCCTCGTTCTTAGTAATGTGCGCGAGGAGCGGGGAAGTGCCAGGAGGTAACACCCGATTCCACCACCAGTGTTTCAGGCGCGCGTTCAAGCGGCAAAGGCTGTGCCCGGAACAGAGTCAGTCAGTCTCCCTTCCCTCTTGCGCCTCCTCCCTTAGGACTCTCGGTTGTACGGCCCCACACTGACCCAAGGCCTCCCCGTACCTTGTGAAGCCACGACCCTCCTGGGCCGTGGCGGGCCTCTGCGTGTTGCCGGATAGGGTCCGGCGTCCTGTCTGTGGCTCCTCATTCAGCTCTCGAGCTCCGACCTCCTTCTTCCGGCGGTAGCTGCTCGTCTCCCTTGCAGGTCCTCAGCTCTCTCAGCGTAGGGCTCGTGACGAAGGTCTGCACACAGCGCCTGTCTTCTCCGGATTCTCGATTCTCCTCTTCCACGATTCCAGACGAGAACGCTCTTCCTTCAGCGTCTTCCGTTTTGAATTCGAGCGGGTCATCTGACTCGGTCACATGACCCGGGACTGACATGGGCTTAAAGAAACAGTGTTCTGATGTCACATTCTGAAAATAAAGAAGGGGACAGGGAGAAAGGTAAGGAGGAAAGCGTTCTTTTCCCGTCCCTGGCGTATTAGTCTCCGTGAGCAGCGCTTCGTCGTCACACACCCCTACCCCAGTCTGTTCACAATCGGGGAACAGTGGGAGACGGGAAAGGAAGTCCGCGTTCCCATTGTCCGAACCCTTGCGGTGGATAACCTCAAAGGAGAAGGGCTGGAGGGAAAGGAACCAGCGCAGGACCCGTGGGTTATTCCCCTTGTTGCGGCTCATCCAGAGTAGTGGGTCATGGTCTGTGTACAGGAGGAAGTGGGTGCCCTCCAGATAGTATCTCAGTTTGTCCACCGCCCACTTAATCGCAAGGCACTCCTTCTCAATGATTGGGTATCTCTGTTCCCGAGGGAAGAGCTTACGACTAATAAAGAGGATTGGATGTTCTACTCCTTCAGGGCAGGTTTGCGACAGAACTGCCCCCAGCCCATGTTCAGAGGCATCGGTGTGTAACACAAAGGGTTTGGAGAAGTCAGGTGAGCGTAATATCGGGGCTGAGGTTATTGCGGCCTTTAAGTCTAGGAAGGCTTTTATTGCTTTTGGCGGTGGTTGTTGGAGGTCTTTGGTCCTGACATGTTTTTGTAGCAAATCAGTAAGGGGGGTGGCCAGTTCCGAATACTGCGGTATGAAACGTCTATAATAGCCAAGGAGGCCCAAAAACGCCCTGACTTCTTTTTTTGTAGAGGGAAAAGGGGCCTCTGCCATTGCTCTCACTTTTTCGGTCTGTGGTTCAATCAGTCCGTCCCCAAGAAGGAACCCTAGATATTTCACCTTCCGGAAGCCTGCTCTTGATTTCTTTGCATTGATGTGTAAGCCTGCGGACTGAAGGGCCTGTAGGACCTGACAGCAATGCTGGAGATGTAAGTCCCAAGTGGGGCTATAGATGACAATATCATCAAGGTATGCAGAGGAGTAGTCTTGGTGTTTTGACAATACCCTGTTCATGAGTCTTTGAAATGTGGCAGGTGTGCCATGTAAACCAAAAGGCAAGACATTGAATTCATACAAGCCCGCAGGTGTAGAAAAGGCTGTTTTTTCTTGATCTTCTGGGTTAAGGGGCACCTGCCAATACCCTTTGGTAAGGTCAAGTGTTGTGTTGAACTGAGCCTCACCTAGTTTTTCAATCAATTCATCGACTCGGGGAATGGGATAGGAGTCACATTTGGAAATTGAATTGACTGCTCTAAAATCAATACAAAAACGGACGGAGCCGTCCGGTTTCGGTACTAAAACAATCGGTGAGGACCACTCACTCTGAGAAGGTTTTATGACACCCAGGGCGAGCATGCTTTTCACCTCCTGTCTTATGGCCTCCCTGCGAGCAGCCGGTATACGATAGGGTTTTTGTTTAATGATTTTCCCTGGCTGGGTATGAATGGAGTGTTCTGCCAGAGAAGTCCGCCCTGGGAGGTCGGAAAATAGGGGTGTGAAGGGAAGCAGTGTCTCTCGTAGGGTTTTTCCCTGTTCTTCAGATAACTCCGGGTTAACGACCAGTTGTTGCAAGGTGGTCTCGGAGTTTGACACCTGTTCAGTTGTGTGTACATCTTTGGGAAGAGGACCTAGCCATTTTTTTAAGAGGTTTATGTGGTATCGCTGTTTTTATTTAGGGGTGACCTGTATCTGGTACGAGGTTAGCCCTACCTTCTTTATGACTTTGTATGGCCCTTGCCAGCCGGCTCTTGTCTTTGTTAGGGCGGACGGCATGAGGACCATTACCCAGTCTCCCACGTTTAGGTGTCGCCACTTTTTCCCTTTGTTATAGAGTAACTGCTGTTTCACCTGGGCCTTCTCTAGATTAGCATCGGCAAATTCCCTCAATTTATGAAGCCGGGTAAGTAGACTATGAGTGTATTCAAGAAAAGACTTGGTCTCTTCTTCTTTCTCTTGTTCCCAGACCTATTTGGTGATTTCTAACAGACTACGGGGTTCCCTTCCATACAGAAGTTTAAAAGGAGAACAACCAAGACTGGTTTGGGTCTAGCTTCTGACTACATAAAGAGCTAGAGGGAGTAGCATATCCCATTCCTTGCCTTCTACGGCCAACAATTTTTTTAAGGTCAATTTTAAGGTGGCGTTGTAGCGCTCACATAAGCCGTCTGTCTGTGGATGATAAACGGAGGTTTTAATATGCGATATGTCAAGGGATTTACATATTTGTGTCATTAATTTAGAAACAAACGGGGTCCCCTGGTCAGTGAGTATCTCACAAGGGAAGCCAACCCGGGAAAACATTTCAAGCAACTTCTCAGTGATGTTCTGAGTTGTGGGCGCACATAAAGGGAAGGCCTCTGGATATCGTGTGGCATAGTCTACCACGACCAAGGCATACAGATGACCTTTCTTGGTTCGTGGAAGAAGACCAATGAGATCCATGCCAATCCTTTCAAACGGGGTACCCACAACTGGGAGAGGTTGCAGAGGAACGGCCGGAGGTTTATATGGGTTTTTCTTTTGGCACACCTCGCATTCTTGACAAAAACGGGTGACATGTGAAAAGATCCCGGGCCAGTAAAAGTGTTGTAACAACATCTGTACGGTCTTCTGTGCCCCCCTATGACCTGCCAACAAATTCGAGTGTGCAAAGAAAAGGACCTATTCCCGAAAGGTCTGTGGTACCACTAGCTGGGGAGTATCTCCCTGACTTCCGATCCTGTATAGAAGCTCGCTTTTAATCTGGAACAGAGGGTAAGTGGGAGTAGCCCAAAGAGTGGATTGACGGGCATGGTTCCAAGCAGTTTGGAGGGTTGGATCGTTTCTCTGAGTGTACCTAAAACCTCTGTGTGAAAGCCAGAGGGCCTGGGTTAAGAGGGAATGCTTGAGTTTGGGGCCTTAGGACCTGTAGCTTATCCTTCAGCATCACCGAGAAGGACGGGTTATCCTGTCCTATGATCATTTGTTCCGGAAGGGAGGGTACAACCCCAAGCTTAGCCTCTAGAGTCTGCCCATCTGGTAGGGTTATGGGGAGTTTTATTATGGGATAGACACGGATATCGCCGTGTACACATCTAATGGGTACGGTCTCTCCTGTTAGATTGGTTAAGGGTACAATCGCTGACTGGAGGACCACAGATTGTCGACAGCCTGAATCGA
The DNA here is from genome assembly GCA_963921515.1 of Calotriton arnoldi. Classification (NCBI taxonomy): domain Eukaryota; kingdom Metazoa; phylum Chordata; class Amphibia; order Caudata; family Salamandridae; genus Calotriton; species Calotriton arnoldi. The sequence continues at coordinate 970,857 of CAWUFW010001546.1, forward strand.
GTAGAGCCCTCACCTGCACTCCCTGTACCATTACACTTACGTGGAAACTGGGTCCCATTTCTGCAGTATATAATATGGAACGAGGTATGCAACCAATATCCATAGGCTCTTCTTGGGGTTTTTTCCGTGGTCAGTTCCGGGCAATATGACCCCATTCCCCACACTCAAAACATTGGGGGTTTCTGAGGGGAGGTGGATCAGGGCAGAACTGTCGGGGCTTCAGAGGTTCTGGGTTGGGTTTCACAGGTTTTCTTTCTTGTTTCCCTAGGGGTCCAGCCGGACGTGCGGTTTTCTCTGTGTCCCAGGGTAAAGCACGGGGTTGGGCCCTCTAAAATGAAGTGGCCATCTCTACTGCTTGTTCTGCCGTTAGATGGTTGTGTTGCTTCAGCCACCGTTGGATAGGGAAAGGAAGAGCTTCAATGAATTGCTCTAAATATATGATGGACCTGATTTCTTCCTTGGTGTGGGTCTGTGGTTTCAACGTGGCGGGCCTCTGCGTGTTGCCGGATAGGGTCCGGCGTCCCGTCTGTGGCTCCTCCTTCAGCTCTCGAGCTCCGACCTCCTTCTTCCGGCGGTAGCTGCTCGTCTCCCTTGCAGGTCCTCAGCTCTCTCAGCGTAGGGCTCACAACGAAGTTCTGCACACAGCGCCTGTCTTCTCCGGACTCTCGATTCTCCTCTTCCACGATTCCAGACGAGAACGCTCTTCCTTCAGCGTCTTCCGTTTTGAATCCGAGCGGGTCATCTGACTCGGTCACGTGACCCGGGACTGACATGGGCTTAAAGAAACAGTGTTCCGATGTTACATTCTGAAAATAAAGAAGGGGACAGGGAGAAAGGTAAGGAGGAAAGCGTTCTTTTCCCGTCCCTGGCGTATTAGTCTCCGTGAGCAGCGCTTCGTCGTCACACTTATTAAGAGGATACTACAGCTCTCCAGGCACTGCTAACCAATGCTAGGGATGTATTAGTTACAAAAGAAGACCATCTTCCACTATAAATCATAGATGATCACTGAAAGGAAATATGGGTTAGTCATGGCCCTGATATTGCCATCCTAGCATAGTTACTGCTTATTTTCCAAGCAAATGTAAGACCTATTCAAACCCATACCAGAGAACAGTTTTATAAATCACGGACTTCTTGACATGAGGTAAATAAATGGATTGAAACTTTTTCTATATTTGATTGTGAATTAAACAAAATATTTCAATATTTGAGCATTTATTTGATGTATACTTGTTTTTGTATTTTTGTGCACAGTTTTGAGATTCAAATCATATACATTACTAAGGCTGGGGATCCCTCTACCAATAATGATTCGGTGGGGGTCCCCGGATTCCAGTTATGATTCAGTAGGGGTCCACAGCAGCCAAAGGTTAAGAACCACTGGACTAGATAATATAAAACAGTCTGTTACATCAAAAACCCAATCACTGTGCTAAGCAAGCAGCACACATTGAACACGAAGTAGGATACAAGAGGCAACGCATTTTCAAATGACAAAATGCTGCTAATTTGGTGGATGGGGGACCCCACTTGTAGACCATTATAATCTTTACATATTACATATGGGATAGACTTGAGGTTCGGGGGGGATGTTTATAATCGCACAGGCAGGGGATCTGAGGGGAGCAGTGGGGGTACTTATGTGATCAGCTGACTACCAAGACTCTTGTGCTGCCCCCAATGTTTCCTTTTGGTAATGGAGTAGTCTATTAGTGTCTGCACGAATTAACTTAGACAAGCTAAATTGTTGTGAATGATATGCTAGCTAGAGATCATGGTTATTATTTACTTTTGTGCATTGTAATATAGAAAGAAAAATAAAGGTAATTAAAAAATAATTCAATCAATATAATGTGAGATAGAGGTTAGAAAATCTGCAGAGCATAGCAACAGGAGACATGACATACTCACAGACTCAAAGAAATCCTAATCAATGGCAGTTGAAGATTACGCAAAATAAAATGTCTGGGATCTAACAGAAAAAGGCAATAATACATTGTATAATACAATAGTTATGCTCATGAACTGCCTAATAGCTCCTGCCCTGAAATGGAAAACCAGATGGAGAAGACGAAGAGAAATGAGGCATACATATCTGGACTAGAGGAAACTACCTTGAAATGCAATGCTAAACTTTGCTCAGCTCCAAAAAAAGTAGAAGAGACACAGACAAAAATTTGCTGAAATGGAAGACAGATCCGGCCTTGTGACATACACCTTATAGGCCAAAGCTGGGAAGCCAAAAGATAGATCCATGGAATTCTACATGGGTCATGCCTACGAGAGCTATTGGCTTTGTCAATGTTTTTTAGCCATGTTTTACAGCAGTGCAGCTGCCATGGAGTAAGGCTGAAGGTAATTTTCAAAAAACATTTTTTTCAATTGTTGTTGGATCCGGAGCCAACACGGAGGAAGGCAGGGCGTGTGTGGGAGGAGGAGGGACATGGACAACAAAACAAAGGGTATGGGAAAAAGCGCTCTCAGGCTGCCAGGTCTGGCCGTGTCATAGTGCTTTTTATGTTTTTTGCTGCTAATGGGGCGGGAGCTAACAGAGGGAGTTAGGGTATTTGAACAACAGAGGGTGTGGGAAAAAGTGCTGTGGCACAACTAGCACTGCCCATGTCACAGCGCTTTTTTTGCGGGGTGGAAGGCAACACGAGGGAGGGAGGGGAATGGGACGGTGGTAGGACAACACAGACAGAGTGGGAGGGGTGGAGAACAAGCAAATGGACCATGGAGGGTGGCAGGAAGGAGCTGGGAGCACACGAACAACAGAGGATGGGAGGGGGGTGCTGGGGCATGCAGAATGACAACGGATGCAGAGGGAAGCAAACGGACCATTGTGAAAGAGACTAGGGACAAGCAGATGGACAGCAGGTGGAAGGAACACAGAAGAGGGGCAAATAGACAAGTGAGACAGCTGAAAAACACACACTTTTATAGAGTGCATACACACAAAGGAAAAATGAGTGCCTAAAATATTAAGCAGCTGAAGGACACAAGTAATGCTAGAGAGGGACAAACGCATGAAGCGGAAGGAAGCTTACCCCAGCTTATCAATAGGAAGCAAGCAAAAGAGATTGACAATGAATCTGATAAATAGTAAGCCTCTAAACCTGCTCTTGGAAAACAATATGTCTTGCAAGAGACAGTGCATATGGCTTAAGCGAGACCTAAAACGTGTTCCAAATTAGTGTGAAGCTTGCAAGAGGGATACTGGATAATGGTCTCCAGGGCTAAGACCACCACTAAAACCTATTCCCAAGGCAGTGAAGAGACAGTTGCTATGGTTTAGGGACAGGTTTTTGTTTTGGGAAAATCTTTTTATTGAAACGTGTATTTGATCCACCATTACACTCCAAGATCATCGAGTAAATATATTTGGACATCATTCAGAACATGAGGTACAGTGCTGCATACACTTGGGATGGATCACAGACACAGCACTTGACACATCTTGCAATTGTTCTTCTATCATTCCCACGTGTTTGTCCCCCCCACCCAGCTAATTCCTATATTTCTCCCATGGGTTCCAGATGTTTTCCCATTTCTTGGTGCAACCTCTACTTTTATACAAAGCTTTCTCTGCCGGTCGACACCAGTCCATATCCTGGTTCCAGCTGCTAAGCCTCGGTGTGTCCTGCGCCCCCCACAGCCTTGCTATATTTGGCTTCACCACCCCCCATGCCAGCATGAGCCAGGTTTTCGTGTGTGTGGGCCACCTGGTCTCCCTGTGACTCACTGTAAGTGCCAGCGTGCATCTAGATGTATGTGTAGGCCCAGCACCTCGGACATCACCTCGGCCATTTCTGACCAGTAGCGCTGGATTTTGGGACACTCCCAAATAATGTGGAAGAAGGTGCCTGTCTCCCCACACTCCCTAGCACAGTGGTCTGTATCTGACCTACCTAGTCTGTAATAGAGTGTTCGGGGGGTGTACGACCTGTGCAGGACTCTAAGCTGGATTAGTCTGAATCTTGCCTGTATGGCCACCTCTCTGGGGCTTTGGATCGCCTCCTGCCAGTCATCGTCCTCTAACAATCCCAAGTCTGATTCCCAAGCTTCTCTCAGCGGGCCCAAGGGGTCAGGGAGGTTGTTCATTATCTTCCGATATGTGAGGGAGACCGCTTTATCGAGCATGGGGTCAAGTAACAGTCCGTCCTCCAGCGGGGAATAGTCAGGCAGCGATTCCCCTTCTGGCACGTGACGTCTTAGGGCAAGTCTCAGTTGTAGATAACAAAACTGTTCTCCGTCAGTCATTTGGTAGTCTGTCTGGAGTTCTTTAAAGGTGATCATGCTCCCATTCCGCCATATATCCCCGAGGGTGTCTATACCGATGAGGCGCCATCTACGGAATCCCTGAAGGCGTCCTACGTCGCCCAATACCTCGCTTTCCCATAGTGGCGTTTGTTGAGTCAGTCTGGACTGCCATCCCAGTAGTTTAGTAACTGCATGCCACGCTCGTACCACCGTTTATGTTTTGTGGCGGATATAGATATAGGGCCGCAAGATGCCCTCCATTTCCCATAGTGTATCGGACTACCCGGTATGCCGGCTCAGAGTGGGGTGCAAAGACCCAGCCATTAACATTAATGAGTTGGGTCGCTAGGTAATAACTTTGGATGTCTGGGACCGCCAGTCCTCCCTCAAATACCCCCCGCTGGAGTTTGCGTAGTGCTATGCCTGGTTTACCACACTCCCACAGGAGGATGCATTGTTCCCCTTCAATGGCCCGAAAAAAAGTATCTGGGATCTTGTGTGGGGTGTTCTGCAAGGCGTAGAGTAGGCGCGGGAGGGCCATAATTTTAAACAGTACTGCACTACCCATGAGGGATATTGGTAGTCGTTGCCAGTTTGCCACGTCTTCACGCAGCCTCGTCAGTTGGGAATGTATGTTTAGGTTTAGGAATTCCTCCGCTGATTTTGTGATCCATATGCCTAAACATTTAAACTTATCGTGCTGTCCCAGGGCCGCGCAGTCTGTTGTGAGCAGTGGGAGCTCACCAGCGAGACTGTAAATTAGGGATTTGTCCCAGTTTATCTGGTATCCAGAGTAGGTGCCAAAGAGTTGGAGAATGTTGATGAGTCTGTGAAACTTTTGTCTTGGTCTAGATGCGTATAGTAGTACATCATTGGCGTACAGGGAAATGCCCACCTCATATCCCCCAATGTCCATACCTCGGACAAGAGGGTCTCTGCTGACCCATGCCGCGAGTGGTTCAAGCGCCATCGCAAAGATTATTGGGGAGGGTGGGCACCCCTGTCGCGTACCTCTGTGGAGCGCAAATGACCTAGAGACCGATCTGTTCACCCGCACTCGGGCTCTTGGATCGCGATAGAGAAGGCGGGCCCACGCACAAAATTTTGTTCCGAAACCTAGGGTCATTTAATACTGTTGAATGCCATTTGGGCATCCAATGACAGTAGTGCAGCCAGTTCATTTGGATTAGCTGTTGTATCGTGCATTACCCCATATAGGCGCATAAGGTTCAGTCTAGTGCTTCTATGGGGCATGAATCCTGATTGATCTGGGTGGATTATGGTGGAGATGATGGGAGCAAGTCGGTTTGATAATACCTTTGCCAGAACCTTAGTTTCAAAATTAAGTAAAGAGATGGGCCGGTAAGAGCTGCACAGCTCCGGGGGTTTGCCTTTTTTTTTAATGACTACGATTGTGGCTAGTCTCAGGTCCTGAGGCACCCATCCTGCAATGCAGCATGGAACATGTATAGCATCGGTTGTGCCATCACTGTTACTACACATTTAAAGAGTTCTGTAGGAAGCCCATTTAGGCCCACAGCCTTTCTGGACTGTAAGTCCCGGATGGCCCTCTCCACCTCCTCCTTCACCAAGTCCTGGTCAATGGTTGCCCTATCTTCCCTCGAGAGAGAGAGAGAGTCGGCAGAGAGATATCTCTGAGCAGTTCCATGCTATCGTCCTCTGTCCTGGCCATCGCTGATTGATATAGTGATTAATAATATGATGTGAAGGCCTCGGCTATGTCTGCTCCAGACTTACGTGTCGTATCGTCATTCGTTAGGATCTCCGCAACCCAGTTTCTCTCTCAGTCTCTCTTCTCTAACCATGCAATAAGCTTGTTGACCTTATCCCCTAGGTCGTATGGCTGTCTCTGGGTAGCTATTGCATGCTGTTAGGCTGCGTCTTTCCCCAGATCCCTAAGCTCCCTTTGCTTAAGGCGTACCCTGAGTCTCAGCTCGGAGTCATCCGACTCATTGTACCATATTGTTCGCTCCAGGGTGTCGATTTATTTTTCTAACTCGTCACATCTGGAGCATCTCTCTTTCCTCATTCCCCCTGTCAGTACCTGTATATATCCCCTGGCCACCACTTTATGTGCCTCCCGTAAAGTACAGTGCGAGTCAACCGACCCCGCGTTGTCGTCAAAATATTGCTGCGTTTGCTCTTTGAACTTCTTTTGTAGTACTTTCTCCTTGAAGTGCCAGGGAGCTATATGTGGTGGGAGGGTGTGATCTCTGGTCGGGCCCTGGGACAGAATCTCAACCGGTGAGTGGTCAGATATGTCCCACGGAAATGTCCCACATGTGTACATTGTGTAAAGAAGTAATCCAGACGTGACTCACTACCGTTTGCAACGGAAATGTGCGTGTACTGCCTACTGGTCGGGTTGTGGAGCCTCCCTAAATCCGAGAGGCCAATCGCCTCCTCGAATGCCCGCAATGGTTCCTTCCCCCCCGCCCGGGCAGGCGTCGCTGTCCTGTCCAGTTCATGCAACTTTACAGCATTCATGTCCCCTCCGATTATAAGCACACCAAGGGGCATATCTAGTAGTGTTTTGCTTAGCTCAGGGAAGATCCCCATGTGTAGTTTCAGCGGAATGTATACTGAGCATAGGTTTAGATTTCGGCCCTCCCATGTCCCAGCCAGGGCCACGAACCTGCCCAGTGGATCCTGCCAGATGCGGTTCGGTAGTAGGGGTATTGAGTTTTTAGCCAAGATCTCCACTCCCCTGGACCTCGACGTAAAGCCCGCATGTGCTAGTAGAGTGTACCCAAACCTGTTTAGTGCCAGGTAGTAATTGCCTCGTAAGTGTGTCTCTTGCAGAAAGACTAGATCAGGGGAATGTCTACTTAGGTATTGTAGGACCACAGCCCGCTTGATCTTATCCCCTAGACCATTGACGTTCCACGTCCGGATTTTCAGTGTGGTTACAGATTGCAAAGCCATATCTGCTGTCCGGTGGTTGGTGTCTGGACTCCCTTCCCCGTCCCCCTCCCCATCTCTCCGTCCCTTGGCTGTTGCCCAATATGCCCTGCCTGAGGTGGTGATTCAATGAGTGGATTGTACAAAACATATAGCCAACATAACAATGAACTGCTTAGGCTAGTACCCTTTGTATAAACTCCCCTTCCTGCCACCCTGCACTGTATGTTTAAAACTACCCACTTCCCCAATTTGCAGAGCGCCTGTCACCCAAGTAGAACCATTAATCTATAACCTGGGGTTGGCCGGTGCCGCCACTTAAGAACTGGCAGCAGCCCTCACGCACTCTTAGGCTTCTTTATTTAAACATGTGTCCTTTATTATATCAATGTCTTATTCCCCGCCCCTTTATCATCCTCAACCACGGGTGGGACCTTTTTTACCTGCATCAACATTCGACGTCGCTCTCATCTCTCAAATCGGGCACAGTCTCAAGTTCTTACCTTCGTTGTTAAGGGGATCCCCTTGCCACCCCCCACCCCTCACAACTCATTTGGATGAGTCCGAGGGGTCATCCTCCGAAAGGGGCCCCCCTTCTGCATGTTCAGTGCAGAGTCTACGAGGGGAGACGTCCCTCCGATCCCCACGTCGCCAGATGTATACTTGTCGTGGCTGTCGATTGGCCTTCTTTTCTCCTTCAAGCCATTCCCACACCTCATTTGGCGATGTAAAGTACCATGACTTGCCATTGTCTAGTACTCTCAGCTTGGCTGGATATTGCATCATATATTTGTGGTTTTTAGTCCGCAATGTTCTTTTGACCTCGTCAAAGGTGCGCCGTTGGCGCTGGACCATGAGGGTGTAGTCTGGGAAGAAGCAAATTAATGCATTGTCGTAGGGCAGGTCACCCTTGGTTCGGGCCGCTTGTAGGATGGCGTTGCAGTCCCGGAAGTTGAGGATCCATGCGATGATGGTTCGTGGCGGGGCCACTGGTTTCGGCGGCGGCACCGGTGCTCGGTGAGCCCTCTCTACCGAGAAGAAGCTGGACAGACGCTTGGGTTGGAGGTGTTTAAGTATAAGATCTTCTAGGAATAAGTCCACACTGGAGCCCTTTGCCCCCTCCGGCACCCCCACCCCCCTGATGTTGGTCATCCGGGCCCGTCCCTCTTGATCCTTCAGTTTTGCCGCCATTATCTTGTGGTGGTGCATGAGCTGCTGTAACCTTTCTTCCATTTTTTTGGTAGCGGCTTGTAATTCACTAATGTTTGTTTCAGCAACAGCGACCTTTTCTGAGGTCTTGCTCAAGTCTGTTCATAGGAGGTGCACCTCAATTGTGACCTTGTCCATTTTGGACTCCAGGTTCATTCCCAGCTCCTGGATAGCCGCCATAATAGCCCCCAGGGAGGGCTCCGCCGTCTCCTGAGTTCCCTGTGTTCCCGCACCCTCAGCCATTTTAGCCCTGGGCACCGCGTACTTGTCCAGTTTGTTGGTCTGTGGTGGAGTGCACCCTTGGGCCGCATTATCTTCCCGCCTTCATGGGGGGGTTGGTTTCCTCGCATCCCGGACTAGACCACCACAGTGGGACACAAAGTTGTTGTCCTGACCAGTGATGTCTGGAGTCCCCCCTGCCGGGCCGTTTCAGTGACCTGCTGGGGTTAGTATCTCTCACTCCGTGCTAGGTTGGAGGAGCGTCCAAGTTATGATGTATGTCCGCCAGATCCCCCGCGCGGCCCACCAGGCCTCTGCACGTCGTAACCTTTCAGCCCCCAATGTCCGCCCCGCGCAGCCACTCGATCTCCCTCCAGAGGGCCCCTTAGTATGGCACGGTTTGAAGCTCGCAGCTTCGGCCGACCTGCTCAGTCTCATCCACCCCCCCGGATGTCTCCACTCACCACCGTGGAGGAGTCGCAGGGGGGACCCAGCCGGCCCACTCCAGTGTTTTCCATGGGGGCCCCCACAGACAGTGGGGGTCCCGCAGTCCTCACCGCCGCGCTGGGCCCTCTATCCTTCTCGCCCAGCTTGGGTCGTTCTACGATCTAGTGTGCACCGGGAGGCCCGGTCAAAGCCTGGCTCCAGCTGCAGGCTACAGCAATCCGGACACCCCAGCGATCTCCGTCCCTCAGGGTCTGGTGAAGTATTGCCGCACGCCAAGAGAGCAGAGGGCCACCACACAGCCCCACCACCACGTGGCCGTCCTGGCCGTGGGGACCTCAAGGAGCAGGCTCCGCTGTCTAGTTCACATTCCTTTGTGGGCGCCCCCACGAGTAACAGCTGATGCAAAGGCTTGCCGCCCCTCACCGCCGCAAGGGGCCTCCGTCCGCGGCGTCCAGTCCGGGCCGCTCCTCGATCCAGTAGGCCCAGGTGGGCCCCCGAGAGCGCCATCTACAGTCCCACTCTGGCCCCAGACAGCAGCCACAGCCTGCACAAACACTCCGGTGAGCCCCCCCCCGGTCAGGATCGGTCAGGATCGGGCGGATGGTTGCCGGATTTTGGCGAGGACGGGAAGGCTGCCGCTGAGCTTTCTTACTGCGCGGCCATCTTGGCTAGCGCCAAGCCACACCCCCACAGTTTAGGGACAGGGTTAACATTGTGCCATTTGAAAGGGAGAAGGACATGATCATGTACAAAGAGGCCAGATGATAACTTAGAATACTTGGGATGCTTGTCTTTTGGGGTTTTCTTTATTTTCTTTCTAGATTTTTAGTTTGGAAAGTCATGGCACCTCAAGCAGGCTGGTTCACTGGCTGTTACTGCCCTGTAGCTTGTAGTGTTGTGTGAGTTAGCAATGATGGAACCCTTGTGGCTCCTGATGGACTCCGTAGAACTGTGACGTAAGTGTTAGAGCGTAGCGTAGTGAATGCAGGCTTGGAATGTTGAGTTTGCAGTTACATTCAGAAGAATAAAGGCATGTTATCCTAAGCGCCGTGTGTGACGTAGTCATTAGCGGGTATCAGGCTGGGGAGGACGCTACATAGCTAATGTAGAATGACTTGAATATGTGGTTGGCCGATAGTGTTAGGCCAGGGGTCTCCAACCTTTTCTGTACTGAGAGCTACTTCTGATCAGTGAAAATCGCTGTGAGCTACTGAAAGCCATGTAACTCGTGTATAGTTACCAGACACACCCTCGCCCAGCTTAACTGACTTTAAACTTAATGTCCATGGAGCCCGATACTATGCTTTGAAAAAAATACTGTGACTAGGGGTACCAGGATAGGGCTGCCATGTGTGTCAATGAGTGCATGGTCTGTGGGGATGTATGAAGATGTGTGTGAATGAATAGGATATATGTGTATGGGTGAATGAGAGCCTATGTCATATGTACTTGTGGCACAGGACATACCTTTCGCCATATGTGGCACCGTTACATGTACAACATAAACATACAACCATTTTTTGAAAAATGTGACAAATTTAAAGAGCAGAAAGTTGTTCTTCAGAAATGTTCATAACAAGGAACATTTTTCTGCACTTGATGGAACACTTTTCTGCACTTTAAATTTGGCCATTTAATAAAAAAACAGCTGTATTTTTCAATTATAAGTATTGCAGTGTGTCTACCAGCCACTGGGAGCAAGATGCCTGCTGTGTGTTAATGTGACACTTTGAAATGGGAGAGAATTAAACTGAAGAGTTAACTTTATGTTTATATGCATTACATAAAACTCATCATTTAAATTTTCTTCCATGTCAAAGTGTCTTTAGTGTCTTTACAAACAGCAGGCGTATTTCTCCCAGTGGCCTGTAGACATGGTGCCACATTTATAAGTGGAAAATAAATTAATTTGTTTAAATTTGAGGAATTTAAAGTGAAGAAACATGCTTCATAAAACAGTAAGACTTACTTGGCTTAATTTAAAGTAGAGAAAAAAATTAAGACAATGTTTCATAGAAAAGTTTTTCTTCACTTTAAATTTCTCCCATTTAAAAGAAAATGACTGCATTTTTCAGTTAAAAAATGGCACTGTATCTTTCAGCAACTGGGAGCCAGATGCCTGCTGTTTTTGAAATGTGACACTTTGAAAAGAGAGAAAATTAAAATAAAGAGTTAACTTAATCATTAAGTTAACCCTTCATTTTAATTTTCTCTAATTTAAAAGCATTTAGACATATTATTTTGTTCTCATCGCTCCACTATTGACTCGAGAACGACTTTTATTTAAGAGTTAAATACCTCAATGCTTTAGGTCTGTGCCTCTGAGACCCACATGGGTATTAAACCTGACTGAGCACTGTTCATTCTCAAGCTCTGCTATGTGCAGCCTGTTAATAATGTAAAATAAACATAAACTTTCCATAACTTTAAAAGGAAAACACATCACTTATTTATTGCAGTTCTTAGTTAAAAATGAACTCAAGGCTGGGAGCTGCTCTGAAGGTTTCTTTGAGCTGCTGGTAGCTGGTGTTCGGCTGGTTGGAGACAATTGTGTTAAGCAGTGTAGGTCTGTCTGAGTGACAGCATGTAGGACAGTCTTTACAGAGCTAGTGTGAAGTTGCAAAGAAGTCCAAGAAGCGTAGCAGTCTTTTAGTGGCTTTATTCAGGAATACAACAGAAGGACCACCAGCAAGGCAGCAGCTCAACTCCAACTGTCCCAGCCTCAGTCCCCTCACATTCCATTCCGTTGTCACATAATGACACATGGAATGCGGTGACACAATACAGCAACAAGGATAAAAAGAAAGGAAGGACAGAAGGAGGAAACAGGGACGTGGAAGTAACAGGAAAGGTGAGGTAGACCACAACACATCTCCCTCTCATACAATAAAGGCAAATACAGTAACATTGCAATGGGTAGGTTGGGACTGCAAAAGATAAAATGCACAGTATAACTACTTTTGAAATGCACAGAGGGCAGTAAGTACAATACAGCCTCCGTGTATATCTAGGACATATGATAGTCTTTATGCCAGGTCGGCCTGCATCTCAATCTCCTGTAACTACCATGACCAGGAACATTTGAAGCAACATCATCACAAACGGATCTAGAACAATCAGACCCGCTTGAAACTGAACTCCGACCACATCCGTGAGCATTCAACCCAGGTTGCCATTTGACTAACCTGGACATGCTCCATACTTCACCAGAATCCAAAACAACAACATTCTTTCTAACTTCCTTGATAATAAAAGGCCCCATGAATCGTGAGCGACCCTTCCTCAAAAAACCAGGATTCCTAATTAACACCTCAACCCCTGCACATCAACGCTTCAGCAGAGAGGAATGTTTTTGATCAAACCTGCTTTTGTAATTCTCTTGATATTGTCTCTGTCTCAAACCAGTTTGCTTATTCATCAACACATCACTCACATCCAACTTCAACCAAGCAGGACTCAACTTGTCATGAGGCTTCCTACCTCTAAGAATTGAAAAAGGGGAAACTGAAGTTAACCAATTAGGAGTGTTGCGGTGAGCCCACCATGTCTCTCTGAGCATTTTTTTAAGAGAAGATCTAGTCTGCAAAGCTCTCTGGGCACAACACTTGACTAACTTATTCATGCTCTCAGCCAGACCATTGGCCTGCGGTGAGTACAGAGCTGTCTTAAAGTGGGTGATAGATAATTCCTTTAAGAACGTACTCATTTCATGGGAGACAAATTGGACCCCATTATCAGTGATAAGGTGTTTTGGGATGCCTTCTCTGGAAAACTCTTCGGAAAGAAACTCAATAACAGTTCTGGAATTAACAACAGGCACACACTTGGAGGTATAGTCCACCAACAAGAGCACATAGCGTTCGTCATGAGCAAACAACTCAAAAGGCCCAGCAATGTCCAAACCCAACTTGGACCAAGGTTCAGAGGGAACTTCCACAGGCGAAAGAGGTGCAGTGCGAGTCTTCTTACTCTTGTCGCTGTTAGCACACTCCCAACAGTCTTTAACAACATCTTCCACTTGCCGATCCATAGTCGGCCACCAGTACCACTCACGTACCCTGGCCTTGGTCAAATTCCTTCCCAGATGCCCCTCATGAGCCAAATTGATAATCTTCCCTCTAAGATCACGAGGTGGTATTACACGATTACCCCTCAACAGTTTCTCGTCAAAAACACACAGTTCATCTTTAACATTAAGAAAACATTTCAAGGATTCAGGCACATCCTTGTCTGCAGGCCAACCCTTAACCGAATACTCTTTGACCATTTCTAGATCATTGTCTCCACGAGAAGTGGAAAACCACTCATCAGAATTGACAGCAGACTCATGCACCCACGCCACAAGGGAGTTTTCCACCTCCATACCAGATTGTCGCAGGGGTAACCTGGAAAGACAGTCTGCAATCGCATTTTTCGAGCCTTGCACATACTCAACCACAAAATTGAATTCAGATAATCCTTCCATCCATCGCTTGATTCTGGGCGAAATGTTGTCCACCTCTCTACAAGTGAAAATTTGGCACAAAGGGCGATGGTCAGTTCTAACAACCAACGGCAAACCCCAAAGATAAAACTTAAAGTGGCGGATAGCCCAGAAAACGGCCAATGCCTCTCGCTCAATCACTGAGTAGCGCTCCTCAGCACCCTTGAGCGAGCGAGACGCAAAAGCAACAACTCTGGATTCACCATCCACAACCTGTGACAAGACCGCCCCCAACCCAAGCATGCTGGCATCAGTGGACAGAACAGTTTTCCTGCAGGCATCAAAATGTCCTAACGTAGGCATACAACCAATTGCATTCTTAATAGAATTGAAAGCAGAAGAGCAATCATCAGACCATGAGAAGTGTGTCCCCTTCTTGAGTAGTAACCTGAGAGGAGAAGAGACACAAGCAAAATTCGGAACAAACTTGGAGCAGAATTCTGCTAACCCTAGAAATGATCGGACTTGATCTTTGTTAACAGGTACAGGAGCTTTTACAATGCTCTCTGCGAGATCCAGTTTAGGACTGATCCCTTCACCAGATATAGTATGTCCTAAGTAGTTTACAGAAGACACACCAAATTTGCACTTTTCTTTTTTGATAACAAGACCTGCATCTTGGAGCCGTTGTAAAACCTTGCACAAATGCTCGTCATGTTCTTGTTGATCTTTCCCGTAAACAAGAATATCATCCTGGAAAATGAGAACTTTGGATAACCCTTCCAGGACTTTATTCATGACCCTCTGAAAGCAGGCCGCAGCGGATGCCAGACCAAAGGGCAAGCGAATAAACCTGAAAGCTCCCAGAGGTGTCACAAATGATGTCAAATGCCTGGAGTCCGGATGAAGTAGAACTTGGTGATACGCGGAAGATAAATCCATAACGCTAAAACATTTAGCATCTTTGATCAGGGCAAGGGTCTCTGAAATGTTCGGTAAAGGCTGTCTGTCAACCCAAATATGTTTGTTTAAACCGCGTAAGTCTACACACATGCGAATCCCCTTGCCACCATCTTTGGGTGCCAAAACGATGGGGGCCAACCACTCTGAACATTCAATTTCTTCAATGACCCCCACAGCTAACAGTTTTTTGAGTTCCTGATCTAAAGGGGCCATCATCATATGTGGAACTTTCCTTACTTTGCTGACAAATGGTTGAGCATTCTGTTTTAAAATAATTTTATGTTCAAAATTCTTGAGCAAACCCAACCCATCACTGAAAACCTTAGAAAACTGTGAACTCACATCGTTAGGTAACAAACCAGGAGATAAAAGCAGTACCTTCTCAGGTGAATTGGGATTCAAAGTGATCCCCATATCTCTCTGGTGTCTCCACCCAAGAAGATTATCTCCCCTCTTTGCCACATACACCTTACCAACAGTTTCTCTGTCCTTAAACTGAATTTTCTTGACTACGTATCCTAAAACATCAATCTTGACACCACCATAACCAACTGGATTGATGTCTGGAGGAAATAGCTCAACTTTGTCAAAACCAAAAACAGTGTTCCAATTGGCATCACCAACCATGGTATAAGGTGAACCTGAATCAGCCAAAACAGGAAATTGTTCACCACCAATTAACACTTCACACACAGGCATGTCCAACTCATCACCCTCCACTACTCCATCATCCTTGACGCTACATATAAATCTCTTTTCTTCCTCAATATAACGCACCATCTGGTTGCCACTATTGCGGCACACCCGTGCGTAATGACCCCTCTTTCCACATTTATTACAAGTAACTGATTTAGCAAAACAATTGGGACTATTTGGTAGATGTCTCTCACGGACTTACTTCCACACCTAAAACATTTGAAACCAGGTCTGGTGTTCCTGAACCCACTCTGTTGTGAATCCGAAACTCTGTATTTAGAACTAGATTGTTCTAAATCAGACTTCCTATCTTTCTCACCAAACGTCCCCTTAGACACTCCTTTGGAATCCTCCTTTTTAGAATCATTTCTTTTAACTTCATGAATTGTTTTCTCATCAACAGGAACATCATTGCCTTTCTCAAGCCTCATTTCTCGCACCCACATGTTAGTATTCTCCATCCCTTCTACAATGGCTAAAGTTTCTTTTAGGTCAGGATTTTTTGCAAGGAGCTTCTGCTGCACTTTTACATCATTGGTGCATCTCACTATTTGGTCTCTCACCAAAGAGTCAGTAAGTTGCTCGAACTCACAAGTGCGAGCTAACGTTTTCAAGGTAGCCACATAACTGCCAATCTTTTCTTGCTTACCCTGTACCCTAGAAAAAATTTTATGACGTTCCAGAACCACATTAATCTTAGACCCAAAATGTTTTTCCAGCATCTTAACAGACATATCATAAACATTATCGGGCTCACCCTCCCCACGTCCCAGGACAATATCGTCCAAACTGTCATAAACATGTCTGCCCTCAACTCCTAAATTATGCAATAATGTGGCTTGCTTCCGTAAAGCTGAGAACTTTTCTCCCCCGATAGCTAATAAATAAGAATCAAATAAGGGCTTCCATCTTTTCCAAGGCAAGATGGGATCACCTAAATCAGAGAGGAATTGTGGCGGTTGAGACATGCCAGCAGAAGCCATGTTAGAGGAAAACTAAAAATAAGGAAGTGAATACAATCAGAGTACAGTACTTGCACTACAGTGAACACTAAAATAAAGCGGTATGTGTGAAAATATACATAGAGCAAACATGCATTTAACCCAAAAGAAATTATTCCAGAGTCTTAGTGTATACACCCATAAATGGAGAAAAGCGAGCGCCTCACTGACACACAACAGGGAACAGTACCTCCTGAAAATGATGCGTGCATCACAGCGCAATTTCCACAGAGAGAAACCATAAAACAAAATAATGATAATGACGATCCAGAAGAAGTGAGTGTATCACTGACACACTGTAAAAAGGGCGTCCCCTTTAATCAATAAGAACGTATGCTCCAATTCAAGCAGGCAGGATGGCATGCTCTAACTTCCAAAAGAGGTGTGCGCATCACCGCGCATTTGCAAATGGAAAAAAACGTGTTGGCACCACTGCGCATGTGCTCCACGGTAACAGCAACAAAAGCGTGTTCACTGCGCATGCACAACGCTGGTACAGGAAACGGTAACACTCCAGGGACACGATTCAAGAACTGCGCATGTGCGCCTCGGGAACACAGCGTGTTCACTGCGCATGGACAGCGCTCGTCACAGAAAAGGCAGGACCAGCGAGGATCCGCACTTCCTTCGCGTGGTGTCAGCAAGCCTCTGTGCACATCTTCACAGGAATCCTCAGAATAAGAAGCGGAGAACGCTTGATGTGGACACACGTTCCAAAAATGGTTGTCAGGGAAACAGAAAAACCACAGGTAGGAGACGTCACAAGGCCCAGTCGCTTGGTAGAACGAGTGAAAAACTACCGTTAATTTGGGCTTGAAATCTCTTTTTTTTTTAGTTCAAAAACTGCGCTTAATAGGTTAATCACAGGTTAATCCCTCGAATACATCCACGATAGGGAACAGATTGGCAACAGCGCAATTTACACAGTACCTTAATCTCCATAGTCCAAGGAGATAATAATAATAATAATCCAATACTATGCTGCAGCTCTAAATTGGGTTCGATGGGGAAACTGGTGGTCCAAAATCCTGTCCCCACGCAGGCACAACTCGTCGCCAGTGCAAAGAAGTCCAAGAAGCGTAGCAGTCTTTTAGTGGCTTTATTCAGGAATACAACAGAAGGACCACCAGCAAGGCAGCAGCTCAACTCCAACTGTCCCAGCCTCAGTCCCCTCACATTCCATTCCGTTGTCACATAATGACACATGGAATGCGATGACACAATACAGCAACAAGGATAAAAAGAAAGGAAGGACAGAAGGAGGAAACAGGGACGTGGAAGTAACAGGAAAGGTGAGGTAGACCACAACAGAAGTTAGTTGCGTCTCCGAGTAGGACTAATTTGGGAAAGTAGGATTTCATTTGGCCTAGAAGAAAGAACTGGTACCAGCCAGTCTGAGGTTTCTTCATGATGTGGATTTTATAAAGAGGTCACTGTCAATGATGAATCTGGAGTTGAGATGTTGATCTCCTAAATCCATGCAGGATAACTAGTTCAGTTTGCGGTACGTACTTGGCATCCAGGCTTGGGCAAGCGTGAAGCATACTTTTAGTCTGTGATGTCCTTGGTTGTTCAGACATTCAAACAGAGCTGCTTTGACTCAGTGTTTCAGTGAATCTTAGTCTTTTTAAATGAAAGGAGGCATCCATGAGGTCCTTCATGTATAGGTTGACTTACTCCAAATTATAATAGTATCTGATGAGATCTGGAGGTGCCCATTCTCTGCCACTCATACATTAAAAAAATGTAGATGTCTGCAGAGACCAGAGTGGGAGCTCACACATCCACCTGCCAACTCTGGTAAGACCCACCCCCGCCTGGGCTGTTAAGTGCACATTCAAGTTATGAACAACAACATATGGTCCTAACATGGATTTTATGTAGTAAGCTGTTAGTAGCAGTAGTAGTGGTAGTGGTTTGTTGTTTGTGGTCAAACTCGTGCCTGATTTTGTAAGTCTTATGTTTGATCTTCCTCCAACACCAACTGGGCTGGGAGGAGGTCAGTGAAAGACGTGTCCTACTGCAAATGGATTGACTTGTGACAGTGGGAATGCTAGCCCATGTAGGCAAGAGCTGTCAACGGAGAGCAATCCTTCTTGACCGTGAAATGGAGAGGCTATCAGTGGCCTTGCCAAGTGTTCCAAGGAGGAGACCCTGATGAGACAAAAAGGATGACCTTGTGAATAAACAGTGGCCACAGGTGCGAGAGGGCCTGAGTGTCGTTTGGCACCAAAGGTTATATAGTTATGTTCCATGTTACTCCTTTGGGGTTGGCCCCGGGTGAAAAAAGATAGGTTGCAAGTCCTCAAACACTCCAGGGGTCATTTTAAATGTTGGTGTGGGGGAGCATCGGGTAGATCGGAGGTACTCCCACTCTAGCAAAGTGGCTGTTCCCCAAACTCATTTAGAGGTGCCGACCTAAAGGTTTCCAATAGCTAACTTTCGGCTGGCTCCATGTCAGAAGTCTTTGATGTGATGGCTGGCCTTCCACAGGCCCACAAGGTGATAGTGACTGTCACCCACCCTTTTTAAGGTGGTGTATCCATCACTGGATTTTCCTTTCCAGGGCTGCCATGTGAGGCACTCCTGCTTAGGGAGTTTATTCTTGAAAAACAAAAAAGTCTGATGAGCGGGCAAAACAAACATGAGGCCCAATCAGAAAAATCTTCATCTTTCGGAGCAACCACCACACCAGTGGCTCCTTGGACTTAAGCTTGGATTTCTAAAAAAAAAAGGAAGTAGTCCTTCCTCAGGGGAGTCTGATCTAGTCTGATCTAGTGGCAAAGGGTCTAAATGATCCTGTCACTTTGGAAACCAAATGACATGAATAAAGTGGAATAAAATCACTGAGAATGTCACTATACTTTTATAGCCCCTGAACTTTAATAAGAATAGGTTCATTTTCCATTTTGGCAATCTACATTTCTGTGGACTTAAACCACACAAATAGAAGTAGTACTCCACATAATCTCCACCCCCTGGAGTTACAGACTGGGGTTCTGGTACATCCTGTGGGGCTGAATTAATGGGGATTACAAGAGGTTCTCCAGAGGAACTGAGGCATTCCTCATTTTACTCCATATTTCTCTGTAAGACTCCACCTGCTCTTAGCAGCTGGAGTTTCCAGCAGAAACTAGCAGATCCAGTACCAACGATCTCGTACTTCTGATGGGGCTGGTAACAAGATAATAATTGGAGACCAGTGGAAAGGTAGTGATTCGGACTTTCATAGACCTGCAAGAAATAATAAGTTTGGCATTCCCAAAGCTGCTGTTCTATTCTGTCATCACACTTGCTATATATTTTAACACTGATGGAAAATACAATTTGATTATTAAGTTTAACTCTGAATGTAATATTTATTGTTCAGAAAGCAGTGTTATTATCTTAAACAAGATCTCCACTATTCCTATAACTTTCAGTGCCATTTTCTGTCAGTTTTTGTATCCTCTATCTCTGTCAACCTTACACTACCCTTCCTACCGGCTGTCTCACCAGTCTTCAGATCTGTGAGTCTATTATCTTCCTCTGTCTCGTTCATATCATTTGCCTCAGAACTCTCCCTGGACTCTAAAGCTGAGTGCCGCATGGTGGTCTTCTGCATATGACACAGCCCTCTGCTGGAGTCTCTGGCCCTAGAGGACCACCACAAAGCACTACTCTGTCCATCTCCTCCTCTGTTGATCATCTTTATCCTGTGTCCAGGCTATATGCCTCATTATGCACCACCTGATAACACCTACTGGGCGGCATTGCGCACTCCCTCACTGCATAGTTCTTAAAATTACTTATGGCACACTTTCCTTAGATCTTTCCAAAGCATACCTTTCTTGCATGAATTTTCCTGAGAGTAGCTTACCCCTTGCCTTATCTTCCATCCCTTCAAATGGCCCAGTGGCTCCATACATCTATATGTTTTGTGTCTTGACACATAAGGTGGTGTAATGTGCACCAACCAGTGTGTCACTTTTTTCTGTAGTGTGTTATTCCTGTTGGATCATTCCAGAGAGCAGGCAGCACCATGGCCCTTATTCCATTCCTTCTACTGACTACTGGCCAGTTGACTTCAGCAGATAGATCACCTTGTGATCTTATAATGGGGTAAGGAGGGTGTGTCAGGCCAATTTATCCTCTCCTATCGTCCATGCCAGGGGCGGTTACCATGTGCCTCCCATCTTCCAGGCTTTGTCTCTTGAGTGCTGCCACATACAGACTCTTCTCCCAACAAATTATATCCAAGATGTCCTGCGAGTCTCTAGCATTTTTCCCTCCCTTGAAGGCAGCCACACTCATGCTCCATCTCCTACCTCCACTTGGAAGCCCCTGTATGCTATCCAATAATGCTGCCCTTTGGCCTTGTCGGCCTTGTACTACTTACTCAATTTATTCCCCCCTTTCTCCTCTTCAGTGGAAGTTGGAACAATACAAGAAGAAAGAGAAAAACCCTTTCCAATGGTGCATCCTCATTCTCAGCAAATGAATGAAAATGCTCCATGGGCAATCAACCCGTCATATCCCACCTTTGAGATGAATCACCATGCCACCAGATACCACTTCAAATATCCACCACTTGCCACATTCCATGTACTTGATGCAGATGCGCTTGAGCCTACCAACCAGGTTTCTTGAAGTTTGTCCATCAGCTTCATAATCTGAGTCCCTCAGGAAGATGCACAAGAAACAAGTTGGCCAATGTACCACTGTCTCTGCACCTCAGAGCTCATTCGCAGGAAAGGTTTGCTAGTTTAGGGACACCAACTACATGGGCCCCAATCAGAGCTTAGAAAAACTGGTAACAGAAATGGTGCTCAGCGTGCATGGTATGCACAAAATTGTCATAATGATCTACCCCTGGAAGTCCAACTGTTCATGCACTTCTTAACATCTTGCAACTTATTTACATACCCAAACCAGCTCTCTCTATGCCCTTGCTAAGAGTCTGGTCATTTGGCCTATGAAACGTCATTGTAAAGGGTGTGCAAAATATTCTTTTGTGAAAACTCTGTGAATTGTTCAACAATATTATGAAATTTTCTTCACAATTCTGCATTGAAAATTGAAAGCATGGGCATATCTTGCATTCAAAAGTAATGTGAGATATCTAATGATTTCTGTCCATCCATGTCTTCTGTGCCTAAAAATTGAGCAAATGTTATGCTAATGATATTCCCAAAATGTTGCAAATTTTATATGCAGCATAAAAGATTTGCACATGCCTAGTTAAGGGACACTAGACACCAGTTTGCCAAATCCCAGGCACCTTCTTCACACTTTCCCTCCTTAGTAGATCCTCTCAGGACCTCTCCTTTAACCAGCAAAACAAACACGAGGCCTGGCAGATCAGACCAGAAAGTTCCTATTGGAGCAAGATCAAGTCTGATTTGCAAATGTGGCTGCTTCCTGTCTGAGGTGGTGGTGAAGTGACCAAAATAATTATAGAATTTGAGCAATTACCAATGGCTGAGATCAATGTAAGTATCTACCCATCACTTTTGTTTGTTAATCTCTCCTTTTTCAGGGCACAAGTGGAGGATGGATGTGAGTGCCTGACTTCCAGCCCCTACTTTTAGAGTAGGAAGCCCTTCCACTTTTGCCTGCCAAGAGGAACCTGTACACCACTACCAAAGCATGTGATCTATACCATTTCAATGTGGACCCACAATATGCTTTTTAACCCAGCCCCAGGCTTTTGTCATCCAGGTTGCCTCCAGAATTCTTAATTGTCTGCCAAAGGAACTGTCCAAACTTTACCTAGTGATCGTCCGGCATCAAATGAGAGAGGATGTCTCCTAAAGGTTGACTAGAGTTAAAATGTCAGCAGGAAAGCAAAGCATCAACACTTTCATGGCTGAGATATTTGCGACTTTTAATCACAATTTTGTATCAATTATTAGTTGAATAAAACAAACTAGATTCTGAGGGTATGTTTACACAAACATGTATTTGAAGATCAGAAACATGCCTTGAAGTGAGAAGGCAAAACACAGAAAGGGGGCCTGGAAATATGAAAGGCCTACGAGTTCACAGTCCCTAAATTTTAATCAGTTCACACAACGGGTACTCAAGGTCTATTGCAACCAAGTCACAAAGAGATATCGACCTGGGTGGCAAGAGTCCTTTCTCTCTGGCACAGGGGATAGCCCCCTATTAGGTAGCATTCTTCATCATAGTGTTCCTCCTCACACCATAAGACAATTCTATGGCATGAGCTATAACTCGCCCGCTGGAGAGGAGCTCTTCAGACTGGCATTCCCTATCTGAGAAAAAGTGTAGGCGAGAAGCAGAGTGCACAGTGAGAAATGTGAGGAAACTAAAACTACCTCTTGGCAGAGCTAAGACTAACTTTATTCATGTCCCAAGGGGATAGGAATAAAAAGAACATATGGGAGTTCTTCTACCCTAGTGTTAATGCTGGGTAGACATCGTTCAACTTCTAGTGTACCCTTTAATGGGTATCTAAGGCTTTCCTCAGGACCAGTTTTCTAGTCACTCTGCACATTGTTGCACAATAGATAAAGACATATGTTACAACCAATGGTCCACATGCTGTGTATGTTCCTCATCTTGACAGGTCTAGTCGTCCTCGACTCTGCAAGATGAGGGGCATACACAGTGGCAAGTCAAGCCGCAGCCTAAATGTCTTGCCAGTAGGCCTCAATTTAAGGCTTTACTGAATATCTAGTCAGGGTAGACAGACAACAATGGATCTTTCAAGCATTAGTCTAATTATGTTCCTCCCGATTCTTCCCACACACTAAAATATTGTCTTAGAAATATTAGATGTTGGCTCCCTTACTAAACAGTTTGTGCATCACCCTTTGAAATAATGCTGCTGCAAGTCCAAAAGGCATGCGGGAAAACCTGTAGGTGCATTCTGGAGTAATGAATTAAATCAATGGCTTAGAGCCTTCTTCCAATTCTATCTGGTGGTAAGTGGACAAGAGGTTGGAAAAATTGTCTGCCTCCTTAAGAGTTCTCAACATCACATTTATATTTGCAATTGGGTGACATCCACCCGGATGTGCTAATTTACGTCTTTTAAGCTGCCACATATCCTCAGACCTTCCCAAGTCTTTCAAGCCAAAACAACTGGCACCAGCCACTCCAAGGCCTCAATTTATTCTCTGATTCTTTCTTTACATAACCTGCCCAATTTATTCTTCAGCTCTGCCCTGAATGGTAATGGGACTGGCCTGACCTTGTGGAGCTAGGGCACAACCCTGGCACACATTCTGATCTTGTGCTTAAAGCCTTTTAGAAAACCATGTTAATTTGCAAATACTTCCGGAAACCTTTCTTTCACATTCATTACACTTCCCACATTCTGAAATGGCTGGGGTTAAGTGCAATTCCCAATCATCCCAAAGATTTAGCAATTCCTTAATATTACCAAA
Organism: Calotriton arnoldi; assembly: GCA_963921515.1. Lineage (NCBI taxonomy): Eukaryota > Metazoa > Chordata > Amphibia > Caudata > Salamandridae > Calotriton > Calotriton arnoldi. The sequence continues at coordinate 994,394 of CAWUFW010001546.1, forward strand.
TAGCGATTCGGTAAATAGGTAATCACTATTAGGTAATTACTACTCCATTTATTCCCATGGGCTTAAAAGATCCATAAGTGCGAATGGTTTTGCATTAGCTAATTTGTGATTACATAATTGGAAATCGCAAATCAGGTAATACAAAGCCAAGGGTGCCCGGGGACCTAAGGCTTCCTGAAGCACCCCAAAAAAACAAAAATTGCACATGTAAAAAACACACATGGCCAATGGGCATGTGTGTGCTTCATGGCACTTTGAAAAATTTATTTTTGTGCGTCTTTCAAAATTTGCACATGATCACCATCGAAGTCGATGGTAATAGCATTTTCCTAAATACACAGTTTGCAATTAGGCAATTGTTCGTACATGTGCTAAGTGAATCGCAATTTGCGATTCCCTATTTGTATTCGCAATTTTAGGTAATCACAATTTTTCTGACTCTTAATTCACCAGTGCTTCCTGTGTCAGTGGCTTCACTGGGAGGAAATACCAAGAAGAATAACAGGGAAGGCCACAGAGTGGTGATCAGCACTGTGCTGAAATGAGGACTTCTTGTAGGGAATCATTTCCTGCACAGAATGTTGTGAAATGGCCCTTTCACCGCTCACACCACATTGTCGGTCTCTTAACAGGACCCTCCCCCACAGTGGCAGCTGCATGTGGTTAACAACAAGTGGCAGTGCTTGGAGGGGTGGCTGTATGAGGGTACCCCCCTGTAAAAAAAAAGAAAAAAAACACTCCTGCTCCATAAAGAACAGAAAAGAAAGGCAAGCTATAAAGGAAGGATAAACAATCACCTCCAGGTTGCGGCCCGCCCACTTAAAAAAACCAAAAACATGGTGCCCTTGCTGTCTCCTCTCAAGACAGAGGGGAAAGGATGATAGCAGAATTTAAGAGACACAGCTGTGGCTTCCGTGTGCTTCCCGATAAACTGATAGGAGCATTGTTTGCAGTTCTGGGTTGCAGAATGCTCAGTCCAAGTACATTAGTCCGCCCCTCCTCGCCTACCCGCCCGCTGCATAGACTCCTAACGGTAACAAGCATTTGCAATGCAATCGGTCTCGCCTTTGGGACCTTATATGTAGTTAGCTATGCAGCACATTAGCCTGGGGGCTGAAACGTCTACTGTTCTTTACCAGGGAGGGAAAATAAGCACCAAACTGTGTGACACGTCAGGTATGGGAACACATGGAAAGAAATATTGCCTTTCAGCAGGAAATGGTATAGTCCAAAGCTCTGTTTTTAATAAAAAAAATCAGGGCCTTTGGTGGTCATATCACTGAAAATACAAGATTTGAAAAAAATATTATTAGCTACGGGTGCTCATGGAAGACAATTTCTATGGACTGGAATCTAGAGAATGCTAAAGTGATTCTGGTATTTTACTGACCTTTGCTGGTCGTTTTCTATCAAAAAAGTTAAATAGAGGCAGTTGCCAGAAAAAAAAAAAATAATAATGTCCCTAAGCAGAAAGCAATTCTGGTATTTTACTGACCTCTGCTGGTCGTTTTCTATTAAGACAGTTAAATAGAGGCAATTAAACAGAAAAAAAATCCCTAAGCGGAAGCAGACAAGTCCTAGGGCTGATCTCCAGAGCCCACAAAGTACATTCAACAAGTCCTAGGGCTGATCTCCAGAGCCCACAAAGTACATACACACATAAGTATATACTAAAGTATATACAAGAGGTCTTGAATGCTCGACCTAAAAAAGGAGCATTTTTAAGATCTGCTCTCTCACATATAATGCCTTAGGGCAAAGGCCCTAGTTATCTTCAACAGAAAATCAAATCGTATGTACCCACCAGAAGTCTAAGATCCAAGAACCAATTCCTGCTGTGCGGACTCCGCATCCGCTTGGCTAGATGTGGTGGGAGAGCCTTTTCTTACCTGGCTCCTTTTTATTGGAATAGACTTCCTGTGCATATTCGTATTTGCACAAACTACTGCCAATTTAGGAAACTGCTGAAAGCCTCCCTATTTTAATAGCGACCTCTTCTTGTGGATGCTTGATTGCTACTGTAGGCAGTGCCGAGATGCCTTAGGGTGAATCGAGCGCTATATTAAATATAATTAACATAACAACAAAGCTCATTTCTGTATTTTTTGTGTATTGTTTTGCGGTTCAAATAATCTAAAAACGCTTAGGCCAGGGTCCCCTGGATTCCAGTAGTGACTCAGTAAGGGTACCCAGATTCCAATAACACTTCGGAGGGGGTCCCCGGGTTCCAGTAATGAATAAGTGAGGGTCCACAGAAGTCAAAAGGTTAAAAACCACGAATCTATACAATTAAATAGGTAAAGGGGTAAGCATGATTGTGTCTTTCCCTCACACTCTTCACAACATTACATGCCTATGTACTGCGATGCACAGTGCACCATGTTTAGAGCATGTGTCTGAACCACACGCACCTCAACCAACATTTCTCACAGAATTCAACAAACACCCTTCCAACATTACAAAAAAAGGGCACCGAAGTACTGATGCAAATTGGAGCACGTTGCAGCATTGTAAGAGGCACGAAACACTATACAAATGTGACAATACAGAGAAACAGTAACATTTCCGAAGGCCATAACGATGGCCACATCTATCTCGCAAATGGGACTAATAAACAAAATGCATGACTAAGTCTGTTGCCCTGCACCTTCATGCACCCGCCAAAATGCTAAAGCCAATCAGAAGGTGTAGTGCGGTCACATCCAATCCAACTCAAAGGAATATACCAGATGCTGCTCCACACTTTGTCAATGCCTAATACTCCACAGAAGGCAAGCACAATCCAAGGCATAACAGTGATCGCAGGCAGCAGAAAATGGCTTTCAGAAAACATAAGCCAAGCAGACAAATCATAAGGCCCTCACAGCACTCTCAAAAACAGCCATTACCCCCAGGTCCCTTATGTCCTCGTCCCATTTATTGACAAAGTGGAGATAACCATCTCCCGACAGAAAAAAAGACAAGAGGAATGCTGGGACCCTAATACTGCCCCTCCCACCGGGAGTACATAAGCAGTACCTACCCAGCATCCCGCCTGTTCTTTTTTTCTGTCTGTCGACAGAATGGACGTGGTGTGCTGGTGCTGCTCCTGCTGGGCTGGAGTGGCGGTGCTTCTCTTCTCCCCCCCCGCCCGGCTGCCTGGCTGCGGGTGCGGGGTTCCCTGGGCTGTCTCCTGGCCTGCTGGGCTTGCTGGGAGTCAGTCTCTGTTGGAGCCGGTGTCCTGCTTGACCTCCCGGCCCTTTGCGGCTGGGGCTTGGTCTCCCGGTTTCTTCCGGGTCGCGTGCTCGTCTTCCCGTGCCTGGCGGGATGTGCCGCGCTTGCTGTGTTCCTGCCGGTCTCCTGGAGTGCTGGACGTTTGGGGTGGGGGCCTTGTTCCTGGGGTTGGCCCCGCTCCGGGTGAGTCCCGCTTGCCGGGTTTCGTTTCCTTTGTTGCTGCTGTGTGTTCGAAATGCTCCGTCTCTTCTCTTCTGCAGGCTGTCTGTGCCGGTCGGAGGTTGGGTTTTCATGTTTCCCTTCCTCTGGTGCACGCATCGCGGGGGTGGGCGCTTGCAGTGTTCCTGCTGTTCCCTCTGGCGATGGTGGTGGGGGCCTTGTTGCCGGTGGTGGTCCCCGCTCTGGGTGAGTTCCGCTTCGCGGTTTTCTTTCCCCGGTTTTTTGGTGTCCGTTTCCGCCTCCTTCACGGCGGTGGGTGCTGCGCTGCCTTTTTTCTTTCAGAGCCGCAGCGGGCGCCGCCTGCACTGTAGCCGGTCCTGAATTCGCCCTCGGCTCTGGTGGAGGTGTATGGGTGCGGTTTCTATACTGGGAATATATCTTCCATGTGGTGGTAGCGAGACCTGTGCACTCTTATTCTTTTTAAGTTGCACCTGCAGTTGCTCCGGACTCTGGCTCCCGCCCCCGCCTGCGGAGCGCGGATGGTGGTGGAGGAGGGGGGAGGGGGGGTTGCGACGCTTTCAGTGTTGCTGGCGGTCTGTCGCTGCTGAGGGTCACGGTTCGATGTGGACTGACTTTCTTTGCTCGTGCTCCTTTGGGGGTTGCTCCGGGTGCTGGGCGCTGCGTTGTGGGGGTTCCTGGTGCTGCTTCCTGCTACGGGAATTCTCACTCAGGGTCGCTGTCTTCGTGTGGTGCCCCTGTTCCTGGCTGCGCGTGCTTCGGCCTTTGCAGTTCTGTCTTTTGGGGCTCTGTTGGGGGGGTTCTCCTCTCCATTGAGTTCGTTTGGTGGCTTGGTTCTCTGTGTTATTGGCATTCGCACTTTGTGTTTGGTGGACTGCCTCAGGCTGGCGTGGGTTCCTGTCACTGCTGTGGTGGCGGGTTCCTTTTTCGCTGGCTCCCTCTGTGCTTGCTCCTGGAGTTCCCTGGGTTGTTGGGGTCCTCCTGTGTGCTTTCTTGCGTTCTGCCCCCTGCTGCTTGCTCTGGGGTCGGGGTCGCCGCTCGCTCCTGGTGGCCGCCGGTTGCTTCTGCTTCTGGTATTCCTCCCCGCTTCCGGGCTCCGCTGTTGCTCCCGCCCCGGGCTGCTGGTGGGGCGGTGTTCGTGCTCCTCTGGCGTCTGCTTGGGGGGTACTGCGGGCTCGTTTTGCCCTCTTCTGGGTTCCTGGGGAGGCAGTGGCCTAGTGGTTGGGGTGTCTGACTCTCGACCTGAAGGTTGCGTGTTCAAATCCTGGTGTTTCCATGGTTTGCTGGCTGCCGGGGCTGCCCCGCTTTTCTTGGTTGTCCCTGCTCGGACTGGCTCCTCGGGGTGGCCCTGCTGCGGGTGCTGTGGTCTGGCGTTTGGCGTCCTGGGTCCTTGTGTCTGCCCGCCTTTATTCTCGTGCAGCCTTGCCTCTGCTGCGGGCGGCCTGTTCGGTTGTGGCGTGTGCTCCGCTTGGTTGTGCTGTGTGTTCGCCTGGTTCCCTGGCTTCTGTGCGGCTGGTCGGGGTCCTTGCTCGGGGGCTCCCGGTTCCTGTTTGGCGGTGCGGTGTTCGCTTCCTCCTCTGGTTTCCGTGGGCTGCGCCTGGTACCTCTCAGGGCTTCCTGGTTTTGTGCCTGGGGCTCTGTGTGGCGTTCCTCCCCCGCTGCTTTCGGGTCTGGTTCGTGCTCTTGGCCTGCCGCCGGTCCGTTCTTTGGGCTGGCCTCTCCGTGTTTCTGGTGTTGGCTTGCGTGCTGCCTCTTTTTGTGGCTGTTCTCCCCCCGTTTTTGCTCTGGCCTGGGGCTGCCGGTGTTTGTCCCGGGGCCTTCGGTGTGTTTGCGTTGCTTCTTGGGGGTCTGGCTGGCTGGAGGCTGTCTCCGGCTGCTTTCCTCTGTCTGGCTCTGGCGCTCCCCTTACGCTTCTGGGGTTTACTTGGGGTTGTCCTTGTGTTCCCCTGCTTCTGCTGCACCCCTGCTCTGTTTCCGGTGCTTGCCTTTGGGCTTGCTTCTATGGGTCCTGGCCGCCCCTCCTGGTCAGCTCGGTCTGGTTGGGTGTCTGGCGGGCCTGCGGGGCGCTGTGCCTTGTTTTCTGGCCTGCGGCTTTCTCCTCACTGCCGGCTCCTGCTCGTGTCTGGTCTCTGGGGTTTGGTTGGTATGGTTGGGCTCCTGCTCCTCCTTTCCTTGCCCTCCCTGGTTGTGTGCCCTGTGGCGGTTCACCTGTTGGGCCCCTGGGGTTTTGCCGCTGCTGTTTGGGCCTGGCTGTGTTTCGCTGCTGCCGCTCTTCTGTCCGGCGGTTCTCCTGGGTGGGGGTCTGTCTGGGCTCCGGGGGCTGTTGTTCCCTGGGGGTCTGTCTGGGGCTTTCCGGCTCCTGTGGTGGCCTTCTTCGGTCCTGCATTCTTGCCTGTGCTCTCTCGGGGGTCCTGGCATGGCGCTCAGTTGGTTTCGGGCGGTTTCCTGCTGTGTCCTTCTGGGCCTGCTCCTGGCGGCAGTTCTCTTCCTGGGCTTGATTCGCCTCTGGTTGGGTTTCCGTGTTTCTGCCCAGTTCTGGGATTCTGTTGGGTGCTGTTGGGCTTCGGGTTTCCCTCGTTGTCCCAGGGCTCCTTCTTCGTTGGTTTCCCTGTTTACCCTGGGTTGCGGCTGCCTTGTTCGGGCCTTTGTGGGGTCCTGGTGTTCGGTGCTTCTGGGTTGCCGTGTCCGGGGTTGCCTCCTGTTGCTCCTGGTCTGCCGGCTGGTTGGTGGTTCGGCGTGGCCTCTGGCTGTGCCACCTTGGGTTTGCTGACTGTGCTGCCGCCTCTTTGTTGGCTCTGGGGTGTGTTTTGCTGGGCGTTCCCGGTTCTTTCCTGGTTCCGGTGTCCTGGCTCGCCCCTGTCTTCCCTTGCTTCCCCGGGCTCTGCTCCCGGTGTGTCTGTGTGGGGTGCCGGTCCCCCCCTCCCTTTCTGGGTGGGGTGCGGTTCTGGGGTTCTTGTTTTACCTCTCTGGGGTCCGGCCTCCTGGTTGTCGGTTGTCCGGGGTCTCCTGCTCCTGGTCCTCTGGCTTCTCTGCTTCCTCTGGTTTCCGCTTTGGCGGTTTCCTCTGTTTGTTTTTCTTCTGGCCCCCTGTGTGGTCCGGCTGTGGTGTGCTGGGTGTCTCGGCGGGCCTCCCGGTCCTTGGCTTCGACCTGGGCGCTGCATGCGCCCCTTCCGGCGCTGGTTGGGCCTGGGGGTCCTCCTGCTTGGGCTGGTTGCTTGGATTCGGTCCTGGCTTCCTGGTTCCTTTTGCTTGTTGGCCTGGTGCTGGTCGTTTTCTTGTCCCCTTCCAGTTCCGGTCGGGGTGCGGTGCGCCCTGGGGCCTTTCCGCTCTTGCCCTTCCGGCTTGTGGGGCCTGGGTGTTCTTTGGCTTCTGCTCCGTCTTTGGTTCCTCTCTGGTCCTCCGCCTTGTTGGCTCCTGTTCCTGTCTGCCCTCTGGGATTCGACGGGTTGGTGCCTGGTTGGTTCCTGGTTTGGGGTCTGTTGGGGTTCCCGGTTGCCCTGGGCTTGCGCCCTGCGGTGTTCTTCCTTCCCTTTGGGTTTGGGGTTTTTTGGGGTTGTGGCCGTTGGCTCTGTCCCTGCCCCAGCGGTGCCGGTTCGGTTCCGGGTTGTTGGTTCCCGGTCTTTGCTGCCCTTGGTTGTTTGGTCGGCTGCCTGCTGGGTCTTTCTGGGGGCGTCTCTGGCCTGGGGTCTTTTGGATGGGCCTCCTCTGCCCTTGTACTGTGGCGTTTTGTGTCCGGTCCTGGTTCGTTTTTGCGGCCTCCCTCCCTGTGGGGGCTCTTGGCCTCCTGGGGTTTCTGGGCTTTGGCTCCTTCCTTGTCCTTTTCTGTTTGGTTGGTGTCTGGTTCCTGGTCGGCTCCTGGGCTCTCGCTGTGGCTCCTCACTCTGGGCTCTGTGTGGTCTTTGGCGGCCCTGGTGGTGTTATCCTTTCTTTTCTGGGGCCTGGGCCTCCTCTGCGGGCTTTCCGGGGGTTGGTTCTTTTGGTGTGCTTCCCTCCGGCCTTGTTGGTCTGGGTGCTTGGGTCTGCACCTTGTTGCCCGGCCTTGGCTTCTTTCTTTGGCCTTCTCCGGGGTTTGCTCCTGGTCTGTGCGGCTGCCGGGTCCTGGGTGTCTTCCTGGTGGTTCTTGGCTGGTCGTCCGTGTCCGGTGGGTTTCCTTGGCCTTGTTCTTTTGTTTGTTTTTTGGCCTGGTTGCTCTGTCTCCGGTTTTTCTGGTTGGCGGCCTCCTTGGGTGGTTCTGGCCTTCTATTTTTGTTTTCTGGGTTGTTTCCGTTCCTTGTTTGTGTCCCTGCGGTCCTGTTCTGGGGTGCTGGCCGGTTCCTTCCTGCGGTTCCCGCTTTCTGTGCTCCCTTGGGTTGCTGCGTTTGGTGTGGTTTCCTGGGTGCGCTGGTGTGTTCGGAAGGCCGGTTTTCTGCTTTGGTATTCTCCACTTTGTCAATGAATGGGACGAGGACATAAGGGACCTGGGTGTAATGCTCTATTACTTACCGGTAATCTTCATTACTCCGGGTCCCGTTGTCCTCGTCCAATTCATATGCCCCTCCCTCCCTCCCGGGCGGCCGGTCTTCCTGTGTGGGCTTGGTTGTTCAGGCGGGATGCTGGGTAGTACTGCTTATGTACTCCCGGTGGGAGGGGCAGTATTAGGGTCCCAGCATTCCCCTTGTCTTTTTTTCTGTCGGGAGATGGTTATCTCCACTTTGTCAATGAATGGGACGAGGACAACGGGACCCGGAGTAATGAAGATTACCGGTAAGTAATAGAGCAGTACTACTAATCTTGGGTTCTGGAGCAGCGTGCTACTCGTTGTAAAACACTTCAGTGCCTTGTCAGGAGTAGTAAGTGCGATATATAAGTAATTACAACACAAGTTACAGGCAGTTACAGAAGCATGTTGATTAGAAATGCTGTACATAAAAATAATAAGGGGTTAGTAGGAAAAACACTAAACAAACGTGCACACAGTGCTTGCAAAGAGAAACAACGAGGCAGCCTATTTGTTTCCTGAAGAAAACAGAAGGTCACCCATTAGACAACAAGCAAACCCACACAGATCTCTTCCTGATAATCACGTCTACTCCTTGGCTACACTGCCAAACATACCGGCCCCCTAACAACTATTGCCTTCATAAAAATCTCAACCAACATCAATACTCCAAACTCTGGTCTGCACGAACACCCACGGCCATATCGAGCAGCCTATTCCAGGGGGACTACAAGCACATACCAATGTCAATTAAGTTCTATAAAAACACTTAGAAAATTTAGAACCCTCGTACCTTATAGCAGTTTGCACACACCCTAAAAGTTCCTCATTACAAAAAAAACCCGATTTCAAAATGTTCAATATGTCCGGCAGCACAAACAAGGAACCCCAGCACCCATTACGTTTTGCTCAATCCCCTTTTTTTGAGTTGAAGATGGATTACTGTTGAACAAGCAAAAAAGGACATTTTGATAACAAGGTGTGATACGCTCAAAACAAAGCTCTGTAGGCCTAAAATACCAGGGGGCAGATTTACAAGCCCCTTGCGCCACTTTTGCGTCACTTTTAACATGGGAAAAGTGACGCAAAAGTGGCGCAAGGGGCTTGTAAATCTGCTCCCAGGTATTTCAATCACATCAGCCAAGGGCTGTTCCTTAACATTTCATTTTACTTCCTTTACTACCTGTTGTTCATTCTCTTCTTGTTGAACCAGAGGTACAGCCAGGACCGACCCCACTTTCAGATTTGTATTGAAAGAAGCGCGTCACGCATTCGTAAACAGTCCTTGAAACTATCACGTGAGTCTTGCACATGGGAAAAACATCGGACATGAAACAGATTATGAAACACTCTTGGAATGAGGAACCAGGCTGCCGGTATCGTGATTTACTACAAGTCAGCACTACAGGTAAAGACAAGGGCAAGTTAACGCAGGTCTCAGAAAATTCCCGGCACTTAGTAAGGGCTAAAGACTAGGGGGCAGATTTACAAGCCCCTTGCGCCACTTTTGCGCCGCCGTTGCGTCACTTTTGTGACGCAGCGGCGACGCAAACCATGCGCCACGTTGCGCATTATTTATAACGTGACGCATCTAGGGAGATGCGTCACGTTGTAAAGCCCTGCGCCACATGAAACCTGCGTCAGGTTTCATGTGGGCGTTCCCTCGCAGGGTGGGCGTTCCATCGCAGGAAAGCCTCGTAAAAGTGACGCAGTGAAATCTACAAGATTTCACTGCGTCACTTTTCCGACGCCGCTGCGACAAATCCTTAAGCCTGCTTCAAGCAGGCGTAAGGAGTGACGCACCACGTTAGGTATGGGCGGCCCCTGTGCATTGCAGGAGCTGCGTCGCATTTGCGACACGACTCCAGCAATGCGCCGCCCCTACGCCACAGGATGCGACACGCATCGGCCTTTCCTTGCGTCACGGTGCGCCGCATTGTAAATGCAGCGCATCCGTGGTGCCGCAAGGAGAGAATTGCGTGTCGCATCTATTCTGGCGCATCCCTGCTGATTTGCAGGGATGCGCCAGAAGTTGTAAATCTGCCCCTAGGGGGCTTATTTACAAGGCCCTTGCGCCACTTTTGCGTCATTTTTAACATGGGGAAAGTGACGCAAAAGTGGCGCAAGGGGCTTGTAAATCTGCCCCTTACTATTTATGCAAAAACTGCTTAAAATGCAGATTCACTATTTCCAAAATAACATGGTAGGCATTATTTGGGAGGACTCAGTACTCTCTCCCGCTTATCCCTGGTGTACCCTCCTCTCTCCAATGCAGAGCGCTTGTTTCATTTAACTATAGTGATGGAGCAATTTTAGGAAAACTGTTGCGCTCTACTAAAATCTGCACTAGTCACTAACTTAATAAAATAAATATATGCTTTTATAGTGGACGATGTTGCGTTTACCTCTACTGACATGTAAATAGATTCACAAGGGTCGATCGAGGCGGAAATATATTATAGCTTAAAGAGTCTTGCATTTTATCAAACTAATTAGAGTAACATACACAAAAATTAAAAAGAATAAAATCACAACAAAAGTTAAGAATCAAAAAACCATATCCAGATTATTTTAAAAGTATGTTATGTGATGAAGGGTTATTAGTGGTCTTAAAAAGTTCTGCATTGATGGGTGGCGAATATATTAATTTCTGGTGTTTTATAGCACTTTCATGCTGTCAGGTCCCTGTTGGTGAGTCAAACAGATGCTCTTAAGCATTTGGTTGGTCCTACCTGTTTATACACTTGTTAAATAAGGTTATTTGGATAATTAAATATAGGCCTGATATAATTCACCAATTTACAGTTTTGGCTTGATGTCGACCTAATTGTATTGAAGAGGGGCACGAGGGATTTGTATTGGGACAGAGGGAGGTGGACTACAAGCAGGTCAGACTGTGAAGTCAGACCTCTGCCCACTTTCTTTTGATCACTATATTCTGCATACAACATGCGCCAAGTTTTGCCAAAACATAAAGGTGATCCTCAAGCTTTTTTCTCTCATCACCGGATCCCTCTTTGCATTTTTTGTGTTTGGGATCAAAGGAGTACTTTAAATAAAGTTTGGGCAAACTAGTGGTTGGTCAGACTCAAGCGTCCAGTCCAGGGATGGGAGCTCACCAATTCCACAGACCTCGGGATTTACATCCTACAATTTTAATACTGAGATGAAAGCTAATTTGATCAGTTTGCCTTTAAAAAGTCTTCTGCATAGCGGTGGCAAAGCCGAGTTGTAAGTAATTGGGCCCAGTAGCCATTAATAGAGTTCCGGTGGGCATGAGAAGGTAAGACGTCATGAGGACTGTAGAAGAGACAGCGAATGGGGGTGCAGTCGTCAAGGGAGGGGACTGGGACCCGGAGGTCAGCAGGCAGGGTCTCTGAGAACAGCGGGCCGGAGATCAACAGGAGAACAATGATATTTGAGGAGGGGAGGGGATCAAGAGATGCCTACAGGTCAGCACTCACCCTTTTTGTCCATAAGCCACATGAAGATGAAGCAAGGAAGGAAGCCGATGGGCCCCCACAGCACCAACAGGGCAATGTCCAGGCTAGAGAAGCCATACGCCTGCTTGGCCGAGCCTTGAATGGGACCCCAGGTGTTCCACACCAGGCCCTGCATGAACGCCAGCATTGAAAAGAGGCCAAGGACCAGCCAGCGCCGCCCGAACACCCAGCTGCCCCTGGCCGGAGAGGTGGGCAGCCCTAGCAGCGCCTCCCGCTCCTTCGGGGCGCTGCTGCTCCACTGCAGTCCCATGCTACCAGCACCGGGGAGGGATGGGGAACGGTAAAGGGAAACTGCCGGCCTACAGCACTACCAGATGTCCAGTTCCTGCTACAACCGGCGAAAACATGTGCTTGCTTCAGCGCTGGGTAACGGGTACTGGGACTGTAAAAGCAAAACAAGCCCGGTCCCAGCGCATGCGCACCAGGGAGGGGGAGACACAGAATGGAGGAAAAAATAAAGCAAAAGGTTATAGGGAGAAGGCGCAGCAGAGCAAAGTGGGAAATGTGACGTACACATGGAGAAGGGATTGGACCAGCACAGGAAAACACATACCAGAAGTAAAATAAGCATTTGCAATGCAATAGGACTCGCATTTACGCGAGACCTATTGCATTGCAAACGGGAGTGGGCGGGCGACAAGGCACGAACGGGGGGGTGGGGTTTGGCGGGCGAGAAGGCATCGGACTGTGGGAGGGGGTGCACGGGAAGAAAGTAGTCTGTGCAGTAAAGGGGCCAGTAGCCATGGAAGGACACAAATGACGACATGGCCGTCATAAGGAGGGACTAACAAGCCTACAACCAATCGGAAGGCAGCATTTAAGACACAAGCCAATGAAAATGATGGGCGGAGCTTCCACGAAGCTTCCACGCTATACTGAATACTGCATGCCTCGCAAAGCGAGCAGCGCATGCGCTGCAATGCTAGGCTCGACCTAAAAAGAGGATAAAAGGCAAGCAAACTGACCAGGTGCTCTGGAGATGGGGATCTGGGTTGAGGCTGCCTGGCAGACAGGTATGGAGGAGGTTTTACACGACTGGGCAAAAGTATTAAACTAATACATGATGCCACGAGGCAGGTAAGGATACAAGGTTAATAGGTTATGATGAATGTGATGACCAATGTTTGGAGATTATTTATTTTTCACTCTCATCTTATTTTGCATCACTGAGGAGGCCATCAATAAAATGAGCATTCTTAATCAGATTGAAATTACTGTTGTGATTAGTAGTATTTTTTGACTGAAGCTGGATTCTCTTCCTGGCATTTGTTACATGTTTCCTCTCTGGTTTCAGGTCTCGGCTTCTGCTGCTGATGCTCTGGCTGATGGAAGTTGGTAAGTTACATATGCTTTCTCACCATGGATACTGACTTGTAAGCTGATGTTGAGGCCCAGGGACACTTGATAGGAGATCTTAGGGAGTCCTGCATAGGAGGGTGTAGAGTGGTGGTGGAAAGCGTTAAGGATGCTCTGAAACCATAAATGCTTAATGGCTGACACATGTGCACTGCTAAAATGGTTTGTACTTAATATCACAATATTGTCCTTTACTGTGGGACTGACATACCTAGCAGGGTCTCAGGCTGACTCTGCAGAATGCTAAAATATGAATAACTCGTCCATTGAAATGCATGGTAAAGCTGACTTCGACCACAGTTGTTGTATCAGATATGTGTTTTTGGAGTAGGGAATGTTCCCTACAATCTAAAATATTAAGGGGCATATTTTCAAAGAAGTGGTTCAATGTAGCGCAGAAAGCAAAGTTGCTGAGCTTCGCTGCATCGCCCCTGGAGAAAGCAGAACTGCACCATAGCTTCACAAAAATGGTGCAGTCCTGCTCTTTCCATGCACTGGCACAATTTGGCTGCCTAGCGAAGGCACCACAGTGCTAGAGTGTCTGAGTTGTGGTCATGGGGTACCCTTCTGCACAAAAACTAACCTTTAAGGCTATTTTCTCTTTGCATGTAGCACACATCCAAAAAGAAGACACCAGGAAAAATAAAGATATTTACCCTCCAGCCTCAGACAGGCGCACCATTTTGGCGCAAGCCTATGTCTACATCTCTGTAAGTATGGGTTTGCGTCAAAATTCATGGGTGAATGCAAGGAAACACCCATGCATCACCCATGGAAAGCCTATTTGGTCCAAAGTAACTCAAGACAGCGCAGTGCGCTCTGTTGCGTTACTTTTTCTTACAAAGCAACGCATAATGGACATTTTTTGTGGCTTTTTTAAGTAACAAAAAAGGTTTTACGTCGTAACTGCGTCAAAAAAGTTCCACAACCTCGACGCAAAATCTTTGTAAATCTGGCCCTAAGCATGCAGCTTAGAAAGCTGTTCTGACCGCGTACAGACTGGATACAGGCCCAGTATCTAAAGAATTGATTTTTAAAATGTATCTAAGTGGAGCGGGTTTTGGGGGCCGGTGGATCAGGATGGTTTTCATTGACCACAAGTAGCTTTAATTACACAAAAGGATGGAAGCCCCTACACTAGGGGGTACCCTTTGCCAAACAAATTGCTTACGTTTTTAATATGAGTGCACAGTACAGCCTTAATTGTGTTTGAGTACCACAACCGCCACACTCCTTTCATTGTGTGAATTTGCACTATTAAATTACTTCATAGTCCCACCAAGTGCGGGCCATTTGTTGTTTTTGAAAAAGCAACAGTTTGGTGTTGAGACAGACAGACAGACAGACAGACAGACAGACAGACAGACAGACAGACAGACAGACAGACAGACAGACAGACAGACAGACAGACAGACAGACAGACAGACAGACAGACAGACAGACAGACAGACAGATAGATAGATAGATAGATAGATAGATAGATAGATAGATAGATAGATAGATAGATAGATAGATAGATAGATAGATCCTGATACGGACGGACGGAAGGACGGACAGACAGACGTTATAGCTATACTTAGGTGAAAAGGTTACGTAAAATGTAACATTTTAAGTTTTAAAAAAACACTGGAATTTACCAGTTATAGTTTATTGAGCTAACTAGAACTGGGACTTGTGTATCCACCATGCCCAGTTTTGTCATCAATGATGTCATTGACATGCCATGAGTGATGCAATCTGTGAGGTCATAAGGAGAGCATGGTGGGAGCACACCATGAATGCCAGTAGCAGGATATAGGAAAGGTTGCCCTTCTAGGATAATCGCACTGCCGTGCACCACAAAGGCTCACCACACCAACGACTCAGGACTCCACTTTCCCATTTTGCCAAAGTTTCCCTCTGGGTGTGGCTGAAGTTCCTCTTTACTTGTGGGAAAGGTGACTTGACATGATGCAAGGGGTTTATAATTCATTATGGCTTCAGGGGCGTAGCTTCCATTGATGAAGCAGGTGCAGTGGCACCAGGGCCCAGAGGCCTGAGAGGCCCAGTGAATTCAAGCGGCAGCTGAGGGGTCATTTCCTTCCTTCCACAATAAATGAAAAGGGGAAGGTAAAAAGGAATTGAGAAGTAGATAGTGCCAGAAATAAGGGAAGGAGACAATAGTGGAAAACTAGAATAAAAGAGGATGTGGAAGGATGGGGAAACTGAGAGCTCTGGGAAATAAAGTGAAAGGGAAATGAGGTGGTAGAAAGTATTGTGTGCATTGGGGAGAGTGAGACAAAGGATGGTGTGGTTGAATGGTTCTGCACAACGATGGTGGGTGTGGTGGGAAAGGGTGGAAAAGTCGAGTTTAATGACTTTAAAATAAGCGTAGAAAGCTTGTAGATAGAATGTAAGCAAGTGATCAAACCTGAGAAGAGATAGGCATTTAGGAAAACTAATAGGGTGCCCGAGGACTAGATGTGAGCTATGAAGTATGGGGGTGACGACGCAAAAAGCATGTATACTGGATCATGGGGAATATGGTGCAAGATATTGACAAGGCAAAAACCAGACATGGCATGAAGGTTTCTTATCTGTGTAGGATTTTTAAAATCGAGTGGACTGGGGGGGGTGGCTTGGAGGCCGAGCAACATGGTGGGTCCTCTCTGAGTTCTGGGCTTCCTTCCACATTCACCAGCATCCTACGGCGATTTCAATGCCTGCAATCTGCTGAACGTTAAAGATCTTCTCCACTCCTCACTTGTGAGATTGAAACTGAGCCGGGGGGTGAGGGGGGTATGAGTTCTCTCCATCCTCTCTCTGTGCTGGATGTGGCTGGGTGGGTGTGCCTCTTACATTACCGGAATCTCTGGGTGTGCAGGGTGTGATGCTGGCCTCAGTGATCTTGCCCGCTCGGGCTGACGTCCAGAGATTGTTTTCTACCCTGGGTCCAATAGCGCCTGCTCGCGTAGTGGATCCCCACGAGCCCTGCACCAATGAGGCTGAGCCACAGCGCACGGACTGGACGAGCACACCCATCCATAGTATACTACAGTGACTCGCCACTCACAGTTTCCACCACTGTTATTTCCTTGTAACTTATCATAATTGTATGGTATCTTGTCCAAAGAAGATTTCAGATCAAGACTACTGTCACACATGTACCTGAGCCCCTCCTATCTTTCTGTTGGGCATCTGGTTTCCCCACTGTCCCCCAAACAACCTTGTCTCTTAGAGATGTTTCCACTCTGTTTTTGTGGCGGGTTTTGTATCCTTGTACTCTTTTCCTCTGTCTCTAATGACGGAAGATGGTTGATATCGCGCTTACAGAGTGGAGCCTCGGAGTTATATACTGTAAGTGTTTACGCACCTAATGTTGATACCCCACAATTTTGGTCTGCTCTCTCAGCTAAATTATCTTTGCTCCCTAAAAATGCTCGCATTTTATTAGATGGTGATTGTAATCTCTCCATGGACCCTGTTTTAGATAGACAGTCGGTGTGCACTTATAGACAGGTCCATGCCCATAAGAGCATGTGCAAACCACGCATATCCCAGGGTTTGTCAGATGTTTGTAGATTCCATAACCCGTCAGGCAGTGATTTTACCTTTTCCCCTCCACAGAACACCTTCTCAAGGAGCGACTACTTATTGGTCGATTCTTCCTGGCTACACTCCTCAATGTTCCCACACGATCAAACCTATTCTCATTTCAGATCATGCTGCAATCACGGTCTCTTTACAAATTGCCCCACCACGACCAAAGAATCGATATTGGCGCATGATCGCTGAGGTGCTCGAGCATTTGGAGGACGCATAGAGCCTGGGGAAGGAGCCAAGTGACTTTATTCTGAATAATTCATATACTCTCTCCCCTATCTCCTGCCTCTGTGGCTATTGCACTAGATGCCGAAAAGGCCTTTGATAGGTTGTGCGGCCTTACCTGGAAGTAGTATTACATCGCTTTAAAATAGGGGAGCGCTTTTTAAAAATGGTCGTGGCATTATATCCTACCACCAGAGCTTGGGTTAAAATCAATGGTTCCACTTCTACACCTTTTCGTTCAAAACAAAATACACATCAGGGTTGTTCTTTGTCCCCCCTTCTTTTCTTAATGTCAACAGACCTCATCCTCATCGTATGCTGAACAACTCCACTGATATTCAGGGTTTTCGATCCATGGAACTTGTTTCAAAACAGCTGCATATGCAGACAATATTCAGATTTTCTCTGAAGATCCAGATGCTGCTATCCCAGCCATACGAAAAGTTATCAAAGTCGTCTCTGAATATTCCAGCTTCTCACTCAATAGAAATAAGACCAAAGTTCTTCCACTCCATTTCCACTGCCTCCCCTCTTGTATGGGCGACTCTGGCCAATCTTGATTTTATCGTAATCTGTCAAATGTGATTTCCTATCATGAACAAAGAACGCTAAGCAAAATAAAGGATTTGTTATCTGCATGGTCCCTTCAGCATATCTCACGTTGAGGGAGAATGGAATTTCTTAAAATGAGGATTATGCTATTGGTGAATTTTTTATCAAGCATACTCCCTATACATCTTTCCCACACATTTTTCTACTCCCTAGATAAAATTACTTCTGAATTTTAATAGAAGAATAAGAAACAGAGGATTGCTTATAAGAAATTTAAGTTGGACTTCAATGAGGGCGGATGCAAATTATCAAATTGGTTTGATAATCAGACGGCTTTTCTGGCTGCTCAGGGTCCCCGTTGGCTGTTGAATTTCTCCATGCCCCCACCATGATTGGCACTAAACAACATTTATGCTATGCCACCCTTATTCACTTAGGGCCTTAATATCAATGAATACCTACCACTTGCACACTCACATTGCAACATCTTGGACACGCTGAAAGTTCTGAAAACAGTGCACAAGCATCTTGGCAGTGACATTGCTAAATATCCCTACATGTCCCTGTGGAATAATAAAAAAACTGACACACTGTTTTCGACCCTGAATATACGTGCTCTCTTTGCCCTGGACTTTTACAAGTTTCTGAAAATTAAAGCTAAAATGTATAAACTGGGCCCTATGCAGCCACCAACGCTTGACACCTTCCTATGCCAATGTCTTTGGTTGTGACATGCCGCCTCAAAGATTTATGAACTATTACACACCTTCTTAAATACCTCTCCTCCTCCCATCCAATCGGAGTGGTCCATGCACTTTCAGTCCCATGCCAACGACCACCCAAATCCACATTTATGAAATAAAATATACAATCACCTCATTCGCCACAAAGTTATACCCTCCCTAGCACAAACACATCTTTTTG
This sequence comes from Calotriton arnoldi, assembly GCA_963921515.1. Taxonomy (NCBI): domain Eukaryota; kingdom Metazoa; phylum Chordata; class Amphibia; order Caudata; family Salamandridae; genus Calotriton; species Calotriton arnoldi. Next base: position 1,012,403 of record CAWUFW010001546.1, read on the forward strand.
CTTCCCTATTTCTCTTTTCGACCACGGATAAACTATTTAGAGTACATCTTTAAGACACAGATACTTGATGGTCCTGTAAAATAGACTGTGAAAACCCAGATCATCTTTAATGCTCTTGGCTAACTGCATAATGTAAGGCATTTCAGACCCAATTGTGCAAAGTTTTTCCATGTGACTATTGACCTGGATTTCATTGTGATAATCCTTGGCCCCTATGCGTCCATTAATCCACTACCTTTATCGTAATTGGATCTGGCACTTTTTAGACCTTTTATTGACTATTTACTGTATAGCGGTATTGGGGCTTATATAGCGTACATAGATGGAGATGTTGGTGGAGAGGGAATGGATGTGTGGTTTGCGGTGTGTTTTGTATGTTCCTACTTTCATGTGTTTTTTAGTTTATGATGGATTTATGGGATAGAATGCATATATGGTTTGGTAAAGGAATGTATCGATGTTGCATATTCTACTCACATGCAGGAGAGTGGCATCATATGGTTATCTACTCCTGCTACAGCAGTGGCTCACTGTGGCATGTACTCTTTTCATACGTGCATACATCAGGCCAGTTTAGAAAAAAAATTGGCAAAGTGAGTCTGGGCGGAAACACGTGTCTGCCTTGTTTTTCCTTCTCCCACGTTTTTATATTTACCTTGTTTGTTTTTGTAGCACAATCATAGGGAATAGAGTGTGCAAAGCTATATTTTGCACAGCCATGATATCTGCTGCTCATTAAGTGGAAGGTAAAAGAGGCAAAAGACAACCCAAAGTTGAGTTGGGCACCATCGCAAGCTACTATTCCTCCACACTTCAAGTCAGACACGCAACCCACCCCACAGCAGCAGATTTGCTTCACTCTGTGTTGTTCTCTCACCTTGGCTACTGTAAGGTTATTTGCTCTGGCAACCCTTCAATGCACCATAGAGAAAAGGCACCCTAGAATAAGCCACCTGCAACTTCTGCCACTCTATCCCTTTTTAGATCTCGCCTACAGACAGCTTTTAGCTCTCTTTGTCAATAATGGCTTTCCTTTCCCTTCTTCTGTTGGTCCCTACTCTGGAACATAGCTTCCCTAACATCATTTTCAATGGATGACTTGTATCCTTCCTCTGCTTACATTCAGATGCCCTCATTTTAATCTTCTGCTTCATCTAGCTGAGAGATTTTGTATGTCCGATGAACCTCATGATTGATTCAGGTCAGTATACTAGCCTTCAAGGACTGCGAAATATTGATGAGAAGAGATGAAGGGAGAAAGAGGAAGCCATTGATGCAGGAGGAAGAAGTAGCACACTAAGTAATAGATAAAAAATTGATGGGTATTAAGTAGACTTTGGTTTGTATCAAGAAGGGTTTCAGGAAATATAAACCCGAAGCTGGACTGTGGGTGAGGGCCATCAATACAGGGGCATGGTTGGTCACAGGCAAGATAAGCTGATTGGTTCGTATTGGTAGTATTGCTAGCCTAGATAGAATTCCAAGAAAGGTTAATAAGGATTGAATTGAATTTTGAAAGTTTGGAGATGAAGGATCTCTTTGTAGGCTGAGTGGTGTGATAAGGTCAGGCTAGCTATTAAGGTATAATGCAAATATCAAGGACCCCCTGCAGTAACTCTAGAACTCCTAGGGCAGGGCAATATTATAATTGTATGCAAAAACCCTAGGCAGTCATGCGGTTCAAAATACGTTAGCAACTCGTCAAAGCATACAACAATACATATAAGGAACTCAGTGCAACTACAATGTAGCTCTGTTAAAAAATATGGATTTTATTTGACTATGGTATATATATAAAAGTTTAATAATTCCAACATATCACTTTTGGAATATAAATCACAAAATTCATAAAACATACAAAACATAAATGTCAATTGCTACAGTTGATTATTTCGCTATTAATGGCGTATAACTGGGCTCGTGTCCCGATATGTTATAGATGAAAATAATAAGGAACGGCTTGAAATACACGTGTCTCAGAGGTTTACAAACGTTGGGTGCCACATAAGTTTGCACCTTAATGCAGGATTTTGCGTGATGTCCAAACGGTCTGTTTTAAATCAGCCATCTAATAGCGAAATACTCGCATTTGTGAACATTTATTCACAGTGCATGCTTATCCCAGCACACCTAAATTGATATCAAGACACCATATAAGAACCGACACTGAACATAAGAATTGAAAGAGACATTGGACCTAGATTTATATCGACCCTACAAGTCATAAGATTCAACATTGCATTTTTTGTACAAGACCTGTATCAGTCATCCCTCATATACATAAAGATAAAGTCGTGGCACTCCTGAAGAAGGCGCCTTTTGCGCCGAAACGCGCGTTGAGAAGATCTACTATATAGCCACCTCCTCATTATGTATATCTGTGTGACTTAATTATACATTGTTTAATGGTATCTTTTTTAAATCAACTGTAGCAATTGACATTTATGTTTTGTATGTTTTATGAATTTTGTGATTTATATTCCAAAAGTGATATGTTGGAATTATTAAACTTTTATATATATACCATAGTCAAATAAAATCCATATTTTTTAACAGAGCTACATTGTAGTTGCACTGAGTTCCTTATATGTATAGCTATTAAGGTATATCAAGGCCCCTATCACATGTCGGGTGCACTATCCCTACACACCATTGTGCTCCTGAAAAAGTTGCTGCCCTGCATGGAGACATGAACTCTGACAGTTCCCATCTGGGCTAAAGAGAGCTCAATAGTCTTTCACTAGAATCGGAGTGGCCTTTATTTGAGGAGGGGAAAGGCCTCCCTCTGCAGGGTGATTCCTGAGGGGTCCTTCTAACCACAGCCCCCTTCCTGTCTAGGGGTGCCCTCAGGGGTGGACTGATTATGCGCAATCTCTACATGTCACACTTAGTGAGCTATCCAACACATTTTCAGTCTCTGCACCAACATCTGTAATACAGAGCAGGCACAAAGGCAAAGTGTTCCCTCATTTGGATGAGACAATGCCCTCTGGGAATCTAACCAGGGCACATTGAGCACCAGAGCGAGCCACATCGCAGAAGCAAGTCTCTAAAGCTCATTCTGTAGTACTAAAGTGCCTTGTGGGCCAAAAAGCAGGTACAAGCACTTGTTCCACCTCCGAGACACTTTCTATAACAGAGGTACTGGAGTTCTGTGCCATATAACTCTGATTTGAGCAAGGATATTAATCAGAGTTCCCAACTGGACATAGAGGGGATAGTTCCACTCTATGCAATATGTATGATACTGAAGAAGTATTGCAGTTCTAAGACTTTAAGCAGAGATACAGTATAGTGTTTCCAGGGTCAATTCACATGCAAGGCTGGTTGCGATCAAAATGGGGGAGGTAACCTCACTAGCACTCATTTGGTGCTAGAAGCAATGTGGGATTTGAAGCTAGGAGTTCGGGCCATTTCAACTGTGTACCATGCTTTGCTAGCATCACATCCTAAAGGTAGACTTAGGGTTAGGGATGCCTGAGATATAGGTTTGAACACTGAAGTAGAAGGTCATACTTGGTAAAACGTCTGTTTGCATGTTAAGAAGGTTTTGCGCTTTGCCCATTATCTATTGGTCCAACTTAGTATTCCACACAGAAGGTACACAACACCACTTTTAACCCTAAGAGCCGGATATATGTTGGGATTGTGGACAGACTAAGCCACAATCTTCTGTTTAATCTGGGGGCAAAGTTAGATGACCTTTTTTGGACATGTGCACGGAAAGCAGTGAGACATTATCGGCAGAACATACAGATGGCATTTCTAAAGTGGTTTATTGGGTTTTTGTTCTAAGCATAACAAGTGAAGCAGCGGGAAAGAACCAATAGATATTATGTTACTCCTCGCTACAAGGGGCATCACAATTGCTTGTCATAACTCCAGAGGCTGTCTGTCGCTCAGTGGACCAGAGATCATGTTGAATGGATAGTGGCAGAAGTGTGTGACCTTTCTAACCCACTGCAGTGCTTTACCAGTGATGTTTCGGAGGCCACAGGAATGGAGGGTCCTGCTTCAGGACCTAGTTTATAAATCTGATTCCTGCCTGCTGTGAACAATGACATCTGTTCTTAAATTTAGTCGCTTGTAGATGTTGAGTTTTGTATTCTAATTTGTAGAGCATGAGGGTAGTTCCCGAAATGCTCTTCACTTTTCCTCTTTGAGCTCTTTTACATGATGTGATGCCACCTATGTATGACTTGTGCGTAATCTGTGTCTCTTTTTGGATGGGCAGGTATACCAATAGGGATAACAATAGTGCTATTTTCGCAAAAAGGAAAGTTTAAAAAAAACAATAGTATCAAACACGGGGCTGACCGTGCTATATCTGAAAAATTTGCGAATATCTGGGTTTTTGTAGACTAAAACTATCTTTTATAAATGCTCACAATGTAGCTTCATTTTGGGATTTGGGTCCTGCATGGTTCAAACCAAGGCATAAAACAAGTTTTTGTTCAGAAGTGCCTTTGCCTCGTTCCCTTAGTCTTTCTTAGAGAAGGATCTTAGGTCACACTGAACACAAATTGATTTATACACATATCACTGTTTGATATCGTTCTAGGATATCTCACTGCGAGAAACTCTCCAACACATGCTTGAGTTGGTGAGTTTCCAGTAGTGAGCATGACACTTCCTTGTCCTTTATCTGCCGGGTCCTAATAAAGAGTTCAGTCACCGATTAACTGAATTTACTGCTACCCGTGTATTGTCTGCAAAATACTTTTTATTGCTAGGTGATTTTAATTGTCATGAAGAAGATTCATCTAACCCTGAGGTTGCTCAATTTATCTTGGATCTAGGCCTATTGGGACCTCACCAGTAAACAAGAGGTCCTACCCATGTTGTATGTTGATCTCATTTTTACCAATTCCAATGTTTTACGCTATGAACCCCTGTTACTTGGACGGATCACTTCCTGATCCAGTTCCAGATCCCGAAAATTGCTGGGATTGTTAAACCTAAAACAGATGTACACAGAACTTCGTGACAATGGCAATTGGTGACCTCTTATCCCTTCTCTATTGCCTTTGAGTATTCTGAGCCCTTCTCAAATTTAAACATCAATTTAGCTCAATTTAACAAATCTTTAAATTTGGCACTTGACAGCATTGTTCCTTTAAAAACTGGATCTAAACGTCATGCCCCCTGGTTCTCAAAGGAGCTGAAACAGGAGAAATCCTCCTGCTAAAAGCTGGAAAGAAGATGGCATAGAACTAAATCCCAAAATGACAAAGACACTTTCAGATTGGCATTTTTCTCTTATCACCGGAAGATAAAACTTGCTCATAAAGCCTATATAGACACTCAAATTGAGCAAGCTGGTAACTCTTTAAATTATCCTTTCAAAATCCTCAATGATTTTGTATACCCTTCCACCTGTTCCCAGTGCATTCCAGCTTCTCAAGACTTGTGCAATCCCTTAGCTGTGTTTTTTGAGGACAAAATTAAACAAATTTATTTGAAATTCAACACCTCTGCAGACCAATCTGTTGAGATACCAAACTATAACACCTTTCCTCGAAACAAGGCCTGCAGTTTAGAAATATTTGCTCCCTTCTTGCTTGACCGGATTCAAAAGACCCTACGAAAAGACAAATCTGGCTCACCTTTGGATCTTTGCCCTCCACCAGCTGGCACCCGCTGTGTAGGCGCTGTTTAATCTATCGGTGGATAGGGGAAGTATCACTGGCGCTTTGGAAATCCGCACAGTTGATACCTTTGCAAAGAAAGGCCAACCTTCATCCTAGCAAACTAGCAAACGACAGCCCTATTTCGTTACTTCCGCTCTATGGCACATCACTGTAAGGCTTAATAAATTCTCAACTCTCAGCCTATCTTGAAGAAAACAAGATTCTGGACCCAACGCCATCCGGGTTCAGATCCTCTTACAGTACGGAGACTGCCATGGTTATGGGTACTGACTGTATAAGACTCTCTCTGGACAAAGGGATTACATCTATGCTGGCGTTATTGGATTATCTGCAGCCTTTGAGACCGTGTACCACTGTAGGCTGATTCAAAGGCTGTATGAGATTGACATTCATAGCACTGCCTTGCAATGGTTTCAAGACTTCTTAAAAAACAGAACGCAGACTATCACTCTGGGCTCATTCAGGTCTCGCACTATGCTGATTACGAGGGGGTGCTGCAGGGCTCTTGTTTAAGCCTCACATCTATGTAGCCCCCGTTGCAGCAATAGCCAGAACCTTTGGTTTTGAAATCATATCATATACTGACGATACACAGCTGGTGATCTCTTTTGATAAAGACCTGGAGGCAAGTAAAGAACAGTTTTCTTATGTCATGAAAGCAGTTGCAGAATGGATGGCTACAAATTGCCTTCGGTTGAATGCCGACAAAACTGAGATGATGCTATTTGGTAAAGTTCAGCAACTATGGACCATGGATTGGTGGCCTACAGAATTAGGCTCTTCTCCTATGCCCAAGCAGGTACTTAAGAATCTTGGCCTGAAAACTGATCAGTCTTTATCAATGTAAGATCACGTATCCGCCATTAGCAGCAGTTGTTTTAACATGATGCGCATGCTGAAGAAAGCTCTTCCTTATCTTCCATCTTCTGCCAGGAAAACTCTTGTCCAGGTTTTGATTATCAGCAAATTGGACAACGGCAATGCCTTACTTTCATCAACAAATGAGACTTTATTGGCCAAACTACAAGTGGTCCAAAATACATCTTGTTTGCAATTTGCCAGCCAGTTCTGCATCCAACTCTGTTGAGAGCTCTACCCTGGCTGCCAATTAAGAAAAGGACTATTTTTAAAATCTGCTGCCTTACATATAAATCATTAACTGGCAACTGTCCTAGCTATCTAGCACAGAAACATAAACATTGCTGTCGTGTTAGGGACTTGCGTTCTAAGGATAAAGTTCTACCAACTATTCCTCGCGTTTGACTGACAAGATGTGGCAGCAGATCCTTTACCTTTCTGGCTCCATTTTATTGGAATAGCATGCCTTATCACAAGCATGCTTGCCCTGACTATGCTAAATTCAGAAAGCTGCTTAAGACAGTTCTTTTTTAATCCTGTGTTCTGGTTTGCCTGTGTCCATCTTCGGCGCCGAGATACCTCTCCAGGGATGGTTCGTGCGCTATAACGAGCTTTATTAACATAACATAACAATATTAACATAACATCCCGACCTACCCCACATACCTTTTGTGTTCTTTGTGCTGCCCTTCCCCAGAACTGTTTTATTTCTGGGCAGGGTGTTGATGGAGCAGGGGAAACAAAATATTTTTTGTACCCCTATGAAATTAATGACCTCATAACGCTAATGATACTAACCGTTTGAAAACGCATGAACTAATCAACAAAATATACTTTTTGGTAGACATTACACGTGGGCAAACTGCTAAGTGTGGCAAAATCTAATTAATTTACAAAATGCGAAGCAAATAATATTAGTATTGTGATTTGCGTAGTAAATAGAGTGAATTGCATGATTTGTGTTGCGTAATAGAATTGTATTGTGGCAAAGAATGCAGATGGTAAGTAAAATGGCTTTAAATGTCGCTTCTGCTATGTAATATCTAACACGGGTCTTTAGAATGGCGGGTGGTAAACAGAAAGGCTTATTTTCCATATTTTAATTACTATTGTGTTTGTTCTTATATTAGTTTCGTTCGGGCCTGCTAGGCCATGCTTCTAAAATGGCCGCTGAAAAGGACAAGATCGCGTGTGCTGAAAAAGATAGCCCCCGCGCAGACTCAGCATGAAAGCTCCAGTCACGTGTATGCGGCCTGTGCTCGGAGTGAGAGATGTCAAGGCCAATCTGACCTGCAATGAAGAGCTTGCCAAGTGTTCAGCATATATGCCTGGGAACGGATGGGAAAACTGCGCGACAGGGAATGAACTAATGTGTGACCATCAAAGATTGTTACAAAATGGAGGAACAAATTGGACCACTTTTGGACACTGATCATGAGGCTTATTGTGTGTGCTTGATTGTCCCCAAACCGGTTCGAACAAGGAGGGCGATGAGGTGACCATTACCACCCCTCCAATGGACCAATTAGCGTGATTCTTGCCCCTAAAGATTGCAACTTTTGAGTGTAGAGAGCCAGAAAGTAGGGTATAAGAGGGTCTGCTCTGACGTTGTGAAAAAACTTGCTTTTTCATTTTTCCACCTTGATGCTGCGAGAGACTCTGTCATTTTGGACTCTGAACTTTGACTGGGGAAGGAACGAGATCTTTGCGGGAATTCCCCCGGGAGGTGCGTCCGAGGAGGTTAGCGGGACAGTCAGTCAGTCTGGGAGTCCTAACCTGTGATCTGCGGTTCATCTTCCTTTGGTGAACCATTTTTGTCATCGCCCCATGGCCGAGGGTAATGAGTAATTTTATCTTTTCCTAAAAATCTTTCTTAAATGTTTATTGATATTTCTAAATGTTTTACTTAATAAAGAATTTTACTTATTTGCTCGAAGAATTTTAGATAAAAATATATTCTAACTTTAAAAATGAGTCTGTGGTTTCTTTAAAACAAAGTTATGATTTAATAAATGTTGTGATTGAGCTGGTCTTAATCACCATCAACTGATTCTACTAGTTGGTCCATCGACCGAATTGCGGAGTACCTTGATGTTTAGAACCGACAGGATCCTCAGTTAATGTATATAATGTATAGGTTATTATTCTGTCAATTTTAACAAGGTATCCCGTTTGTCCAGTGGCTCATTTTCCTTGGCGTTCAATCCAGAAATTGAATGAATGTATGTATGCGGTGTCATGGGCCCCACCGACACAAGCTTTGTGTAGGTGTTTTCCTGGATTGGTGACCTGAGGAGGAATTTATATTAGCCGCGCTGGATCAGATTTCTTGGTAGCAGAGTTATGGTTACTATAGATTAGTTTGGTGATTATTGATTATTGATTTATCATGTCTAACACTCTATGTTGAGTTTGTATTACGTTATGTGGAAGTCGAAATTCTGAGACTTCCGGGAAGTAGGAAGTGGACACGTGTGGCAAGAGAAGTCACACGGAATTGTGCATTGTCTGATTTCAAATTTGGTGATAACACAGGACTGTGTTATGTTAGGGAAATTTCACGTATGAATTGCGTTTGAGTGAAATAGCAACAGGTTTTCTTGTGAAACTCTGGCCTTAATTCTCAGGAGCAGTGTAGTCTCCACATGTGTTTTATCCCCAGAGAAACAGGTTTACCTCTTGCTTGAGAGAAGGGTAAGGTAGAGAGAAGTGCTACACTTATCGAACGAAACAGTATTCTTGTAAGTAGGAATAAACTATCTCTTTTGTTTAGAGACACAGACAATGGAAATGTGTTTTACGTTGTAACTAATCGATTTTTGTCAAAAAGAAAAAGCTAAGAAAACTGCTGATAATTTTTGTAAAGGAGGGGTCAGTAGAAGCAGGAGTAGAACTGACGTCAACAAGAACCGCGCTGGTATTGGCCAGTTGTGGAAGAACGAAGAGTTTCCTGATTGGTGCGCTGGTGTGAAGACTCGCTGGGATAGGTTAGTGTGAGAGTGACATAAAGCTTTCTGATTGGTGCGTTGGTGTGAGACGCGCTGGGATAGGTCTGAATAGCTGAGCAGCAGAAAGAACCGATTGGGAAAGGATTGTTTAAATTGCTTCGGCAAAAGAACAGTGAAAATGCCTTATTATAATGAATATGAGAGAGAGAAACCGTCATGGTTTGCGAAGCTTAAAAACTTTTTTAAGAAGGTTGTGACTAGGGAAGGAGAAGTACTTCCTCCGCCGAAAACGCCGGCATCTCATATGATGTTAAAATATGGCTATCATACTTGCATTTGGTTAGAAAATTGGGCGAAGTATACCAAAGACGATGGAGTATTGGCATTTTCAGAAAATGGTTCTTTTAGCACAGCGGTACTTCGAAATTTGAGAGAAAAGATGATGAAACTTGAACCGAGACCTAGACCGACACAGTTTAAAGCCTTAGGTGAATGGGAAGATGAGATGTATGATAGGGAAAGACACAGAGGTGCAAAGAATTATAGTTTAGTTCATGGAAGAGTATGGGGTTTGAATCATGAAGACAGGATGAGACGATGGCGGTATGCTAACATGACGGATGGCTTGTTTCCTGTCAGAACAGTTGAAGAATTTACAGGGAGAAAGTGTACGGAGAAAAAGAAGCATGCAGTAACAGAGAGATATGGGTATGGAGTTAGCGACACAGAGGATGAGTTTCTGGAGGACATTTTAAATAAAAGACCCCCTCCATATCAACAGGATTCTGCGGTGGTGACACCGAATGCACCGCCAATGAGAACTGTAATAAATCAAAGCCCTGAACGAATGTCTGAAATAAATAGTCCGTTTAATAAACCAGAAACACCACAGACTGTGAAAGATGATAATGGTAATACAGATGAATTAGCTAGGACCACAAGAGAGCTGACTGAAAAGATAAGAGAACTGACAAAGAATATGGAAGCTGTGACTGTGCCAGTAACTATTCGGCCAGTAATCCCAGTATTTCAAAATCAAAAGATAGATGAACACTCCTTAACTATTCCATTAAATTCCAGTATGCAAAGAGTAAGAGAAGAGGTGATTTCAGAAAATAAAGAGAAAGAAGATTCTGTTGGTCCATTTAGGTCAAGTCCACCTGTAAATTTGACGATTAATGAGAGTCAGATAAATAGGATTCCTATGGGAACCGAGTCAGCAACTGAAACCCCAGAGAGAAGTACAAATTGGATAGAATTAAACAAAACCCCTGTGGGTCCGACTGCAGAGGAATTAAATGATTGGGTGAGGAGCTTGCAGAAAAAGATGCAGAACCACAACTTTTGGATGTGGTCAGATTAAAGAAAGACATGGAAGAATTAATCCTAGGAACTATTAGTACAGATCGATTGAAGTCCTATCAAGATGATGAATTAATGTTTATGTGTAAAAGCGTCACTTGGAGAGCTAGAAACTAGCTTGAAAAATTGGAAGAAACAGCGAACGAACTAGGAGTAGAATTTGGAAAAATTTGAGGATTACAGAAACCATACAGGGTAGATTTTAGTGAAAAGGACATAGAAAATCTGAACACTTCAGGACAACTAACGGAAATAAAGGAACTGATTGTTTTATTGAGAAAATGGGGTGATGTGGACAAGTGGAGAAGTAGGTGGATAAGGAGAAAGGAGGGAACAACTGATAAAGCATCATTGGCTTTCCCAGTGAAAGAGAAAGAACCAACAGTAATGGAATATCCAATGAGAGAAACTCCAGGAGGAAGTTATGTACATGTCCCATGGTCCAGACAAGATATATTGTCATTTACAAATGATTTTCCAGGATTGAGAGAAAAACCTGTAGAATGGTACAGACAGGTAGAAAGGTTTGTAAAAGTTTCAAAGGTGTTGTGGGAAGATCTGAATGGATTGTTTGAGATTGTTGTTCCTGCAGATTTATGGACAGAATGTAAAATTATAATTGACTGGCCGAAGGAAGAATATCCTATTGATGCCAAAACAGGAGCCCCAGGTTCAGAAGTAATGAGAAAATATGAACAGGCAATCACATTTTTGAAAAATAAAATCCCACCAAAAGAAACGGACTGGGTAAAGATTGATAGAACGACTCAGGAGAGTAAGGAATCTGTACATGCCTATTACGAAAGACTATTTTTGGTCTTTAAACAGTATAGTGGATACGAGAATTTGAGTGAAAAAGACATGAGTCATTTTGTGTATAGATTTGTGTATGGCTTGAGACCTGAAATAAGTGAAATGATTAAGCAACATATGTTATGTTGGCAGAATAGCACAGTAGATGAGGTATTACGGTATGCAAAATATTGCAGTGATGATATTGAGTGTAGACAACGTAAACTCAAGGAAAAGGCTATGTGGGCACAAGTAAAGGTTGCAGAAAAGCAAGAAGCTCAGATGAATAGTCAGTCTAGTGATGCAGGACAGACCAAGTCCAAACCGAATATTGGTAAGGGAAAAGGTCAGATGAGTATAGAAGAAGCTAAAAAGAAATGGCCATGTCATAATTGCGGAAAAACGAGTGTAAATTTCCTCCGAAAGTTAATACAGAAAATCAATCATTAAATCCACAGGTGCAGAATGAGGTGAGTTACCAACAGCTGCAACAGCCGCAGGTAGTTACTCAACAGTGTCAGGTGCCGCAACCACCTCTTCCAAAGAGTGTAAATCCTCAGAGATACAGTACAGAGGCAGGATTCTACGGGGGAGAGCAGGTAACAAAATTGCCGCGCGCAGCTGCAGTTTCGCAGTATTGGTTACGGCAGGATGGAAATGAATCGGATGAAAGTTTATGACGGTGCCTAGGAGAGGAAGAAGAGTGCGTGCTTGGTGCAACTCTAGAGGTAGATCAGTCAGGTCCATTTGTGGATGGAAAAGTGAATAGTGTAAATGTTACATTCCTTGTGGACACTGGTGCTACCCGTTCTACTGTTAGATCAGTGGAAATTCCATAACTTCCTCTCTCAGGAGAATATATCCAAGTTGTAGGTGTTTCAAACAGGCAGATTAAAACCCCTCTTACAAAACCGATAGAGGTGGAAATTGGACCATTCAAAGAGATGCATCGCTTTGTGGTGTGTGATTGTAGTCCTGTAAATTTATTGGGACGCGATCTGCTTTGCAAAATGAATTGTACCATCTACTGTACCCCAGATGGTATTGCTTTTCAGACACCAGATGAGGATGTTCTGTATAAAATGACAATGGCAGAACTAGAACCAGGAGTGAATGATATGTTTCCCGTGTTTGATGCGGAGAAAATCCCTATTGAGTTGAAAGGAGTAGTCAGGTCTGATGTATGGGGTTTCACAAGGTGAAGATATTGGACTAATGAGAGAAGTTGATCCTGTAAAAATTACTGTAAAAGAAGGAACGAATTACCCAAACACCCCGCAGTACAAACTGACGCCAGAAATTATTGAGGGAATAACACCTGTAATTAATAAGATGATTGAACAAGGGATTTTGAGAGAAATAATGAGCAACCCATGTAATTCTCCTATAATGGGACTGAAAAAGCCAAATGGAACATATAGAATAGTGCAAGATTTGAGAAAAGTTAACAAAATTGTTATTCCTTGCTGCCCAATTGTGCCAAACCCTGCTCTAATACTGTATCAAATCCCACATGATGCAGAATGGTACACAGTCATTGATTTGTGCCATGCATTCTTTTCTATTCCATTGCACCCTGACAGCCAGCCATTATTTGCGTTCCGGTTCAGAGAGCGTATTTTGGCATGGTGCCGAATTCCTCAAGGGTATACTGAAAGTCCTTCAATTTTTAATCAGATTCTAAAGAAATCCTTAGAAGATTTAAAAATGCCTGAAAAATCTGTGATGGTCCAATATATTGATGACCTATTAGTGGCATCAAAGACCAGAGAAGCATGTGTTACGGACACCATTGCTTTGCTGAATCATTTGGCAGAAGGAGTACACAAGGTGTCCCCATCAAAACTGTAATTTTGTCAACAGGAAGTACAGTACTTAGGTCATAAGATTGAGAAAGGGATGAGAAAAGTGACAACAGAAAGGTTAAGGATTATCAAAGGAATGAGAGCCCCTGACACAAAGAGAGGTGAAAATGTTCCTTGGAATGGTTGGATATTGCCGACAATGGATAAGTGGGTTTTCATTGATTGCAAAACCTTTACAGCGATTGACAAAGAAGGATGTCAAAGATCCGATTGCATTGGATGAGGACGAAATGAAGGCTTTCGAGGAACTGAGAACAAGTTTGTGTGAGGCACCAGCATTGGGAATGCCTGATTATGAGAAAGAATTTGAGCTGTATTGTAGCGAGAGAGACGGATGTGCACTTTCAGTATTAGTGCAAAAGCATGGAAAAATGAAACGACCAATAGCCTATTTTTCAGCTGTTTTAGACCCGGTAGCAAAGGCGTTGCCTGGATGTCTGAAAGCAGTAGCTGCTACTTGTGTGAGTCTGGAACAGAGTGAAGGCATTGTGATGGTATATCCTTTGAGAGTATATGTTCCACACTCGGTAGAAATCCTTCTGACCCGAACAAAAACCCAATTCATGACACATAGTCGGCTGACTAGGTATGAAAAAGTGATCTTGGGTGCAGACAATGTAACCATTGTAAGATGTACGAGTGTGAATCCTTCCACTTCACTGCCAGATGAAGTAAATACAGAAGTCAAAGATGATGCTGATCATAAGTGTTTGGATGTGCTTGAATTTTGCACAAAGCCTCGCCCTGATATCAGTGATGAACCTCTAAAAGAGTCAGATTATGTGATGTTTGTGGATGGGTCATGCCTGAGGACAGATGAGGGAGTTTTAAGTGCTGCGTATGCTGTATGTACGGTGGCAACCATAATGGAAGCATCTTGTTTGAGAGGAATACGTTCAGCCCAAGTTGCTGAGCGGATTGCTCTGATTCGAGCGTGCAAACTGGGAAAGAATTTCCGAATCACTGTGATCACGGATAGCCAGTACGGCTTCGGAGTGGTCCATGATTTTGGACAGATCTGGTCCCAGAGGGAATTCCTGACTTCCAGAGGGTCTCCTGTTAGGAGTGGTGAGTTTGTGAAGAAGTTGCTTGAGGCGATACAGCTGCCTAAACAAATTGCAGTGGTAAAATGCTCTGCTCACAAAAATGGAGCGGATTACATTGCGGTAGGTAACAAATTTGCTGACGAATTAGCTCAATATTGTGCCAGAAATATGACTTCAATGAATCGGAGAAGGGAAAAAGAAAATGTTTCATGTCCCTTGCTGTTTACTAACCCAGTTGAAACATGGGATGAGGTAAGACAATTGCAGGAAGAGGCAAGTGATGAGGAAAAAGACATTTGGATAAAATCAGGTTGCAGACGGAGAGAAGAAGATGAAGTTTGGGTTTACAGGGATGAAAGACCAGTTATGCCTGAAAGCATGATCTCTAACATGGCACAGATGTACCATGGACAGGCACACATAGGTAGAGATGCCATGATCAGACTTTTCAAACAGACCTGGTATAACCCAAAATTTAGAGCTATAGCTGAAAGCCTTTGTCAAAGATGCCTTATATGCCAACAGATAAATCCTGGAAGGAAGACAGTAGTGAGTTTGGGAGTAATAGGACGTGAAGGAGGTCCTTTTACCAGAATGCAATTAGATTTCATTGAAATGCCCCCGAGTAACAGACTGAGGTATGTCCTGGTGGTCGTCTGTTTGTTTTCTCGTTGGGTGGAAGCCTATCCGACAAGAAGGAATGATGGAGTTACTGTAGCTAAACTCCTGCTAAGAGAATTCATTCCTAGATATGGTTTTCCAGTAACGATAGAAACAGATAGAGGAACGCATTTCCAGAACAAACTTATTCAACTGATATGCGAAGCACTAGACATTCGACAAAAGCTGCACTGTGCCTACAGACCAGAGGCTTCTGGAGTGGTAGAGCAAGTAAATGGCACCATAAAGAATAGGTTGGGTAAAATGTGTCAAGCCACAGGACTCAAATGGCCCGATGCCTTACCATTGGTGCTAATGAGCATAAGAAGCATACCTGACAGAAAAACAGGTCTGAGTCCTCATGAAATAATCTGTCAGACATCGGCATTGATTGCATGCACTTTACGGGCTGGTTAAAGCACCCCCCCGAACTGTGGTATTATCCGTATAACTACATCTCCCATAATGCCCTGAGATACGCGTCAGTGGGCCTTTAACCGGACACTATATAAGCCCCACCCAAACCGCGTTCAGGTGCTTGTCAATCCGGATCAGCCCTGTGAACCATCGAGACGCTAAGGAGGAACGCAGCAGTCTACAAACGAACTCCTAAACACCGAGACCCTTACGCGCCGCATTGGTGCGCGGCCCGTGGTACCTAGAAAAGCACCGGAGTGCGCGTTCTGAATCTGGGGTAAGTCAACCACGGCATTTCCTGATAAAAGCAGAAGCTCTGCTTCTTTACAAGTTCGTGCCAGAATACGGCATCTTTATGTACTATAACACCAGCGCTGGTGTGCGCGTTAGAGCCGTTGGAAAGGCTATCGCAGCATTACTTACTTTTATGGTTTTGTTTCCTTGCCAACAAACCCTACAAGAACAAGAAGAGCAGTTTTGAGCTCCAACTTACTTTTCCAATTTTCCCCGATGATTTTTGACCTGAACCTCCTTGCGCTTGGAGCCGTTGAAAGGCTCGGAGAGCGACGTTCTCTTTATCCCGTGACTGTAGCGAACCATTCCTAGCAAGGGTGCGCTTGGAGCCGTTGAAAGGCTCGGAGAGCGACGCTAGTCTAGAGGGGTGTGGCGGTCACCAGCCAGGACTTGGTAATGAATAACAAAGATACTTACCTGTAAGTGTTAGAACTGGTAGATACCAACCAGACCTATACTTCTCTATGCTGCTAGATTCCTAGTTTTCCCTTACAGTATGTTTGTCTTTTGTTTTCAGAGCACACGAGTTAGGCAGCTGGAGTGAAGCTCCCAACTCTGAGCCTGCTCTCCCGAGGGTGTTTGCAGCCACATTGCTACCTGTTTCTTCTTCTCCTTATTTACTTTTCCCTTTTTTCCCCTGAGGTGGTGTTACTTGTTGTGCGGTTTTGTTGCTCGCAGGGAATTCCATTTGTGGGGATAGGGTTACTAAGCATCATCCATCGCTCCTGCTGTATCCGGCATATAAGGTTAGTGGTTAACCTGTCTGTGTTCTGACATAATCATGGGACGAGCAATGAGACAAGCATATGTACCTGTCAACAGACTGCTGACTATAACTGCTGATCTTATACTAGACTATTGCAAAGGATTGGCTGATGTGGTGCATCCTGTGTTTCATCAGGTTGGACCGGATGCGACCACTCTTGAAAGAAAACCAGCTCATGATCTGAGTCGAGGAGACTGGGTCCGCATAAAAGTCCACAGAAGAAGAAATTGCTTGGTTCCACGCTGGGACAAGCCACATCAAGTGATTCTGGTGACAACGACTGCAGTAAAGTGTGCAGGTGTGAAAAATTGGATTCATGCCAGCCATACAATCAGAGTTCCAGATCCTGAAGCTCGACCTGTAAGTAGACATCTTGAAATATCAGATACCAGCTCGGCATCTGAAGCAGAACCTGAAACGATTAAAGTTCCAGATCCTGAAGATCGACATGTAAGTCGACATCTGGAAATATCAAATACTAGTTCAGCATCTGAAACAGACCATCCTGAAAGCAGTAAAAGACGAACAAAAGAATCAGAAAACAAAAGAACTGATATTGAAACAGGAGAAACAGAACCAATAGACAGTGACGATGAACAGCCAAGTACAAGTTTTGGGAAAATTCCTCCGGAAATTGTAGAGGTAACTCAAGAAGATCTAGATTTAGATAGAGAGTTTGGGGAAATTGCGGAAGAAACACGAGGAGGATTAGACTCAAAATTACAAGCAGAAGAAACACGGGGAAATTTAGATCTAGATAGAGAGATTGAGGAAATTGCGGATGAAACACGAGGAGGTTTAGACTCAAAATTACAAGCAGAAGAAACACAAGAAGATTCAGACAAAGAGACTGAGATCATAAAATTCAAGGTTAGAGAAAGTGAAGTGAGATCTGAGACAGAATCCGAAGAAAGTGAAGATGAAAGAAGGCAAAGAATAGGTCCAAGAAAGAGAACTTGGAGAGTGGAACGAGGAGAAAATGAAAGTGAACTGAAAAGGCCAAGAAAAGGAGACAATTGGCCCAACGAAATTAAAAGACTGAGATATAAGATAATAAATTTGAACAAAGACAATGCAGAACAAGTGAATGAAATAACAAGTCAAGAAAGACAAAGAAAAACAGATAAAAGACAATTGCCGAGACCCAAAAGTGTGAAAAGACCTAACTTGAAATACAAGTCACATGAATGGATATACATAGCACTGTCTGACATTGAAGAAGTGGATAGCAGTCACAAGAACCCAGACAAAGACTGTGAACAAGTGGGTGAGAGTGAACTGCGCCAACCCTGAAAAGTCAAAGAAAGAAAACCGGACTAGACACACAAACTGATAAAATCAAAGAAAGAAAACCGGACTAGACACACAAACTGAATAAAGACAAAGAAAATTCCTGAGAAACCGAAAAGTGCGCTAAAAGCAGTTGATCCCAGTCAACACTAAGCCATTTGAGGTGTGGAAACACATTTCTGTACATACAATTAGATAATTTTCAACATGGTAGACACTGAGAATAGAAGATCTAGATGTGGGTTTTTCCGTAGATGGTGTAAGATGTGTTTCTATTGTACAGGCTTTCTAATGCTTATCTGGTTTATTTTGGCAATAATAATCCCACTTAGGTTAGTTGTAGAAAATACATCTGTAATCGTGAATGACACAAATAGTGACACGAAATCTAACATAAAGAACACTGCAACACTGGTAGATAGTACTGATTTCCATAGGGACAAGTCAATAACTGATTTCTCCAAGAATGTCTTCATGAAACTTTTATACGAATATGTGGAGACAATGGATGTGAGAGATTGTTACGTATGTATGCAGTTACCTGCATCTGTAACAGAAGGTGTGACGTACCATCACCTTCCTTTGATGTATGGAATAACTTGTAGTGTTTTAGCTAGCTTATTTTACAAAACTGGTAAATTAGAATATTATTACACTGATGCAGATGCTGTTTTTGCTAAAGTTCCCGTAATCCCCGAACTAAATAAGGTGAAGTTTGCAAAGATTTTCTTAGAAACAAAAGAATTAACATTAGAATATGCATTTAAACATAATCTTACTTGTGGGTTAAGAAAGGAAGAAAAGGTTTTCTTGGACATGGTAGAAGACAGAAGGGTTAAGTTTCAAAGAAAGGCAACAGGAGAAAAGACAAAAACCCCACCTTGGGCGTTTGAAGAGGGAAGTTATGACAAAGGGGAAACAAATGCAGCTATGGTTCTACATTGGCCCCAACAGGGAAAATTGTGTATTAGTAGAGATAACACTTTGTATGATAACTATTTCGTGGGTTCTAGTGAGTGCCGAGATACATACAAAATTCTAGGGGGATGGGGATTCAAAGGAGGAAAAGATCCAGTATTTCCAGGGATCTATTATATTTGCGGAAATAGAGCTTATTATAGGTTGCCGGACCATTGGTACGGAACATGCTATCTAGGCCTGGTCTTTCCAAAGATTTTTCATGTGGAAAGAGGAACGAAAGGAATTCACGAGATAGGTAAACCATTAACCCGTAGGAGAAGGGAAAGCTTCTCAGAGATAATAGGTGACATTTTTGGAGCATTGATACCAGCAGTGGGTATATCTTTGAATGCATACAACATTCGGAAATTGTCTACAGTGGTAGATCGTTTATCAATGAATACTGTTGGAGGGTTCTTGATGGTAAATACCGAAATGGTTGCCATGAGAGTTATGGTAATGCAAAATTGACTTGCCCTTGACATTCTTTTGGCAAAAGAGGGTGGAGTCTGTGGAATGCTGAAAGTACAACATTGTTGCACTTACATTCCAGACAAAAGTCAGAATATACAGAAGTATATAAAGAACATTACTGATTTGCATAAAGAAATTGCCCCACTGGAGGTTGGAGGTGCTTGGGAGAGACTTGGTAAAAGTTTTTCCTCAATTAAGAAATGGTTCACCGAAATAGGTAGTTCTCTTATTGGGAAAATACTAATTCCGGTGACTTTAATAATAGTGATAATATCAGTATTGAGATTAGCATATATGTGTATTAAAAGAAGAAAAAGACAAAATAAAGTAAAAAGAAAAAATGAGAAAAATAAAGAAAGAGAACGGGAGATGGGAGAGATCGAATTGGAAGAGTTTAAAGAGAACATGTACAAAAGGTCAAAAAGACAAGATGAAAAGAACACGATTGTCTAAATTAACAAATGCAAGTGGACAAGAAACATTTATCTGATAAAATTTTGTAGGTTTTAGTGGTGATGTTAAAAATCACCAAAGGGGGGAATTGATGGAGCAGGGGAAACAAAATATTTCTTGTACCCCTATGAAATTAATGACCTTATAACGCTAATGATACTAACCGTTTGAAAACGCATGAACTAATCAACAAAATACACTTTTTGGTAGACATTACACGTGGGCAAACTGCTAAGTGTGGCAAAATCTAATTAATTTACAAAATGCGAAGCAAATAATATTAGTATTGTGATTTGCGTAGTAAATAGAGTGAATTACATGATTTGTGTTGCGTAATAGAATTGTATTGTGGCAAAGAATGCAGATGGTAAGTAAAATGGCTTTAAATGTCGCTTCTGCTAGGTAATATCTAACACGGGTCTTTAGAATGGCGGGTGGTAAACAGAAAGGCTTATTTTCCATATTTTAATTACTATTGTGTTTGTTCTGATATTAGTTTCGTTCGGGCCTGCTAGGCCATGCTTCTAAAATGGCTGCTGGAAAGGACAAGATCGCGTGCTCTGAAAAAGATGGCCCCCGCGCAGACTCAGCATGAAAGCTCCAGTCACGTGTATGCGGCCTGTGCTCGGAGTGAGAGATGTCAAGGCCAATCTGACCTTCAATGAAGAGCGTGCTAAGTGTTCAGCATATATGCCTGGGAACAGATGGGAAAACTGCTCGACAGGGAATGAACTAATGTGTGACCATCAAAGATTGTTACAAAATGGAGGAACAAATTGGACTACTTTTGGACACTGATCATGAGGCTTATTGTGTGTGCTTGATTGTCCCCAAACCGGTTCGAACAAGGAGGGCGATGAGGTGACCATCCCCACCCCTCCAATGGACCAATTAGCGTGATTCTTGCCCCTAAAGAGTGCAACTTTTGAGTGTAGAGAGCCAGAAAGTAGGGTATAAGAGGGTCTGCTCTGACGTTGTGAAAAAACTTGCTTTTTCATTTTTCCACCTTGATGCTGCGAGAGACTCTGTCATTTTGGACTCTGAACTTTGACTGGGGAAGGAACGAGATCGTTGCAGGAATTCCCCCGGGAGGTGCGTCCGAGGAGGTTAGCGGGACAGTCAGTCAGTTTGGGAGTCCTAACCTGTGATCTGCGGTTCATCTTCCTTTGGTGAACCATTTTTGTCATCGCCCCATGGCCGAGGTTAATGAGTAATTTTATCTTTTCCTAAAAATCTTTCTTAAATGTTTATTGATATTTCTAAATGTTTTACTTAATAAAGAATTTTACTTATTTGCTCGAAGAACTTTAGATAAAAATATATTCTAACTTTAAAAATGAGTCTGTGGTTTCTTTAAAACAAAGTTATGATTTAATAAATGTTGAAGGTTTTAATTGTGATTGAGCTGGTCTTAATCACCATCAACTGATTCTACTAGTTGGTCCATCGACCGAATAGCGGAGTACCTTGATGTTTAGAACCGACAGGATCCTCAGTTAATGTATATAATGTATAGGTTATTATTCTGTCAATTTTAACAAGGTATCCCGTTTGTCCAGCGGCTCATTTTCCTTGGCGTTCAATCCAGAAATTGAATGAATGTCTGTATGCGGTGTCATGGGCCCCACCGACATAAGCTTTGTGTAGGTGTTTTCCTGGATTGGTGACCTGAGGAGGAATTTATATTAGCCACGCTGGATCAGTGTCATCTCCTTTTTTCTGCGATCCTCCTCCCCTCTCCTGTGACCCTGGGAGTTTGTTTTTCTTTTTTGGGGTTGCACCCCTCAAAACCCTCCTCCACTTTAAAAAAAAAAAAAATTCCTGCTGTTCCAACCACTCAGTGACATTTTGCGGTGCAGTACAGGCTGGGAATTGTCCGACAGCATAGTGTACACTTCACAGAGGCCATCTGCCTCTGGCTATATTAGCTCTCCTGTTTTCCGTTTGGATTCCAATAGTGGTTCTCCATTTTTTCCTGACTCTTAAAAATCAGTATTTAGCAGTGTTTATGCAACTTCCTCCACATAAAATATTTTAAAAAACTGTATTTCTTTACTAAGTTTTCGAAACATGTTTTTTTTATTGCAGCACGACGGCAGCAAATAAACAAGATTTAGAGAAAAAAAGACAAAAAGCATTTTTAATGGCATTCCTAAAGTTAAAACACATGCAGTCTAATATTCAATTCTTCTTTGATGCTGTATTCTGTAACAAAGCCACATTACGTTGGGCCCCTCAGTAATAAATCAAACTTGACACATGTTTTATTATTTTCTCATGTTATGTTCTTTTCAAGGCATTCTAGGTTGTGGGCGTGTAGAAAATCAAAATGTAACTGTTTACCCTGATGTGGACATTTTACCTTACAATGGTGTTTTAACAATGTTTTTAGGTTTCAGCTGGAAACAGGAAAGCCTGTAGATATTAGCCTGTAGACTTTATTGAAATAGCATAGTAATTTGAAAACGCAGAATACATTCAATCTGTTTTTCTTCCTCACAGCTATAAATGGGATTAATGGAAATGTCTGTTATACAAATTGCCAGAAGCCTATACCTGAGCTGGTGGGTGTTCTTGGGACTTCTGTAAATCTAAGCTGTGTGTACCAGGAAAAAAAGACCTTCCCATTGGACACGCTGAGGATTTACTGGCAAAACTATGAAAAAGCAGTCATTGCGCATACTTTCAATCTCGGCCAAGATGACTTCAATTTCCAGAACCACAGTTACAAGAACCGGACACATCTGTTCAAGGAACGCCTCAAAGAGGGAGACTTCTCGCTGCAGATCTCAAACCTCACACTCAATGACACTATGGACTATATGTGCGTGGTGGTGCAAGACGGTACATCCCCCAAATGTATCCACCAGAGCTGTGCTTTCCTTAAGGTAGCAGGTAAGAAACTATTGTAAGTTTATAAGCCTGTGTGAGCATTTTATGAAGCACAGAACTGACTTAGTACAAAGTGGTGCCTGGAAATATAGAATGAAGAGAACAGCAGTCCTAGAAGTGGGGAACATCGATCTTCTGGTCAGTAATTGTTGGATCCCACTGGAGGTGGGTGTGGGAGTTCTATGTGGTACCCACCCTACAAGCGCACATTGTGTGATTAGACTGACCAACGAAAAATAGCTTACCAAGGTTGTGATTAGACTGATCCACACAAAGGCCCATTTATTTATATATTCATTTATAAGTGTTAGACACAGTGGTTCCTGGCTGGCTGGGATGCATTGAAGCCAGGCAGAATCCACCATCCTAGACAAGATGAGTATGATACACTTGTCCAATAACCTGTGCTCACCCTTGGGTAGCTGGGCACGGAGCAGTCAGGCTTATCTTCAGGGTCAAAGTCTAAAGTATTGGCACAACCCCCACCCTCGAAACACACTGTGTACGCTACAGAAAGACTCCACACCGTATGTATCAAACACTGGTCTTTGTATTACACACACATTTAAATCAAAACGACATATACATTGGCTATATACTTTTACTGTTATAAGCAATTGTCAAACTCTTCCATATGTATATGTACCTGTCCTAGGTATTCGTTTGCTTTATCTCCTCAGACTTGTAAGCAACATACACCCATGTGCGCACTCCTCCGAGGTGTTCACAATCCAAGCAATCCATCCCACATCAAAAGCGACAGAAACATATATGCAGGCTGTTCAGAGGTATTAGACTTTCCCACTAACACATTGGCATAAACCCCGACATTTCCAATATCACATACCCTGTAGAGATGTAATGGTCACGAAATCACAGGTTCTGACTACGCCTTGTGACCCAGCCCCTCAGTCACTCAATCTACACCAGCCAACGATACACTTTGCCCCCACTGGCGACACTTTGATTAGACTGACGGGACCACCTAAAGTGGAAGGAAACAATTACATGTTTTCGTCCATCCAGATTAGGTCCTCAGGCACCCAGCAGCATCTTCATGAGTCGGAATCACTATGCCCCCAGTAGGCAAAAGACTGTGACACCGGAAGCTGGCATGCTTCCAATTTGAAGAATTATTTCCCCTCCGGCAGAGGTGCGAGCTGCAGTCGTGGGTGCACACAAGGCATGACGAGACCCCTCGGGTCCAATCGTGATATTCTCAACATCAGAGTACCTTATGGCATGGGTCTAAGGAGAGGGACCCGGCAACCTCGGACTGGAGCTTGATGTCAGGCACTGTTGTCCTCACAATCTGGAGGTCGGAGACAGTCTGGGCTGCCAGCTCAGGTCCAGTGGACTCGGCAAACTTTCCTCAACACCCCTCGGACACCAAACGCTACGTAATGCGAGCTAGCACAGGTTTCCGGTTGTAAGCTCGGCTCCCTCGGACTCAGCAAACTTCCGCCACACTCCTCAAACTCTTCATGCTACGTCACCCCCAGGTGGGCTGCTGATCATTACGAGCACACTCCTCCGCACAGTGTGATTATTGCACACGTCAGGACGGTCCTTGTCGCAACTGACGATCACTTCCACCTGTTTCCGCCGCACCCTGTGCAGTCCTTGCGATCTCGTAGAAATGGGGAGATCCTTTCTGTGGATGCAGATCTCGTGGATAGGAGGACAGCCAACCGGCCCTTGGAGAGCACTTAGGAACCCGACCACGACAGTTGGCAATTAGCTTCAGGCCAGCAACATCCAGGCAAAATCCACCAAGTGATAATCCCCTTCCTAGAGCATAACAAGCCCCAGGCCACCACAAGTCTGCAGATAATCCAGTTGCAGTCCCTCCTATCCCAATAGTTCCTCTTGTCGATGTCGCAGCATCGAACCAGTGTGGTATGGTTCAAATTCCCAAAGCGTCTCTAACTCCTGAGGGCATAGCCCTAGTAGTTATACCCACAATGGACTTTGAAGATGAGGTCAGTTCAAAAGGCCACGTTTGAAATGCACGGCCCCTCTTTAAATTTTGTTTTGTCTGCCATCTTACCCTGGGAGGCTTGATCAAAATCTTTAGTAGGGCCAAGACCCTGCCCCTTGGAATGCAGGTGTCAATTCCACCCCCTCTTAACCATCCCAGGAAGGCCCATCAGAGTCAGAGGTCTGCATTTTTCCTTGAGCCCCTAGTTTATGGCTGTCTTATAAGGAATGCACAGATGTAGCCATCCCCCCAGCACCCAGCTGCATATTGGAGACAGGCGAACAGGCACACAGACCCATGTGCACAGAAATGCCCACTTTCCCCAAAGCGGTATTTCTACCGTAGTAATGTTGAATCCACTCACACCACCTGAGAGAATTCACCATTACTAGCTCATCGATATCAAACACTATACTGCCACTCTTCTGAATGTAGGACATACAGCTCAATAGCCTTTCCACAGATCCCTCATGCCAATCCAATGCTGGAAGCAGGCCCTACCGTACCGAACACACCACCCGGTGCCATTCACTAACTCTTCATGTAGCACACACACTCACATGCCTTACCTCTTCCCGACACCGCACCCTGTTCCCACTGAGTACTCCAATATAGCGAGAGACATGCAGAACCTTGGCAAGTAGCTTCTTAAATACTAAGCCGAATAACAGTAGCCTGCACACACAGGCCTAGTCCTGGGAAACCTGTGACACGTTTAAAGAGCTACCTCCGCGGGAGGAACAACCAGTGCTGCAGGCCCACGGAGGAGCCTTTGAGTTACATGCCCCAGATATATGTCTTACCCCTAGGCAAGGGACTCACAGCTAACTCAATACAGCCAATCATGTATACCCTAATCACCAGTATGTATATGACAAGCACAGCACTTTGGCACTGAATGGCTGTGTCAAAAGCACTCAAAGTCCTAAGGCTAGCAGATGGACCAACGAAAAAACCAGGAGGGACAAATGCCAAAAAAATCAAGGGAAAGCACCCTAGAAATGGCCATTTCCAGCAATAAGCATCAAAACAAATATCTTGATCAAACACGCAAAAGGTGATCGGAGGGATGCTAACCATTGGCAGTTGCTCTGGGTAGCATTCCAATCCATCATTTTTCACCCACTGAGTCACTTTAGACAGAGGTTGCCAGAAGCGAATCAGTGCTTTTCCTGCTCCTCATGGGAACAGTCCATCACAAACTGGCAGGCTTGGCCCCCTTCAGAAAGGGCTACAAACAACACCAGACCTGATTTCAGTCTTATTTGGCCTTATCAGTGAGCTATGGCTTTACTCCTGTTGCTCAGCAAGCAAGTGACCCACGACTGGGCATACCCTTTGGCCACTTAGGGCGTTACATCAAAGACTCAAAAGGTGTTGACAGGAATATTTGCAAATAGTGTAATCACTGGAAATCGCTCTGGGCAGTATTCCAATTCATCATTTTTCTCCAACTGCACCATTCTGTACAAAGGCCCACCTTATGCAGATCCTTACTGACCCTGTTCCTCATGGGAACAGTCAATCCTGAAAAGCTAGGCAAGGCCCCCCCAAAAGGGACGATAGGCAATTTCAGACCGGTTTCAGCCTTATTCGGCTTTGTCAGTGAGATATAGCTTGGATCCTTGGCACAGCAAGCAAGGGACACAGGACTAGGCATACCCTTGACCAAAGGTCCTATGTCTTCGGTAGACCCTTGTCCACTAAGGGCGCTACATCAAAGACACAAAAGGTGATGGGAGAAATGGTTTCAAATAGTCTAGCCACTGGTAATTGGTAGGCAGACCTCTATTTAGAGTGGCAAAATGGGCGAAAAACAATTGGTTGGAATGCTACCCAGAGTATTTGCCAGTGATTTGGACTTGTACTAAATGCAGTTTACATAAAGATTCCTTTAATCCATTCAAGAAAATCAATATTCCTTCGAAGTGTGTGACTTGTCTTTATCTTCTGCTCTTACAGCTCGATTCAGTTCTCCAGCTCTAACAGAGTCAGGCGACTTCCTAAACTGCAGCTCCGGCAATGGCCACCCTGAGCCAAAGCTTTACTGGATCAACAGTGAGAACGCGAGCTCTCTCAATCCTTCCCTGTCGGCGACTGTTGTTGAACATGACCCAGACACCCAGCTGTACAGTGTGAGGAGTCAGCTGAGGATTAACACAACAACCCTCAGGAACATAAGTTGTCGCGTGGAGAATACAGTGCTGATGGAGAACCTCACTTCCTGTAAGTTAGAGCTCTTGCTAGATTTTATCCCTGCTCTCTCAATTTCTAACAATTCAATTCTGTCTCAGGGTTTAATCTTACCCGAAACAGCACCATAAATGCCCTTAAATTAATTGAGACCAGTGGTGTCCAAATTGATGTTGTGCCTCCTGCTCCTTTTTTGGTTAATTACAGCTTATTGGCCTCAGCTTATGGTGTTAACTTAGGTTAATTGGCCACCTGCAATGAAGGACCAACCCAAAGGCAAGGTTGCACAAAGAAGAGGAAAGTGCAATCAACTATCATTGACATCAAGCTGCACGTGGGCAATCAGAGCATTAGGACCCAGATTTTATTAACTGTCCTTTTGTTTTTTTCTAAGACCCCACTCCACACTTTCAATTAACCTAGAATGCAGGTAAACAATATAAGATTATAGACCACTGCCAAGACTGGTCATCAACCGCCCTATGAGTTGCAGACTATAGTCGTAGGCAAAGGTCCATAGCAGCAGACATGACCTTTGACAATATCATCCAGGCAGAATGGCTGTAATACCCACATTCTAAGCTTTCACAATGGCTCAGCCTCTCTCAGTAATAATTGATCATGGTAGTGTTAACTTATTTTTTTCCGGTGCAATAGTACACTTTCTCTTTTATGGTCATGATATGGTTGAGTTGCAATTATTTTCCTGTCACATTTGTATTCTATGTTATGGGCAGTTATGGTTACCTTTGCTTCTGGATGCATTCTGGTGTTGTTCTGTTTCTGACCATGCCTGGTTAAGTTGTAAATATGTTCTGTGTCTAATCTTATTCTGACTTTGTTCAGTTTCTGGACTGTTCAGATTCTATTCTTTTCTAATCCTGTTCTAATTATTGAGCTCTTCTATTTTTCTTCTTGGTCCTATAATCATATTCTTAGTGTTTTTTGTATTCCATTACCAGCTCTGTTCTTGTTATGTTCTATTTTAAATACTAGTCTAGTTATGTTCTGTTTCTAGAAGTGTTCTACAACTTTTCTTTTTATATTAATACCCATTTTATTTATGTGTTTTCTTTTTAGTCTGGATGTGGACTGTTTATGTGCCCTTTTCTGGTTTTGTTCTTTCTATTCTTGGTGTAATGATGATCTGTATATGGCCCTTCTGTGTTTGTTATGTTTCTAGAAATATTCTGGTGCAATTATTTCTGTGTGTGTGTGTGTTTTTATCTGTGTATTTGTGTGCGGCCACGTGTGTGCTATGCGTTTATAAGGTCTTTTTATTTTCCTCATATGGTTTTATCTTTTCCCATTTCTGATGTAACAATATTTGTTTCTGATGTAGGTATTTCATGTTCTAGTTTCTTCACTATTTTGTTTACTGTGTGTTATTTTAACAATCCCAATAAAATGCTGGCACATTTTACCTTCTAGTTGTTTATATGGGTGACTATTTTGGAGGGTCACAAAATCAAATTAGTGATTTTATACTTTGAAACAATAATCAGAATCTTCAAGGATACATATTATACAGCGGTGAGCACCACTCTGTAGTCATAGTTAGGTCAGACTTTCCATAGGAAGCGAGTTTTTTGTTTTGCTAATAATTTTGGTACTGTTTGACAATCTTTACAAAACTTTCCACATTTTTTTTATCCACCCCAACTGTTTCCTGGAACGTGGCAGGGTGATTGGTCAACAGAGGTCCCAGAAAAAGGAGATTCCCAAAATGCGTTTTCCCCGTGCAATTTCCATAGTGAGTTTCAAAAACGGCTGAATGTAACTACCCAAAATTTGGCAGAATCTAGATCTTTACCTAGAAAGCGTGTTTTTTGTGATTTTCTGTAAACTAATTCAATATTTTTGGGAGAAATTACCATTCAAAATGTATAGATATATTGACAGCTTGGCTGAAATTTAAAATGTAATGCCTTCTGATTGGCTAAGTGCGTTTAATTGCATCAAACGCTTTGATTGGCTTGCTGCAACATGAACAGAAATGTTGCGGTTGCCATTACGGGACTAGGGGACTTGGTTGCCTATTCTGAAAATATTTAACTAGTACCATGTAGGGTATTTTATAAAAATACCAAGTAAGATATAAGGTACCAAACAAAGGTTAAAGTGACTTTTTAGTTAGGTGTTAGCATGAAAAAACGTGTTTAAAAAATGAAACACCACTCATATTTGCCATTTATAGTTTAGTGAATTAACTATAACTTGCACTCCTTCAAGCACTGCTTCTGACCTCACATATTAAATCATTTATGGCATGATAAAAGGCATCATTGATGGCATCAACATTACCAATGACATCTCAAATGATGACAGGCACAATGACATCTCAAATGCCAGGCACTGCACCCAAACCTCACAGGTACCCAATATGCCTCCGGAGATCTAACTACCCTGCCCTTAAGCTATGCACAGCGGATGTTGGTAACAGAAGCAGGCCTCTGGCTTGGCTCTCTGTCCAACCCCTGTGGATGCCCAGTCCCCGCTTTACATGGCCTTTGGCAGTGCACAGCAGGAGTTGGCTGCAGGACCGGGCCTATGGCCAGGCCCTGCACCCAGTTGCCTGCCTGTGCCCAACCCTCCCCCGCAGGCGACCAGTCATCTATGCATAAGCTTTAGCTTAGGGCAGCAGTGGGTTGGCTTTGCACCAAATCCTCTACAGGTAGCCAACTCCCACTTTTCACAGCTACAGAATGTTTTTTCGGTAATGCTGTCCCAGTACAGGCACCGTTGTAACCTTTCTAGATATAACAGTACGGGGTGCTGGCACCGCAGTACCTGCGAACCTAATATATATTTTTTAATATTTTTGCCTTAAGGTAGAGTAACTTTGTCCCTGGGTCCTGAAATGGCAGCCACAACATTTTCTTCTGTGTTGTGGTCAATCAGTCAAATCATTTTGGTACCGCAGTACCTGTATCAGTCCCGCAGTAACTAAATGACAGACGGGAGAAAAAGGTCATTCGGCCTTCATAATGGCCTATTGTTCAAATTCTTTTGTAGTTTTGTGGTATGTTTTTTTACTACTGCGGGACTCACACAGGTCTTACTGTGCAGATCTTTATAACTTTTTCTGAGGGTATCCTATTCATGTCCAACTCATACCATTCTCTTAATGCTATTTTCTCAAAAATGGATTTACACCAAATTATAACAAGCATTGGCATAGCTAATAGGTCGCGCCATTTTGGCCAAATTGCTTTCCAGTGTTTTTTGCTTTTGGTATGCAATATCAGCAAAAATAAAAAAATCATTGGAAAAAGAGTTCTACAATTAGCACACCAATGCAATATGTACAAAGATACTTCCTCCCCAATTCTTGACATCTTAATCCCCCCTGACTACTCCATAATCAGAAGTGATCGACTTGGTAAAACAGGAGGGGGCATTGCCTGCATTCATCGCTCCAATCTCACAATAAAACAATCATCATGTGCTGTTTTATCTTCCAGTGAACAGCTAATCACTGAAATCTGGAACAAAGGCAAGAAGATTTGTGTGCTGCACTCGATCTACCACCCTCCTGGTGACAATCTAGTCTTCATAGAGCAAATCATGGCGGTCATTAGCTCGAGCTCTGATCAACTCTGTCACATATTCCTCGGAGACTTCAACCTTCATTGGAATGACACAAATGATCCCATTGTCTGTTCCTTTAAAACTTTCCTCTCTGACCTCAACCTCTCACAGCTCTGTAAAGGTCCTACTCACAATAAAGGCGCCACTCTCGACCTCATCATTGCCAAAGACAACATCATACAAATAGGAGACATACTACCGTGCGACTGGTCTGATCATTTTCAAATTCCCTTCCTCATCTTAGACAAGGGTTTGGGTCGTCAGGGTCAACCCCTTAAAGCGAAACAACTGACTCGCAATATGAGAGACCTCGACATCAACATGATAACTTCAATCACCAAAAATAAACTACAGCCCCCCCCTAATTTGACCAACCTTGACGATCTTTCTGAGCATTACATTAACACTGTGTCTAACATTCTTGACTCTATTGCTCCGAAACAGCTCAAAAGGATTCCAGTCAAACTTTCTAAACCATGGTTTAATGGTTGCCTAAATGATGAACAGTGCAATCTTAGACTCTCTGAGAGACTCTGGAGAAACTCGCCTTCCACCACAAATCTCTCTCAATTGAGAAAAGTGAGAAGCGCCTACAACAAACACATCCCCGTGGCGAAAACTAAACACTTCAGAATTCAACTAGATGGAGCAAAAAATAGACCAAAAAAACTCTTAGAAATCATTAAGGAACAATCTAACCAGTCTTCTAACCAGAACTCTACTCCGTTATCCCTACTCCCTAGTGGTGATGATTTTACAGTTCACTTCTCTGAAAAAACAAGGAAAATAGAGCTAGAGTTATTACCTGCCACCCTAACCTTGTTATCTAGGAAACCTCCCGCAGGATCAGGGGATGTGGCAGAACCCACAACAATATACTCGCCTTTTGGCGGCTCTCCCAAAAACAACGCCTCTTGGAGCAGTTTTCTCCTATCAGACTGCACTGAGTTACTTCACAACATGGCAACCATCAAACCCTCCAACCATTTTGGTGATCCTCTACCCGCCAAGCTCTATAAAGATTTAATCTCAGCCTTTCTCCCTCTTTGGTCCAGGATCATTCATGACTCCCTCTTACAGGGTAAGATTCTAGACTGCCTAAAAGTTGGGCAAGTTACTCCCATTCCTAAGAAGCCCAACGAGGACCTATCAGATCCAAACAACTTTCGACCTATTACCAACAGTATGACTCTAGCTAAATTGCTGGAAAAATGCGTTCATTCGCAACTCTGCAAACACATTGAGAAATATCAACTCCTGGACCCTCACCAGTCTGGATTCAGATCAGGGCACAGTACTGAAACGGCACTAACGCACATTGTTGATGACGCTGTGAGAGCCCTTGACCAAAATGTCCCTTGTCTCCTGATCCTTCTTGACCTGTCCTCAGCCTTCGATACCATCAAACATGAAAACCTGATTGATCTTCTGCAACACAGGATGGGTTTCTCGGGCCCGGTCCTCAACTGGTTTGCTTCCTTCCTGCACAACCGCACACAAAGGATCAAAATCAATCATGCACTTGCTTCCAGTACCCCTGTCTTGATTGGAGTCCCCCAAGGTTCTGCGCTCTCGCCCACTCTCTTCAACCTCTTTATGGAGCCTCTTGCGGTCATTCTGAACCGAGCGAACATTCAATATCACATGTATGCGGATGACACGCAATTGTACCTGACGATCTCCTCGCAAGAGGACATAAAAACATTAAATGCTGCACTTGCCCAAACTCAACAATGGTTAGCTCAGAACCATCTCCTACTAAATACTCTCAAAACAGAATTTCTTTTGATCGCCCCACCTAATCACTCGGATCCTACCCGAGATTGGATTAAACACCTAACTGCTCTGAACTGCACACCTCATGTTGTAGACTGTGCCAAATCTTTAGGTATCACCCTGGATAAACACTTAAACATGCAAGCACACATCAGTGCTACTACTAGGGGAGCCAATTTCCAACTCAACACACTGAAGAAAATCAAACCTTTCCTCCCCCCCGAAGATCTCAGGCCGGTGGTGCAATCCCTGATTATCCCTAGATTGGAATATGGGCTGGTGACCCTCACGGGACTTCCCAAAGCCAGTCAAGCCCCACTCAGAGCTACCTTGAACGCATCGGCTAGACTTATAACGGGCTCGAGAAAATATGATCACATTTCCCCCGACCTGCTGCAACTGAGCTGGTTATCTATTAAAGCTAGAATCCGACTCAAGATTTCTTGTCTGACTCATAAGGCCTTACACTAAAATACCCCGTACTACCTAGCAAATAAGCTTGAGCTATCGGGCTCCAGCCGGAACCTCAGAAGGACGTCCACCCTGCTCTTGAAACCCCCCAAGATTCAAAAAGAAAAGATCTTACAACCGTGCTTTCACCGGTCTTTCTCCGAGAATCTGGAACTCCTTGCCTTCCGAGATCAGATCCAATCCTTCCACTACTTCCTTTAAAAAACTGGTGAAACGACTACTAATGAACGAACGTTAACTCCCTATTCCTGTGATCATGCTCTTGTGTTTGTTAATAACCTAAATCTTGAAGTATTACACTGATGCCTTATTGTATTTTTTTCCTTTTTTTGTGATCTAGCCCTCGATGGCTCCTTAACTGCATTAACTGTTGATCTAGCTCGTTTTTCTTTTTTGTTAAAATTCCGTGATTCACATTGCACCTATTGATTCTTTCTATTGTATGATGTTTTACTCTGCGTGCTCCAAGGCACCGCTGATACCCCCTACTCTGTAACTTTGAATGTTTCCCCACAGGTTGTAACTTCACTTACCTTCATTATGTTTTATAAACTTGCTGGCGCCAACTTTGTACAGCGCTCTGATACCCCTGTGGGTCTTGTTCGCGCTTTATAAAACTTTGCAAATAAATACACATCATGACACTTTGATGGCCAAGAAGGATGACGTATGTACGTTTGCATCACCATGCATGCGCACTCGTCCAGCATGAAATGGCCACCATTGTAATTATTGGTTTATTTACCATTGCAACATAGTTGGCTCCACTTGAAGGTAGGCAAATAAAATAAAAAAAGTAAAGTTTTTAAAAGGTGCATAAAAACGCTGTTGTAAACAAAGAGCATCAGCCAGCAAATGAGCTGCCAGGTCATACAAAATCATGAAAGTATTTTAATAAGGACTGTGACAGGAGGAGAGAACTGGAAGAGTGGGAGGAGGGAGGAGTAAACGTGTGGGATCACTGGGTAGTAGCAAGGGTAGTAACAGAGGAGCTTAAGGGAGCAGAATAAATAACAAGCATTTGCAATGCAATAGGTCTCGTATTTGTGAGAGTTTAAGCTATTGGCATTAGAAATGACAATGCCTTTTATTTACGTGTTTTTATAATTAACACATAAATAAAAGGCATTTTCATTTACAATGCTGATAGGTCGAACTCTTGTAAATGCGAGACCTATTTCCTTTCAAAGAAGCGGCCACCATTGTCCCAGGCTGCTTGGAAAGTGAAAGCACGCATGGCGCACTGAATGTTGCAGGAAAGCATGTCATGCAACCTGTCGACAATGGAGTTTTAATATAAGGAGTGAAATGTGTAAAGTTCCTTCCCAAGGGTCATCATGTTTCTTGTGTCAGCGTCACATGTTGATGGGAACAGTGCAGGCCAGTTATTTTTACAGTGTGCCCGACATATGCAAATAACTATTGTGAAGCCAGTTTATGCCTAAGCATCACCCCTTGCCCCTGAATTACGTTGTATATAATATTGAAAATGCTTCCGTTCTTGTGGGCAAGGTTGTGGCGTAAGGCTAGAGCAGCCGACTTTCGAGCTGAGAAAGCAGGTTTTATTTCTAAAGAAGATGTGTGTAATAACACCTTAGGAAGAAGAAGAAGTAACAGCCAATGACTGCGCCAAGAGGTTTTATCCTTTCTTCATTACGGGAAAGGTAGGCACATGCATAAACAGTGTATTGATGTGTGTGTTTGTGTAGAATTACAAAATAACTATATAACCCACAATACAAGCAGACATTTGGCACTTGATAACAGGTGTTTACAAGCCAAAGCAACAGTAATCTGCTTGACCCCAGGGTAACGAGCATTTGAGCTAGCCTTTCCAAGCATTCCCACACATGCCATTGTTGTCATGTGGAGAAGTTTGCAGCAGGGGCATATCCCACTGAACTATTTACCTCTATTGGAACTTGTGACCAGCATGCCACATAACAATACCCCCGCGGGGGGGGGGGTTTGGGGGAGGTCGCCTGTGCTGCTGCTCCCCTTCACAATCAGCACAGGGAGTGATGACTTAATTGTGCCCCAGCTGCAGGTTTGGGGGATACAGGGAGCTTGCAGGAATGAAGAGGACCCCCTCCCCAAAGCAGCAAGCATATGCCCAGCTCATTGCACACAGGTGCCTTTAGCAAGAGCAAAGCCAACCATAGCTACAGTATTATACTATGATATTTACTTGATGTTTGCTGCGGGGGCATTAAACCAGCTTATGGCTCCTTTGGTAATCCACCCACCCAACAGCGACGCCTTGTCCCCACAGACCACGCCTAGTCACTGTTTGGTGGAAAAGGCTGCAGTCCTTTATTACACATGAATGTTCCATAAAGTAACAAACATCACAAATGAAACAACGGATACCTCATGCACATAACCAGTTAGTGAATTTGCGCTTGATACACACAAATCTTTGCAGCAAGCAAGGGACTAACCGAGTGAATTGTGTTAAATCCTACACGTACAGAACTAGGCTAGTGGTGTAATTCGGCAGTTTCAGTTCTTACCATGGTAATCTGATGGTCACGGAATTAAATGTAGCCGCGGCCCGCCCTGCCTTTTCACCTTAAATAAAATATGCAGCCACCAAGATCGTTAACCATAACTCCCTCCCGTAATCATCGCTAATAAGCGCCAGCACTGTGGCAACAAATGGAATCCAAATCACACAAATAACGTGTGTATATTTCAATTTGTGTAACTGAGAAAGGCGGCATGCCGCCTTCATGTAGGTGGAGCTAAACCTCCACATTTTATATTAAAAAGGTAGCCACCCTAGTAGGCAACACAGCGCTATGGGTAGCATGGGGACAACTGTGTAGCAAAGGAAGGCGAGCTGCTGCTTCATGAACCCCGAAGTTCAGAAAATAAACACAGAGGCAGGCAGAAAGTTGACCTTCAGCTTGCACACGGGAATGTGGCTCAGTTATTCACTTTGCCTCGGACAAGAGATGCAAAATAACATCACACGGTCCGGCAAAATAAAATAAAACCAGAGAGAACTTCCGGGAGTTGTGCTCCAGCCTGCAGTGAATAAAACACATGTGACCATGGAGGAAGCACGTTTTTTTCTCTATATTTACTCTGCTTACAATTGAGGCACTCGGGCTTTAACTGTAAATATCTGAAGCTAAAGCGAGTGCGGCGATTGAAACCAAAGTAAAGAAAGAGAAAAAAAGGCATGCACCCGTGTTTGCCAATGTAACTAACCTTAAGAAAGTTGCGGCCACCATTATTCCTGCCAGGGTGCCGTGATATATACATTTTAAAACGAGGCTGAAGCTGTTGCCTTCTCCCATTCTGCAAGGAACCCTCTGAATGGGATGGGTCATAGCACATGGAGGAGTGGGAGGGGCTGCAATGACTCATGCCTTTTCACAAGCAAGACTTCAACAAGCCCAATCCCCCATAAAAGGAAGGCAAAAACGAACCAAATATCTTACCAAAAACGAGCCCAACTGCTGTACACATCGAAAAATGGGAAAAGGCTGAATAATGCTGAATAAATACAATCTACATAGCGGGAGGAACAGAGAGGAAGGCAGTACTGACACAATTGTGGCATTAAGAGGAGATGGTAGGGAGGAATGATATATTTACATGTAAGCAGCTTTGCCTCCAAAGCTGAACACAGGCAAACAGTAACAGACCAGGAAACAAAGAAAAAAAATAGTCCCCCCAAAAACACATAAAGAGCCATAGCGGAATGAGACAGTACTTAGTCCCTGCTGCATGGGAGGAACAGAAGGGAAAAAGTAGGAACCAAGAGGCAGGGCTGACCACTAGCAAGCAAGGATTTCTAAAGGACACTGAAACAAGCAAATCAAAAGCAGGGGGATGGCTTTAAGCCAACATGAGAAATTACAACAGGTCTCGAATACTCGACCTAAAAAGCAAAATTAAACAGAGTGGGGAAGCAAGCAATGGACAAGCTGTAGGTAGAGGAAGGGCAACAAGTAGAACTCAACAAGGTGGCTGTATTTCAAGTGTAGTGTAGCAAGAGAGGAAGAGAGCAAGAAAACACATGCATTCTAATGGACTGAGATAGAAAAAGGAAAAAATTAGTCCCTAAGAGTAAACAGTGGAAGGTTACAAGTCATAAAATCAAAATAATGGTAAAATAAACTATGGTCCAGGAGAAAGATAAACACAAGCATTGGCAAATCCAATAGGTCTCGCTCATGCAAGAGCTACTGGCTTTGGCAATGTGTTGTAGTCAGGTTGTACGCCAGCGTGGCTGCTGTCCAGCATGGTAAAAGTCAGTGGCATAGAGGAGAGTGGCTTGGAATGTCGTAGAGAGGATTGGCGAAGAGTGGGGTAGAGTGGCGAGGAGTAGAGTAGAGTGGCGAAGAGTGGAGTAGAGTGTTGTTTAGTGAAGTGTCATGGACTATCATGGACTGGAGTGTTGTGGAGTGATATGTGGAGTATTGTGTCGTGTTGTGGAGTGGAGCAGAGTGGAGAGGCGTAGAGTGGAGGGGTGTAGAGTGGAGGGACATAGAGTGGAGAGGCATAGAGTGGAGTAGGGTAGAGTGGAGGGGGGGTAGGGTAGGGTGGAGTAAGGTATTGTAGAGTGGAGTATCAAAGAGTAGCGTATAGTAGAGTGCTGTGGGGTGGCCTAGAAGGAAGTGCCATAGAATGAGTGGAGTATGCATGGTGTGTTAGTGGACTGCCATTACAGACAGCACATTTTCTATTGAAATGACCATTATATTTGCACATACAGTTTTACGGATGAAGCTATACAGCGCACAAATGATATTGTGTGGAATGGCATGACCTAGTGTATTGATTTGTTTCAATGCTATTAAAATATTTGTTTCCTCCACATTTCAGAATTACAAAAAACATGATTCATTTGTGCCTTACTAATTCGATATATATATATATATATATATTGATAAGCTTGCAACGTTCATTATATTATTTTCCCTATACTTTACAGTCAGGAGATCTCAGCCCTAGTTACAACTAGAAGTAAGTTTACACTTGTAAATGTTGTTTTAGATGTCTCCACTCACTAAACCGAAGGAGTGGAGCAATCAGTCTACAACTAGGTATAAATATACACTCAGAAATGGTGAATAGCAAAACAAAAGTGCTGACTTATACCTAGGTGTAAAAGTTAATCTAAATGAATACATCTACATGTATATATTTACCTTTGTGGTTCGGGCCCATAGTTACTACCTACAATGATTGAGAGTGGGAAATATTTATTTTTATTATATTACCACAAGACACTTTGTTGCGGTCTCAGAGTTGTGTCGTTTGCAGAATGAGGGTTTAGATATGAGTTCATTGATTTAATCTCATGTAGGAATATAATTAGTGAGTCATAAACCTTGCTGCTGTAAAAGAGCTGTTGCTCCAAGATATGTTACTGAAGGTGTAACACTTGCTTTTCCTAGGTTGATACTGCAGGCATTTTTTCTAAAATGAATAAGCAGTGACGATAAAGACTGCTACTGCCACCTCCTGGTACGACACTCCCGCTCATCGAGTAACTTTAAATATTCTGGGGCAGATTTACAAGCCCCTTGCGCTGCCAGTGCATCACTTTTTGTTATGCACTGGCAGCGCATTTCTCTGCCCCATATTTACAAGGACAGGAAAAGCCACCCTGCGTGGCTTTTCCTGTCCTTGTAAATACGGCCCTTTACACGCAGCACTTTGCGTGAAAGGGGCGTTCCACGGGTGTTGCTGTGGGTGTTCCCACGCAACACCCATGGAACCAGACACATTTCCAGATTTACGAGGAATCTTAATCCTGGAAATGCGTCAGTATGCTACGCCACCCGAGGGGTGGCGTAGCGAGGCGCAACGAGGAGAAATGTTTCCATTTCTCCTCGTTTTTTTCCTCTTTCAATGTGTGCTGCATTCTACAGCACGCATTGAAAGAGGAAAAGGCCTGTAGTGATTGTTTTTGTGCAGGAAGGCGCCAGCGCAGGGGAGAGCACAGGAATGCGACATATTATTGTAAATATGTCGCATTCCTGTGCTCTGAAAGTGCCGCAGCGTGGAGCAGCCAAATGGCTTGTGGTGCCGCGCTGCGTTAATCTGCCCCCAAGTCTATGGTACTAAATGTTGTAATGTCACAAGAAACCAGGAGTTTAGCAGATTTAAGGGTTCAATGTAGAAGGGGAATAGGTTGGGAGGAAG
Source organism: Calotriton arnoldi (assembly GCA_963921515.1). Lineage (NCBI taxonomy): Eukaryota > Metazoa > Chordata > Amphibia > Caudata > Salamandridae > Calotriton > Calotriton arnoldi. Next base: position 1,051,308 of record CAWUFW010001546.1, read on the forward strand.
TGGCCGCCTTGTCAAACCCTTGGAATCTCCTTAATTTTTACCTTAAAGCCACATGGACACAAATTAATGTTGTGGCTTTGCAGGTATTGATTGCACTTATACCAGGAGAAGAAGAAGAAGAATTTATTGTTCAGTTAATAAAAACTTACTATGTTAAACATTTTGCACATTTCATACGTAGTATCACAAAATAACAACTTTAAAAAAGCGCAAAATTTAAAAATAAAAAGGTTAGTCCCATATTTAAAACAATTTATTTGTAGTTTAAAGCCACCTAAAAACATTCTGTCAGAATGCATTTGCAAGGGACTTGTTCCACCTGCGATTTCCTCTGTACCTAGAGTGTCCTGTTCCCTCTATTAATTATTAATCATGCTACACACTTAGAATAATCCCAATCAGCGGGGGAACAAAATGAATTGGCTATAGTATGACGTGCCGAGTATCTTGCGAGATTTTTATTGAGCCCTGGCATTAGATAAAGTGAGCTTACATCATATAAGGTTTTAAAGTGCAATGTGCCTTTTGTAGAATCATCTTAAGACTTTACAGTTACAAAGCCCTTATTTTTTCACATTATTTAAGGCGCTCATATAATAATGATCCAGCATGGCTCTTGCTATAATTATCTATCCTTCCTAGTGGTTTGTTCCTAAATTGATAAAATACTATGAAGAAAAAAACCTTTACTGTACACATTTAGCTAATTTACTCTCTGCAATATCAACAAACTTTAAGAATCTTCCGGTAAATAGTAAATCTACTCCCTGCAAACCAGCTATTACTGCTTGACGGCATGTCCGAATAGCATATTGATTGAAGTCTTAGCAGTGTTCTTCGTTCAGCAGTTAAGGCTGGGCAGTTACAAACTATGTGACAAATATCTTCTCTGTTGTAATTACAGAGGCGACATGAAGTTATGTTACTCAATCTTTTTCAAGCTGGAAAGTTACTACAAAATTGGAAATTGCCAAGCCGAAGTCTCAAAAGCTTTAGCTTTGCATTTAGTCCATTCAGACCCCACAGATAATTCTGGGGTTTTAGTTGGCCATTTGTTGCAATTACCATCCAAGCGTGGGATATTTTCGCTAGCACCTCTCTGTCCAGCAGTGATGACACTTTTTTACTACTCCCCTTAATAACTCTGTTAAATGCAAGCTGCGAGAGGGGTAGGGCCCATAATTGTTCTGCATTAAGAGTGGATATGGCCAAATTAAAATATTCATGAGCAGTCGTATTTTTACGGTCCCTTATAGCCTGCCAAACGATTGACATAAGAGTGGAATTATAATTGTTACTTAGTTTATGACAAAATTTCAAATATGCCCCTAGACTATTTCAATTCAATTCAAATAAGCTTTATTCGATTTCTACAAAGGAAAGCAGATACAAATAAGTCAATGATATTTACATAGCTAAAAATCTCATATGTTAACATAAATATACAACTATCGATAAAAGACTTAAAATCTTCTCCGGCATCTAGTTAAAGATGCAGCCTGATATGCAATCATGATTATGTTTATGAAAATTCATAATATAATTGATTTCCTACATCTAATGACATTCTTTAAAAAGATTGCGACACACCCCATAACATAATCATTTTCTAGAAATTGGAGAAATAAAAATGCCGGACGGCATTGCCTAAAACCATACAACTTTAAAATTGGCAAGATCCATGTCTTTCTTTGCACTTCATAAAATTTACAGAAAAGCACTACGTGGATAGTTGACTGCTGGGACATTTCATCACATGGGCAGTTGCACAGTAATTTCGACCAGTCATTGGTAGCAGGAAAGCTTATGAAATGGTGGAAAATGCTGAGCCTAAGATGAGTTAGAACAAATCTGTCCTGTATGCCTTCAATGTTTTTGAGGTAGAGCTGCATATCAGAAGTTGTCAATATCATTTGATTTGACTGTACGGTAGACTTTGATATTTCTACAGATAGTCTACTTGTCTCCAAGAGTGTCATACAGTCTATTTTAAAATCTTTTCTGGTAACGGATGTTATGGATCCTGGGTCATTGTAATATTCCGGATGTCCCAGGTCATTCATAAAATCCCTTACATATTTCAGCCATGAGATATTAAGGGCCCGGTGAAATTTGATACAGTCTTTTATGTTCTCCCTATTAAGGGCGGTTTCCTCCGCGGTCCAAATCCTGTGCCACAGAAGAACTGGTTAAATTTTTATTAGGTCCGCTATGTAAGGTAACCCTAACTCTGCATGGCATATGTACGTAGAACAACTGCCTGGAACGGGCAAAAGAAATCTTATAAAGGCATTCAACACCAATTGTAGAGGCTGAGGGTCACTGTAGCCCCACACACCTGCTCCATATATAGCTGTCATCATGCATTTTGCCTTATACATGTTTAGCAGCTCTACGGGTGGTCTTTTACCCAGCTTTCTTGAAAAATTGATTAAGGCAGCCCTGGCTTTCAAAAATAAAAGCTTTCTTGCTTTAACTGCCTGGGACCATGACCCCTTTTCATCAAAAAGAATGCTTAAGTAGGGAAATGTCCTTGTAGCTTCTATCTTTTTGTTATCTATATGAATATCCCTACACTTTGAGCTACCTCTACCGCATTTCATTATAAAAGTCTTCGCTATGTTAATTCGGAGTCCCAGGTTTTCCATGTACCGTGTGAAACTTGTCAGTACTCGTTGGAGCACCAGCTGGGTACATGCCATCAGCACGGCATCATCTGCGTAGAGGAGGGCAGGTATAGGGTTCTTATCAATTTGTGGTAGGTCCTGGCACTGTTCCGCCAGTACCTGCCCCAAGTAAGTGTGGTTAAGAAGGGTGCCAGGACACAGCCTTGTCTTACCCCCCTCTCCACAGTGAAAGTTGTGGTACACTTGCCCTTCACCCCATAACGGACCCTTGCTTTCAAACCAGAATAAAGCTGCCTCAGGAAATGTAAGAGCGGTGCTGCCACACCTATATTGGCTCAGATGACCCATAGCTTTTCGTGTTCTACACAGTCAAAGGCTGAGGTTAACTCTACAAACGACAAGTATAAAATACCCTGCTTGGCCAGGGTATCTTTCCCAATTAAAATAGTAAGATTTAATCCTTGCTCCACTGTGCCTAGGCCCGGGTGAAAACCAAACTGTAACTCGGATAAAACATTGTTATCTTCAGCCCACTCTTGGAGCCTATTATGTACAATGAGCCCCACCACCTTGGCTAGTGAATCGAGCAATGAAATTGGCCGGTAACATGCAGTGTTCTGGCGATCACCTTTTTAAAAAATCAATACCAATTGTGATTCTGACCAGGTAGGAATAAAACCTGTAGTGCAGCAGGCTGCAATGACTTGTGTGAAAAGTGGGCCCCATAAAGGTAGACTGGCTTTAAAAAGGTCTACAGGCACACCATCAGGGCCAGGTGCCTTGCTTCCCTTGCTGGATTTGATTGCTCGGTTGACCTCTTCTAAAGTAACATAAAGGTCTACGGGAAAATTCTTTGGGGGAATAATACTTTGTGCCAACTGCGTATCGCCTGTATCTGTCATGACTAATGAGGGTTTAAACATGTTTGAATAGTATTCACCCATTCGTCCTCGCTAATAGCGATCTCTATGGTGGGAATATCATGGGATATCAAGAAAGGAGCGTTTACTGCCCTCCAAAAAACCAATGTAGCTTCATGCAATGCTCTCCAGGCTTCCTTTCTAATATCCCGCTTACGTTCTTTCAGAGCCTGTTTGTACTCCAATCTACACACTTTTATTTCTTGACTGTTTCTTAGTGGCTTATGTAGAACATACTTCAGTGTCTTATGGGCTTTTAGGCACCTGTTATTAAACCACCCTTGGTTTTTCTTGCTTTCTTTTTTCTTCTCCACCATTAAAGCTTCCTTAATTCCTCTAGAAATCTGTTGGAAATATTCTAAAATTTCATTGTGGGCAGTGGACTCATCTAAGCAGGATAAAAAGGCTGTGTTATATTTATCCACTATGTTTTTAGTGAAATCGTTGGGGTCCACTTTGGACCAATGAAGGACGTAGCAATTGTTTTATTCAGGGCAATATCCTGAACCATATACTGTCTTAAACCCTTGTTTTTTTATTGCCTTGCTAAGCAGTTGAAAAGTTACACTCAGAGGGAAATGTTCGCTTAAAGCGTTCTTATATGTTTTGAAACCTTTAATTCTTATTGAGTGTCTATTGGGTATGATTATATAGTCAATGGTTAAATTTGCACCTCTCCCATTGAACGTATGGTCGAAAGGAACCAAAGGGATACGTAAATCATTGGCAAAACCTAAGTCAAATGTAAACAAAATCTCATTCAGACAAGCCACGTAATTCGAGTGCTGGAAATGGGTATAACTAGTGTTCTCATCAAATGATATTCCACAATTTTTTCCCCCATAGAGCGAACACAATCCAATATTAAAATCCCCGCCCCAGAGAACAAACATATCTTTTTCATTTTCATTAAGTACGTGGTTAAGATCATTGCTCAGTTTTCTAAGAACCTTCGAGAGCTGATCGTGCGGAGCATTGTTGTAGTAATCTATAACAACTACACAATGGGACTTGTCAATTTCAATTATTGTAATTTGGTAGTAAATTTCGGAAATCCTCAGAGTTATCCTGCTTACATTCATATAGTTTGACACATATGTACATGGCCCTCCTTTAGATCTTCGATGTGCAGATGGAACAGCTGAAGTATGGAAGGTCTTATACCCGCTAATGTGTATAGTGTCCTCCGCCCAGGTTTCTTGCAGACAAAGGATATTACATTTCCCTACAAAATCTATCCATTCCGGGGTTAGGACTTTTTACGCAAACCTGCAACTTTCCAAAATAGAAATAGCACGGGACATAAGTCAACTCTGTTGTTATCTTCATGGTTAATTATATTCGCCTTGTGGGGAGAGCTTAATGTCATGGGTGGAATATCAACAGTTAGTCCATTTCCTAGGTTTGTTCCTATATCAAGACTATCAGGGTCTATGAGGGGAGGATGAGATGTCGTGGGTGGCGTGTCTACAATTGATCCATTTCCTGTGCTTGCCCCTGTATCCTTTTACACTGGTATGTCAGGACCTGTCTGTGGACTAATTGTGTTAACTTCTGGGTCGGGAGTGTCTTCTACGGTGAGTCAATCTACCTCATCCAATATTGGGAGTCTATCAAAGCGGTTACTCAGGAATCTCGTATACAACCTCAGGCTGGTCGTTCTTGGTAATGTTCCCTCTGTTCCTTATCAGTCTCATATTTGACGGCGGCTGGTAAAAATAACCCAGCGGTAGTATGTTAACACCATGCCCCGAGACCATGTGGTTCCCCGTTCTCTTAATGATACTTTCTACCAAGATTGGATTTTTTAACTATAGTACCACGCAATCTCCTGGTAGGGTTTTATAGCCTCTCACGATCCAGCTAATCCTTCTGGCCATTTTAAAGTCGGAAAACAGGGCCTATGTTAGCCCTGTTATAGTACTTATCCAGTGTAGGGCTTTATTTCTCAGTGTCCCAAGGTTCTATTTTCGGGGCCGATAATCTCAGCACGTTAGCTAACACTATTGTATAGGGGGTAGCTGCTGGCGGTAAATCTAAGCTATCAGTATGAGGTGGGTTCCTGTATTGGGTGTGGCATTGATTAGAATGTGTATTGTTAAAGCTTGTTGTGCTAATAGTATGCAAGTCGCCACCCTTTTGTATGTTGTCTCCCCTCAAATCTGGAGCATTAATATGTGCTGAGGTCTTCGTAACACCTAATGGTATCTTTGTGCCAGCTTTTGTTTGGCACGCGTAACAGTGTGCCTCTGTGATTTGTTTGTCCATCATATGGACAGCCTGTCTAGATGCAGTGGTTGTTACCTCCTTATTGGAGGGCTCACCTAGTCCCCCTTGGTTTTGCGTTACGCTGTCGGCCCTGTCTGCCCTTGAATTTGCCACATATGTGTTTAGCGTGTCCTCAATCAAGCCCACTCTGGAGCTTAATGTGCCTAGCGCTTCTCTTAAAGTTGTATCTAAATCTTCCACTATTGTAGTTAGTTTTTTAATTTCAGTCGGAGGAGTTTTAGGTTGCCTTTTTACTTGGGATCTTTTCTTTGGGCCCACTGTAGGTAAAATGGTTAATGAGCTTGGTTTTATACAGGGGTGTGGAATTTAATAAAATATCTACTTGTCTATGGGGCAGGTTGCTTCATCAATCTACTTGTCCTGTAACAAAATCCACTTGCCCCTTTGTGCCATGTAGTGCAGCGACAAATTATGGCAGCAATCTCATTATATAAGAGCTCTGATACAGCCTCTCTGATTATGCCAGGGCTCATACCATAGTAATGTTTGAATACTTGCAATCCCCTTATGTTGCCAGGTTTCCGCAGATCTACATACTGGGGCTGAAGGTAGTGGTAAGCAATAGTTCCATGGTTAGAATGCCCTTTTGAGTCTGTGTAAACCTACTAACTTTACATGTTTTAAGGGTTTTCAACAACTCTGTTAGAAATTTACTCCTGATAATGGCAGACATAAACCTTCTTCCAGAGTTGGGGAAAAAAGTGGTTGGAGGGAAAGTTAACTCAGGGGGATATTCACAAGAAAGTGCGATAAACATCGCCAAAATAGTCTAACGCAATTTTTCATATCGCCGCCCATCGCTGGAAAATAACACTGTGTCAACGTTGTATTCCCAACACGGCGGTAACATGTGAAAGTTTCCCGATAACGCCTCAAATGTCCGCGATACAACTACCGCGACGGCGATAAAAAAGGAAACCCGAACGCGAAAAAAGTTGCGATGGGCCCAACCGCGATAGAAAAATCTGTGACAAGCAGCGCCAGGCTTGCAATTCCCACGTCAGGCGGGAAAAATCACCATTAAAGCAGCATAAAAAAAAAAATACATAACAACTGCGAAGGCACAATGGAGGTAGCAGGAGCAAGTACAGAGGACAACCCGGACCCCACAAGCCCCACGGAGGACCAGCCTGGGACCTCGGGGTCAGGGAAGGGCAAGGAGAAGAAGAAGAGGAAGACGCGGTTCAGTCCGCAGGAAAACAGGATCCTGATTACGGAGGTGATAGAACACCATCAACAACTGTTCTTCACCTCCACTGTGTCATTGGCAACAAAAAATGGAATATGGCAGTCCATCGTGGACAAGGTGAATGCAGTTGGAGTGCTGAGGAGGACAATGGAAGAGCTCAAGAGGCACTGGAATGATGTGAAGCGCAAAACCAAGCAGAAACTTGCAGACAACCGCAAAGCAGCAATGCAGACTGGGGGTGGGAGTCCTGCGCCACAGGAGGAGCTGGATGAGATGGAGGAATTGGTATCCACAGTCATCAGTGTGGAGACGGTGGCAGGAGTCGGGGTACCGGACACTGCTCAACATGACCTGACACAACAGCAACAGGGTGAGTAACCACCAGGGACTGGGGGGACGGGAGGAGATGGGCACAATGGCACACATGCACAATGGAGTATAGCACACTGCACAACGACAATGACTCTGGATCATGTCCCTGATCTCTTTGCCATACTGCAGCACACATAGTAACAGCAAGTAGTCCCCCGTCCACAATGTGCCCAGAAGGGGCCCTCCCCACACATCACCAATCTCACAACAAACCCATGCACATGTGCTGAACCCAGCAAAGCTGCGGATCCATGATCCCCACTGACAATGCGAGTGACACTGCATGACGATGAGCATGTCTGCAGGCCACTCATCATGACATGTTGCACGCCACGACACCGAGGTGGCTGAGTGTGATCCACATCCAGATAGGAGCAGGTCACACACTGACACATCCACGTGCACAAACAACCCCTGACGGCAACAAGACATCTGCGGACAAACCATGCCCAAGAGTCCCAACTCCCACCAAGAGCCCAATTTACCCAACTATGCAACATCTCAGCACTGCATAAGCACAGAAGTCAAAGGCACACCGCCTGAAGGGGAGGAGGCCAAGCAAAGTCGGAGCTGCAGGGGCGACTCTCCCACAATGCAGCACACACACAAGAATGAGAGCACATCAACACTGACAACAATGTGGTGCAAACTGCAACACTTTCACAACAGAACAGAGGACACAACTGCTGCCGCTTGTGTGTAGAAACTGGCCAATCACATTTGGCACAGCAGGAAACTGTGACATGATAATAGACAAGTACAACCCCACATCCCTGATGGTGCACAAATGTCCACTGTCCCGCTTCAAATAGGAAGCTCATCCTAAACAGTCACAATGTACATTGTCATGCAGTCTGTTTGGAAACTTGGCCAATTCGTGAACATACATGGAACACACTGTTAAACTGCATCTCCCCTTTACATGGCAGAGGGAGAATCATCACCTCCTGCAGAGCAGACCAAACACCTCCTCACTGATGACGAGGAGGACCTCCCCACCTTCGACACCGACGCCCTCCAAGAGCTCATGGACAGCTTTGGAACCCTACCCCCAGGAGCAGGGCTGCCCAGCTGCATCGAGGAGACCCCACCCCCTGCACAGACCACACAGCAGGAGACACCCACCACCCCGGCTGTCTCCCAGGCTCCCCACGAACAACACATGGCCTTCCACCGCCGTGTGTTAGAGGGCCAGAAGGAGTTGGCTGATCAGGTGCGGGTGGGGTTCGACCTCATGGCAGCAAAACTAGATGCCATCCATGGGTGTCTACGTCCCATCAGGGACCACTTATAGTCCCTAACGGACACCCACAGTCCGCTCCATGGTCTCCAATGAGCCCTGGCTGACATCGCTGGAGTCCTGACTCAGAGACAAGAAAACCTGTCTGGTCAGAGTGGCTCCAGCGATCTCAGCCGGGAGATGGGGGACACATGCGGAGGCTCATGGAGGACATGGTGCGGATGGAGGCGGAAAGGATGGCTGCCATGGCTGCACATCAGCTAGATGTAGCTGGGATCTACCATGCCCTGCAGATCCTCATCATGGCATTGCTGCCACAAGTCCTGGCGCAGATCAATGCTGCTGCTCCTACACCATCCACATCTCCGCCCCTTATGTGTCAGTGCCCCACAGTGCGGCAGACATTCCACTTCCGGCACCTGATGTGTCACTGCCACACAGTGCGGCCGACAATCCACCTCCGGCTCCTGATGTGTCAGTGCCACACAGTGCTGCAGCCGAAACACCACCACCGCCAGGTGAGGCACATCACACATCAGAGGACGATGATGTGGATGAGACTGCCGTTGTGGTAATGAGGAAGCGGTAGCATTCATCTCCGCCATATGGCCTGTTTCTGCTTGGTTCGGCCCTTTGCATCATCACCTTCCACTGTCCCCCGATACACTCTGCGGCACTCACCTTGGACCTCGACATGGACTGCCATATTCTGTTTGGTTACCAATGACACAGCAATCAGACTGCGGATTGAACTCTTCCTCTTCCGATGAACTTGTCCTTCCCTAATGGACTCTGGCTGGCCCTCCACGGGGCAACAATGTCAAGTGGGGTGTGCATGGCCCTGTACTTCTCCAGCTGCTACACTCCAATGAATATAAATAAAACATTCAAATTCACACAGATGTGTCATGTCTATGATCCTTCAAGTATGACAGTATGGATGAATGTAGCGTCACTGATTCCCACTCACGTCCATTTTGCACATGTTGTGGGGCTTGGGTCACATGGTGCAACATTGCCGATTGCGGTCCGGGTGTCGCAGACACTACAACAGAGACACATGCAATGGTTACTTCCTTGTCCAGGCCAGAACTGAACCACGCCCAGAGCCCCGGGCTCATTGTTCACACCCCTACGCTGGACTGGCATACGCCAGCCCAGTCCACTCCGCTTACGCTCACAGGGGGTGACGACACAGCTACATGTCCCAGGTCTTCCCTGTCGTGATCTGCTGGTCACTGGTCTAGTTGTCAGCATGCCACAGCCACTCCCTGAGGGCTGGTTTACACCCACACCACACCCATACAGCACAGGCGTCACGGGACATTTGACCCTGCCAATAAAAGGGGCCCACCACAGCACATCCCCCACTGCCGGAGGTGACATGATGGCGTCCGCATCCACGGAACTCAATCATGAGGGGTCCGTGACTTGCGTTGCACTGAGTTAGTGGCACCCGATGGCCTGCGTCTGGCACGGGCCTACCGCCACGTTGCAATGACTTGCGTTGCACAGAGTTAGTGGCACCTGATGGCCTGCGTCCAGCACGGGCCCACCGCCACTTGGCGATGACTTGCGTTGCACTGAGTCAGGCCCACCTGAAGAGCTGAGCGGGTGTGCAGCCTGCGATGATGCGTTGGCCTCGATACGGCGTCCAGCAAATCAAGACTCGAATTGAATTGTGAGCCCTGCTGGACCGCAGTGTATGCGCAGGCAGCAGTCAGCACACACATGACTCCGCGGTGTGGTGCCGCAGGGTGCGCTGGGGGCCTCTGGCGTGGAATCCAGCGATCGGCTGAGGAGGTTGCACCGGCACGTGGAGGGCCCTCTTGGAGAAACGCCGGTGGCTGCAGGTGAGCATTGAGGCCTGGGTGCACAGGGGCGGGCAGTCATCGCTGGGCGGTGGACCGGTCTGGGGACCAGGGCTGGGGTACAGCAGGCGCACAGGATCGCGCAGGCACCACCGGTCACGGCGGCGGCCACGTGGCAGTGTGAATACGGCCGTTGAATGTGTGTAGGCCTATGGTCACGATATGGCAGACACAGAGGAACACGCAGTAGTTACTGTGGTGGCCATCCTGGAAGTGGACCATGCACAGGGCCCCGGGCTATTCATTCGCGACATAAGCCGGCCAAGGCCGCTCCGCTCAGGCTTACAGGGAGGGACCACATGGCTACATGTCCAAGGTCTTCCACACTGCCTGGGGTAACCTGTTTGCGTCCGCTGTCCACTACACTGCAAACACCAGCAGTAGATGTCCACATGGACCTGTCTGTGCTCTGCATACTGCAGTCTGTCCAGCACATCTCCGCCACACTTGGCATTGTGTCCTTTCTTATTGCTGGGTCACTTGCCTCCTTCGCACATTCTTGGTTCCCACCACTCCCCACATTCTGCAATTGTGTGGCAGAGGGGCTCTGCCTTTGTGGATGGTTTGTCTACATGTCTGGCCCCTGTTACCACGGTTACTTGTGTTGTCGTGTCCGGTAGTTGGGCATGTTGGTTGGCATGTTGTATGTGATTTTGTTACATGTGCTCTCCCACAGTTGTGAGTTGTGTGATTGTGGAGTTGAGGTGTGTGGTGTGTTCAGTTAGTACTTACCAATGAGCAGTGCATTTCCATGGGTGCCATCCTGGAAGCGCTGTTTGATGATGGACTGTCGGAAGATGTATGTATCATGCACACTGCCTGTGAAGTTGGCGACGACATTGGGGAGCTGTCCCCGGTGGTCCACTATCGCCTGCACATTGATGGAATGCGTGTGCTTTCTGTGGTGGTTATTGTGTGCAGAGTCGGCAGGGGGCACAAGTGGTACATGGGAACAGTCAATTGCCCCCGACACGTGCGGGAAGGCAGCTATGGCGTAATTCCCTTGCATGGTCTCCAGCTGTTCATGCACAGCGTGGGGGAAGTGAAGGTGCAGGGGTAATGATACAAACCGTGATGTTTACAGGTATGATGAATCCTGCATGATGAGACCGTAACAGATGTTTGTGTGGTCGTAACCTTCCTTTTCTTTCCTGCGGAGGTTACAAGCACACGAACTTCTGTTACAGTAAGTTTGGACTGGATTCATCATAACTGTATGCATTCCGGTTTGTCCAAGTGCAATACACTGTGCCAGATTATGTTTGTGACTATGAGGACGCTTGACCATTGTCACCATTTCTCCAACAGGTTTCTGACTACTGATTTCGGGATATGGAATGGTTTTGGGGAGTTCCCGCAGCATTTGCAGTTTTTGGATCCACATGTTGCCCTGGTGAAGTTCCCCATTGGGAATGGAACGCGTTGGCTGGGCTTTTCGTCTTGTTGTTTATGTATTTGTAATAAAGTTCTGTTTTTCCACTACCGTTGACTGCTGGACTTCATGAGCTGGGGAGGATCCGGGGGGTGGTTGCGGTGGTGTTGTGGCCCTCTTGAGTCTCCAGGCTGCATGATCATTGTCTCCATGGCATCTGTTGGTCTTCAGATGTGGCTCTAGGCTGGGCTCCCTTTCATGCTGCAGGTTGTCGTCCTGCTTAACACCAGTGAGAGGCAGGTGTTGAATACCTGCTGCTAACGCGCCTTATCGCCTGTTTTCGGATCGCATAGCTGATCTGGCTGCTCGTTGGGAATGTCGCGAAGTGGTGTTTTCGTGTGTTTTTGCACGGGAACGCGTACTCTGCATATCATTAGCGTTAGTTGTCGCTCTCATCCATGGCGATGTGTTTTGCAGCACTTATCGCGGGAAAACTGGTGATGTCGGCAGTTTGCACCAGCTAGTGAATGGGGCGATAAGTCTATTGCCACTTTTGCGGTGCTAAAGTGCTGATAAATCGGCGATGGCTCCTAGAGAATATGCCCCTCAGATTTTCGCCCGAGCAAATATACACATGCATGGAAGAATGCGATGGTGAAAACTCTATTGAAAAAGCCGAGTTTAGACCCCAGCTGCCTTGAGAACTTTCGACCCATCTCTCTTCTTCCATGGGCCAGTAAAGTGACAGATAAGTACGTGAATTCATTGTTATCTAGGCATTTGGAGGATGGCAACCTCCTCCACCCGTCTCAGACGGGTTTCCGCCCTCATCAAGGAACCGAGACAGCATTATTAGCTGTCGTCGAAGAATCCAGGAAAATCCTTGACGCAGGAGGATCGGTGGCCGTGATACTTTTAGATCTCAGTGCGGCCTTCGATACGGTGAATCACCGTATCTTGGTCCAGCGACTTTACAAAATGGGGGTATCCGGAGTGGCCTTGAAATGGCTAAGCTCGTTTCTAGAAGAAAGATCTTTCCAAATTTTTGAGGGAGAAGACATCTCAGACCTCCGTCCTTTGCACTGTGGAGTGCCCCAGGGCTCGTCCCTGAGCCCCTCCCTTTTCAACGTGTACATGGCCCCTTTAGCTGATAGTGTCCTTCCCTTTGGAGTGCAACTCGTCACTTACGCTGACGATACGCAATTAGTGATTTCACTGAACCACGCAGACGGAGCCTCCTCCTGTCTGCTGTCGTGCCTCGAAGAAGTGGCCAGATGGATGACGTCGTCTCATCTTAAATTGAATGGCGACAAAACAGAGCTTATGCTCCTTGGCAATAAATCCCCCAAGGAAATAGATTCCTTTTGGCCAGCCTGTATGGGTCCTAAGCCCATCCCAAAAAAGGAAATAAAGAGCTTAGGCTTCTGGCTCGATGAGGAGCTAAGCTTCAAAATTCAAGCCAGAAAAGTGGTCTCCATCTGTTTTGGCATTTTGAGGCTGCTTCGCAAGGTGCTACCACTGCTCCCCTTTCGAGCAAGAAAACTGATGGTTCAGGCTCTAGTATTGTCCCGATTGGACTATGGAAATGCCCTTTACTTGGCTGCTCCTAGCTCGGTTCTGGCGAAGCTCCAAGTCGTACAGAATTGTGCTGCTAGAACTTTGGTAGGGCTCTCTGGCCGTCAATCAGCCAGATCGGCTTTAAAAGCCCTCCATTGGCTTCCGATTAAGGAAAGGGTCCACTTCAAAGCCCTGTGCATTTTTCACAGGTTGTTGAAAGGGAGGGGACCAGCCATTATCTCTTCTTTAGCTCATTCTTATCGAGCCAATAGGTGTCTTCGTTCTGATGATCTTTATTTAGCTTCAGTCCCCAGAATCCGCAGGACCAGAAGTGGTGGCCGACTGTTCTCATACAGTGCGGCCAAACTCTGGAATGCCCTTCCTTTGCGGCTTCGTGTGCAATCCAGTCACAATACCTTTAGGAAGGACCTGAAGACCTGGCTTTTTCCCATCTAACCTGCTGTAATCAATTTGGTGTCCGTCAGCGCTGGGATGCCTTCGGGTAGCTATGCGCTTTATAAATATTATTTCATTCATTCATTCATTCATTCATATTAGCTCATGCTAAAATGCAGTTCACAGATATTTTCTAGGAGTACTATTTCTTGTCCTACTTCTGTAAATTATTGGGAATTCACGAAAGCCGTATAGCTGCATTTAATGCAAGGACATATACCATGGGTGCACTTTTGAGACTTTCTTTAATAATTGGGCCCCTAATTTGTTCTGGCGTTGACCGTGACCTTTTGTGTTAATTAAAATTCTGTCTCTCTCTCTGTATCGGCTGGCTTCACTGTGAGTGACAGCATTCTGCTCTTTCACAAGGAGCATATCGGCACACACATTCGTTTTGTTCAGTGGCAGTGTGTGCTTTTTGAGACCAAAAAACCATTTTTGCTTTTGCCGATGTTTGTTATAATGGTGAGGGCCCAGCAGCTCCCACACCAATAAGGTTGTACAAAAACCGAGCCAAAACAAGTCACACATTGACAAAACTAAAAAGCTGACCACCAATTTTAGACCTACTGGCTTTGCCAGTGCTTGTTTATTTTTGTTACCCATAATCTTATTGAAACTGGTTACACCGATTTTCCATTATGAATATTTTAGGGAAATGCTAGCATGCATCAACACATGTTACTAAATGATGCTGCAAAGAAATGGTACCTGAAATTTTACAGTGGTTTAGCAAAAACAAATGTTTCCTGCTTTCATTTTTTATGAGCATTTTAGTTTGAAAGCAAAGAATGATCAGTCTTGCTTTCAAGCTTCTGCAAATATTTGCATCAAATCAGAGAGAATTCTGGGAGCATTATACTTAGCCTCATATTGCAAAACTTTGAAAATGTGTGTACACATTTTTATACTGGAACCACTGTCAGTAGTGCAGTCGGAGCTTACAACATTTACTTAGAGCACTCACCCTAATAATAAAGGCTTTCAATTAATGAACTATAAATACAAGTTTGAACAGCATTAACATATGGGCAAAAATATGACCTTAACTGCAAACAGTGCCCTTCCTTGATCCATAATGTGGTACTGCAAACTGGCAGCCAAAGGGTTTATGCTGCAGGGGGTTGGGCCTACTTGTCCCAAGGACAAAATACACATGAAAACTTGTTGCCCTTGACCCCAAACAATATGTCCTGGGCGTATCTTTAAAGGTATCCTTGGGATTTCTTTGGCGTTTCAAAGGAGGTTGTATGTCTGATTCAAGTTCACTAACCGATATATGTTCCGATACATTTTGTACACAACCATTACGAATTTGATGGCCCTCTGTAGTCTCAGCTATTACATCTGAGTCAGTTACTTTCTCCTTTCTCAGAGGCCCTGCTGCCCCCACCCCTCCTGAGTTCAGTGTCTCTTCCACTGTTGTAATTTGTTTTTCAATGGCTCCCATCGCCCCTGTAATGTAATTCATTAACATTAAACGTGGGGTCCCTGGTGTTTTTTGCTTTGGTGGCAGCTGGTTGTTTATCGCCTTTCTTTTGCCCATCTTGTGGAGGGCGGATTATGGAGGGGTAGTTAGGCGTAGCTAGATATCAACAAAGATAGCCACAAAGTCCACAGTGTCCACAATGTCCACTATATCTATATATTCTCACCTAGAGCATCGATGTTCATGCTAAATGTTCAATTATTTTGATGTATTCAGACAGATATCCTTGCAAACATAGGTATAACGTCACGAAATAAAGGCCCTTAGGCAACAGCACCTGAATATGGAGTGCTGCGGGCTTTGTCCAATAAACATCAACTTCCCGAAAGCTTACAGAGCAGAGTCTCCTTGCCGGCCCCAGACGTTGTTGTTACAAAGTGGAAGAGCCACGGAGGGTGGCCCTTCCCTACCTCTTCCTGGCAATGATGGGGCAAGGATGGGCATGCCCTTGGCCCGGGCTTTGCCCGGGCGTGGCCCGCGTGCGTCCAGCGCAGCGGGGCTCAGCGTGTTGTTTTAAGGCGCTCCTGCGCCGGAAGCACTGTTGTGGCCCATCCTCCTAGCAGAGAGGAATCTGGGAGATGGAGTCCCCTACAATCAGGATGGTCAGCGCGTCCCGCGCAGCGGGGCTCAGCGTGCTGTTTTAAGGTGCTCCTGCGCCATAAGCACTGTTGCGGCCCCTCCTCCAAGCAGAGAGGAATCTGGGAGATGGAGTCCCCCACAATCAGGATGATCAGCGAGTATCGGTACACAGCTACAATGACCAACCTTAGACTATTTAAATATTGTCTTCTAAGGCCAAACTCTAATCGGATTTGTGCCGGCAAAGCCTGCTGTGGGAGATTAGACAGGCGACGATAGGTCCTTACCACAAGATTATCTGTAATTTTATCAGCCTTCCCTCTCATAATCTCCACGCAGTATGTCAGAGATGGAGCATGTTTAGCTGTCATAACTTGTAGTAATGGGAAAGCAAATGCTACGATTAAGGAGTTATTCCTTCTTTGTATCACAGCACAAAGGTTCTTAAATGAGCCCCTCGCATCAAATATTACCCTGAAGTATTTGTACTCTTGTAAGGACTCCAGCCCCATCCCTTATATACAGAATTTTGTGCAGGTTGCTATGCCCTTTGTCACTAGCATAGTTTTTGTTTTACTTAAGTTAACTTTTAACCCGTGGGGCGAGCTGTACTGAGCAGTTTTGCTAATGAACCACTGAAGCCCTACCTTTGTGTAGCTAAGCAGGACAATATTGTCAGCATACAGAAGATGGGAAGCATTAAAGCTGGCCACAGACGGAGAGTGCGAGTTAATGTTATTCAGAGAAGGAGACATATCGGTGAGATACAAATTGAACAATAGAGGAGCCAAGACACAGCCTTGTTTTAGGCTGTTCATTGTTGGTATTTTTTTCGAAACTGTTGTGCCTTGCCCCAACCTTACTCTTGTCCATGTTTCTCTGTACAATAATTGAATCGCTCTGAGGAGATTAGAAGAAATTCCAAAATTTGATAGTTTAACCCAGAGGATGTTCCTTTGCACCGCATCAAAAGAAGATCGAAAATCAACAAAACACAAATAAAGGTTCATTGAGCTACGCCTTGCTTGTTCAATTGTAAGTGCAAACATTTGAATATTAATAGATGTACCAAGACCTATAATAAATCCAGTCTGATTTCTGGGCAACATGTTTTTAGATTCCATCCAGGCCGTGAGATCTGCCAGCAGACATTTGGCGAAAAACTTGGCCTCCCAATCCATAAGGGCTATTAACTGATAATTGGAGGGGTCCGAGGTTTGTCTGGCTTTGTAAATAGGGGCCAGAATTGATCCCCTCCAGTTATCAGGAATTTCTTGACTCACCAGGATATGATTAAATAAAGTTGTCAGACTCTCTGCCCAGAATTGCTGGTTCTGTTTATAAAGTGTTTGAGGGAGGCCAATCAGTCCCGGGGCCCCATCCCGACGGGTATTACTGATGATTTATTCCACCGTTCTGGACTGGATCACCCTAGGCAGAACTTCTCTGGTATTATTTTGGCTGGTTGTTTTTAAAGATCTGATTATAGTGACTGTACCCCCGTACATAGCGCCCAGGTGTTTACTCCAAGCTTCTTCTGAGATATTTGATGTTGAGCATTGGGTTTTCCAACTGGTAGATTGGTTGACTAGCTTCCAAAATTCTCTTGAATCTTTGCGTTTGGAGGCATGGAGAATTTTACCCCAGTACTGGTCAAACTCAGTTTTTGTTTGGGACCATACCGCTTTTTTGTATAGCATCCTTAATTTTGGTAAAGTCTCACTCCGGATGCTTGAGGACGGGTTGATTCTTAACACTCTCAGAGCATGATTCAATTTCTTTTTGGCTAGTATAAATTGCACTGAAATTTTCCTTGGAAAAGGATTCACCATTGTTGTTCTGGCTGTTATTCGGGTGGCATTTTTCTCTAATAGGATCGTTGAGAATTGTTTCCAATGATTCAAAGGAATTTGGTTTGCATCATGTAGTTTTCCCCACAGATCTCCAGCTTGATGTTCAACCTTCTCAATGTAAGCTACCGACCACTGTAGTTTTTTGTAGTTTTGCACCGTAGCATAGCCTATGTCCGGGGCAGATTATTCATGTAATGTAATAATTACATTGAAACTGATCATTTGTGGCTGATGGTCACTTTCCAACCTATTACCCAAGCCTTAGCTTGTAACCGTATGAAATAGAGGGAGTGATACTAAGGAGTGATCTGTAACTGCATGGGATTTTACCGAGTGATGTGATGGCTGTGCCGAAATGTCCGGAGACACCCGGCCATTCAATACTCATAAGCCCAAATGCTCCAGGTTTCTCACTGCTTCCTTCCCCGTTGTGTTAGACCGTTGTTTAAAGTCCTGAGTAGGTGGAATATGCCAAATATGGTCGGTAATATCCATTATTTGATCCCTAGTCGTAACCTGGAAAAGGTTCATATTAAAATCACCAAAAATAAGAATTAGCGGCGCTGGATTAGTTGCACATTGTGATGATATAAAACTTAATATAATTTCGATTGATTCTGTATTCTAGTTGTATGGGGATAAATATAAACGTTTATTATCAGCAAAGGTGACACGTTGAACGGGTGGTTGGCCTAAACCTTTATTGCCTGTACATTCGGATGGTCTGTCTTCACTTCTTCAGTTATGATGTCAAGGTCCACTGATACGTACAGCGTCAGACCCCTGCAGCATGCCCCATTGATTTTATTTTAATTGCTGTTTTGCTATAGCATAAATATGCCAGGAGATCAATTTCTTCTTGAGCCCATGTCTCTTGCAGGAGCACTATGTAAAATCTTCTGATGAAGGATAAAAAATCCTTATCATCCCTCTTCGCAGAAAGTCCCTCAATATTCCATGCACAAACGGCAATGTTGTTCTCTTTTTGGCCGGGCAATTTTTCTGTCATTTACATACTTTTTTGTGTGGTCCAGAAGACAGTGCACCAGGAAGCCAAGACCAGTCAGAGTTTTGGTATGGGGCTTGGCTTGCTGAATCTTCCTCAGAGCTTTACTCTTCCAAGGTGGCTATGGTGGCACTACACGATGAAATTGAGTGACTCCTTGCCCCTTTTAAAATTTAAGTTGCCACTAATTGTCGATTATTCGTAGGATTTTGCAGACTTTTAATCTCTCCGTGAAAGCCCTGTCCTCTCCCCTCTCCTTCTACCCAGGCACGGACCTCACAACCTTCCGGATGGAGAAACTGTGGGTAGGCTTCCTCCTTTTCCCTTGACATGTTAATTCCCCAGTTTGCAAATACCTCCTTTTCTTCCCACACTTGGTCGGCTAAAGTGGTTGTTGCCCAGGTAATCAACGTCGGTTCTTCACCACCCCATATTGGTGAATTTAAAAACGTAACAGAATGGATATCAGATGACTCACTGTGACTTAACGCCGGTATTTCTTTGACCATATGTATCATTGTCCCTCTATTTATTCTGTCAAAATGATCCTTGTCTTATATTTTGGGAAAAATGTCACTTTACAGAGGTTGTTAGGTGGACTAATGTAAGACGATGATGCTCTTAAATTTGGCTGAGTTATGCGAACTACTACCTTTTGGGCAATGGGTTCCTGCTCTGATATTTGCCAACACTATTATGACACTGCACTGTCCTGCTCGAGACTCTGTATTTGGTTTTTTTCTATTTCGACTTCATGGGTAATAGACTTTTCAATGGAGGTTAGTTTGTTTCCACCTTTAGGGGGCAGGGCACATGCATTACTATCCGTGTTTGTATTGCATCATGCTATACCAGCCCGGTTCTTTGGGCCAGGATTGTTCCGATCTTGATCAGCCTCTGTTGTATCTGACCTCTTCTTACCCTGTTGGGTGAGGGCTGGTTACCGATGATTCTGGTCCACTAGTCGATCATTTACCTTCCTTATTGTTTGTCCTTTAGCTTGAGTGCAATCCGAGTTAACCCCCTTTTCATCAATGCGTGACTCCTCTATGGGGTCTTCTTGCTTTTTTCGTGAAGTAGCAACTGACTTTAATGCTTTTTCTCAAGAAGTAGGGAATACTTGCCCAAGTTGTCTGGGGTAATATTCCTCTGGGAATGGATTAACCTTTATATTGTGCGTTTTCCTGAGTCTTTTACGCTGTCTTTTTGAAAGCTGGGCCGGTTCCCCTTGTGTGGCGCACATTGGCACTGAGTGTACCGCTGAGGCTCTCCTTCCCAGCACGATGAGGTCTGATGGGTGAGGTGAGAGATGAGCATTGGGGTCCAGGTTGGTAATCTGTCTGCTTGTTTAGGATCCTTCAGGTTCCATCCCTGCTGAACCCTCTCTGCGCTATTTGTCTCCCCCAAGACCTCTGCTGCTTCAGATGACTCTCTGAGGAGAGCTTTTTTTCCGGGGCCCCTCCTGTCAGGATTAATTCGCCCTGGAGGGACGGTAACAACAGTGTCGGTTTTTAGCTGCCCCTTAAACTCTGCAAGCACAGATTCTAGCTTCCCTGGGAGCGATGTCAGTTTGTCCAAAACTGGGCTACAGGCACAGGTGGGAACACACTGGGCATCGAGTTGTACCCTTTGAACACGCGAGTTACGTGCTCCGATTTTTTAGTCAATTGCAGTAATGTATAGGGCAATTGTATTTAAAACATCCACCTGAAAATCAAGCTTGCTTGATTGATATGTCAAGGCATTAACTACCGATTGAAATGAATGAAGCTAAATTTCCCAAGTATTGCTTTCTTTTCCTTTTTCCCTGGGGGATTGATTATAAGAAATGTCGGCTTGTATGAAGGTAGCAGGGATACCCGATAAGGGGGAACCGGCTGTGACAGGTCATAGGCCCAGAAGTTCTGCTTCCTCAGCCTGGGATTCCCCCCTGGGTTGACAAGAGGACCTTGTCTGGTTGGGCCTCTTTCTCCAAGGGTGTTGTAATGATGTACTGACCTATTAAGGAGACGGCCCTATCTGTTTCCAGGTCTGACCCGCTGGTAAGGTCCGTACCGACCAGGCCACTCCTTTTGGTCTTAGAACTAGAAATGTTGTGGGAGGTGTGATGATGCACCTCCGCTGCATCCTGGATGTCCTTGCCTGAGTTGAAGATTGTGTTTGGCGCCTTGCCACTTTTGATATTTCCATAACAATTGGAGTATTAATTACTCCTTCCGGGATTTTGTCCAACTCCAGTTGCGATGCCCCTAGCACACTGCTGTTCTTATTCTCTCGTGCTCGGATGCTTTTTGTTGCCCAAGATTCCCATGGAAAGGAACCCTTTTTTATTTTAGGTCCCTCAGTGTGGGCGGGCACTTTGGGATCCACCTGTACGTTAAGGTCAGAATGAGACTCATCTAGCAGAAGTGGCTGTATCGAGCTTTGAAGACCGCTTATGTGGATATCCTTATGATATGTAAGTAAAGCGTCAACTGGGTTTCTTTAAAAAGTCAGATTTCCCTTGCGCTTTTCCCCGCTGTTTGTGGTTAGAAGCTAAAACTTCAGAGTGAGGAAATCCAAGCCCTTCTTCTTGTTCTACCAAGCCTGGCTCCACCTCAGCGTCCCCATGTGATACTTTGTTTAAGATTGATCCATTAAGCTGCTTTTGTCTCCATCGAATGGCTATTGGCACTCCTCTTGCTCTCCCTGAGCGCATGATGGAGGGATAGTGGGGCTGGTAAACTTGGGACACAGCAGATAAGAGCAGGTTGACTTGACTTATGGCCTCCTTCCAGTGGGTCTCACTTGGCTCTGCTTTGTTCTTCCCTGTCGCCTCTGCTCTCTTACTTATACCACAAATCACACACAACAGAAGAGGTTCCTGACGAGCACCAAAAATAATCCCAGCGGGTGCTTTTTAAAGCTTTTTTGGGGGCAACAAAAATAGCACTCAGAGGGCTGCCTTGTAGAGGAACAAGCAATTGAGGCTAAAGGGTTGTCAGGGTTTCCTGTTTTCAGCTGCTTTCAGTTTCAGTGGTTTGTTTCCAGAGCTTTTAAAACCTTAGTAAAAACAACAGATGTCATCAGTGTTTAAACATTTTTGTGCATAAAAAATCAGTGGGCATACTCAGAGGGTCAGAGGGCACAAGGCTGCTAAGCAATCGATACGCATACTGCTGGCTGTATGACCTTTGGTGACAGCGGACTGTGCTGCTGTGGTGAAAACCCTGAGGCGAAAAGAAAGTTCACGACTTACAGAAGGCCTGTTTTCTGGCTGTGGAGATTTTTTTAAAGTTTTATATAGCGCTAGCTAGACCCGTAGGTATCAGAGCGCTTTACATACACACTGCAAAAAAACAAAGGAAATTGCATTACATAGTAGGAAGGCAGTAAGGAAGCAAAAACAGAGATAAAAAATACAACATGAAAAATAGATAAACAGTGCAGCGGAGGGAGAGAAAACAAACGAAGGTGGTTAACACAGTCTGGTCACCACTATCCTTGAATGTCAAGAGAGAGAGGAGTCAACTCGGATAATGAAGTCTAGGTTAGTTGACGTTGGTCAGGAAAGTATTTGTTAAGGAGATGGAGTTTCAGGTCCCTTTTGAAACAGGAGAGGAGGGGTTGCATATCCTGGGATGGTTGCCAGAAAACGATCGATATTGGGTGGTTTTCTTTTTCAGTTTCGGAGGGATAAGAAGGAGTGAGTTAGAACTTCTCAGCGTTCTGGATTGACCTGCTCTTACCAGTTTGTTGTTCAGGTAGTTGGGGGCCGGAGAGTGAAGGGTTTTGTGTGTGATGCAGGCCAGCTTGTAAATACACCTTCATTCCATGGGAAGCCAGTTGAGGGAGTTGAGAGCTGGAGTGATGTGTTCAAATCTTTTCACTCCAGATATGAGTCGAGTGGCCATGTTCAGCACTGCCCTTAGTGGGGCTAGGTGAGCTTTTGGCGTCCCTGTTAGGATGGCGTTCCCGTAGTCGATTTTAGAGAGAACTAGGGATTGAACTACTTTCTTGAGGTCATCCTGGGGAAGAAAAGGTTTCAATTTCTTGAGGTGTTTTAGTGAGAAAAGAGCACCTTTTGCAGAGTTTTTGATGTGGGCCTCCATTGATAAGTTCTTGTCAAGGGTGATGCCTAGAGACTTAACTGAGTCGGATAGGACGAGGGGGCAGATTAGGGCAACCAGATTCTTGAGCCACTCTTGGATTGGTCGAAGGTTGCTTTTTGGAGAGAATAGGATTAGTTCCGTTTTATCTGGGTTGAGCTTTAAGTGGTTAGCGTTGAACCAAGTTTGGATCTCGGTTAGAGTGACATTGAGGCGTCGGATGTCGTTGGGAGACTTGATTTTGAAATAGATTTGGGTGTCATCAGCGTAGAGGTGGTAGTTCACTCCCGCTTTTTTCAAGATGATTGTGAGGGGCTCCATGAAGAGATTGAAGAGGGACGGGGAGAGGATCGAGCCTTGCGGGACCCCAAGTGTGACTTTTGTTGGCTTCGAGAGACAGAAGTTGATTTTAATTTGTTGCGAGCGGTGTTGAAGGAAGGAGGTGAACCATTTTAGTACTGTGCCATTAATGGCGGAGCGCTTCGACAAGGTCTCCAGAAGAGCTGGATGATTTACAGTGTCGAATGCCGCAGATAGGTCAATAAGGATGAGAAGGCAGGCATCACCTTCATCTAAAGCCTTGTGAATATCGTCAGCGATGTTGAGCATAGCTGTTTCAGTGCTACATCCTTTCCTGAATCCTGATTGAAAGGTGTCGAGGAGGTTGAACTCATCAATGTGTTTGTTGAGTTGGTGGAGAACGCATTTCTCCAATGTTTTCGCAAGGAACGGGAGGTTGGAGATAGGTCTGAGGTTGTTAAGATCATTAAGGTCGGCCCCTGGTTTCTTGAGAATGGGTGTGATTTGTCCTAGTTGAAGGGAGTCTGGGACACAGCCTGAGATGAGAGAGGCGTTGATGATTTTTGTCCAGAAAGGGGAAATGGTGTGGTTGAGTTCTTTTATAATTGTGGATGGGAGCGGGTCCATAGTGTGGGAGGAAGGTTTTAGGGTAGAAATTATCCTGAAGACCTCGTTTTCCGACATTAGCTCAAAGTCGGACCAATGCGCATTGTTTTTTAGCTGGAGGCAGGCCTGATTGTCCTTGGTAAGAACTCTTTCTGATTGGTCAAGGGTGGTTAAAGGGGGCAGGTTAAGAGGGAAGGAGTGTTTGCGGTTTGGAGGAAGTATTGATCAATTTTTGAGACTTTATTAGAGAAGAAGGTGGCAATTTCTTCACATCGCTCTTTGGAGGCTTTGATTTCGTTAGAGGGAGTGCAGTTTGTTTGGCTTTTGACAATGTTGAAGAGTTCTCTCGGTCTGTTTTTCACCAGATCTAGTTGGTTGTGGAAGAAAGACGCCTTTTCACTGAAAATGTGTTTTTTGTATGCCTGCCGAGCAGATCTAAGTTGCGCTAGGTGCAAGGTCGAGGGGTTTAGTCTCCAAGACCTTTCTGTTTGTCTGAGTTGACGCCTTTCGTTATTCAGATCCACATTGAACCAGGATTTAGATTTGGTTCGCCTCATTTGTTTGAGTTTGAGTGGAGCTACTTGGTCTAAAACCCTCTGTCATTTTTGAGTTAAAGTGTGTAGTGAGGTCATCGGCCGTCCATGATGAGGGTTGGAGTTGTAGATGGGCATGAATCCTGGATTCAAGTTCGGGTAAAGGGACTTCTTTGATGTTTCTGGTCCAGTGCTTAGGTTTGTCATCACGAATAGGTTGGTGTCTGACAAGTGCATCAATCTTGAACAGAATGAGGTGGTGGTCTGACCAGTCAATGGGAGAAATCGCTCTCAGAGAGACCACTTCATTGTTGGTAATGATCGCATCCAGTGTTGCACCTTTGATGTGAGTTGGTTCATTGCAGAGTTGTTTGAGATTGTATATTTCAAGTAGGTTGGATAGGTTCTGGACAGTGGAGTCTTCTGGGTCATTCCAGTGGATGTTGAGGTCACCCAGGAACACGTCTTTTGTGTCTGTCATGGAGAAACGTGTTATTAGGTCTGTTAGTTCTTCGGGGAAAAGGGTACGATCTCCAGGAGGATGGTAG
Organism: Calotriton arnoldi; assembly: GCA_963921515.1. Lineage (NCBI taxonomy): Eukaryota > Metazoa > Chordata > Amphibia > Caudata > Salamandridae > Calotriton > Calotriton arnoldi. The sequence continues at coordinate 1,076,203 of CAWUFW010001546.1, forward strand.
ATGGTGTGGAATTTGATGGGAGAGGTGCCCTTGGAAGTGAGTTCGACACCCAGGTATTCAAACGATAGGTATTCTGCAGGTTTAAGTTTGGTAATCTGTATTCCCGCTTTGTGAATGATGGCTAGTCCCCCCCCAGTTTTGATTGGCCTGTCTTGTCTGATGATGTTGTACCCTGGAGGGGTGAGAATGTCAAGAATGGGGGTGGAGTGGACATTGAGCCAGGATTCTGTGAGGAAAGCGATGTCAATTTCTTCAGCGAGTAGACCTTCAGCAATGTCTGTGGCGTGTTGTACTGCTGATCTGCAGTTTAGGAGCATGCAAGAGAGAGGGCGGGGAGCCTTGATGGTGGGGGGAGCTAGGTGGATAGAGGAGTATTGAGCAGGAGGTCTAGGCGAGTGGACAGTTTTAGGGATTCTGTTAGTGCCAACAATAACAGGGATGGGGAAAGGGGCTGACTTCTGGCTCAGTGCGAGGTAAGAGTCGTTGATCACATCAGGTTTCAGTACCGAAAGGGGGTGGCGATCCCGGTTGGGTCGAAGTGCCTGACTCGTTGACGGACTGGAGGGTCGGGGGGTGCTCTGTGGGGCCATGGGAGAGGCATTGAGGGGGGTATGAGCAAATCTACCCGGGGAGAGGGAGCACGGTGAAGGTCTTGTTGTAAGTATAGGAGATCGGCAGCAAGGGAGTTAATTTTCTGCTCCATTCTGTTCAGTTGCTGTGTTATTGAGCTGAAAAAGTTTAAGGTTTTTGGCAGGGGTCGAGAATGACTTGGGTCTATGGAGGTAGAGTGAACAGGGGTCAGGGATTGGACGGAATCAGTGGGATTAGGAGAGGGGAGATCATACTGTGAATGAATCTGACTCCTTCAGCCTGGAAGGTGATTTGGTAAATGTAGGAAGACCACCAAGGTACAGTCTGTGTACTTTTGTGACTCTTTTCTTTCCTACTGAAGTTTATTTTAGGATGTTACCCTGTGTTACAGGACCCTCTGTTTATTTCAAGGTCAGTGCAGGGGCTGTGAAGCACTGATTTCAGCCAGGCAGGCAGGTGGGCCTATGTGTTGATGAAATCCAGGGAGAGGTTGCACAAGCCACTTCATCTTTGTGGTCTGTGCAGTGGTTGACCTACATTCACTGTTCTGGTGCACTTTCCAGCTTGTGAGCAACAAACAAGTGCAGTTCAATATGCTGCCATTAAATGCTGTCACAGTGGCACAGTGGTTGTTGGAAGTGGGAATGCCATGGGCCTAGCCTTGTCTTGGCACTGTAAGGATCAACAATTCATTTACACATTGCAGGCAATAGGAATGAAAGTCAACCCTGGTCATCCTGTTACTGTATTATGAGTGTATTCTGCACCCATCAAGAGTCTGAGAAGAGGTCCATGCACATGTTTTTGCTGAATCTGACTGTCTGCAGCAGATACACTAACTTAGTAAGTGTACTTGTTAGAACACGCAACTGAGGTTGGAAAGACAAAGCTGTGGAGGACTCTTTGTGTTTCCAGGCTGTACTGTGTGCAAGTCATAGAGTAACTTATAGATCTTGTAACCTAATGTATGCGTTATAGGTAGTGCTATTTGTGCAAAACAGATGCATAGAACAATGATCAGCACTGCATGGGCGCTGCATATGTTCATGACATGTTCCCTGATTCTTCCATATGCTCCTAGTGGCCCGCCTTTCGGACCATGCATAGTTAGGACTATGAAGAGGAGTGTTGGGTGCAGTGCTTTACAACACAAAATTAATTCTTGAGGCATCTACATGAACAGTGATCTTTGCTGCCACAATTCTGATCCTTGAACTTTCATATCACTAGCTTGCTCCCAGTTAAGGACACCAGCACACCACGGCAGTGCTGCTTGCTCTGGATTCAGACTGCTCAAAGTTCATTCAGACATCTGCTGGACATCTCACAGCAGCGTAAAGCGAGCTGAAGCTTCATGAGCGGAGCCATGCTTCTAAAACTGAGGGATGGAGGTAAAAATGCTTTCGTAAGGCCTAGGAACTTGGCGGACAGTGGGCATAGTGGGTGACTTACATTGGGCTCTGAGTGAGACATGGGGCCAGAATAAAAGTAATTTGGAATTGAATGAGAAAATTCAGGGCAGCTGCAATTTTTGATACCAGCCAGTACTTTCGCAGATAATTGCTACAATCCCAAGTTTACACCATGGAATGGGAAATAACCATGTGGGATGGTGTTATCAGGTGGAATTCTGCAGCGCATTCCCTTTTGAGTTGGGATTGACGCTCACATTTACCACCTGCTCTGAGCAGATGGTAAATATGAGCTGGATTTGGGGGCACAGGCACTGTGCAAAGGTGAAGGCAGTGGCATTGGAAGGCTAGTGGAGGGAAGAGGAAAAAGATGCCTTGGCTGGGAGGTTGGGGGAATAACATGCTCTACACTTGGAAAAACCTGCTTGGTTTTCACGGCCGGTAAAATGGGGACCGGTGCTCCCGCACCCATTAAATCCCAGTGTGCGAACACCGGACCCACTTGTGACTGGTTGGAGAGGAATTCCATACAGGAATTCTGTTCTACCCAATTCATAATAATAGTGGGGGTAAAGTGCTTAGAGATAGGGGTTGTGCTTTACCATTTTGACATCAGAGAGCTCTAAAGCATTCTTCATTCAGCGTTTTCCAGGTTCCACTGAAAAGCAAACATTGACTTTGGTGAGGTTTCATCGCTTAAAACTGGAAATCCTGAGCATTGCCGATATTTGTTATACAGAGTGCCTCTGTGATTACTGAAATATGTGTATCTTTGATTGTTGGAGTGAAAGCAGTAAAATGTGCAGAGGAAGTTTGTGTTGTACAGGAGATGTTGTAGTACCTTATGTTGGTGGCCCCCAAGTGTAGTTCTGGCCCTAAGAAGATGTGGTGCCCTGTTAGACGGTACAAGTCTTTAAGTAGCTATCTCCAGTGTTCACAGCATGATCCATCATTGCTCATCCCCCCTTCCTGAACTGACCAATGTAAGATTGTTGGCCATCTGGTATTAATCAGCAATATGGAACAGAGAAGGCTTCTTATGGTGGATAAAGCCAGTTTGAACAAGGTCATTCTGTAGCTTGCAAATAAGGCTATCAATAGCACCTGAACAGAGGCATGTGCCTTCCTTCCTTTCCTGTCGGCAGCTCTGCAAGGAGTCTTGAGGCCCAGTAACTGTCTCTGGTTGGCTTGAGGAAAGTCTGAAAGATGCACACATACCCTGGTAGTAGTGTGGGATTTCTGCCTTCACTATGAAATGAGATGCACTTTATGGGATTTTCATTATCATGGGATTGAGTGGTAGCTGAATGAAAATGCACATGAACTTGAGTGGTCCACTGCTGCAAAATCTTTGTTTCAGGGGTCATAACTACCCCCCTTCTTCAGCATCTACATGCACCCTTAGTCCTGTGGCCCAACTCATTGACCTTTACCAGATGGACCTTCACAGGCATGTGCACAGAATAGAAACCTATGTTTGATTAGAAAAAAAGATGGGAACATCACCAACTAACTGATCCACATAACCCGCTGCATTAGAGTGAGTTTCCTTTGCCTCAATGGTCTGAGAACACATATCCTATTGGTCTGCTACTATGATGGAAATACTGCTCCAAATCGCGAGGTCCTACACTTTGAGACCACCCATGTCCCTCAACTCAGAAAATCGAAAGTTTGTGCATTATATTCTTCACCTTTCCACTCAACATTACATTTAAAAGGAAAAATGTTCAAGCTCCAAAATGTTCTGTTACCCTTCTATCATATTCCTCTTGTCTCTTACTTTTGCCTGGTTTCATTTGGTGTTAGGAGTCCATGCAAAGCCATGTTAAGCCTCTTTAGATCTGGTTTTGTGTGAAAACCTACAGGTCTTTTGCTGTTTCTGCTCTATAAACAATAGGGAGAAGGGGCCTGGCACACTCAACACAAACCTATGATTTGCTTCATGCAAGCACCGGTAAACATTTATAGCATATCTGTAATAAATAAGTTCCACCATATTCACAAGGTTTTGCTCTGGAGATATTCAGGAGATGATAGGAGCTTTCTCAAGACTCTCAAACATCAACGGATTTCAGACATATTTCTCCAGGTGCATCTTGAAGATGGTCCAGACGTCTCCAAATTTGATTCATTGCTGGTCTCTCTCATACGTAAAGCTAGTGGTAATAAACAAGTGGCAACAAGAGTGTATAACTAAAAAAACAAGACGTCACCTGGAAGTCTATCCCACTAGTTTCACCCTGTCCCTTACTCTTCTAATTCTCCATCTCTAGAACCCGGCTGGTCTGTGATACTACATAATGTGTTGGTGAATATGTTTCTTGAATATGCAATGTTCTCTTTTCTTTTAGACTTTGTGAGGATGGTGGACCCCACTGGATCTCCTCTGATCAATGAGAAACAGACCTCTATAGCCATTGCTGGGGTGCTCAGCACCACGGTAATCCTTTTGATGGTGGTGGTGGTTGTGACCATCTGCCTGTGTAAGAGGAACAGCTGTGGAGCATACAGGGGTGAGACTTGAGAGTTTTTATATTCTACTTTGGTGGAGATAACTTAGGAATGTGGGGTGGGTTGTGGGGGTGGGGGCGAGAGTAGAACAATGAAAAGCAGACATGCTGTATGCTGTCACTCCATCAAAGATGCTGGGACAAATGTTTTAGGACATCATCAATTCTCAATTCCCTTCCCTCGCTCCACATTCCTCACTCCTCATCCCTCACATCTCAATTTTGATTTCTTACTCTTCATTCATCACTCCCACCACTCACTCCTCAACCCATATTGATCACACTTCATCCCACCTTCCTTAACCATCAATACTCATCCCTTATTTCTCCCCTCTCACTCATCACTCCTCAATCTTCTAACCTCACTCCTCTTCATCACTCCTCACTCCTTTTCTCTCAGTCCTAGAGGCCACTGTTCAACTGGCCTTGATCAAGCATTACATGATGAAGTTTGAAATTGACTATGAAAATCAAAACATTATCTCAAGAGAGAATACAGGAGAATGGAAGCACTCTTAGGCACATCTGGACGATGCATGGCTCTTAGAACCAATGTGGGATTGTATCCCAGCTTTTGAAGAGATATAGATAGACTCCGGACTAGATTTAAAGACATTGACTCGTGCCCTTGATCAATAAATCTCACTTAAGGGCCTAATTACGATGTCGGACAGACCACCAAAGACAGGTCGTCGGTGGCGGTCCGCCCGACAGACAGGCCATCGGTCCGACCACTGCATTACAATGCAGGTGGTCGGACCGCAGAGGTCGGGTGGAAGACCGCCGCCTCCGACAGGATCATCTGATCTCGACGGGGCGGTGGTCGGAATGGTAGTCCCGACAAGAGGCGGTGCCGAGACAGGCACCGCCGTCGGGATAACGATGTCCCTTTCCGACAGCCTTTTCATGGCGGTCCCACCGCTATGGAAAGGCTGTCGGAAAGGGACTTTAAGGGCCACAAACAGGGCCCCCGTCCCTCGTGGGCCGCTACAAAGTGGCCCAGAGGGCACATGTAATGCCCCCTCGCACATCCATGCACTGTGTGCCATGCACCACTTGGTGCATGGCACACGGTACATGGATGTGCACAAAATTATCTTTTACACTGCGGTTTGTTCTGCAGCCCTTTTCCAGAGCCGCTGCACAAGCTGCAGTGTTAAAGAGTCCTTTTCTGACCGCCAGCCCAGGGGTTGCATCATAATTGGGCAGTCGGACCGCCGCCTGCTTGGTGGTCGGTCTCCTGGCCGGTGCAATTGCGGGCAGCAGTCCGACTGCCCGTTATCATAATAAGGCACTAACTTAGTCCTGGTAAAGTCTAAGAGATGTAGCAATGAGTGCATGTAAAGCATCTCGAGCGCCAGTGGAGGAAGAACTATCAGGATGTAAATAGACAGAAATATCTTGATGCCTTGAAGCTCTACCATCGCCATATTAAGAGAGTGCGGAGGGAATATTATACAGGGCAAATTGAGTTAGCCAAACACTCTTCTAAGACCATCTTTCAGGTAGTGAAACAACTGTCCTCTCTAGAACGAGTGACTGTTGCACTCCCTGCCTCCACGGAGTATTGTGATAAGGTCGCCAATTATTTTATTGATAAGATCAACAGGATATCTGCCTCCTTCCCAGATAGTAGTAGGAGCTATGCTCCTGTGTTTAATACGGAGGCACCTTTGACCGAGGATAAGTTTATCCTCTGTCCTCTGGTGGAAAACGAGGTTTTGGGGTTGATGGAGGCTGTGAAATCGGGATCACCTTTGGACCCGATCCCCCTAAATTTCTCCAATTAGGGAAAAATATAATTGCCCCTGTTCTTACTCTCACTTATGAACCTGTCCTTTAGTACTGGACTGGTTCCTAGCAGATGGAAACACGCTATGGTGGTCCCTCTGCTGAAGAAACCATCACTGGACCCCGCTATCCCCGAAAATTTAAGACCCATATCTCTTCTTCCTTATGTGGCAAAAATTGCAGAGAAACATCTGAATAGCCAACTGTCGAGGTTTTTAGAAGAGAGGCAGGTTCTTCATGACACCCAGGCCGGTTTTAGGCCAATGCATGGCACAGAGTCTGCTCTTCTTCTAGCAGCTGAAGTGCTGTGGACTGCAGCTGATGAAGGGAGAACAACTGCTCTGGTTTTGCTGGACTTGAGTGCCGCGTTCGACACGGTGTCCCACGGCCTCCTGCTGGAGAGGCTAGGAGAGGTCGGGGTCGGGGGTGTCACGTGGATGTGGCTGAAGAACGTTTTGGAGAACAGAACCTTTCAGGTTCTGCAACATCCATTCAAGTCCAGAGTCTGTCCTTTAAACCAGGGGGTGCCGCAGGGTTCTGCGCTGAGCCCCACCCTGTTCAATATATATATGCGCCCGCTGGCAGATATTGTGATGAGACATGGAATCAAGTTGGTATCCTATGCTGACGACACTCAGCTAGCCGTGACCCTAGAACAACAAGAATCTGGAAGGGCTGCTGATTTCAAAACATGTTTGAGGGAGCTTATGGACTGGATGAGACAGAGTTGCCTCCAGTTGAATGCAGGGAAGACAGAGGTGTTGGTTGTGGGAAAACAGCCCTCTTTCTGGTCACAGCATTGGTGGCCTGAGGAACTGGGACCTTGCCCGGTGCCGAAAGCTAAGGTGAAAAATTTGGGGGTGTGGTTCGACGAAGCACTTTCCTTTACTCAGCAAATCTCTGCTGTGGCCGGTACCTGCTTTGGCATTCTGAAAATGCTGCGGAAGATTCTGGACCTTCTCCCCTGGATGCTAAAAGAACTATTGTACAGGCTTTGGTTACATCTCGTCTTGACTATTGCAATGTTCTGTATCTAGGGGTGACTGCTAAAAACCTGAACATCTTGCAGAAGGTCCAAAATGCCGCAGCTAGGCTTATCCTGAATATTCCCAGGAGGGCTCCGGTAGGAGAAGCTTTAAAAAAAACTACACTGGCTCCCAATACAGGCTAGAGTTACATTTAAGGCTCTCTGTATCAGCCATAGGATCCTTAGGAAAAAAGGGCCGCGCTTTCTGACCCCTTTCTGATGGCTTACCAACCATCTCGGAATTTGAGATCTCTTGGCAGTATGAGAATGACTGTGCCTAAGGTGCGGAGGGCCAGGGTGGGTGGAAGATCCTTTGGTTTCCTGGCAGCTAAGGCCTGGAATAAGCTTCCTGTGGACTTGAGGATATCTGAGTCAGAACCTTGGTTCCGTAAGAAATTGAAAACCTGGCTCTTCCGTGATTCAGGGGGCGGTCGTCAATAACTCTGCTGCCTTCCTTGCTTAGAGGTTATGTAGGTAGTCGATTAGTGTGGCATGGGTTGGGGCTCTCAGTTGTCCTAGCGCGGGGACACTCCGTTGGGAGTAACCATTGCGCTTTACATACTTCTTAATAATAATAATAATGAGTGTCAGTTTTGAAACATGTTTAAGGCAAAACAGCAGAAATGAGCCTGGGAGAGAAAGAGCAGGGCAGCCAAGTGGGACCATCTGTGTGTGTAGCTCTGGCCTGTAAGTACAGCACCGGAGCGAATAAAAAGGGGGTTCTGTGTCAAACTATATAGGGGGTATTCACAAGTGATGGATGTGTCACAATGTTCCCTTATTTTTCATCATGTTCATCACACCCATTTGCAACTATTTTTGTCCCTACTTTTTACTTCATGCAACCAGATTTTGCTTTGGCTCTTCTTCTGGACGACCTTGCTAGGCTCTTTTGCCTTCCCTGATGTCAGAAGAGGTTTGAATCCTTGCTTGTCTTTTTCTTCCTAAATCTTAATTTTCAATCAAGAGATACAAGATTGCAAAGGATGTTTTTGCCCTTTGTGGCTTTTTTCAGGTGGGGCCCTCTTAATTAGACACTGGACACCTTTCACATGTACTATTAAGTGACGGGCGGGACATGGGTACTCAGAGGAGTTCCACTTTCCTCAGCAATAAAGAAGGAAATTTACCATCATCCTGTCCAACCCTTCACAGTTACTCATAACCAGGGCCATAGCGGGGTCTGGTGGCTCAGTGGACTAATGCTTCCACTGCAGGGACCTGTGTTCGACCTCATGGTCACAGGTTCGAATCCCAGCGGGTCCACTCAGCCTTTCATCCATTTGAGGTCGATAAAATGAGTACCATTGAGTTGGGTAACAATAAACATCTGTTATTCAGTGCCAAGATGCCCCGTTGCTGGGGTGAACATGCGCTTTACAAATACTTATGTTATGTTAGCAGGGAGCGAAGGAAGGCTTCACTTGTAGAATTAAATCTCTTTCAAGGTGAGGTGTGCGACCCTGATAGAGAAGAGTCTTGAAATTACACTGATGATGTGATAGCACCAAACGTTTTTTTAAAGAAGTAGTAAAAATATCTTCTTTGAAGATTTATGCCCTGGTTTTATCAACTCCTTTTTGAAAATAGTGACAAGGACACTGGCTAATTACTCCTAAAGAAGTTTCAAGCAGACCTAAAACAATTTCTCAGTTTCTAATCTGCTGTTTCTAGAGAAGTTGTTCAAACAGGCAGTGATCAGACAGGTTCAATTGTCAATGAGTCTAGTTAGATCTTAGATGGAATGCAGTCAGGGTAGAGATCAATGAATGCTACTGAGACAAGCATCATGTCACATCTAAGTGACTTACAGATGGAGGTGGACAATGGCCGTGTTGGAATGCTGATCCAATTGGATCTTTTAGCATCTCACCACAGATGCAGATCAACACGAAGATGAGAAGGACAAGGATGACCTGTGAGTACTCTGGCAGAGGCACTGTGGCACTTCAAAGAAAGGAAACCTAATACCTTTACTCACAGGACAGTGTAACACTTTAAGGGCACGGAAGAGAAAGGAATGCAAAAGAGGTGACTCACAGACCAGCAAAGAACTAGGAAGTTTCACACATAGTCCTATAATATTTTCAGTTGTCGCACCCATGTGGGCAAAATATGGATTCCACTATGAACTATGCACTCAGACAAATGTGCACATAGACCTCGAACTCAACCTTGACCTACAAGAGAAAAGAGAGATTGGCAGAACCTTTCACCTGGGGAGGCCAGTAGACATCGGTCAGGCTGACCTTGGTCCCGGTGAGGGAGAGGAGGACGACGAGCTCCACTGACAGAAGTATGGGGATGCCTCACTGGGTCTTGAATCCCCTCTTCTTTGCCCATCATGGAAGACTTGGAAAAAGATACTGTGATATTGGGAACTTCCTTTCCCCCACCCCCAAACCGGAAGTGGGAAGACGATCAACTCGGGGGAAGGGGACGCGGTCATTTTAATTCTGACTACAATGATAGTCAGCTGACCTACTTTGCGACCTAGGCGAGGAACCCCTTGTATCTGAGAGAGACAGATGTCAAAAGTAGGAGCCCACAAGATGAACATGCCTGGACGAGCAAGGAGAAGGAGGCTCTTGTGTCCCAAGATGTTGACTGAGAAGACATCACCAAAGAGAGAGTCGGCCTCTGGTGTGGGAGGACTTGGGAAGGAGCCGGAGGCCACTGGCAATGCTACCCGCCAGCCGTGCTCCTGGAGAATCAAGACTCAGCCAGGTACACACCTGTATACTGGGAAAGCACGGGAGGCGGGAGGTCAGGAGCAAGCATCCTAGCCATACCAGCTGCAAAAGAAGGTGGTTTTCTCAAAGAGCAGGCAGTGCCGGGCACCCGCATAGTAAATTACAAAGCCCCAGTAATACTGGTCGAAGTGAGAGCCAAGGGGAATTACCAAAAGGAAGTAAATCTCTGTTGAGTGATTGGTTTTTACTCGCTATGCTTTATTTATTCTTTCTGTGTTTTCCTACCTTTGGCATAGGAGCTGAATACCCCAATAGAAACCTATAGGCTTGCCTATTGAGGTCAACTGGGCATGATTATGAGCACCTGATGATGGGTCTTGAATTGTTTGAACGGGTGACAACCCTCATCATTCCCTTTTCGCAAACCTAAAACTAAAGTAGGACAAACACCAAAGATAACTCGGTGCACTTACCTCTGACATTTCTCCGTCTTTTGAGGGGCGAGCATCGTACTGATGGTCCCAACTTCCCCACACCTTGAGAAAGAAGAAAGTAGACTCAGTTGGGATAATGCTATACCTTTAATCACTGTACAAACGAAAGACATTTCAGTTACAAAAACACTAAAGTCTGCTTCATAGGTCCTGCTCATTTCACAGCATATCTCTGTAAAGGAGTCAGGGTAAAGACCTGTTTTTGCCGTAGATATTACATTGGCAACACCGCCAGTCCCTGTGCCTGGTGCCATCTCAAAGGGAATCTACAATAGATGCTCCCCTTTCACACGTACGTCAGATCCTCGCTCAGGGGTGACAGTCCTTTAAGTAGGGCATCCCCTTTGTGTGCTCACATGATTTTCAGACTCACTGAGGAAAAAGACAAAGCACAGCCTTTACAGGAAAAGACACATGCAGAACAGCACAGCTCCCCAGAGCCATGCCAGGGACCTTCTGCACCAACGGTTCTTACTGCCTTCCATGGATGATTTATTTTAGACATCTTTCAACATCTTAGCCAGAATAACAACCAGTTTTACAGTATCTGCCCAGACTCTTCAGGACCTTATAACTCTGAATATTACTCAGTTATATATACCTTAATGTGACTTTGTGATACTATTGTTTCACGCTTCCTACTAATTCAGTAAGACTGTGCGTTTAGGCAACATAAGCGTCAATCTATGGGGACTGAGTCCACTCATACCATCAGAATATGTTATCCTGGTTCCTTGGAAGCTCACAGTGCTCCATCTGGACCCCTAAACATCACAGTGTACTTGATGGTGTCTGCAACCTCAAAAAAGGACAACCTTAATTTCCCCAAGAAATCGTGGAAACAAATCTACCCTTTCGTTCTTGTCTCAGGCATGCGTAAAGGGAGACACCAGAAGTACACAAATTGGCATTTCAAACATTGGAAGCATGGATTCTTGTATAAAATATGTGCGCTGCGATGATTAGTAGAAGGAAACAGAGCATTGCGACCAGCATTACAAGAATGGTGAACTAGGTGAATAATTCAACCATTATAATTATTGATTGATTATATGATTACATATAATTGTACTCTGTTAGAAATGGGGGTCTCTAGTTGGCAGAGGTAGGTACCTTTGTCGAAATAGGGACCCTTGCTTCTAGTCAGGGTAAGGGGGATACACACTCTAGAAAACCCCTGCTCACCCCCTTGGTAGCTTGGCACGAGCAGACAGGCTTATCCCAAAGGCAATGTGTAAAATATTTGTACCAACACTCACAGTAACACAGTGATAACACTACAAATGGACACCACACCGGTTTAGAAAAATAAAGTATCTTTATCTAAACTTAACAAGCCCAGAACGACACAAATCCAACATACAAGTATTCAGAAAAATGACTTTCAAAAGGTTTTAGCAACTGGGTCCATAGAAAACTATGGATGTGTGATTTCTTGCAAAGTACCTGTTGTTGCGACAAACTTCATCAAGCCAAACAGCCACAGCGATGGGAAGCGTCGAAAACAAAGAGATGCGTCGATTCCTGAGACCTTCGTGGATGCGATGAAAGAGTTCCGCTGGACACAGGGGAGCGGTGCGTCGGGTCCGGTCTGTAGGGGGAAGCGATGCGTCGATTCTGAGACGACTCCGATCCACGGGTGATGTGTCGGGGAACTTGCCGCACAGGGACAATGCGTGGAAATCCGGGATGCGTCGGTTAAAGATGCGGCGGTGGCAGGCCTGAGACATCTTTTCAGGGCTACTCATGTGGGTGGCATAATCAGTGCTGCAGGCCCACTAGTAGTATTTGATTTACCAGCCCCGGCACACCCAGTGCACTTTACTAGGGACTGACCAGTACATCAAAATATGCCAATCAGGGAGAACCAATCATAATAACAATTTACACAGGGAGCATATGCACTTTAGCACTGATTAGCAGTAGTAAAGTGCTCCAAGTCCTAAAACCAACAACAACAGGTCAGGAACAAATAGGAGGAAGAAGCAAAAAGTTTGGGAATAACCCTGCAAAAAGGGCCAAGTACAACATACTCCTACCTAGTACCACCTATCCTAGGAAGCATTGGGTGAATGTGGTTCTGCCAGATACCTTGGAGTGGTCTAACTCCCTATTTACCTGTTCTGTGTTTCATCTGGAAGCCAGTTTGGTGTTGAACAACAGGCCACCGTCGCTCTGAGGATATTGATGGAATTCAGCTGGGCTAGAATTCATGCACGGGGCGACCATGACAATCTGTAGAAATGCTCCTCTGCGGAACAAAGGCTGGGGCAGTTTATAAAATGAAAACTGGATGCATTAGCACTGTGCCCGAGTTCAGATCCTGCTCTCATTGTTTACTCTATTAATTCAGAGCTGTCTCCGAACAGACAGCAATATACAAGGGCAGTTTACGCAGTATACTTGGTCCTTGGACAAAATGTACGGTGGTTCGATAATGTGCCTGCGAAGAAATGTATCTTTCTAAGTACACTATAAAATGTACTAAAAGTCATCATCTAAAAAGATGTCAACTTTAAACGTGAACATGTAGAAAATGGGAGCATTTGTGCCCATTCCCTATTAACCTCACAACACTATTGTTTCAAACTATAGCTACATTTTTGTTATCATTCTGATGTGCAGCGCTCGGGCACTCTGCTTCTTTTCATTGGCAACTGCAACTAATTGTGACTAGTTGGAACTTTGTTGAGCGCTCCATATAGACAATAATTGGCCATCGTTGTCTCTATTACCAGCTGCAGGTTAATCTCTTCGAACCATTGGTTAGAGTTTGCTCTATCTCTGACCACCAAAGGATGCTGTGCTAGTACCTTACCTTATTATCCACATGTCTAACTCCAGACTGTGTGATCTCTCTCACATCCAGAGGTGTAACACAGGCTCCTGCAGCCTCAGGGAGGAGGGCAGCCCTACAGGGGCCCCCTAAACCGTCAGGGCCCTCCCCCATTCAGCTGAAGGCCAATAAATATCTGTGAGATATTGGAGACTCTGGGGCACCTCTTCATATTCTGCAGGGGGGGCTTCATTTTGCGTTATGCCACTGTTCACATCCCATCCTTAGATCCATTGGTAATTTTATTAGTGGCTGTATCCCAGCATTCCTTAATTAGATCTATTTTGTCTTAATTACATCAATTGGGCACTGTTGATGAAAATCCTAAATGTTTACCTCAAATCTTTTTCAGATCCCATTTGGATCCCTTTTGCATTATTGGCCCTATATGTGATCTCTTCGCTGTAGCACTTCCTTTAGATGCATCTGTCACTGTTGACTTCAGAACTCCAGCTGTGCATCTATTGATCGCTGCCAGTGGGTGACTTGATGTTGTCTGACACTCACCTCGTGTTTATTTTTGCAGGTGTTGCACAAGTGGACCTTGAACTGCAGCAGCAGGTGACGGAGGATCAGAGGTAACTATGTAGTTCACTTGAATTAATTGTTTGAATGCCAGGAGTCATATGACTTCAATTAATGTTACCTTTTTTTGTTCATGTAACAAAGCAGTGATATTAATGAGAAAGAGCTTCACCATCTGATCTGGCCCAGTATCACTAATCAAAACTTATCAAGTGCATATATCTGGGTCAGTTCCATTAAAAAGAATATAGCTAAACATATTAATGCAATAATAAATGTGTTATTTTTGTTAAAATTGTGAATGTCGGGATTAGCATTGCACTGGCCCAAAATGGCGGCTTCCTGATTTCGCTCCGCCGGACGGAGCAATTATCGTTCGCGTAATCCCCCTCTGCCGCTTCTTTTTTCGTTGGTATTGGGATGCAGGGCCGGCTTTAGCGCTGGTGGCGCCCTGTGCGACAATGTTTGTGGGCGCCCCCCACAGACTCCCACACTCCTACCATTTAACAGTGCCCCCTCAAGTCTCCATAACCACTCTCTCTCAGATGTATTTAATAGCGCCACCTTTACCAGTGTAGGGTGTCAGAGCACTTTACATCACAAACACTACACAGAGACAATCAATCATAGGTGTGTAACTCAGTGTATAGGAAATGTTACATAATATAGAGAACTACAAGGTGTAGGAGTTGCATGTCATCCATACTGGTAGGCAGTATAGTTTAAGAGTGCATGGTCTGGAGAAGCACAGACTCAGAATTTAAAACATAACCCCATGGTTGGGGGTTACATTTAATAATAAGTTTTTTTTTTACCGAAATGAACCTTTTTGAAACATTAGAATAATGAAAGACGGAGGAAAACATCATAATGCTCTAATCTATACCTTGCAGTTTGCATGCAGCTCTTTGATGACAGTTATCAGCTCACAGTTCCATGTTAGGATTTTAACATCTACACTGCTAGTAACAAAAGGATCTCTCTGACAAAAGCACTGACCTATTTAAACTATATGCACTTTGTAATCTGCATGGTACACATTCTTTGCAGCAGGCACATTAACCCTCTGTGCTACCATAAAATGAGTTAAAACTTCCACTTGACAAAACTCCTTCTCGCTCCAGGAAGAACATTAATCACCAAGTTATCTTGACATTTTTATTTGTGCATTGAAAATTGCGGAGGCCAGCAATGCAGCAGCAGGTGCTTTTAAAACCATAAAATACTTCCAAACAGGTGCCCCCTCGAACAGTCAGCACCCGGTGCGGTGGCACCGGTCACACCGCCCTAGAGCCTGCCCTGATGGGATGTAAATCCTCCGCCGGCAAGCCTCCACTCAGCGGATGTGGCCGGGACCAACTGCGAGGCCTGATGGACGAGCGCCGGAGGAGGACCCCCTGGATGGGGCTGTGTTGCCAGATTACCGGCCACGGCCCCCGGCTCCTGGAACACAGCGCCGCTGCTGTTCCCGATCTTGGGGACGGTGGGATACTCTGGGCTGTGTCAGAGCGGTCGGAGCCAGGAGCTGGGGCTGCGGTGGGCGCTGGATGTGCCAAGGACGGCCGGTGGTGCCTGACGGCGGCTGGGCATGTCCGCTGCCTAGTCAAGGCCTACCAGTATATACTGTGGACTTCGGACTTCGGTGTGCGGAATGTGCATTGTGCACTGAGGCAACATTTGCGCCTGTACTGCTTGCGGGTTATTCCTGCTTGGCCGTCGCCGCCCCACCACGTAGTAGGTGCGCTACACGGTTGGGGTGCTATAGCTAAGCTGTGTTACATCCCTTGGGGCCTGACTCCCTCCTGGCTGTGGTTGGACCCTATTTTGGAAAGTGGGGTGAAATCTACCTGCTGCCGCCTACAGTCTACCCGATTGGGGGCTACAGTCTCCTACTTTACCTCTCCTGGGTCTTTAACTTTATTGTGGGTCTGCACTTTGCCACTCACCATGGGCAAGACTGATGCCAAACAACAACGCCTCACCTTTGAGGCCCGGAGACAGTCGAGCCTCCCTGTCTTCTGAGCAACCGCTGGGTGGAGTGGAAGACCCTGGGAGCGACCCCCCCCCAACTAAGGATATCAAAGGCCTGTTGCTGGAAATGCGAATTAGTCTTAGCGCCATCGATCATAAGCTGGCTTCTCTCACTAAGCGTGTGGATGATATGAAAAATCGTATGGACAAGCAGTAGACGCGATTGTCTGATGTCGAGCAGCGAATCTCGGATGTTGAAGATGTTCATGTGCAGCAAGCTAAGACCTTGGGGGAGCTAAAGGCGGAACTATGCACAGTGCAATTAAAGAATGAGGACTTGGAAGCACGGTCCAGGAGGAACAATGTCCGCATTCTTGGTGTTCCCAAATTTACAGCAATTGGAGCACTGAGGACTACATTGAGAAGCCCCTCCTCACTCTGTTTGGCGCCGCCCACTTCTCGAAGTCCTTTGTGGTGGAGTGATCGCATCTGTCACTGGCCCCACGGGCCATTCCAGAGGCACCCCCTCGTCCCATCATTGTAAAAAAATGTCATTACTGTGACAGGGATCAGTTGCTCCGCTTAGCCCCTGAGGCGCAAGAGGTGAGTCATGAAGGAATGCGCCTTTCATTTTTCCCTGACTTCACGCAATCAGTGCAAGATGCCCACCAAAAGTTCCTCCCAGTCAAATAAAAGCTACTCAGATCAGGCCCCTACATTACATATGGTAACAGTTAGCGATTGGGTGGGGGTCGCTCCCAGGGTCTTCCCCTCCACCCAGCGGTGCTCAGAAGATGTAGCAGAGAGGCGTGACTGCCTCATAACCTCAAAGGTGAGGCGTTGTTGTTTGGCATCAGTCTTGCCCATGTTGAGTGGTAAAGTGCAGGCCCACAATAGAGTTAAAGCTACGTAGCATTACTTATGCCATGTTATATCCTCCCAAGCTGCGCTTCTCCTGGAAGGGCAAACCCAAACTCTTCACTGACCCCTCTGCAGCAATGGCCTTTTTGCAGAAGGTGCGCTCTCCTTCACAGGGACCTTCACCCCCTCGCAAAGTTGCTGGTAATGACTCGCCCCTAGATGAAGTGGAATGACTCACTGCAATTGCTAACTGTTACCATATGTGATGTAGGGGCCTGATTTGTTGCCTCTCCTCCATATTTCTCATTTTACTCCGAGATGTTCGCGATGCCCGATACTATACTGATGATGTTTCTTCTCCTGATATTTATTTGTTGTTGATGGTTCGCCCGGTCCGATTCACATGTGTTGCCGCTGAGTATTAATATGATTGTTGAACACTTGCTTAACTTGCTGGTGGACTGGCATTTCTGTACTAGTGCTCCAGCCGCCCCCTGATTTTGGCCTTACGTTGTCTTAATGTTTGATATTCTATGGTATGTGCTATATGGTTTCTTCAAAAATCACTGTCTTCTATGTTTGGGATTGTCACAGAGAGATTGGGTCCTGGTGTGGGTGGGTTGGGGGGAATGGATGAGGTGGGGTGTTGTAATGCCCAGTTTCTGCAGCATTTCGGCATGAGCATCACTCTTACTGTAAAATGTTGTAACAGTCTGTTTCCTTTTTGCCTTATGGTACACGCACGTAATCCCCGATCCATATCCTTAAGATTCGTCACTTGGAACGTCTGGGGCCTTAATAATTCTAGAAAATGCGGGCAGGTCCTTGCTTCCCTGCGCCGCCATAAGGCGGATATTATTTTTTTACACGAATCACATTTATTGCCTGGTAAAGAATGGAAACCGCTTGCTACATGGGGCCGTTACCAATACTGCGCATTCTACTCCTCCTACTCTAGAGGAGTTGCCATCATTATTAGGAGACAGGTTCCTTTTCACCACCTTCGGACTATTGCTGACCCTGATGGGCGATATCTGGGTGTCCAGGGCCTCATTGGACACACACACACACACATCACATTACTTAATACCTATGGTCCCAACGTAGATAACCCTGATATTTTTCATGCCGTGCTTAAACATTGCATGGCACTGGACCCGCACTCAATTATTTGGTGGGAGGGGCACAACTTGGTACTGGATATAGATTTAGATTGCTCTGACCGCCATGAACGACGCCTCACCTCGACTTGCAGAGCCATTGTTTCTGCCATGGAGCAGCTTGACCTATTAGATCTATGGCGTTCAAGATATGGCATGACCCGAGAATAAACCTTTTACTCTACCGTCCACGACACTTCCTCAAGACTTGACTTTTGGGTGGGATCACAGGACATTTTGGGATGGACTTGTAATATCCAGCATCTCCCTAGAACTCTTTCCAACCACTCCCCGTTGATATTGCACTTAGACCTGCCAAGAGAATGGTCATGTATACCATTGTGGCGCCTTCAGCCCAAAACCTGTTAGATTCTGTCTTCGTGGAGGAAATCTGTGCTGCCATTGGGGACTATGTTGCTCTGAATAAGGGCTCAGCAACCTCACTTGCCACGTATTGGAAAGCCTTAAAAGCCATTATCCGAGGCGCGTGTATTGCTAAGAGTCACGGCATCCTCAAAACTATCCAGGGTAGGCTGACTAGGCTGCAGCAGGACCTTCATGCCCTGGAACTACAATATGAGGAAACCAAGGACCATACCCTCTTGGCCCCAATGTGCTCACTCCTGGTGGAGTTTCAAGATGAGGCTGACCGGGAGGTAAAATTCTTCGGTAAATATTCACTGCCATGCAGATATGGGGAGGGTGGCAGGCCAGGACACAATTTAGCCCTGTTGATTAAGCCTAAGTGGGCTGCCAACCATGTCTATGGTCTTGATACAGCCGATGGGTATTCAATATATGCTCCTAAGGATATAATGAGTGAATTTGTCACTTTCTATCAATGCCTGTACACCCCACAGTCAACGGCAGATCCTACTGACATATCAGTTTACCTAGATAGAATGGCCCTAGCGTGGCTGGATCAGGTGGAGCGTTATCTGCTGTGTCAACCTCCTACCAAGACAGAGATTAAGTGTGTCGTACATCAATTACATAATGGGAAGGCTCCGGGAAGTGATGGTCTTCCCGTTGATGTTTTGTAAAGTATATGCTGAAGAACTGACACCCATTCTCTTAGCTATTTATGAGGAGGATGCGGGAGTCCATCATAATTACACTTCTTAAGCCTGACAAGCCCCCATCTACGTGTGAATCGTATCATCCCCTATCCCTTATTAACGTCGATAGTAAAATCCTGGCCAAGCTATTAGACTGTTACCATTGATCCTGCGACTGATTCGACCTGACCAATCTGGATTTATTCCAGGCCGGTCCACAGCCGAACATCCCCGCTCACTCTTTGCCCTCACACACCAACTAGACCCTAGCACGCCCACTGTTGTTGCGTTTTGGATGCTGCTAAGGCGTTCAACACCGTTGAGTGGCCTTTTTTTACTCACGGTGCTGTTTAGACTGGGACTGGGAGGTACATTTGTCAAATGGGTTCAGATCCAGTACACCGCTCCCTCTGCCAGATTACGTTTAAACTGGGCTCTCCGAGCCATTCATGATGGGTGAGGTACACAGCAGGGATGCCCCCGTCACTTCTTTTTGGCTTTGACTGTGGAGCCCATGGCATGTGATCTACATGAGGAACACTGTCAGAGAGGAGTGAATTTGGGATTCTGATATACTCTTCTATCCATGTATGCAGACGATACCATGCTAGTGGTTAAAAATCCCGCTGTTAACCTAGTTCCTATTATTGAGAAAATAGTGGACTTTGGTCTCTGGTCTGGTCTTCAGATCAATTGGAATAAATCTATTATGGTCCCTCTCACTAGCTTTGCTACTCGTCTAGACATATCATACCCGTTGCAATGGCAGACGGGCCCAATTCGGTATCTTGGTATTCTTTACCATACATATATCCCTGTTATCCTTCGGGAAAACTATGGACACTACATGGAGACCCTGAAATTTCACATAGATAGTTGGATTGCTCTGCCACTCTCTTTGGCGGGCAGGGTGGCTCAAATGAAAATGATTGTCTTGCCTAAATTACTTTATTTTTTTCAGAACTTTCCCATCCCCTTGAACAAGGCCTTTTTTACTCAACTGCGCTCCCTTATGATCAAGCTAGCGTGGGCAGGTCGACAACCTTAAATTGGATGGCACATACTACAGCTCCCATACGACAAGTTTGCAGCCCCTAACTTTGAAGCGTATTATTTGGGGGCACAGATGCAATTCATTCATCGCTAGTTTCATAACAGCAGGCATGCCCCACATATTATCATAGACTGTGACTTGCTTTCTACCACTCCACTTTCTGCGGCTCCTTTTGAGCCGCTCCCAAGACCTTCGCAGAAAATCCACACTGTTCGATGTACTGTTTGGGCCTGGAATAGACTATCCTCACTGTGGTGTTCCTGTTCCGTACTCACCTCAAATACCCATTAAATATTGCTGTTGGTCGCGGTTTACCTATGCCCCAGAGCTTCTACTGTTTCTTGAAAAAAAACGTATCAAAACAATGGGTGATTTGTTTATAGACCATAAGATTAAATCATACCGCGAATATCTAGGTGACTCGTCTGCTACACTGTTGGATGTTCTTGCGTTTGGTGGGACCTCACGTGCTGTTTGTGGCCTTTTTTCTACGTTCCCGGTGGAACCCCCGTGTGGCCAGTTCTGACGGTACTGCTCTCCAACCCGCTGCCATTTAAGCTTATCCCAAGATTATATGCTGCAGCGATGGATAATATGAATACGGCGTTCCCCAAGGCCTGGGTGGCATGGGAGAGGGATTTCACCTATGACATAATAGACGACCAGTGGCAATATTGTTGTCTGCAGACCAAGGACATGTCTCCTAATGGTAGATACCGCCTTATACCGTACACATTTCTATTGCGGGCCTATCTCTCACCTACAGATACTAGTCATTAATATCACACTGAAGATACTGTGCGCTGGGGGTGGGCTTCTTTCATTTGGCGTGGGCCTGCCCGGCAGAGGCACTCTTTTGGACTCACGTCACTACAGCCCTGACTGCTATGTCTGAAAATGCCCCCACCCCCTTGTTCCCATGATGGCTCTGTCGGGTTACGTAAAAGTGGTACCAAAAACATTTCAGAAGTTTACTGCCACAGGTCTGCTTTTGGGAAGGAGTAGGGTGGCACTGCATTGGGACGGCAGGCGGGCGCCAAAATTTCACGATTGGTTGAAGGACATGTCGCTGTGTGAGGACTGGTCTGGAACTTATGCCACAACACTGCCACTGACTTCTTGCCCCCGTGATTTTTGGGATCCCCTGCTCTACTACTTGGCAAAGTTAGATCCTGATTGATGGCCATGCTATCCCTATGCTTTATCTCTCCAGGGAGTTCTATAAAATGTGTTAGATTACACTGACTGTGTTTACCTCTGTACCTCCACATGATCATTGTATGTTGGGTTGTTATGCTATGTACTATTGTGCCTTTCATGAATCTCTCCACTATTATCTTACCTCCAATGATTTCTGCTTGTACTATGCGATTGCTCATGATTTGACAATTCCTTTTATTACCATTTCATATGCTGTTTTAAGACAAACAATTGAAGCAATGACTGGGTTTAGCTGGCGCACTCAACCACACTAGTCTAATGGGGAGTATATGAAATTGTTTATTCATTGTTCATATATCTTCTGGTGCTTCAGGAGGAGAAAGAGCCATCCATTCCTTCTCAGTTGGACAGAGTCCACAAACGTACAAAAAGAAAAGCCTCCAAGCACACAGATATCCAAAGTTGAGTTCGTGGTTTCAGTTGTCTTTTATTTCATTCGTATTAGACACGCCTCTTCGCCAACACGTGTTTCTTCTTTAGCTGTTCCAATCACTCGAGACTTCATCAGGGCTTTATATCTAAAACAAAGGCATTTTCTATTCAGGAGGAGTATCTGTAGTTTCGTCTATCCGTCACCTGGGTCAGATGACCCCAAATCTTCACCCAAAAGTATGGTGTAGCGTTTTAGCGAGTTTGAACAGGTGCTAGTTATTGTGCTTAGTACGAAATATGGTGGGGAGCAACCTCTATTGGCGCAGTGCCTTGTATTCAAGATAGGAGATGCATTCTGGTTCATGCAAACAAGTGTATTTAGTTCTATTCCACATGTGTTCTAATCGAAATCAACCAGAAAGTATTAGTCTTGTGTGTCTTCCGTGTTATATATCCAGATGTGAGTTAGGTACTATAGGGCGGATAGGGATCTCATACTCACTCAATTTAGTTGGACTTTGGTTGCATGTGTCCAATATGTGGATTCCCACGAGTTTATCGCATTTATTCTGCAAAGGGTGGTTAATTTTAGTTATCTGTACTATCTCGTGATTGCCCGCCTTGTAGTAGTATATACCAAAATTGTCTTACCTCACAGCATCTTCTTCTTATGTCTAGGGCATTAGTATTATAGTGACCTATAGTAAATAGTAAGTGAAAGTTATCAGTTCACTGAAGTGATAATAGTTGTGCATTTCTAATCGTTCTAATCTTGTTGAGCAAGTGATTGCCAATAAGTTATTGATAGTATTTGATAACACTGTGATCATGTACAACGCAGTACGGTAACATATAAGTCTACACGAGGTCAGGTAAGTGAGTCCATTATATAGACAGTTTTAAGTTATTATTTGATTTAGTCCAAGACTCAATGTTACTGCTTGGGCGGAAATATCGCAAAAGACTAGATGGCCACATATTAGAGTGGTTTGTTGGGTTTGCGCTAAAATATATCCTGTGGCAATAGCTTAAAGTTATGCATAGGGTTAAAGCATCTTTATACGTAAACAGCAGATTAAGAGAATTGGAGCGAGAGTAGTGTAAAACTTACTAGTGAAATCCTTTCAGTAATGTACTTCCCGTCCCGTATCGGGTTCCGCAGAGTACGCGGGTAAACGGTGTATCGGCATGGTGCTCGCCCGCCATCTTGTTCATCCTAAATATACCGCTAAACATAAAGAACGTCCTCATCGTTCGTTGAGTAGCTCACTATATGGTGGAGGAGGACGGTGGCCATATTGGAATGTATCCCTGATGTTGGGTCTACCATCTAGGTAGATTGTAATTCCAATCCGGGAATCCGTTAGTGCGCTCTCAGTATATAAATGATCCAGTTCAGATCAAAGTACATGAATCCTGTGATTGATGATGGTGGGTTATGATGTTAGTCTATACTATAGTTTTAAGGTCATCAATCAAATGTATATGCACGGTGGCCATCTTGAAGTTTGTACCCGGCAATTGAATTACTTGTTTGGTGGGTATGTTTGCTAGTCCATGCATCTTGTCATTATATTTACATTCGTATAAGGCCTGAAAGCCATATAATCAAATGCGCAGCTATAATGTTTCATTGGACAGATATGTTCTGAGTTATTGACCTAAGTTCTATGATCATCAGTAGTTAATAAGAGAGCCTATTCAGTAATAAAAAGAAATCACGGGTGTCATGACTAATGTCATTATAATGCTTTGTTCTCATAATTTGAGTGAGTATCAAAGATAGACACGATATTCTATTTGTAATCAGAGGTCTGAAGTTGGGAGGTTGAGAAGGTATGAAGGAGAGCCATAAAGCCGTAAAGGAGGAAAACCAACTGGAAAACCCATAGGGTTGTTAAAATTGCCCTCGCCCACTAAATAGTGGCATGCTTCATCATAGGGCTGCTTCTACACCCTGGCGCAGACCAACGCTTAGGGTGGAGCACATATATTTTTTTAGAAATAATTTTTCATGAAAGGGATCCCAATTGCAGAAAGAGAAAAGTATTAAAACTGTCTAAGTGGGTACCCCTATCCTTATTTATTCTGCCCCCCCTTGACAGGATTAAAAATGTATTGAGCGGTATATCGAAGAAACTGTATCTCCATTACCCTGTCCGCTAGTATCAACATGTTTCAGCCTATTCCTACTGCCCTGATGGGTCACCAGCCTTCTTCAGGATACAGATCCCTTAGTGAAGTCCTAATCCCTCCTAGTTTACTAAACTTAATGGTAGGGATAGATATATGGCACACTCTGGAAGCATACCTACAAAGATAAAATATATTCCATCGTCAATTATGTGTTCTTTCATCAGTCAGGATCTCCTCCTTTTTGAATCCATCGATATTCACATTGATATAATAAAAACCTATTCAATATAAACCTCTCACCATCATGTGGCACCCAGCATGCTGTTAATTGTGAGACACTCACCTTAAATTAAGCGAAAGCCATCTACAAAAATAAAATCAGCTTCTTTACCTGAGTCTCATTATTGCTGCTCTAAACTCGGGGCCAGAGTGAGAACGTCGCCCTATAGTCACACTGTGCAAACAAAGGCATTTTAAAAGAGAAGAACTTTTTTCATGTGTGGTAGTGAATCCTATAACTTAGGTTAACATGAACTCCTTCTTTTTATCTCATGTCTTCTAAAAAAAGATTTGCGCTCCACCCTGAGCGTAGGTCTGCACCTGGGTTTAGAAGCGGCCCTATGATGAAGCATGTCACTATTTGGTGGGTGAGGGCAATTTTAACAACCCTATGGGTTTTCCAGTTGGTTTTCCTCTTTTACTGTCTCTATGTCACACATTCCCAGATCCCGACTAGGGTAACTGGGAATCTACCCATTTTTTGTCCTTCCCGTTTGGTGTGTTCTATAGTCTGGTTTGGAGAGCGAGGGAAGGCTCACTCTCTACTCCCTCCTAGATTTGTGTTTCGCATAATAGGATATTGGCAGGAGTAAATGGCTCAGTATAACATAAACAGTCTTTAATAAACAACGTCAACTTCAGATCACAACAGTAGAGTCACCCTTTATGTATGTCTTCATTCTTTTCCTAATCTCTCTTCCTCGTGATGTTCCCCCTTTGTCTCATTGTGCACCTATTTCTACTCTATTTCGGTGTGTGTAGCCCCTCACCCTCTTTCCTCCCGTGGGCGTCCAGTGCTAATGAGTGGTCATGTGACAGGGTCTGAGGCAGGGACCCCCCAAGCCGCAGGGAGCGTGGTCAGGGTCCTCGTAGACAAACTCGGACGTGTGGCATCCCATGTATGCACCCGTAAGGCCTGCTTATCACCTATCCTTCCGGAGGGGTATCATGAAGTAATTACAACTCTTGCGCTATGTTCACCCACAGCCCTGCTATGGGTATTAGGTCTTAGTGAATACTTAACATAAATATCTTACAGGAGTCTATTAATGTTGTGTTCATCACAGACACACCTTTTGCCCCTGCATTTCCCAATCAATAGCCAACCTACACAAGGTATTTATTTCAAAGTGTTCACTTTTATTGGATCCATCTGATGAAAAACGTTTAGGAATTGACTGTGAGTAGAACATTGTATACCAACTACCTATTAGAACTACATCAAGTATATCACATGAAATTAAAGAACAAGAGTAAAAAAAACAAAGGCAAAATTAATAAATGAAATAGACTGCCAACAGACAGAGAACCTGTTTGAAAAACTGTAGCAATGAATTAAGGCTTGGGGATCAATGATTAGATGGTGGGAATATACAGCTTCTTTTACATATGCGTCTACTATTTTTGCATCATTAAAACATTCTTAATATTAGATCCTACCTTTAGTATTATAGATTCTGTGTCATTAACTTTACAGTTGGGGCTTATCAGTGTATTTCCAAGGTTTCCAAAGAGTCCTTATACTTGCTAACCTCACTCTCTTTTCTTTGATCTTAGGACATCTCTGAACGAACCCGCTGCACCTGAGGCTAATGATGGGAGACCTGCGGCGGCTAACACACTGCACTAAGTGGAATGTGAGAGCAAAGCTTCTCTCAGCTCCATTGGAATTAGGAGGATGCAAGTACACTGCATTAAAGGGACCTTAGGTCTCTGGAGACAAAAGAAAGATGCTAGCACACTGCACTGGAGGCCAAGTTGGAGCAGTGATACAATGGACATTCGTCCTACTGCGGTGCATAGAAGGAAGATTGAGGTGAATCCCAAATGGAGTGAAAGACAGAAGGTGCCTTCCCACAAAATCAGCAAAACATTCCTTGTCTGAGGTCCCAGGGAAACCTGGTCACAGCTAAAAGATATGTTTTATTTTAAAATATTGGACTATTTGATTGTTATTGCAAATGCGATGGGTTGTAAAGCAAAATTCTGTCTAAATTAAGTTGCCTTATTTGTTCTGAGGCCTGTTTTAAGCTGCACCAGCTTCATGCTCTGAGCCTGCGTTCGTTTGGGATTTGAAAACCTTGCATTTCAAGAAGGAGGTTAGGATGCAAACTATGACTGTTTTCTATAAATAGCTTCACATTTTATCAAGATGGCCAGTGGTCCATGATAAGTGACATTTACAACAAAGTGCTTAAAGCCACACGTAGCAGTGTGACTAAAGGACACCTTGCCTGTGCAAATGAAGATGAGTCGAAGTGTTTAAGCTCTACAGATGGGAAAATACTTTGGAGGCGCGAATAGAAAGAGGAAACGGTGTGGGATTCTGAGCACTTGGAAGAGAGCTGCGATTAACGTTTCAGAGCATCCACCTGATTGTGGAAGTACTGAGTCAAGGGACGCCAAGGGTTCCTCCAAGTCGCCAGCATGTCAGCGATGATTACTTAGGTTCTGCATTGGGCTGAGCCATGTGATTGGCTACTCACTGACACCGCTGTGAAGGTCTAACAATGCTTGGGTGCTGTAGCTGTGTTCATAGCAGACCTGCTGATAATGTAGAGCTCAGTCTTTGATCGCATTCATCTTGGACTGCAATGCCCAGACAAACCCCTTTCAATTCCCTTTGTTTTAAGAGAGTGTCCTACACTGCTTGCTTGGTCAACAGACCACATCTGCGTGTTCCAGGGAGAGAATTAGAACAGCCACAGTTAGCTGTCCGCGATGAATTTCTGGGAATCTTTGCTGGACAAACGTCATTCTCGACTGAGGAACCAATACAACCGCATGCCCAGTTTGCCCCACTGCTCTCCATATACAGGTCAGACACTGACATGGCTCTTTCTCTGAAAGGTGTGTGCAGTGGTCAGATCCTGTGTGAACAGGCACCGTTCAATGTTAAGGTCAAATGCTATGTGAACAGATACAAGTCGAGGGACTGTGATGTAAGACAGCTGTGAAATGGAATAGCTATTTTCTGCACTGCCGTTACTAGAGTGAGTGCGGTTTGAAGCTCACTATCTAGTAATGTACATCCCTGGATGAAGTGAAAAAGATGCAGAAGCTTCTTCTTCCAATAAATGTACATTCAGTGTTGAGACAAATGTTCCCTATGTCTTGGCTGTGGTTTACTCTAGAGAGAAGTCAATGGAGGACAGGATCTTTATCAAGGCTTCTGTTCTGGTGAGAGGTGACGCTGACTCTTGAGGACTTTCCCACTCTGGTATTCATCGCTGAAGCTATGCATGTTGAATCAAAGGCTTGGAGCTGGTTTGGGGCTGGGGAAAGGTGTGGACAGAACAGGAGAAAGACAATGTTATGTCTTTGTTTTGTTGGAGCCTTTCTCAGAGAATCTGTAGTACTAACTATGAAGTACACTGTCTTTGTTTTTACCTGATGTCAATGTTTTTTGTCAATTGCCCTCCATCCTAAGTCATTCCCGATCATGCCGTCGAGGCTCTGAGCTATGCTCTTCTCTCCTTCTGAATCTCTACCTGCGTCTTCTGCAAAGCTACAACTCAGTCACTCTGGAACGAGTCTTGTGCCTCAAGTAGAAATCACTTTCTGTGAATTACTAACACCCCTTACAGGCATACATTGAACAAATTAATATATAATTTGAACATTTTTCAAAGATCTTCTACTAAAATAGTTCATCAGTAATGATATCCAGGTTACAGGATTCTAATTTAAAATAATCCCAAAACCTCATATCAGTAACAGAGGTATAATTGTAGTAGTTGTATGTTTCAATTAAAGAATTGTACAAGTAACAAGTGTGAATTTCAGGGTTTGCAAACTAACCTCTATTTCATTGTGCCTGACTGCATTCTGAGGAGTGTAGCCCTCACAAGGCTCCTTTGATGTTTACTACAGGCTGTTGGATTGATTGATACATTCGTCTGGCAGTCCTGTCAACTGTCTTTGTTTTTCTGAAGGGTTAAATATATAATGTGGTTCCCTCAAGCATTCTTGTCAGATTAATGCAAATCCCTTTTCCCTTAATTATACATTGTAACTGTTTTAGCCAAGTTTTATACTTCTGTCACCTAGACCCAGGAGGATCAAATTTTCTTTGGCCAGTGAATTTCTTCAACTCATACCACTATCGTGGCAGCTTTTGTTTAAGCAATTCAATATTCTATTTCTATACAGAACACAGTGTGGAGTAAAGTATAAAGGGAAACCTTCTTTCTGTTTACACCAAAAACAAAGAATGAGAAATATATTTGGACATTTACTAAGTATCTTTTCATAAACTCATTCAATGATTCTAGCGTCTCACTTCTATAATATAAATGTATTTAGGGAAATTGTTGGAGGACGGGCAACTTAACTTTACACGCAGATGGCAATCTTGTAGCAGCTAGTACCCGGATTTACTACGTTTACACACAATGTATCAGAGCATCAGAATTTGCCGCCCCGCATTGAAAGAAATGAAAAATACAGGAGGCGCCATATCCATAAAGATGTGTTATGTGCTGCATTGATGCAAAAAAAGGGCTGCCGTGTATGTCACAAAGCCTTACGCGAGAGTGCAGTCGAATGCTTGCATCGCATAGGCTTTGAATTGTAAGCATGAAATTCCTATGTAGGGACAGCCGCAGAAGGGTCAGACGCATGGGATGTCGCTGTGCACTGCACCACGCATGCAATGAAGGAAATGAACACATTCTCCCTTTTTGCGCCTGCTTCCACTATAATGTACTTTTTTATGCAAAGTCTGGTCTGGCTAATTTAGTTGATCAGGCTTTGTCCCAAAACATACTGGTGTTTGCTCTAATCGCCCTCCTGAAAAAACTGCTTTGACGCTAAATGGAACAAAATGGATTTGCACCACAGTGAACTGCTATCACCACACTGCTTTGTGCTCGAAGTGATGCAAACCTCTAAATGGAAGCCTGAATGTCTTAATAACCTTGATCAGCTTATGGTTCTTTGCTAGGACTTGGGTAGAAAGCTTGTCAACATTGGAGGTCCAGGTAAGTTCAGCATCACACGTGATAACTGAATAAGGAAATTCATTTGCCACCAGCAGTTCTGCTGTATGAATTCTAAAAAAATAAGTTTTTTCCCCCTGTCAAAATGTTATAGAATAGTTTATGACTAGATAAATTGCCTGGTTCTAGTGCTGCTGTTGCTCCTCACAGTACTATTGGGGTGCGGTCCATCAGGAGACTCTTATCTCCATAAGACTGGAGGTGTGGAGAACTCATTTTAGAGACAGCAAAATACAATGTAATGATTAAATGGCAGACGTACTATAATTCTCCTCCGCTTTGTCCTTGCTTTAGTCTACTGAAATGTGAGATCTCTTAGGTTCATTTGTCATTTTTGCGTTGCTGAACCTCGGTCCATGCACTATTTTACCTTTACCCTATCAGACCTGGAAGGCCGGGATATTTTGTTTTCTATTGACCGCGTCGAAAAAGGTTTGAAAGTGGACAAGGCAACAATATAAATACTATCCATTGTGGATAGTGTTGATCTAAAGACAAGTATTTACAAATCAGTGTGTTTTAGCAGAGGAGTCTTTCCTACAACCAGATTACAATATCCATACAATATTTCTATTTTCTACTCATGTCTGCAAATGATTGATCTCCTCATAGCAAAGACTTTCTCAGTTCCGCAATGCAATGAATCTGTCCTTAGCTGGGTTACCTTTTACACCCTTTGATAAGGCAGAGCACAGGGCACTCCTCCAGGTGTTTCCCGTGGAGTTGAGATTAATACTTCAATTTGGCAGAAATTTGATTTGGAGCCAAATGTGTAAGGTGGATTTTATTGCCACATTGGCAGGCCATTCAGTGCATGAACCCGTGATGATTAACTGTCTTTACATTATTTTAAGTTCACAAGAGGATTCCTCACAAAAATAACAGAATCTAGAAGAAAAAAAAAGTCAGATCTGGATCATTTATATCTACAAATACTCCTTCCGAATCAAATGTCATGGTGAGTAAGGTGTATGGAATATTTCAGGAGTATGCTATACTCAGCAGTGCCACTGTAAGTAAAGGTGGTCATTGCGTTTTTATAACCTGTATGTCAGCGTGAAACCAAGTTCAAGCAATTCCTGGAACATGCGCTTACCAGGAAAAAAGGATAGCATCAGATATCTCGTGGTAGGCTATCTGAGCATTTAATTGGATAGCAGCATCTCTCAGCTCTTGTGTTTCACTATAATGAGCGCATTTTCAGGATAATTGGCATTTGATCAATATTTTATTGACTCTAACTAATGCTTCGCCCGAACAGATTTCAAATGGAAGAGAATTTAATGGTTCATCAGTTAAATGTCCCAGATTATATAACATTGATTGGACTTATGGATGTGGTAAAGTCACAAGGGCCAATAATTAGGTCCCCTCATCACTTGAATACAAGTACTGTCCCCTTTTTTATGCACCTCACCTGGACATGCTATGTATATTCACGATTAAAAAGTAATAAGATCACTAGACCTCAGCAGTGCTGGGCTGAATCTTTATCAAAGATGAGAGTCAAGCAGCACAAAGTCTCAAAGTCTTTGTCATTTTAATATGCAAAGTAATTCCCCCACTTTGCTTACCCTGCTCTGACAAAATTGAGTCTGATGAACCATTGATTCTTCAGCAACCAACTACTCGAAGGTGGTGGCCCTGTCCATTCGGAGCAGGCGCGGCTTCGACCTTTGATACGACTCCAGATATCAAGTAAATCGACAGCCCTTTTGGTCTGTTAGACTTGGGGATTAAATACACTGATAACCACCCATCAAAAAACGAACAGGTTCCTGGGCACTCATTTGTACTAAGAAACCCAGTGGGCATTTAAAATCTCTACACAGTAAAAAAACATTTAAAGACTGTCTCTGTCTGACAGGCTGTGTTAGAATCACTGGAGGGGGGGGGGGTGGGTGGAGGGGACGGTGTTCAGAGATCAAATGTCAGCTTAGGGATTCTGCTGCGTATATATATATATTTTTTTAAATAAGGACTGATGTTTACAAACTCCTCTCACTTTGCAGTCAGAGAAAGAAAAATGAAGTAAAGTATGTGACAATCTTGCTGGGGTACATGAAGTGTGAAAGGAAAGATTGTAAGGAGTCATTTTTTCCAGTGGGGTGGCAAAACTTGAGGGGGTTCCCCCTGCAAAGTATATGGGGTGGGGGGGCGCTCCAGACCCAGTCAGGAGCTCCCAGGCCAGGGCCCTGTCGCCTGTGCACAGTACCAGAGGGGGCCCCCTGGTGCTCGGGGGCTGCGTGGGCTAATGTTAGGCCACTGATTTTTTCATAACACAAAACAAAATGTAAATACCTGTTAGTTAACTGTACACATTCAGTTGTTAGGAAAGCAAAAATGAAGCACTTTTTTGTAATTCTGCAGTGTGATGGAAACAAAGATATTAATAGGATCAGAGCAAATCAAGACACTTCACTTTGTAATATAGAAATAAAAATATTTACTGAAACCTGATTTCCATACGTTATTTGTGTACTATTTATATAGTTTTATAAGTAAAACTGAATGTCTGTAGAAATTGAATGACCATTTAGTGGAAAATGTGCTGTTTGTAGATGACAATGCTCTGCCACCCAATGCCTTAGTTATATTAAAAAAATCGCCCGTTTGACATACTAAAAAGTGGGTTTTGGTTCTAAAAATGTTGGGAAGCAGTGCAGCAGAGACTTGCATTAGAGTAACTCAGCAGCGGGTGTGCACGCTCACAATACCATGCAGGGGAAATACACATCCCAACTTTTACAAAGCCACCATTTGAAACTCAATTCCTTTGAATGAGACATTGTGATTACGAAACAGTGAGGGCTCCTCTGCTAAGGCGGAGCAGCGTCTCCCCACCCCCCCCCGCCAGCCTAAAAGATAAAAAAATAAAACGATAATAAACAATGTTTATTATCGTTTTATTTTTCATGATCTAGTCTTGGGGGCGGACCCATCGCTGGGGCAGTCAGGAGAGGTAGTGGAGGGCACTGGTATCGGTG
Organism: Calotriton arnoldi; assembly: GCA_963921515.1. Taxonomy (NCBI): domain Eukaryota; kingdom Metazoa; phylum Chordata; class Amphibia; order Caudata; family Salamandridae; genus Calotriton; species Calotriton arnoldi. The sequence goes on from CAWUFW010001546.1 coordinate 1,108,184, forward strand.
CGTATGTGAGTTTGACCGGCCATCTCAGGCCGGTCAAACACACATGCGCACTGAGCTGTCTCCAACCCCAGCTGCATTGCTGGGTTGGAGACAGCAAAGCACAGGCTCCCAGGCTCACTGGGAGTGCAAATTCTCAGCGCTCAGGCCAATCCTGAAGCTGCTTTCAAATATGAGAGCAACATCAAGATTGGCCACAAGGGACACTGGGAACCTGTACTGCAGCTGCAGCGAGACTCGGAGCAGAAAAGCGGCGGGCAATCCTAAGGTAAGTTTTTGTTTTTTCCTTTCTTTTTTTCTGTTTTCGTCCCGTTCTCCTCCCCCCACCCCGCCGCTCTGCCTGCACATCAGCCGATACTGTTACAAAATAAGATTTTTCTGCCTCTCTTAAAAATTGAAGACTACTCAAGGCTAATGAGAATTCCCATCAGTCACTTACAGAAACTAAGGTCTCGATTTAATAGGGGTTGCACATAGCACTCGCGCAGCGCTGCGCAGTTTTGCGCAGCACATGCTGGATATTATAGTGCTAAGCAAATGGAAAGAATGTTTTGCATCGCTATGCACCCAGGAAGGCCTGTGGAAAGCGTAGTAAATAACCCCCTCTAGTCTTCAGTGATTTTTCAAATAAGTATTACCCATGCCAGCAGAAGCACTACCATCTTGCTTGCTGTTTTACTCATAGGGGAACTGTGACTCTTACTCTTAAGGTTGAAGGTTCAAGTACGCTGTTGTCCGTCTGGTTAAATGATCTTTCGCTAGTAGCGTGTTTGAGTAACATACTCTACAAAGTGAATTTCCAGTGGCTAGTGTATAGTGAGCCTTACAGCTGTGGAGAAATATGTGCTTTTGAGCCTTCAAATTCCCTAGTGAGACATGTCTGGTATCAGAACCTGTATGTTTGGTGGGGCTACATTTTGACTTTAACTGTGGGGATTGTTGCTGTTCTACATGGCTCCTACAGCTGCAGCCTTCTGGGGTGGCTAGGGCATGCTAGGCAGGTCTCACAAATTACATGTAGCACGTATGTAACATGATTGTTTGCTCGCTTCAGCAGTTGTTTACTCATGCATCCTTTCTAGGTCTAGCCTGACAACACATCTGTCGAATGACCTTATATGAGCAACAAAAAAAGAGCATAAGAATCACTATTGGAGTGGGTCTCTGGCTCCTACTATATGTTAATTGCCTTAACTGAAGCATATGATTGGGCAGAGATGGTGTGTCTCCACTGAAAAAGAGTGCTTGTATTACAGTCAGTGTTTGCCTTGTTGGAAAGCTTAAGCTCAATATAGTAGGCCTGAATTGGTTATGGTAAGAAGCCAAAATGCCATTTGTATGTTGCTATAGGTCTTATCTGTTGTTATGAAAAGTTACCAAAAGAGGCAATAAGCCTAACTTTATTTATTGTGATAAGCTTATGTTAAAGTCAATAGGCTTGAAAGGGCGCAATATTAATACGCTGTGGTAAAGCCTACACAAAGGTATTTTGTTACAGGAAATGTCATAGATTACCGCAGTAAGCAAGGATTTTGCTATTGACTACCCTCTCTGACAAACCTTTAGCTTAGAAGATTTGCACTGAGAGAAACCATGTTACACCTATTTAGGAGGAGGGGTGTATTGTTTTGCTAACTGTACTTTTATCAATATTTGTAATTTTATGATTGTGTGTCAATGTTTACATAGTAGGAAAGCATACAGTAGGCCTGGGTTGTTTTATGGTGACAAGCCAGTGATAAATGCTAGAGGCCTGATTGGTTTGTTGGGAAAAGTTAGGTCCGATGCCATATAGGCAACAGGACTGACTTATTTAAAGTGAAAGCACGTTGAAAGGTGGACTGTTATCCTGTGTTAAAGCTTATAAACAGGTATTACTTACAAGGAACCTCAAAGATTACCAGCGTAAGCAAGAGTTTTGTTGTTAGTTACCCCCTGTCACAAATCTTGAGAGTAGAAGATTTGAGATTAGATTTGCATTGTGTATTTCCTTGTTAGATTCTCTTTGGAGAACTTGCATATTGTTTTGACCTAGGCCTTATGGGCCTTTTTTCTCTTTATTTTAATCCTATAAGCTGTATCATAATGGCACTTCCTTCCTTTTGGCTACCCACCTACTTCACCAGACTTTTTGACTATGGTGGGAGCATACCCCTTCCAAGATGGCGCTCATGGTTTGCCGTTGAGGCTGTTCCCAACGCCCCTTGTTCTTTATGGTCCCATGACCTAAGACATGAGCCTTCCTTTTCAAGCATCCGGCTATTGCCGGCATATTATCCACACATGTGAGTGCATATCCTTGCGTCTTCCATCTGAACCTGTGACTGCACCCAGTGCCGGCACTGCTACCAACTTTCCAGCAAGGACACTTCCATTGGTAAAACCCAGGAGTATCGTGAATACAAAATCCCCTCCCGTGGTACTTCCAATATGACGCCCGCATCGGGCTGCTTCGGCCACATAGTTCCAAAACTCTGAAGACTAGGGGGCCGATTCCGATTCAGGCCGGAAATCTCCCTGACCGAGCCGGACCCGGAGAGATTTCCGACCGAATCGGACTCTAGCAGTCCGACCGAACGAGTACGATGCGTTCGCATGCAATCAGACTCGATTCGGTCGGACTCCCATTGAAGTCAATGGGAGCCGGTCGTACAACGTGTACGCGGGCTCCCATTGACTCAATGGGTGCGAGGCAAACAAGGGCACCCCCTACAGCGGGTACGCGTGGAAGCGACTCGCGCCGTACATGCACGGGTAGGGGGACCCATGGGTCCCCCCTGTGTGCGACTCGCGCGGCTACGTGTACAGGGGGGTCCGACCCGGACCCCCCAAAGTGCGGCTCCGACTGCTCTTTGGAGCCGGACTGCCCGAGTCGGTCGGACTGCTCGAGGCGCGCATCGTACTTACCCGGCCGGGGAACGTCTCCATTGCGCGGTGCGAGTCGTGTCCGTGCGAGTCGGTCGGAGCGGTTGGGTCCCACAAACGAGTCGGTCGGTGATTTCGCGAGCGCTCGCATCGTACTCGCTCGCCCGGACGCACGTACGAATCGGTCGGGAAAGAGGGCTCCGAATCGGATCCGGTAAAGCCGAATCCGATTCGGTGCCCTACCGGCCGAGATCGGAATCGGCCCCTAGGTCTCTTGATAGATACGAGTCCTAAATCCAGCGCCTCTCACACCTACCCACTCTTCCGAACTGGTAGAGCGGGGGTAGGTCGTCCGGCCAGCTAGCCGCATCAAAACCGTGAATAACTGCTGCCTGGGTTCCTTGATGGACCACATTCTGCTACGCTATGTTGCAGCTTATATACAATTGTGGTATATTTCTTCTCCCCACTCCAAGATGCTAAAATGTAGCGTCCCCTCTGCCAGAACTTGATGATACTGTTTACCCACGACAGATGGGTGAGTTTTAACACCGTTTCAATCATAGAGGTTGACAGTCTCACATCCTGCTTAACCCCCTAGATGTGCCACTTGCCTGTCATCCTCTTCTGCCTTTCACTGAGCCGCATATGCGCTTTGGTACTTACAGCTTGGTAAGGACTCTACCGCATGCTGTTCTATATTGAGCATTTATAATTATGTATGTGAATTATTTCTTTTTAGGTTGATATCGCTACAAGGTACTCCACATTTAGGTTTTTCTGTGCTTGGTTTATCCCTCATACTAACTAGGATTCCAACCACTGTTTAGATGGCTGCTCTAATTTTTGGTCCTGATAAATTGCGATTTGATCACTTTTGTGACATATGAAGCAAGAAACATGTTGACCCTTTAATACTAGCAACTACTGAACATTATGTAGTTGGTCTGCTAATTCTGTTTTTAATTAGACAAGTAGACTCACCGATTAAAACTATTTTAGAGTAGTACCCAGTCTATTTCACTTATCTCTACGCACTGATAACACTCTACACACCCATCTACACCTCACGGCCCTACACCCACACTTCAAATTAGGGCTTGGAATAAAAGATCTCCGCTAAAGAGCCCTTTTAAGGGTGCCAGTCGGGCATTGCAGCGCCCTATGATGAAGCATGACACTTACGTGGGTGTGTGAGGGCCCTAGTTCCAAAAGGAATAGACCGATGTCCTACCTTTTGGATTTTTATACCGACCTACCTTTGAATTCTCTCTCAATATCCTTAGGAACTGCATACCTTATTGACATTGACGTATTGTTTTGAGAGCCATAACTTTGAACATATTTGTGATTTTGTGATGGTTGCCTTGTGGGAAAGCTTTTCTGAATACAGTAAGCCTGACTTTGATATTTTGCCACGCCAACGACAAAGGTCGTGGGCATTATTGAAGAAAGGTATGTCCGATGCCATAGGTGTGATCTGTTTATTACAAAGACAGTTGGCGCGATTTGTGAAAAACGTGTGTTAAAGCCGATAGGCCTTTAAGGGCAGATTTGTATTACATTTGTGAAAGTATGTGAACAGGTATTTTGTCACGTGGAATGTTAGACAAGCGAGAGATTTTGTGTTGCTTTCCCATTGACAAACTCTGGGGGTAGAAGAGTTTCTCTATGATAATCCTTGTTAGGCCGTTTTTTAAGTGGGTGTATGTTTATTTGGAAACTGTCATTTTGTACATATTTGTACATGTATGACTGTATGACCAATGATTGCTTTGTGGTAAAGTTTATGCTCAACACAGTAGGACAGAGTGTTTTTTCATGGTGACGAGACAGTGATAAAAGCTCCAGGCCTTATTGGTTCATTGGGAAACATTAAAGCAGATGCCATAGATCTGATCTGTCACATATGAAAAGCTATGATAAAGGCAGAGGGCCTGATTTATTTATTGTGAGATGGATGTGTTAAAGGAAATAGACCTTTAAGAGTGGATTATTACTATGATGTGTTAAAACCTGTTTACAGACTACAGTAGTAGGCAGGGGGTTTTGGTGTTGGCTACCCTCTCTGACAAACTCCAGGATTAGAAGACATGTACTGTGTTATTTATTCCCTTTAATTGCCTCTTTGGAGTTTTTGCGTAAATTTTTGCGAAATGTAGTTTTTTACATATTTGTAATATTTGATTCAATGCCAGATGGCTACACTGTAGGACAGTTCATGCCTAATACAGGAGGCCTCGGGTGGTTATCGTGACAAGTCAGTGATAAACGTTTACAGACCTGATTGGTTCATTGGGGAATATTTTGTCAGATGCCAGAAGTCTGATTGTTTTATTATAAACAATTATGACAAAGGCAGTCGGCCTGACGTATTTATTGTGAAAACGAAATGTTAAAGCCAATAGCCCTTCTAGGGCGGATTGTTTTTTTTTTTTTTTATATTTCTTTTTATTGACGACAAGTTTACACATAGCAAACACTTTACAGGCAGTAGCGATCAAGAGTGCACCAATTGTTAACAATCTCACCCAGATTACTGAGCCTGTCAATATCATGGCGGTAATACATTCAACAATCAGTAAGTTGTCACGTTTGTCTACACAGGATCTTGCCCATGACTCCGCTCCGGTGGTTCGCATATTCCTCCCCTGAAATTATTCCACTTCTCCCAGATCTGTGACCACTTGTTGGGACACCCTCTAGATTCATACACCGTCCTCTCTGTCAGCATGCACCAGTCCAAATCTCTCTCCCACGCTGTTAGAGAAGGAGGTTCCTGTGCCCTCCACAATCTTGCGATGTTGCTTTTTGCAATTGTCATACCAAGAGTAACCCATATCTTTTCTTTAGTGTTTAAATCAGTGGGGCCCCATACATTCAGGAGGCACAACTTTATATTGCAGTCAATCACACAACCCATCACTTCCACCATACATTTTGTAACCGCAGACCAGTACGCCTGTATATATGTACATTCCCAGAGTGTATGCACAAAGATTCCCTCCTGTCCACACCCTCTCATGCATCCTGGTTCCATTCTAAAGCCCATCTTCACCATCGCTGAGCCCGCAAAATAGATTCTGTGAAGCACTTTCAGTTGTATTAGTCTTAACCTAGATGAGATAGCTACCTCCTTGGGGGAAGCCAGGGCCTCAAGCCACTCCTCGTCCTCCAGCCCCGCCACGTCATGTTCCCATTTAGATCGAAGCCGGAGAAGGGGATCAGACAGATTATTAATTAGTTTCTTATAAATCAAAGTAATGGCCTTCTCTGGCCTGGACTCATCTAGGATTCTGTCTTCCAGCGGGGAGGATTCAGGTGGCGTCTCTCCCTCAACTATTGTCATCTGTAGTGCGTGTTTAATCTGTATGTATCTGAAATATTCGGTGTTAGCCAGGTCGTATTCCTTTTGTAGTTGGGAAAAGGTGACTATTTCCCCCGCCTTCCACAGATCTCCAACCCTAAAGATGCCGATTAAATCCCATCTGTCGAAGCCCTTAGTTTTCCTGAGGTTGCCAAAGACCTCTGCATCCCAAAGAGGAGTAGCGCGTGTTATTTTGCCCTCCCAAGCCAAGCTTTTCATAGCCGCGCGCCATACCAGTACCGCATGCATTGTGGAGCCAGTCAGTTTTAATTTAGTGGGATTAGTGTATGACACCCTTGTAAAATAACCCCCTGGAAGCAGCCACCTGTCCATTTGATATCCAGGGTCCCCCGGGGGCCTATAAATGCACTGGTTAATTGCTGTTAGCTGTGCAGCCCAGTAGTACCGTTTAATATCAGGGAGCGCCTTTCCTCCATCGTACCACCCACGTGTGAGTTTTTGAATGGATATTCTGGGTGGCTTCCGCCCCCCCACAGGAGCTCTCTCTGGGCTCCTTCTATAGATTTAAAATAATCTGTCCCGACCGGGCAAGGGGAGTTTTGCAATACGTATAAGAAACGTGGCAGGGCCATCATCTTGAATAACGCTGCTCGTCCCAAGAGGGACAGCGGAAGAGATTCCCAATGTTTAACATCTGATCTTAGTCTTTGTAGCGGGGGCAAGAGATTTAGTTCATAAAAAAGGGCAAGATCCTTAGAAACATGGATCCCCAGATATTTAAATCATACTTTGTCTTCTCTATTATTGATACCCCGTGGCAGTGCGGGTGTTGTGCCACACAGAACATAGATGACCAACTTGGACCAGTTTATGCTGTAGCCAGAGCATTTCCCAAATGCTATAAAGATATGCATTGCTCTATTCAGGGAGGCACAGGGTGACACCAGATATAACAGTATGCCGTCAGCATATAACGAAATACGATCTCCCACTCCTCTGCCCATTTTAGTCCCCTGATAATAGGGTCCCTCCTTATCCACATCGCTAACGGCTCCAACATCAGGGCAAAGAGCAACGGGGAAAGGGGGCAACCCTGTCTGGTTCCTCTCCCGAGTGCAAACACTGGGGACCGTCGATTGTTGACTACCACTTAGGCCAGTGGGTTTTTATACAGTAGCTGAACCCAGCTCAGAAAACTCGGGCCAAATCCCAATTTCTTTAGTACTGAAAACATGTAGGGCCATTCAATCGTGTCGAATGCCATGGCGGCATCCAGGGATACCCCCACCGTGTCTTCACGTATTGTATTCACTCGACCTATAACACCGTAAAGTCGTCGTAGATTAAGAGAAGTATTTCTGGCTGGCATAAAGCCAGACTGGTCCGGATGCACCAATTTGGTGATAATTGGTAGCAAGCGGGTGGCCAGTATTTTCGCTAGGATTTTGGCTTCAGCATTGAGCATTGATATAGGTCTATATGAGGAGCTTTTGTTTTTGGGTTTTCCATTTTTGTGAATAACCACTATGGTTGCTAATCTCTGAACTACTGGGAGCGTTCCCATCTCTTGACTCTCTTGAAACATAGCTGCCAGATAAGGTGCAAGTCTGCTGGGGGCGAGTTTGTATAGCTCAATAGGTAAGCCATTTGGGCCCATTGCCTTGCCCGCCCTCAAATCTTGTATGGCTTTTTCGACCTCTGTAGCAGCTAGCTCCTGTTCTAATTTGTCACGATCGGCATCAGAGAGCACGGGAAGGGGGATATCCTTCAGGAATGCATCTGCGTCCTCTCCCGTGTAGGTCGATTGGGATCTGTAAATTTGGTCATAGTAGCTACCAAATGCGTTCGCAATTTCTTGCGGCTCAGTGTGTATATTGTTAAGTTCATCCCTGAGTTCCACCACCACTCTGTCAGTTTGCTCTCTGCGGTCCAACCATGCTAATAATTTCCCTGCCATGTCCCCTACCTCGTAGATTCAACTGAGTGCTGCCCTGTGTTGTGCTTTGTCACATTCGTAGCTAGGGCCACATATTCTTTTGTCTTTAATTTCAGGGAGTGCCTGACTTCATCTGTGTTAGCTTCTCTTAAATTATTTTCCAATACCAATATCTCCGCTTCAAGACGTGTCAGTGCTGCCTGCTTCTCTTTCTTGTTACCTGCAATCAGGAAAACAGCATAGCCTCTGATTAAAGTTTTAAAGGCCTCCCACAGTATCTGCGAAGACTCTACCGAATCTTCGTTTTCACTGAAGTAAAGATCGGTTTCTCTCACTAATTTTTCTTTTAACGAGGGAACCTTGAGATACCACGGGTTTATTGGGGCCACCCTTCCAATCTGCGGCTCCCCTACCTCTATCAGGGCCCAAATAGGCGAATGATCTGATATCCCCCTAGCTAGGTGCCTTACCTCTGTGACCTGCTCTAACTGATCCGCTGGTGTGGTAATATAATCTATTCTAGACATGCTGTGGTGGGCACCTGAATAAAATGTATATTGCTGCTCGGTGGGGTGGCGCGCCCTCCAGATATCAATGAGCCCCATTGCTTCCATGAAATTGTGAATCTGTGTACGGGAGGGCGGCAAGTTTTTTGGGGCCAACGATCGAGGCTATCCGAGACAACGGAATTGAACAAGGAGTCTCCCCTCCGGCAGAGCAAGCAGGAGGTCGCCCAGGTCTCTAATAGCTGAGGTATGGAGGCCAGAAAGGTATATACACTGACACTAAGTTCAATATGCGGCCTTCCTATCTCCCCGAAACCGCAACGAATCTACCCAGGTTATCAGTCCATGTGCGGTCAATAGCCAACTGGAAGCTTTTACACACCATTATGCCCACTCCTCGAGACCCTGTACCGAACGCGGAATGTGCCACAAGCCGAAAGCCCAATCTGGTCAATGCCTTGCAGGCGTTCCCTAACAAGTGTGTCTCCTGGAGTAAAATGACGTCGGGTGAATGTCGCTTGACATATTGCAACACTATTCCTCACTTTAGTTTACCGCCCAAGCCATTTACATTCCAGGACAATAATTTAAGTCCCTGCTTCAAGAGCGGTCCCATTTCCAATTACAATAAAAGTGTGTTTCATCAAGTGAGTCCATTCAGGCCTCTCGTAATCCAGATATGCCGCATTCAAACATCGAGCACTCCATTTCTCTCGCCCCTCCGTGCAAAGTGTGAGAGCCATATTGGCCCGTTCCTGTCGTACCATGTCATCAGTATCTAAACTAAACAAACAACACAACAAACATCCCTTCCCCCCCTTTCAGACAGTACATGTTTTTGAGTGCAACTTTGTACGTTTTTCCTCAACAGCGACGGAGTTGTTTACTGCAAGATATCCCACACTCCAAACATTATCCCTTACCCCCACCCCACCTCCCTGCACGGCAGTATCGGAACCTCCCGCCTCCCCAATTCTGCAGAGAGCCCACCCTTAGAACTATTGGAGCGTGGACCAGCCGCCCACCCATTCAGCATTAATTGTCAAAGAGAAAACCTTGTCAATATTGGAACTTCTTTGGAGACCAGGTCAGTCTCTTACTATTTCTACTCCTCATTCTCCACGAGACAATAGTCCATATACTGTTCGACACCTTAATTGTATGTCCACTGGGGAAAGTGAGTGTCACTGAGGCCAAAATAGCGGGGAAGAGTGCATCTGATCTTCAACTTATAGCAGCATACATTACAGTGTAGCTATTTTGGGGTATCATCGGCCAGTGGTGTGTCGCCGGATTCAGAACCCGCATCTTGCTCAGCACAGGATTGCCCCAGTCTGTCCCGCTGACTTCGGTGATTCCTCTTCCCTACAGTTCGCCATCCTTCGAACCAGTCCCAAGCTTCATCTGGGGTAGCAAAGAACCAGACTTTTCCTTCTGCTTCCACACGCAGTTTGGCGGGGAAAAGCATTGCGTATTTAAGTCCCCTTTCACGCATGGCCTTCTTTATCTCGAGGAAACTGTGGCGTTGGCGCTGGACTTTAAACGTAAAATCCGGAAAAAAGGTCACATTACTGATCTCAAATGCAACAGGTGGCGCAATCCGGGCCGTCTGCAATATAATGTCCCTGTCTCTATAGTTGAAAATTCTTGCTACAATTGGTCTTGGAGGTGTTCCGGGCTTGGGTCTGCCTCCCAACACCCTCTGTGCCCGTTCGACCGTGAAGAATTTTGAAAGCCTGGTAGGCTGCAAGCGAGTAGTAACCAGCTCCTCTACAAACAGGTCCGTCGCTTGCCCCTCTGCACGTTCCGGCACTCCGAGAATTCGTATGTTATTACGTCTAGACATCCCTTCATAATCATCTAGTTGTTCAGCCAACTTTTTGTTACAAGCCTGCAAGACAGCCATTTGTTTTTTGAGCGTCGAAGTGTCTTTGACTAGGGAGCTGGTAGTAGATCCCACTTCTTTAATTCTAGTGTTCATATATTGCATATCAGCCCGTATTAGAGAAACCTCAGTGGAGACAGCGTCAATTATAGTTTCAAGCGATGTTCTTACCGTTGTGATGGCCGTCATTATGTCTTGGAGGGTCAGTTCTGGCGAGCCGTCCATCACCTTTTGTTTATCTGGTAGTTCCTCCCCGGCTTTCTCTTTCGGGCCCAATCCCTTTTGCCAGGCATATTTGTCTAACTTGGTTTGCATGGCCGTTTTCCCACTTCTCCCTCCAGCCATCTCGGGCCCTGGTAGGTTTGGCAATGTCACTAGGGGAAGGTATGGCACACTACACTTTGCTATTTATCCAAAGTAGATATCTTTTCTCTGTACCTGGGATGCTTCCGACCTTCTCCGCTGACAATCGGACAGACCCTTCACACCTTCCCTCTGTATCGCTGTGTCTAATGCATTTGATTCATGTTTTTTAGCCAAAATTACGATGACTGTGGTCTCCCGGTCTCACCCCCCACAGCGACTGGGCCGCCTTCAACTGCCCGGTGCCCTGGCCTTTTGTCTCAAGAGAACATGGATACCTCACTGTTCAAGGTGCACCTCCGGCAGCAAAGAAGCTTCCTGTCCCGGTGCCCTTTTGGTTACGTGCCATTACAGGTGGGGTGCGGGGGGCCGGGAGCCAGCAGCTACCTCTGGCGATCGGTCCGGAGAGACTCGAAAAATAAAGTTAGTTTACAACTGGCAAAGCAGTGCGTTATGCTTCAATTGAGGCACTAGGGGTAATTTGCAGGCGCGAGGCAGGGGCCGCTGGCAAAGTTCGGCTATTATCGACAGCGCTTTGGGCCGCTGCTCCTCCCAGCCCCTGCGCCGCTGCAGTAACGTGGAGTGTCTGCTGATGTATCTTTGCGCCGCACGTTTTCTCCGGTGGTATCAGTATCCAGCGATGCTTGTGGGCGACGTGGACACTCGGATCTGTTCTCCGCGGATGGGTAGGGAGGCGACTTTCGAAGCGCGTTTCCTTGTCGTAGCTGCGCCCCGGTGCTCTCCGCGCGTCGCCACAGTTACCGTTAGGCCGCTCGCGCCCTCGCCAAACCTGCACGCGGGTCCGAGTTAGTCCATGGACAGCCTGGATTATTCCGATGCGGATCTCAACCGGGGCTGGTGGCAGGATGTTTGCCCCGTTGGTCGCAGCAGTCCGGTGCTCCTCGTTGCCTCGATCACCACGGCGCTCCTCCTCCTCTCGCAGGCTGCGTAATGAGGCCTATGCCATATTAACTCGGGCTGATCTCCACTTCCTTCCACCTGATTCTTTTAGTTTCTCGATCGGGTTGTTCCATGTAGGTTCCAATGCAATTATTTAACAGTTTTAAAGGTTCTCCATACGGATAAACTTGCGGATTTTGGCTCGAACGGGCTCGTTTGGCCGGAGCCTCTCTGCTACGCAACCATCTTGCTCGGCTGTTGGCCATGCCCCTCTCTAGGATGGATTGTTATTATGCTGTTGTGAAGTCTGTACACAGGTCTTTCTCGTATGTATTCTCCTCACAAATCCTCACGGTATAAAATTTGCACTGTGAGAATCTTTGTTAGGCCCACTTCAGCGGAATTGTATATTGTTTTGCCTAATGTATTTGCGTACATATTTGGAATTTTATGCATGTATGCCTGTTGGTTGCCTTGTGGCAAAGCTTATGCTTAATAAGAGTAGACCAGCGTTGGTTATGGTGCCAAGCTAATATTAAAGGCTACAGATCTGATTAGTTATTTGGAAAAAGTTGTGTCACATGCCTTATGTCTGAACTGTTTTCTACAAAAAGCTATGATAAAGGCAGTAGGGCTGACTTATCTATAGTAATAAAGCATAAAGTTGAAGACAATAGTCCGTTAGGAGTTGATTGTTATTAAACTGTGTTAAAAACTGTAGACAGACATTTTGTTACATGGATCTGACAGATTACAGTAGTATGCAAGGATTTTGGGGTGTTTACACCCCTCTAACAGATCCTGGGGTAGATTTCCATTAGAGAAGCCTTGTTTACTTTTTGACCTCTTAGGAGGGGTTGTATATTTTTTTGCCCACTTTAATTTTATACATATTTGTAATTTTATGTTTAGCATTCAGCAGAGCGTGTGTTAAAGAACGTTTTAGATACAACCTGACAGCTTTAGCTGTCTGGCTGGCTCTTATGATCATAGAAATACATGCATACACATACATACATATGAGACTTTCAGTCACACCTCAGAACCATTTCTCTGTTTGAGATTCACTTACATTCTCTTTCCTCCCATCAGTACATATCGAATGGGGCAGTGGGTCAGCCCACTTCTGCCACTGACTCTATTGCCCTCTGAGTACCACCATTTTGTCTGATAACATGTGCACATCCACCTGAAACTGAGTATGCATCAGTGCGAGGGTAGGTAGTCGTGCCATCCCACTCCTCTGATAACTCTGACTTTCTTGTCAATTGAAGATCCTTACGTGCATCAGGATACCACCTTGAGAATTATCTTTTGGAACTTTACTGCTGAAATGCGAACAGTGGACAGAAATTCTTAAGCAACTGTTGATGAGTCCAGAATTTTGAGGTACAAATTGCACAATGTATATAATAATGACATAGTGGAATCACATCAGTGGAGTTTGAATTTATAATTACAGCTAAGAAAAGCTAATACAATTTGGGTGATCCATGTGGTTTGATTGCATAGCCCTGGAGAAGTGGCCTCTAATCCAGGAAACATGTGTTGGCTATTCGACAAAAAACAACAATATGTTAAACAACATCACATCAGGACTGTTTCATGTTACAACAAAGGATTAAAGTTGGAAGATTTTTTGATTAATGCTTAAAGAACTCTGAACTTGCACACGTAGAAGATGAGAATTAAGAACCTTGAATTGATAACAAAAGGACTGTAAGAATGCATATAATAAAAAACTATAGGAATGTTACCAATTCATTGGGAATGTTCATCTCTGTTTTTTATATTAAGTAATGTGAAATTGAGCAATATAATAAAATTAAACATTAACAGTAAAGCTTAATGTGGATGTAGAGTTATTGGGAATGTTATTGTACTTCGATGTATATGAATTTTTGCCTCCCCACAAACAAGTATCAAAATATTTGTGTGTGTTTTATTGTAGATGTGTGAGTGGATGAATGTAAGAATGTGTTAGTGGTTGAATGAATGGATGCATGAGTGTAAGGATGATCAAAATATGCATGTATAATGATGTACTGAGTACCTAAACTGACGAGTATCTAAAGTGGCACTTTCAGTTATAATTATTACTCACACAAAGTACGTTCTCAAAAGGAGTGTGACAGAAAGGATTCTGTAACTAGTGTCAAAGTTAGAAGATTAAGGGGCATATTATCAAGCCGGCGATAAGAAATTATCGCCGCTTTAGCGTCTGTTTTCAGACGAAAAGCGGCGATAATTTTATCGCTGTATTAGCAAGGTCACGCTATCGCGTGAATCCTTGCCCTATCGCCCTTTTCCATAACGCCCACCCTTGCATCTCTAATGAGATGCAAAGTGGGCGTTCCGTCCCAAAATAACTGGAGAAATGTCGTTAACCGACATTTCTCCAATTATCAAGGGAATCCCCGACAAGCATAGCGATGAGAAAAGTAGCGCTAACCTTGGTTAACGCTACTTTCCTTACGCATGCTTTTAGTTTGACTCTAGCCATGATATCCAATGGAAGGTGGATATCATGGTTAAGTATGCCCAGCCCTATCAACAAGCTATCGCCAAATGTCGTGCGATTATCGCTGGATTTCCAGCGATATTCGGACATTTGGCAGCTTGCGCCAGGTATTTTATCGATTCTGAGATAAGCGTTGCTAATAGCACGCTATCTCAGCGATAAAATTCATCGATAGCCGGCGATAAATATCCTAGCGCTAAGTGCGCTTAGCGATATTTATCGCCGGTTGTTGATAATATGCCCCTAAGTGTGTTGTTGAGGATAAGGGAGATCCTTTTTTTAAGGACGAGAACACTCACTCACTCGAGGGTGACATGCTTCATCATAGGGCCGCAAGGTCCCAAGTGTGGGCTTCAACTCTCCAAAAATGGAAGAGGAGCTGACTTTCAGTTATAAGCAATACCTATTGGCATTGCCGATGCTTGTTGTTATTTCTAGTGGGACCTATGTCAGCTTTGAAATGTGCTTGAAGCAATACATCTGCCAGACCTGTGTATTCAGCAGAGAAGTGCTCTTAAGCTGCTCTTTCTCGCATTGTGCTTTTCTCCAGTTTGCATTTAATTGTATGGCTCAGGATTTTACTGAAAAGCTGATATTTTAATAGAAACCCTAACATATTGAAAAGTACAGACAGAAGTTATGACAGTGTCAACTATTCTATTTATATTGCAAATAAAACAAAACAATTACAGCTAATATAAAACTTTCTTGGCGTCTTCATGTGCTTTATTCAAGAATGCTGTAAATATTTCAAGGGAGAGTGCCAAAGAAAATGTTGACATTTCATGTACCAGATTTCTAAACACTGGAGTGTATTTTTCTCCATACTTTGGCTATGAATGTAGGAACGCTCACATTAATCAATGTCTTTATAAGAATCACAAGGTTTTAGTTAAAAGACTCAAGACTTTCCATAACATCTTAATAGATCAATGGAGAATAATAGGCCCGAACTGATGGTCTTTGCTAGTGCATCAACTATGCAATAAACTCTAAACTGTAGCTTTGAAGGGACTTCCAGTAACACAAGATTTATGAACAAGTGCAGAAAATGGCCCACATATAAATGGAGCTCTCGGAACCGGATTTAAAGTTTGTCGGACAAAGGCGACAGAGTACTCTATCTGCGAAACCCTCAGTCCACCCACATCATTTAGAGGAGGGCAGGCCTTGCGTTTTCTGTTGGCTCAGTCGACAAAAAACTTCCTGCGATGACCCAGCAGAAAAGGGCCCATCAGAGGCAGTATGGATAGGGTAATGATTTTTTTAACCTTATATCACCACCAGGAAAAACCTGGGGTGAGAGACAGAAAAAAAAGAAAAATGACCACCGCACCCTGAGAGTTTTCCCCCAGGGTGTGGGGGTCTTCTGTTGTTTGTGTTCGTGTACGAACCCCCTCTTTGGGTGGCCATCCACCAAACCTTTTGTACATTGAAAGGATCCTCCTTGTCAGTGGTTCCTTTCATTCTACAGATCTGACTGCTCGGCGGTCGGCTCTAAACTTTACAGATGGAAGTCCATCAGGGTTCTCCCAAGCTTATCAGTAATGGTGACTGTCCCTCAACACTGCGCCCTCTCCGCCCCCAGCGCCATGAAACTGCTTGGTGTACGTGCGCTTAAGAAGTTCCTTTAACATAACATAACATAACAGGGTGGCCGAGGTAATATACCATCCATCAAACACTAATCCGATCCGTAATTCTGGTACTTTTAATTCTGCATTTCTAAGGGGAAAAGCAAAATAAGCATCAGAATCCAGGGGAATAAATAGGACTGGGCGAGCTACTCAGATATGACAGTGAGTAAGTTGTGATCATGATTTTATAACTGTGTAAAAATATCAGCATTTGCTTTGGTGAGAGGCACATATTTGTCTCTGTTCCAAAGAAGTAAAGGCCCAATATACAAAACTCTTTTATAGTTGTAAAGCCTACTATTCTCAAACTCGCAGGGTTTAAGAATCCAAACACCATGTTGCGATGTACAAAAGGTACTTTAAAAGTCAGAAATGACTTTGTGGCTCGTAAAGTATACGAATCAGAAGGCAGCAGGGCGTGAAAGCGTTGCCCCATCTTCCTTCCGAATCGCAATGTAATGTATCAATGGTTTCCGACCGCAACTGTAGCAGCTGTAGCATATTCAGTGCTCAGTGGCGGCTCCTCCATAGGGGCGTTTGGGCATCGCCCCACTGCTTTCTCGCAGTGCGAGAAGCAGAAATATAAAATGGTAAAACCTACCATCTTATGTTTCTGCTTCTCGCACTGCAAGAAAGCAGAAGTGCCTGGTTGGGGGCGGGAGGGTGGGCGGTCATGCTCGAGGGCAGGGGGGGAGTGGCTTACCCACTGTTGTGGGTACTGACTGTTTGGTCGGCCCCTGGAGCCGACCAAACAGTCAGTACCCACAACAGTGGGTAAGCCACTCCCCTGCCTTCGAGCACGACCGCCCACTCTCCCTTTTCTCTATGCAGGAGAAAATGGCGCGGCTGGGGCGCTCTCCCCAGCGCCTTACAGCGTTGTGATTGGGGAGGGAGGCTGCCTGCCTGCCTTCCGCCTGCCTTTCCTTCTGATGTCGAGGAGAGCTGCAGGAATTGGCGCAGGAGCAGGACGGCGGGAGTCGGACCCATCCAGAAGGGCTGAGTAAGTTTTATTTTTATATTTTTACAGCTTTCCAAGGGTTCCAGGAGTCCAGGACACATTCCTTTTTAGCAACGCTCGTGGCTTGAAAAGGAAAGTGCCAATTTCGAAGCCCCCCGCACCACCCCACAGACACACGCTAGGTTTTCCCACGTGGCACTTAAGTTATGTCCGGCATGTCTCCCCTCACCTAGGAACTTCCCGCAGTACCAGAGTGGGGAAGCGGGGAAGCTTGATTTGCCTGCGTTGTTGAGTGTACCAGAGTACTGGGTGGTGCGGTGTGTGTGCGCTTGCTTGAGTGTGTGTGTGCATGGTATGGCGATGTCTGTTGGGAGGTTAGGCGAATGTGTGAGCTGAGCTGTGTATTTGGCTGTCGGCACACATGTATGCAACCACTGTCTTTTTCTACAATACGGACTATATACTTCTAGGTGTGGGTGGGCTTGGGGCATTGCGAGTTTGAAAGTGAGTATGTGTATGTTTTTGTACGTGCGTGTGTACTTGTGATCATGCGACTGACTGTGACTGAGGACGTGCGGATTTGTTTCAGCGTGTTCTAAAGGCTTCCTACGATCCCTTGCCATTCACACTTATTCAGTGACCCCGGTTTGCTAACTGCTATGATATTTGTATGGTTTCACCAAAGACTAGCACCCCCACTTGGAAAATTGTTCGTGCACCACTGTCCATGTGCGTTACATTTAAAATGTGGTACAAAAACAGCTTAACGTGACCAAATGTGCCCACACTGGCCCATCAAATGATAAATGGCCTGAGACTCGTGCATCTCGCTGTAGTGAAGGGCCGTGGAATTCCCGACAGTGCCAGGGTCATACATTTACCATCCTAAATCTCTTAAACTGTCGAAGGCTATTAAAGGAAGCGCGGTAGGTTTTACAGTGTATGTGTGCTTTGGTTTGACACAGTGATTGGGACGCTTTCCTGACTGGGTTTAGCAGAGGGCGGTGAGGAGTTTAAAATTCCCACATCTCATCGTTTTTTGGCTGTATGACGGCTTTGATTTATTTAAATTGACATTAGTGCTCGATTTAAAATTGGATGAATGTTTTGACGAGCGCACAGTCACGGGGGCCGCTCGAGCACACTGCTTTATATAAACGTGCAGCGGCAAAACAAGATTATGAGAGGCCACACATGCAAGCTTCATTGCACATTACCACCTCAGTATATCATTAACAAAAGGTCAATTTAGCACAAATAAAGATCTTTCTGCAGTAAGTACCGTGCACGTGAGTTTCCTACTCAATCGGCTGTCGTTCTGTGCCACATACAAAAAACAGGAAGAAGAGGAGGACACAGAAAGAGATATTTGGTGGCAAGGCAATGGATAGAGACAGAGAAACCTTTGTAAGGAATTGGGAAAGTTGTTCTAGCAGTGATAAGGCTTGTGCTGTTAGGGAGTCACCCTACTACTTTTAAAGGTTTAACAATAAACATATAAGGCCGCCTCTCTCCTATATGGCTCTTTCAGCCACACGTATTTTTAGTATATAGAATGTACCTTTCTTTAAGCAGACAGCATGCCATTGTATACAGTATCATAAAGTTCATAAAACACAGAGACTGAGAACTGCCTGTGTTAACGGATGAATATGCCATACCACCAGTCGCCTATATTTCTAGATCTACACGTGAAAAAAGTTTGTGGTTTTGTATATGTGGTAGTTCGTGGCAAAGGGCATCCATAAAGACACGCATGCATACTGTAGACCCAGTTCAAGGAAGCTTCAAGCCTATATTTAGAAACAGAATTACTAGGAGTTCGATTCCTAATTAGGCCAAAGGCCACCATTTGTCCCTAAGCCTGAGAGGCCGGCTTTGAGTCTGGCGGAGGCTCAAACATCCTGTGATTCTGGGATATCACTTAATCTCCCAGTGCCTAACAAATGAAGTGTCCCGCTGTAATGCAAGTAGTGCTCATGTAAAGCGCTCTGATACCTTCGTCTTGATACCTTAAGGCATACAGCAATTTTTTTTTTTTTGGGCAGGGTTTCACATTTTTTATTGTAATCTTCATGCACACTTTGTAAAATGGTAACACTAGATAATTCCGGAGCGATGTATCTCCATCACCTCTATAGCTCATAAAAATTTGCAATTTCTTAAATGATAAATAATTCAATCCTATTGCTTTATTAACCTTCCTGCTTTCTCAAATTTGCTTGAAAATGCACCATTTGTCCACTCTTATTTCAAAATTTTCTTGGGGGTACTGAATAACCCTCCCGAACCCCACCCCCGTAGGTTGTTCGGGCTCACTCGCTACGCTCGCTCGCCGCAGTGCAGTACGACAATAATTTTACGCCCCACCACTTTCAAATGTCACCAGCCACGACAGTGCTTTAAATGGGCCGGTACTCACCGGTACGGCGTACCGGCACTTTTATATTTTCTCCCCATGAGTACCGGGACCTTTCCTCGGGAAAGGAGAGTACCGGTACTCATAACGGCCCGGTTTTGATTCAGTTGGTGCTGTGCTCCATCCTTGGCAGGTCTTTCTGCACGGCCTACAATGGGTTAAAGCGCCTTTCAAACCACGCTGAAGCCTGGGCTGAGCTGGTTCAAAAGCGCCAGCAGAGCAGCTCGCCTTCAGTAGAACACAGAGCTGCGTGTGCATCTCTGGATTGAAAGGTCGAGTATCGCTGCAGGGTCCCTTTCAGAGGGGGTCTGAAGGTGACAAAAAAACCTGATTGGCGCGAGCGTGGGCCACATTGTTCAGGGACACAGCTTGTTAGTATGCCCATTGTTTTAATCGCGCGCAAATCTTCGCCCATCAACAATTTAAATGAGAGGGATTTGCATGAAACAAAATTCCGGCCCTCAAGATTACATCAATGCATTCATGCTTTAAAAAAAAAAAAACTGCAGCACTAGTACTGATTTGTCAGTGTGCCATTTATTGGAAAACATAGCCCCGCCCCCTTGCCCCGCCCCAAACTCCGCCCCAATCCACTACTTTTTTTTTGTGAGTACCTGCACTTATTTTTTTCCATTTAAAGCACTGAGCATATTGATGTTATGTGCACTAGGACCCTCGTGGTTCTGCGCAGACTCTGAAGAGGAAATATGCGTGAAGGTGTTAGGGTGTGGTTAATGGGATGTATGATGCAATGCGCAGTGCGTGAGTGTATGTTGAGGAAAAAAAGTAGTGTTTGACCGTAGCTCCCGTGTGCCGTAATTTCTCTGCATGCTCCTGGGCTGGGGAAGACGCTACAGTAGCAAACCCTTGATCAAATACCAAGTCGCTAAAGACGAAGGTATCTATCAGCAGATGTTTTAATGCAGTCCCATCCCTTTAAGGAGCTCAATTTAAAAAACAAGTGAGCACTCTAGGATGGAAATCCAATATCCTTTGCAGGCCTCCATCTTTGCATTTGCAGCCAGTTCAGTGGAATTCACAAAAGAAATCCTGCCTCCTTATTATTTAATGCCACAGTAGTCTGTGGACCCAACTAAAATGCCTTTTTACCACTGCAACAGGGAAGACGGTGGGAAAAACTCTAAGTGCCCTAAGTTACTAAAATTAGGAGAAGCAAGTAGGTTGGGACCTGATATGGGACAGCTGTGCAAGAGATTTCAGCTTCACTTGTCCAGTTTTTCCATTAAATGTGTGAGTAGTTTATCAAACATAACTTTTCCGTTCCGTCCTGATACTGTAGTTTGTATAGTTTCATTGTAAACACAAAATTATGTGTTCCCAGAATGCAATTTGAAAACAGAACTGGAGAACTCAGCATTACACCACTTTTACCATTCAAACAAGGATTCTCAAAGTGAAACCTTAGCATAGCCATTGTGTCATGCTGTTTGAAATATAAAATGCAGCAATAATCAGGGTACAATGAGCCCCTCAGGACTCTGGGCCCCGGTGCCACTGCACTTGCTGCACCTATGGAAGCTACGCTCTGCTGCCAAGTTTAAATCCCAGAAGACTACTTCCTCTCTATTTTCTAGGTGGCTACTATTGAGTGGAATAATAGTGTCTTAGCTTTTAATCCAAGTGACTAATACTACGTGTTATTTAATATACAGGACAGCATAATTTATGTATAGTCTCCCATTATTAATGTTGTTATTATGATGTGTTCTGCCATGAGAATGCGCCTGTAATAGGACAATTAAATCTCTAGTTGCTTCAATATTTTATTAAAAGTGAGTAGTGATGTCCCAGTTCGCCCTTCTTAACAGAATCACATGACCGGTGGGCTGCTTCTCTATGAAACTGTGAAAAAGGAAGGTGTCCGAATAACCTCAATGCACCAGCAGATGCATGGACAAAATGCAAATTGGTATGTATTCTGGTGCAGATAGAATGTATACGCCTCTGGGTACACCTTCACCCTCACAAATTCTGAAGGGGAGAAGTCAGCAGAGACCTCTTTCCTTCAGAAAGTCCTGTCCTGTCTCGAACAGATGGATCGGAGCAGCATTGCATGAAGTAAATAAATGTAACTGGCCCCAGTTTATTCCAAAAAATAACAAGCATTGCCAAAACCAACAGGTCTGGTGTTGGCTACCAGCCTTCTGGCTTTGCCCATGCTTATTTTGTCATGGTTTTTGTAAAACTTTAAAGCTGCAGGGCCCTCGTCAATCTAAAAACAAAACATAGTCTAAAAGTAAAAATATTTTTGGTCTCAAAAAGCACACCTTGCCACACTAGCCTTTGGTACTGAAGAGAAGTATTTTGTGTGGTTGTGCTCCTAGAGAATGGGCAGAATGCCATCACTCACAGAGTAGTTAGTCAATGGCTAAGAGGGCTGAACCATTGAACCATTGTCCCATACTGTAGTGGATGGAAGACAAATGTGAATTACACAATAGTACATCAATGGATGAAGAGGGCTGGCTGAAAGCCCCTGTAAGTAAGTATAATACACATATAATGTTTGTAGAATCAAAAGATCTTGACTAACACAGACCTAAAAAGAGCAGCATAACAGAACTTCCAAAATGAGTACCTTGGAAAAACTTTTTTTAAAGCAATATATGTCTTTATTAAACATGAAACAATGTCATTCTTTGGCTGCTGAAGATTTTTATTTTGCTTGGACACTTATCTTTCTCTTTTTTCCAACCATAACAAAAGATTATACTTTCTTGTAGACCAACCTCTCTTAGCTGTCAAGAGGCACCAAGAGCTAGTCATGTTGTTTTGCCAACAACAGATGGTATTCTTGGACTCGTAAATTATATTTTATAGCTTTGGGGGTCTGAAATGGCCCGAATTGTCCCACTTGTTGGAGTGTGATGGTTAGTAGTTGTGTTGTTACTATCATTGGCAGCATGGCAGGGGCAATGTGTGGTGCAAGCTGCAGTGGCCTCCTGACGAGAGCCCTGGCACTTAAGTACTGCATAAGAGGAAAAAAACAGTTTAAAAAAAAGTATGTTTTCTTAAAATTATGAGGGAAGAAATCACTTCTTTTTTTTGGAGGGCGGGGGTAGGGGTCTAAAATTGGCAGTCTCCGGGTGGGGGCTCATCTTTGCAGAGTAAGAACTGTGACTAGAAGTAATAACTGCAACTGGTAGGTGGTTGGGTTGTTACTGCTGGAGCAGGTTGAAAAGGTCTCCTTAGCGGGGTCGAGGAGCCCGCACAAAGACCCTCGAAAATTAGTTTTTTTCAATAGAGTATTCAAAGTACTGAAAATGCACGTTTGCAAGGCCCCAGCCTTTTAGGGGTCACCCTGAGAAGAGTCTCAATCATTTTGCGGATCCATCTGTTTTAATCCGACAATCCTGTCCTGAAATCCTGGAATGCTGCTAAAAATTGCTTGCTTCAATACCGTTTCATTTTATTTTTCTTCCTCACAAAACCTTCATTAACCAATTTCATTTCCAAGAGCACCTTTCTCTACAAGTTAAATAAATAGACCTACAACAATAGATAAACACCTTCTGCCCTCATTCTGCTTGCAAGCGTGGTGCATAGCTGTTCTGCTCTATTAGCTTAGACTTAGGCATGAGTTAGATCTTGGCGGAGGGGAATACTCCATCACAAACGTGACAGCTATCCTGTCCCCTGTATTACAATCCCATTATATCCTATGGAGATCATAATAAGGCAGACGGGTTATCCGTCACGTTTGTGGCGGAGTATTCCATCTGCAAGATCTAAATAAATAAGTGTGTAGGTAGCCGCAGCGCTGCGGCCCGAGATGTATCTCGTCTATGTGTGAGTGAGGTTTGCATTTGCTGCTGCATGTTATGTGTGGGAATGCTTTAACACTAGGTGTGTCTTTTTTTTTTTTTTTAAATCATTTTTATTGAGTAAATAAGACAGTACCACTTGTTACAAATATCATAAGGAAGAAAAGTAACATGTTGAAAAGAGAAATATAACGAGTGAAATACAACCTTATGCAGAGAATTAAAAAAGAACAACTAGGTACCTATTAATTATTAGTTATTTGTAAAATTTAGAAATATAAGAGAGAAAGAAAGAAAGAAGACAGGAAGAAGGAAAAGAAACGGGAGGAAAGGGGGAAAAGGAAACAGAGAGAAGGGAAAGAAGAAAGATAACTAGCTATTAGTGTAAGGATGAGTGTGTAGATAGAAAGGTAGTAAAAGGTAACCAAAGTAGGTCAGACTTGATTTTTTGAGCTATTGAAGAAGTTGAAACAGTGGAGATTCTATGTTCATCACAGATAAAGTTCCACCATGTTAGCATGCATATTTTAGAGTTGTCTTTCCAACAAGTAAGAATAACTTTAAATGCAAGGGCAATGAAGAGATCAAGTAATTTCAACTTCAACGTAGTATCGTGAAGATCAGCAGACATGAATCCAAGAAATTCATTTTGAACAGATAATGGAGTACAGAAATGAAAAATCTTAGAACATTGGAACCATACGGATTTCCAAAATTTAAAAACATTAGGACAGTGGTACAATAAGTGAAGTAAAGTGCCGTTAGAAGATAGACATGACCAGCAAAGAGGAGAGGAGGAAGGGTTAATTTTATGTATAAATACAGGTGTCTGATGTGCTCTGTTATATAGGAAAAATAGCGATTGTGTGATATTGGCAGCTTTAGAGGTGGTGAAAACTTTGTGCCATAGTTTGTCCCATCCTTTAATTGAAAGAGTCATCGAGAGATCAAATTC
This sequence comes from Calotriton arnoldi, assembly GCA_963921515.1. Taxonomy (NCBI): domain Eukaryota; kingdom Metazoa; phylum Chordata; class Amphibia; order Caudata; family Salamandridae; genus Calotriton; species Calotriton arnoldi. The sequence continues at coordinate 1,132,239 of CAWUFW010001546.1, forward strand.
CCAAGCTAACTCAATCAATGTTTTTGGTCTTTCAGAGTTAGGAGTAGAGAGGCGTTTATATATAAGGGAGGCTTTCAAGTTAGAGTCAGGAGAAATATTATACAAAGGAGTCAGGGGGAAAAATGGAATGACATTGGGTGGAAACATTTTATTTGATAAAAATACTTGGAGTACCTGTGACAGTTGGGAATATTGGGATAAGCAAGAGGAAGGTAAATCATAACGTTCTTGTAGAATGTTAATAGGTATGACAGAATTATGAGAAACAAGTTGATGAACATAAATAATATTCTTCTCTTTCCAGAGTTTGAAGTAGAAAGATTTATGTCGAAACTTAATAAATTTATTGCACCAGATAGAGGAGGCAAGGAAAGCTTGATGAAAATTGGAACCATTTGTAAACAGTGAATGTAACAGGTGTTTTGAGTATTTTAAAATAGGGTGCTTAGCTATAAAGGTGCAATTGGACATAAAACAGGTGTCGTAAAAAGAGAATTCATGTAGTAGAGAGCGTTCAAAATTGATCCAAGAGGGTATCGGCTCATCGTAATACTGTTTGTTTAATGCATAAGCTTGTCTGATCAAAAAAGCAGTGTGATAAAATTTTAAATTAGGGAATTGTACTGCCCCTTCATTTTTTGGTTTGATTAATTTGGATAATGCGATACGATCAGGTTTGTTATTCCAGAGAAATTTAGAACAAAGGGAGTTAATTTGGTTAAAATAGTAATTAGGGATCTTAAAGGGTAACATAGAAAGTAAGAATAGAATGAGTGGTACAATCATCATTTTGATGGTCTCTAATCTACCCCACCAGGATAAATAGAGGGGAGACCAGGAGGAAAAAGAGTTTTGAATCTTGGTTTTTAATGTATTGAAATTGTGGGAAAGAGTTTGGGGGATGGTAGGGGAAAACCAAATACCTAGATATTTAATTTTAGAGGGACACCATTTGAAGTTAGTGTTGGAAAACATGAATTGATAGCATGAGGAGTTAAAAGGTAAAATCTCAGTTTTTGAGAAATTTAATTTATATCCAGATACCTTTGAGTACAAATCAATTTCCTGTAAGAAAGGGGGTAAAGAGGTTAGAGGTTTCGAAAGGTAGATTAAAATGTCATCTGCATAGGCAGATAATTTGATTTCATGACAATTATGTCGGAAACCAGATATCAAAGCGTTATGGCAAATGCGTTCAAGAAAGGGTTTGAGGCATAAAATAAATAAGAGAGGGGAGAGGGGGCAGCCTTGCCTGGTGCCCCTGTGTAAGTCAAAATAAGGGGATAATAAACCTTTAACCGAGACACACACTCGAGGAGCTGACTATAATAATTTGATGAATGAAATAAATTTGGGGCCAAAACCAAACCAGTGAAGAGTTTTGAACATAAATTGCCAATTTATACGATCAAAAGCGTTTTCAGCATCTAGTGATAGAGCTGCTAGGGGATCAGGATATTGCTTTGCCATAGTGAGAATATTAGAGAACATCCTAGCGTTATCTGAGGTGAGTCTTCCCTTAATAAATCCAGATTGATCAGATTTTATGAGTACGGGTATGACATTTTCTAATCTAGAGGTAAGAATTTTTGCAAAACTTTTGCAGTCATAATTAATTAATGATATTGGGTGATAGTTTTGAGGGAATGGTCTTTATCCGGTTTGGGGATGATTACAATGAGGACATCAAGAAAGGAGCCTTCAGGTTTGGAATGTAATAGAAAAGAGGTAAAGAGATCGTGTAAGTGTGGGGCAAAAATATGTGAAAATGAGGAGATAAGCTCAATAGAGAAACCATCAGGGCCAGGAGCTTTAGCTCTTTTTAGAGATTTAATTGCGTCTAGAATTTCCTGATGTGAAATATCCTTTTTCAAGAGAGCCATAGCCTCCGGTATGGAACAAGGGGCGGGGACCATTAAAAATGATTGGGTGTTATTAACAGAAGGATTAGTATCATCTACATATAATGAGTGATAGTAAGATTGAAATGCGTTAACGATGTCTGAGCCAGAATGTAGTAAGGTGTTGTTGAGGATATTACGAATAGGTCCAACAGTTTTCCTTTCAGATTTAACTTTTAAGTAGTTAGCCAAAAATGTACCTGCCTTGTTCTGGCCCCGTGGTATTTGGATTTTATTTTGAGTAAGATATTACAGGCATCGATTGTGGCAAGTTTGTTTAAGTCGGATTTTGCCTTGATGAGGTTTTGCTGGTGAACAGGAGATTTAGAAGTGTAATAAGTGTGTTAAAGAGATTTAATCAGTTTGAGGGTGGAGAGATATTGGGAGTTTAATGATTTTTTCTTTTTGGCGGTATAGGAGATAGTGAATGCTCTAAAAGATGCTTTAAAAGCATCCCAATTGTTATGTACAGAAGTATCACTTGATTTGTTAAATTGGAAATATTCATTTATAAAGCAAGTAGCATCAGAAATGTAGGTTTGATCAGATAGTAAAGAATTATTGAATCTCCATCTAGCATGTTTAGGCACAACGAGGGATAAATCCAAATTGACTGAAACAGGGGCATGATCAGAAATAAAAATGGAACCAATCTCAGAAGACTGGAGTGAGGGGAGTAAGGATTTTGAGGTGAGAATGTAGTCAATTCGAGACATGGTATGATATACATTTGAAAAGAAAGTGAATTCTTGTTTGTCAGGATTACAAGTCTTCCAGGCATCAAACAGTGGACACGAGGCAATAGCAGTTTGAAATGCTTTATGAGAGTTGTCAGGTTTGAATTTACAATCTGATTTCCTGTCGGAGAAGGGGTCCAGCCAATTATTGAAGTCTCCAGCAACAATAATATTGGGATTGGTAATTGAGGATAGTTTTATTTTAATAGCATGCCAAAAGTCTGGGTCAAATTTGACTGGTCCATAAATGTTAAAAAAGGTGATCTGTTTATTATGGACCATGGCATTAAGTATTGCCCATCGTCCTCTCGTATCATTTTCAGTAGATAAAATTTGCAATTTCAGAGACTTGTGACAGAGAATGGCAACACCACCCTTACAATTAATAGCTGGAGAAAAAACAACCTGACCCACCCACTGACTTTTTAGTTTAAGTGATTCAACATCTTTACAGTGGGTTTCTTGCAAGAAAGCAATCTGACAATTAAGTTTCGATAAATGAGAAAGTACCCTTTGACGCTTGATGGGGTGACCCAGACCACGAAACAACATTAAACATGTTGATGTTTAGGAAACAGGGATATAGGCACAATGATGACGAACTGCAGGGGTAACAATGGAAACAAAAAGACAACGCTCATCAAAAATCAGATAACATGACAAATATAATGAACATATAAGGGAATAAAACAAGTATACACTTATGTAGGTACTAGGGTAGAAGACATTAGATAGTAGAGAAGTTGGGGAAAAGAGGGGAGAATATAGAGATAGAGAGAATAGAAAAAGAATAGAAAAGATAAAGATAAGAAGAGACAGATCAAGGACACAACGCCAGATCTGAAATGAGAGAGAAAAAAAGCATGAATCGGGCATGTCCGCACTCATAAGCAAGAAGAGCAATGAAGACAAAAAGGATTAGGAGAGGATGAAAGTAAAGATATTTAGGCCATGTAATACTGCGTTAGAAATTAGGGAGAAGATACTGTGAGAAAAATGTAATTATCTAACAATTTATTAACATTAAGTATTTGTGTCCATAGGTGACTTAGTAATGGATTGCAGGAATAGTCGTAGTTTAGATGGGTCTTCAAATGAGCAAGAGACACCTTCGTGGGTAATTTTGCAAAGACAAGGATGTAGAATGCCATATCGGATGTTCATAGATCTCAGTTGTGGACGAAGAGCTAGGAACTCTTTACGTCTAGCATTGGTAGCATTGGAGAGGTGTTGTGAGATGAAGATATTGTGACCGGACCTGACAAGGTGACGTTTTTCTCTAGCAACTTTTAATACGTGCATTAAGTCAGTAACTTCTAAAAATAGCATTATAATACCACGAAGTTTGTTAGAGTGAGGCTGAAGACGTCCAGGACGGTGAGCTCGCTGGATATTGAGAGGAGTGGAAGATTGAAGATTAAGAAGGTCGGATAAATATTTCTTGAAAAAAGAAAAGATCAGGACCTTCAATGTTTTCAGGTAAGCCATTTATGCGAAGATTGTTCCTTCGGTTCCAATTTTAAGATCTTCAGTACGTAATTTCAGTTTATGAATTTCTTGTTCCAGCAATGGTACTTTAGTAGCCACGTCCTGTAGATTACTTATACGTTGTTCCATCTCAAACATTTTACCTTCCATGTTGATCCAACGATCTTCAATCAACTGTAGTTTTTCATTGGTGGCATTCATGAATGGTTTTAACGCACGCAATTCATCCAAAATTGAGTCCATGACTGGATTAGAGGATGACTGAACAGGAGATGGAGGATCATTTTTGACTCTCTTCGGTTTGGTGTCAGATACAGATGTTTTTGTAGAATTAAGAGGATCGCTGGCCATCTTGACAAAATGAACCTGTTGATGAGGAAGTCTTTTAATAGAAGAGAGCCTGCCCATACACTAGGTGATTAATAGTAGAGAATGTAGACAGGTTTAAACACATCAGTTGGTAGATACCACGATCAAATCCCGGATAGTATGATAATAGGAAATATGGTAGGCATACAGAGAAATAACAGTACCCACAAATTAGCAAATGTGTAGAAGTAGAGGGATGTGAAGTATCTTTTAAAATAGCATCACACAGAGTGTATATATTTTAATACATCCCCTCATACATAAATTCATTTGGACTAGTGAGATCAGATAGTAATGCCATCATGACATATAGGCATTTAGCTTATGCATTTTCTTAATGTAAATGATAAGATCATTAGGTAGTATTAGAAACGATGACTCATTTAAAAACATATCAAAGTATTAAATAGCATACAAAGTAGTAGGAGGAAGGTAATATGAGGAATGCATTAATAAAGAGGCACCATCATCCATAAAAAACTCCGGATGTCTCAGACAGCGATGCCTGAAAATGAGGAAAATTGAGATGGAGGACAGCAGCACCCTTTGTTTTCCTCATAAAATTATTATTCCTTCCAAGCAAAAAGAAATATCGCTTCAGGAATCATAGGAGTTACATTCGTAAGCACCGCACAGATAAAATAGCGGGCGTTCGTTCCTGTGAGGTTACATCGGTTCAGCGATAGTTCAGCAGAAAAGACGAGTTAAGGCTCACCATTATTTCACATAGGTGCCTGACATAGCGGTAGGTAAGCCCAGCGTGGAGAGCTTAAAGCGAGCACAGAGAGAGGCCAAAAGTCACTTCATTAGCTTCGTGAAGGTACAAGGCTCAACAGGATGTCGCTAACTTGCTCAAGAGCGCAAGTCGCGTCCCACCTAAGTATCCAAGTCTGTATGCACCACTCCTTTGAGGTTTCTCATGCATTTCATTAATAAAAGAAAGGAGAGCTCACCCAAGCAAAAAGAAATACCGACTCAGGAATCATAGGAGTTGTGTTCATAAGCTCCGCGCAGATAAGATAGCGAGCGTTCGTTCCTTTGAAGTTACATCGGTTCGGCGATAATGCAGCAAAAAAAAAAGATGAGTTAAGGCTCATTGTTATTTCACATAGGTGCCTGACACAGCGGTAGGTAATCCCAGCCTGGAGAGCATAAAACGGGCACAAAGAGAGGCCAAAAGTCACTTCATTAGCTTTGTGAAGGAATGGAGCTTAGCAGGATGCCGCTAACTTGCTTAAGCGCGCAAGCCGCGTCTCACTTTAGTATCCAAGTCTGTATGCACTACTCCTTTGAAGTTTCTCATACGTTTTATTAATAAAAGAAAGGAGAGCTCACCCAAGCAAAAAGAAATACCGCCTCAGGAATCATAGGAGTTACGTTCGTAAGCGCCGCGCATATAAAATGGCGGCCGTTCATTCCTGTGAGGTGGCGTCGGCTCGGCGATAGTTTAACAGAAAAGACGAGTTAAGGCTCACCGTTGTTTCACATTGGTGCCTGACACAGCGGAAGGTAAGCCCAGCCTGGGGAGCTTGAAACGAGCACAAAAAGAGGCCAAAAATCACTTCATTAGCTCCGTGAAGGATCGGAGCTAAGCAGGTCGCCGCCATCTTGCTCAAGCGCGTAAGCCTCACCCCCCTAGGTGTGTCTTTTTTAAATGTGAGGAGCAGTTGCAGTGCTGCTGCCCAAATTAGTGTGTTGTGCATCTGATCGGACCTTGCAAACTTGATCTTTACTGTGCTTCACCAATTATGTATCTGAGGGACTCTTGCTATGGTGATGTGTCCTCCATCTCTGGAGGAAGCTGTCACTGTTTCTGCCTGTTCTTTTTTGTGAGTGACCTTTGCACTTCCTCTGTCTAGGCTGGCAGGTAGTGTTTGCTCTGCTGTTGCATTACTCATCCTGTTCCATTTGTGAAGAGAAGATTACAAAACTGTGACCTTAATATGTCTCCTTCATGAGACTGCAGTAGCTTCACGGTCACAATAGTGCGCCATAATAGAGTCTGCTGTTGCCTGCACGGTGCCTGTTATGTTTGCTGCCTTAGTGAGCGTCCTTCTGATAGGGTGGCACCAGCATTCATCTATTGCTAAAATATCAAAGGCCAGATGAATATAAGCCCACTGAATTTGGCTTTCATATATTTATTGTTTGGGTGTTTTGGGGATGAAACAGTTACACTGTGGAACATTTGTGTTATTTTTTTAAAGTTTGACATTCATTGTGGTGTGTTATAATCCAAAGTTTAGAGGTTCATATAAGGAAGGACATCTATCTTCTAGTTGACCATATATTTTCCTAAACTAGTAGTTAAAGACAGCTTAACAGCTACATGTTTCTCTGTAACCTGAGGAATGGTGTTTCCGACAAGTGCCACTCTTGTTATATATGGGTGATCTAAAGTATTGATTTGTGCCACTGCAATTCTTGTGTGCAGCTACTCATCATTATACCATGTGCAGATATGCAAACAACAGTTACAATGAGCAGCTTCCAGTAATCAAAACAAGTGCAACTCATTAGTAAAACAAGTGCAAATTCGCAAAGAAAGCATCTGACACTGACAGCAAAGATATTCTCGTTTCATGATAAAATTTGCATTATATAAGCAATACATGGAATGAATTCCAGACGTAGTTGTTGTAAAAGGGCTGGTGTGGATATCCATCTACAATTACTTGTCAATCAGCGTACGCAGTCTTACTGCAGCTGCAAAGTATCTATTGAGAGTATGACAGACCACGCCAAAATCTAGCAGTTGAAGATGATGTAAAGCCGCTTTACACAGTCATATATTAAGATTTCTCAGTAGGGGCAATAACATATTCTTCCTCGGAGCCCTGTATAATTCACTAAAGAAAAACAGATGCAATTGTGAATGTTGTGATCTTGAGCTGCAACGGCATAAGCTAAGATCACTGTTGTGATAGGTCTCAGAGGGGTATGGTACCAATAAGGAAGCCATGTTGAGTTGAAATCTTACAGGATAATGCCTCTGTTATCTCGGTAAGTTAGGTAAATATGGTTCCATACAGTTGGTCGTAATTAATGGCATGCATGCTTCTATCATCCTCTTGCCTAGCTCGGCTGCTGCTTTTTCCCTTACTAAGATATCCAATAATTCAGCTTTAATTGAGGTTCTGGTGGCTAAATTGGAGTTCTGTGGATTGTCAAAGAGGTCCTGCCTTCCGACTGAATACAATTGGGATTGACATAAGACATCCATTTGATGTTACTGGATTTATCTAGATTCAAACAAACGGTTATCACCATTTGACTAAGTAAGACTTCCGGTCTCGCCCAGACCGAGAGCCACAGCAGAGTCAGGGGCCATTTTTATAATATCCCTAAATATTGGTGGCTTAGTTCCTCATTGCATATTGAGGTGGAAACACACCTAGGTAATGCAAGCAGTCTGCACAAAAAAATATTTTCACCAATCTGCAACTGTGCAGAATCACAAAGTCCCCAAATGCCTGCCTCATAGCCAGTAACTGAAATGCATCAGGCCTTGTAGATTTTTTTTATTGCCTCCAAGGGTGATTTCCCCAATTTGCTGGCAAACTTGAAAAGTAAGGCAATAGTTTGCTCTAGATGCACACATCTCACCCTCAACAGATGATTTGAGGAGCTCATATGATCGAATGAGATCCCCAGGTACCTAAAAGTATAAACGCACTGTAGTTTGGTGCCGCTGACAATAAGGGGGCTAGGCTTACTTAGTGGACGACCACAGATCATAGTAAAAGATTTTGTTTTGTTGGTGGACAGACCCAGATCATCCATAATTGTAACAAATCTGGCCAGCAACCTTTGAAGGCCCAACCCTGTTCTTGACATCAGAACACAATCGTTAGCATACATCAAAACTGAGAGGCTCCTTGTTCCCTCTCTATGTGAATCAGTCTCTACTTCCTAGAGATATATATCATGGTCATTTAAGTACAGGCTAAATAGGAAGGCGACCAGGATGCAGCCTTGTCCGACACCCCTCCTGATCTTCATTGGGGATGTACATTCTCGGTTCTGACCAAGCCTAACACATCCCTGTACATCTTGGTGAAGTTGTGAGAGCAGGTGAACAATCTTTGGATCAGCTCTCTTTTCTAGCGTCATCCTCCAGAGCTTGCCACAATCAACATTATCGAATGCTGCACTGAGGTACATAAAGGCTAGATGCCCCTACCCCCTTCCCCCCCACTTCTTAACTGACACAGATTTGCCTATCATGAGATGGACATTCAGACATTGGCCTATTGTTCCCAGACCCTGCCTAAACCCGAACTGCACTGCCATTAAGATGCCCTTCTCGGTAACCAAGTTCTCCAATTGATCCAGTAGTATTCTGCCCAACACTTTAGTTGTTGAGTCAATAAGGGAGATCAGGCGGTTTCACCGTGGGTCCCCAAAGTCCCCTTTCTTAAATAAAGGGACAATTATTGCATTTGACTACGACTTTGGGGGGCCCACACTAATTGCACTATGCAAAACATTTACTAATAATTGGGACCAAAGATCAGGATTGCTCTTAAAGAGATCAGCAAGTACCCCATCAGGCCCTGGAGGTTTGTTACGTGGACATCGGTCCACTTCTGATTTTACGTCTTTAAGAATCATCAATAGACAGCCATCCTTTCTAGGACTAACTGAAGCACTCCCTGTATTATTGCTCATATATACCAGGGGGTAAGAATTGAAGGTCTTGGTGAACGGTTATACCCAAATAGGTGACTGAATAGTCACATCAGTACTATTACTAGGGCTGTTCTCAAAAAAGGGTGAATATACTAATTAATCAACAGAATTGGGATGTATCCTTATTGGCACATGCCTGCTTTACCTGCTCCCAGGCCTCACTTCTTATCTTCTCTTTCCTCGCCTTGATAGTGCCCTTATATAACTTCCTACAATATCTTACCTCCTCGCTATCTCTTGGTAGCCTTTGTATAGCCCTTAGTAGACTGTTTTGTGCTTGCGAGCAATTCCTGTCAAACCATTTCTTAGGCTTAGAGTCGCCCCTCGTCTGTGTTATTGTCAACAGGTCAGCCGTGTGTTTGCAGATTGCTCTATAAGCCTCTAGTACCGCCGGTGAATTAGCTTCATTACCTAGAGAAATGTTGAACTGCTCCATTTGTACCCCAACTAGAGATGACATTAGTTTCCCATGGCAATATTCTGCCATTTTCAAAGGATACCCCTGTTTCTTGAGAATTCAATTGCGGGGACTATATGGTTATATTGGGGTGCTGGCAAGGTTAGAAATAGATTCAAGGCTAGCGGGTTATGATTGCTAATACAACTTTGGAAAATAGAGAATTAAGAAACCTTTCGGTCCCAAGCTTTAGATATAGGAATATAATCCAACATACTGCCAGTGCCCCTCATCGTGAATGTCACCTGCCTGTTAGCTCTAAATGTACTAGATCCAAGCTAAGTATAAGGTGATGAGTCATCATGACTCTATTTAGTGTGTTGATTAGGGAGACAGCGGGGATGATCCGCAGAGTCCTTGTCCCCTTATGCCACACACGGCATCATTAGAAATGGGACACAATCGAGAATTTAAATCTCCACCCTACACTATAACATATTCCCCTTTTAGACCATTTAGAACTGTAGTGAGTGCTTGATCGAGGGGCTCCATTATTAAAACATTTTCTACTATCAAAATTATTGTGTTAAATGTTAATTAATACAATACACAGGGTATGACAACTGATAAACAGATAATCTGGAAATGCACGGAGTTTAGAATAGTTCTGGTCATCTTACCTGTCATAGTCTGATTGATTAGAGTTACCGAGCCACCACTGGGATGGGCTGATGTTGATAGGGTGGCTGGTGTAGTCACAGAATAAAACCCATTAATATGTAGGTTACTACACAACCACGTCTCCTGTAAACAGACAATCTGATAATCAGAAATCATATTAACCCAGTTGATATCATTCACTTTGTTAGAAATACCGGCTATAGTCCAGAAATGTAGATTCCGATCGGGGTCACTGTGTTGTTACATGCCCCATCGCTGACTGCCTTTTCTGGTTCTAATAATTGACCAGGAGTCATCAAATCCAAACTTTTGGTGATATTAGAGTGTCTCGTTCCTTCAGATTTGGGGTTGCCATCGACACCTTCCAATTGAGTGATACACTCAGGCAGTTGTACCATTGTACCAGGCTGAGAGTAGGGACAGCTAGTCAGAAGGATGGGACCTGCATTGGGCTGGCATGTTCTGATCTTTCTCAATTTTGGCTGTAGCATTTCTTTAACATGAGGTATAAATATGTGTTATATGACTGAATGTGTAAATTCTGTGTAGTCTGAGGAACAATTTTGCTTTCTGGTGCTTCGGAATGTGTGATCTACGTACCTTGCCAGCACCTCTGCTGTGAAAGCCTGGAGTGTGTAAGATCTGTGTAGTTTGAGGGATTCTGATGCTGTCAAGTATATAAGCTTGAAAGATAGCTGTAGCGTAAGGGATAGAACTGCTGCACAAGCTAGAGTCTGCAAGGATCTGTGTAACATGCGCACTACAATAGCTGTGTGGGCTCTGAGTACAATCTGTGCAACCTGGGAAATGGCTTAGAGGCTCGAGTTTAGGTCTCTGCAACCTGAGGAATTGCTCCTGGGCCATTACAAGATATATAACCTTGAGGATAGCTTTAATGTGTGAAGCCTAAGCCTGCATTAACATCTGTTTAACTGGAGACATTGTTGTTCCATCAAAAGAGTATGTAAGATGTTCCTTATAGGAAAAAACTCAGGGGCATATTTACAAGCCCCTATCGCCACCACAACATCACTTTTAGTGACGTTGTGGTGGCGACAGGGGTTTCGCCTTATTTACAAGGCAGCGCTAAGCCACTTAACGTGGCTTAACGCTGCCTTGTAAACAAGGCACCCTTTCACACTGTACTTAGCGTGAAAGGGGAGGGCAATGGGTGTTGTGGTGGGTGTTCCACCGCAACACCCATCGATTTTGACGCTGCCCTCTATTTACAAGGACAGCGTAAATAGGAGGCAGCACTTAAATTAAGACCAGGGAATACCTGGTCTTAAACAGGCAAAACGAGGAGAAATGCTTTATTTCTCCTCGTTTTTGCTGTTTCCATGTGTCCTGCGTTGTGCAGCACACATAGAAACAGCAAAAGGCCATTGATTGTTTGTGTGCAGGAAGGTGACCATTCCTGCACATAAACAATCTAAAAAAATGCCATTTTGCAACTTCTATGTGTGCTGCATTAAGCAGTACACATAAAAGTTACAAAACACCATTTAAAGATTGTTTATGTGCAGGAAGGGACACCTTCCTTCTCTTAAACAATCTTCCCCTCAACGCAGACACCTGTTTTGGCACTAGGCTGCTAAATTTAGCGCCAGCGCAGGGGAAAACGCAGGGCTGCACCTCATTGTTGCAAATATGGTGCAGCCCTGCGTTTCTGACGTGGCAGAACAAGTCGTTAAGCCAAGGAGGCCAACGCCCCGCTCTGCCACTCCGTTGTAAATATACCCCTCAGTTTTCTAAATTCAGAATCTGTGACATCTGTACCGACCCCAACAAGCCATATCTGAAAAAGTTGTAGAATATGTGGATATTTAACAGTTGTGTACACTTAGTATAAAATCTGAAAACAAATTATATTTTTTAAACAAACCTTATTACCTTTCTTGTGTTTAAGTTCACTGATGTTTAAGGCTCTTTCCTATGTTTCATGAATTGTGGTTAAAGTTCTTTTCAAAATGTAGTCCGTCTTGCTTTACCAGAAATTAATATGGGGAACTGCATCTTGAATATGTGTAGTTAGTAACCCTTATTAAATGTAAAGTGTCCAAATAGGTGTCTCCGAATTATGCTTGTGCCTAGCATCTCAAACATCCTTAAAATGACCCTAACTATGAACTGGTCTAGTAGGGCATGCATGAGCTGAAGACGGATGCTAAATTCAAAGTTGTTACGAATAGGGACCTCCACAATTCGGTTAGCTCAGGGGCATCAACATTCTTAAGATGTCCCTGGTGAACTGATGCCTCAGTTTATTGACATTATGTTTGAGTCACCAATGAGCGCTCTAGTAAACAATATTTGAGTGCACCTCTGAGAGGTGGGCCAACATCTCTGTTTCCCTTCAAAATTACAAGATTATAGACTCAAACACACACAGATACACAGGGCACCCGCAAAACCCCATGAACATGCATATAGATACAAAGGTGCAAAGAGAATTACACGTGCTCACATACACATAGCTCAGTTGATTTATAATGGAAGATCTGAAACACACTGGCACACACACACATTGCACCCACACAATCATAAGCACACACACACATTACACCCACACAATCATAAGCACACACACACACATTGCACCCACACAATCATAAGCACACACACACACATTGCACCCACACAATCATAAGCACACACACACACATTGCACTCACACAATCACAAGCACACAGACATGCGCACATGCAGGAATGCATGCAGAAGTACACTCAAAAACACCCATACACAAAACCTAAATGTTTCGATTGTGATTCCATAGCAGAGAGGGTGCACAGCTCAAGCACATGTATTTGCTGGAAAGCGTGGTAGCGTGCAAGGTCCGCAACCTTGGCAATAAACACTGCGGCTACTGAGTGGTACTTAAGAAGCAGACATAACTACAACTCTTCGATTGCCCTTCTGCTGACTTCCAATTCCTTTATCCAGCATTGGAGCACATCCCAGCAGCTGAGCCCAGCTGTCCAGAGTTTCGGAGCCAGCAGCAGTATCCGGCCCGTACCGGATCTGGGGGGGGCTGAAAGAAGTCAGGGCTTAGAGATCCAAACAGCCCCATCTCTGCAGTCCGAGTAACACTGCCCCGTGCAGGGTAGTACACAAACATGAACTCTCTTGATAACTGTTCACAAGCATTAGCTGTAAGCTGGGGATTGATAGTATCAGTCGGAGAATCAAGAGCATCCCTGGCACAAATATTAGAACCAGCCGGCTCCCTTCCTACCCGCTCTCTCGTTCCAGTAACTCATTCTGCTCCTCATTCTTTCTCACTCTCACTCTCTTTCTCTCTCTCTCTCTCTTTCTCTCTCTCTCCCTCCGTCCCTACACCCTGCTAATCTGCAGCAATAAACCCCAGGGACCTGGAGAGAGTGACACAGGAGGCTGTGGACCTTCAAAGAACAGCATCCATTGGCTCCAGCACCATGGGGAAATGCTCAATATGATAAAGAGGCATTGGCAAAGTCAATAGGTCTCACCTTTATAACGCAAGTGTTAAAGGTTTGGCCTTGCCAATGCTTGTTTTAAAATTGATTTTTTTTTTTTTTTTTTTTTAAGTAAAAGAAAAAAGTCCCAAAGTACTGGAGGAAAAGTCGACGAATATCTTGAGGCATCTCCAACTTTACATTGAATTCAATGTTTTCAATCTTCAGACAAAGTGATTTAATTTTCAAATACTTTTTGCTCAGGAAAAAAAGCTGATGCACATGATCCAGCTTAAATATAACACTGATCACTAGTTGCAGGTACTTGAACCTAACAGCTGTCTCAGGCCACCATTAGGGATGTGTCAGACTCAGAATTTAAAGGAAAACGTTTCAAAAGGTCTCATTTACTTTCCACAGGACTCAGAAGTGAAATGAATGCTTCATCTATTAGGTGCTCTGCAGCAGCCCATGGAGCAGGTTTATGGGCCTCCAGAAGAATACACATCTCCTTTCCTGTCACACTAAGTGCCTCTTCCCCAGCATCTTAAGTGGTGTGTTTGTGGGCAAAGGTCTGGGGAGTCATGAAAAATGTGGAGTGCAGGAGAAAAAATGAAAGCAATCTTTAGTCAAGCCCTGGCAAAAACAAACCTGTTGCTCTGCTTTTACAAATGAGCTGGGAGGGATGGGGAGCAAAAAACAGAGAGTGTGGAACGGGTGACTGTGAGGGGGAAGCAGCACATGGGCAAGAGAACAAGAATACACAACACCGACATGGAGTGTTGAAAGAAAAAGTGGTTGCCTGATGTGAGTTGTGGAAGTCATCTAATCAAAAGGATGGTAAGGAAGATATGCTCCAGGGAAGAGGCAACTAGAAGAACAAGAGGAGAAGTCTTGTAGCGGAAAGAAGGTTAACCATACACCAGGTAAGATGGATAGCAGGATTTTATTGTCTGGGATCCCTGCGGCATACGAGTAGCTGTCCCTCTGCCAGCCGGTCTGCAACTGACTTCATTAGAACATGGCTAACACAGTTGGAACCTGGAACACGCGTGCAGATCGTGTTCCACATTCCTTAAACTAGATAAAGAAAGGCAATGCACAAGTATAAGAGGAAGCCATCAAATAAGAAGCAAGCAAATGAGACTGAAAAGAAAGCCTACATTGGGTTGACCCAAAGCCCACTCGAAGTGACCCCCCCCCCTTTATATCCAACCTGCACTTGCCAAAGCAAAGATATTGGAAGTTGGGAGCATCATCAGTGTGTCAAGGACTCTTGTCAAATAGTCTCTACACCCCCCTCTTACCTTACCACGTCACTCCTATGTTCTCATTTTACAGGAAGGGTTTTGTAAACAAGGCAGGGCTGAAGATGGAGCTCGAGAGGTATTTATTATTTACAGTGCGAGCCTAACTCCAAGAAGCAGTTTAGAGAGCACAAGTGTATGTAAGAAGAGTTGTTGCGCATACTACAGCATTGTGTCCATTTGCTTTGGTTAAAACGAGATTACAAACAAAAAAAGTATGTGAAGGTGAAATTACTAGACAGCATATTTTTTCCCAGTTTTATATAGTACTATAAGGCATTGGGAGGCTTTACATCAGCACCAGTTGCACCAGCTGCATTAAACAACTTCATGTTCATGTTTTTTAGGTACGTGGAGATTGAGTGATTTGCCCAGGATCACAGTATGTTGAGGCGACGCCGGGGTAGTGATCTGCACTGATTTGCTTACAATTATATAAGGCCCTGAAACCGGAATTAACACACAGGACAAGATAGGAACATGTGAATATGGCATTAATAAACAGCTGTTTCTCGAAATAGGATCTGGATGCCGCAGCCTGTGTGAAATGAACATGCTAGCCGGTCTCCAACTCTACTCTCTGGAAATAGAAGATAGGTGCCTTCAAACATTTGGAGACTGCATTTTTAGGAAGAAAGGAAGAAAATTGGAGCATATACACATATTTTCTAAATATAGGTCAGGGTTGTCCTCTAAAGAATGAGTGCTGGCGAGTATGAAAGGAAAGATTTTGTACATTCCTTAAGACAATCCGCCCCTCCATTTTGAAAAAACTGAAAATAGACAGAGGCCTATCATGGAGTTGAATCCTGCTGCCCCCTTCCCTGCCGCCGGCGGTACTTGCCCTTCTCTCCCCCATTCCGCTCATTGCCAAGACATGTTAAGATTGTGTCTGTGCACCGTCACGTGACCAGTGACAAAACAAGGTTACAATTCTCTGCAGCTGGAAACGAGAAGCACATTTGTAAATGTGAAAGGCATCGCTGCAACAGGCCATTACAGAGCCATCAGTCTGAATGTGTGCTAAGGGCTGGCGTTCTTGCCCCGCCTGGTGTGGGAGCCGCTGAAGGACCGGTCCAAATGAACAGTCAATGGTGCATGATGCAGTCATGCTCTCCCAGGGATGCTTTATAGGGGAAACCTGGCCCAGACACTGGCGGACGTAATTCAGATCGCTGGCTTTTTGTGGGGGCTGAGGGTTGATGGCTCCGCCCTACCATAAGTTACTTCCAATTGCAACAGTTGGTGAATCCTTCCAATGGATGGGGTATGTGACACATGCGATGTATCTACAACCAGGGGCAAATGTATCAAACTTTCACGCAGCGCAGCAAGCCACCTTGTTACGCTGCGCTGAAAGGGAAAAGAAAAGGATTTAACATTATACAGCGCATTCCTGCCATTTCCTTGCACTGGCGCACAATGTGCTACCTAGCGCCAACGCAGGCAATCTTGTGCCGTGGTGCAAGGGTGCCTGCGTTGCAGACAAGATTGTTTTTGTGCAGGAAGGCTACATCCTCTGCGGCATTTTCTCCTCATTACGCCTCCCCTGGTACCATTTTGACGCGTTCCCAGGTCTACCAGTAATGGTAAATCTGGAAATGCTTCAGAATCCATGCATGGATGCGTGGGAACACCCACGCTCCACCCATGGAACGCCTCCCTGGGGCAGACTAATGCAACGCAGGGATTAGCGCTGCGTTGCGTTACTCTAGATGTATCAAGCGACTCAGGGCTTGGCAAGGTGGCCTTACGTGGCTTGCTAAATCTAACTTTAGTGTTGCGTCACCTTTGCGCCCTGTTGCGTGGTGCAAGGTCTACACAACATTATGATAAATTTGCCCCCCCCCCCAGGGCTTAACTTAAGCCAGTGGTTACCGGTGAAGGCCACCGGCACTGATTTTTGGAGACCAGCACTTATTTATCCTGATCAGATATTTCCCGAGAGCAGGAGCGTGAAAAGCACACAAAGGGAAACAAGCATCAGAAAAGCCAATAGGTCTGTCCTTGTCAATCAAAGACATCGCAGCTGCAATGGTTTAATTTATTTATGCATAGTTTTTCTTAACAGCCGTATAACAGCCAAATTAGAAGAATATAAAAAGTCAAACTGATGGTGCCGAACCATAGTGGTTGCATGCTTACAATAGAAGAAGCAGAAAGAAAGTAAGTATCGCAGCGGAGTTTGACAATGCTCGTTTCAGGAATGAGTTTCTTTCTCTTTTGAAAATCTGCTGATTGCCAATAAAGTAATTGTAGCAATGATGCACCAGCAGCCTCTTACTGGTGGTACCTTAAGGTAAACTTCTAAGGAATGTTCACTCCACTGCCAAGAACTTTAAATTCTGGTTGTTTTACCCTGAAACAGGCCATCTTTGTTATTTTTCCATTTTTTTCCTGTTACAGCACTTATTCTCTTGCCAAATAAGAGGCAGGGATTGCTATGATTCCTTTCCAGCAATGGTAACTGAAATAAGGCAGGAGCTCTTTCTCATAATGGGCAGAGGTCTAGGGATGCCCCTCAGGCTGTCACTGTGCCACAGCGGGTGAGGCCTCTCAATCATGCTGATGGAGCAAGGACTCGTAAAGGAGACTTGCTCAGAAGCAATCCTCTCGTTTAACCCGCTAACGAATTACTAACAACGTCTTGTAAATAATAACACGCAAATACAGAAAACACACAGGTTAGAGAAGCTTGCATATGTGTTTTACTAACGCTAACAATATGAACGAAGGACTAAAATCGCTCTAACTGGGAAATCTTTACCGCGCATGCGTCAACTGCGTCTACGTAGTATGACGGTACTAATGCTTGGAGGGAAATTCTAGCGCATGTGCAGAAGGCATTAAAATGGAGTCTTGAAGACGGGAAACAACGTTCACAACGCATGCATTACATCACATGCCATTAGATCGCGGTTTTTACAACGCATGTCGTTACAACGACTTGCGCTGGAGGGCGCTATAGGACAAGGAATAGTTTAATTTACTATCCAACACCTTCCCTACTGTACTGTACGTAGGCTGGAGTTGGAATAGTAAATTAAACTACTCCTAAGTCCAGCGCCCTCCAACGAAAGTCGTTGTAACGACTTGCGTTGGAAAAACCGCGATCTAATGGCATGCGATGTGAATGCATGCGTTCTATCGTCATACATTCCTTGAAGACTCACGTGCATGGCATCTGCTTAGCCGAAATGAAAACCAGCTATTTTACTAATGCTAATGCGGGGAAAGAATTAAATAAGTAAAGAGGGTTAGAGTAGAGAGGGGTGGTATACAGTGAAACCATATATTTTTGAAAGTAACATTTCTTCTTTTGACTTTAATATTAGTGCGCATTTGGGCCTTTCACGTTTGTCTGAATTGAGCCGACTGATTCAAGTTTGCGCATGCCTACACGAGAGTGAATCCGGAAGGATGAGCAAAGTTTTGACAGCCGTCCAAGGACGAGAATGACGTACCCTGTGAACAGTGGGTAAAGAGTTCATGCAAGAAGACTTGTATTCATAATGTTGAAAGAAATGTAACAAATAAAGTTTGGATATGAATGGGAACTGAAGGGAGGAATAAAGTTTAAGGGGATGGGTTTACTGAACAATAGTTCAATGGAAATAAGTAATATGTAAGCATGGTGTGATGATCATCCCCTGACCAATCAGAATACGTATTTTTGCGATATTGAAACTTTAGTGGGTGGTCCATGGTCAACGAAAGGTATAACTGAGGTAGTTTTAGTTAGTTAGTGAGCAGAAGAGGGGTTATCATCGATGCTGGAAGTCGAGATCTCGGGATGCTGTCGGTGCTGTGGGTGGAGCTGATGCTGATAGAGACGCTGTGAGATGCTGATGAAGACTCTGAATGCAGAACCATCTATCTTTAATTAATTGGGCTAGACAAGAAGATCGCGGAAGAAACTCGAGGAGGAAGAGAGTGTCAGAGAGGGGTGCTACGCAGCCGTCGGTATTTTAGAGAGGTGAAGTATCCTGTCCTGATTCCTGTCCTGAAGTCTTTGTCTCCTGATCTATCCCGGGGGACCCTTACCAGCCCTTTGGCCAGAGAGTTTGGTCTTCACACCATCCTTGGTAACTATAAATTCATGGTATTTGTAGATGATCTTCTCTCTCTGTCCTCTCCTTTCCGGACATAGTTATTGTATGTGTCTGGATATTTTCCTTAATGAAAGATTTTGATTTGCAATCTTATGAATGAAGGTGTTTGTACTGAAACTTTGAGATGGTTCACATTCACTTAATTTAGATAAAGATTTTAAAACTTCCTGAGTCTGTGGTCATTTTCTTTAATTAAAGAATAATTAATAAGTTATGTTAATTATCACCATCAACTAGTTCAACTAATGGTCCATTGACCAGAGGAAAGAACTTTTTGATCAGTGAAAGGTTAGTTAGGAATGAGAAATAACTAATTCTGAATAAAAATAAATATAAACTAAACCCAGCGGTCTACTTGGATCTGTGTAAGTGTTTATGGGCCCAGGTGAGTATATGGTAGTGGAGTATCTGTTGTTAGTACACCGCTGGATCAGGTGATATCCCAGAAAATAAATCATAGAATGCAGTGGTGTAACACAGAGTGATGGGGCCCCCCTGCAGAATGTGAAGTGGGACCCCTGCGTCTCCCACCCAAATTCCACAGATGTTAATTGGCCTTGGGGTGATTGGGAGCCCTCTGAATGGTTAGGGGATGGGGGGGCTAGAATGGGTGGGCCCTTCGACCATTCAAGCCCTCAGTATTATGCCGATGTATTGCTCTAATACCGTATATGCCTCTATTATGCCCTTGTAATGCTATCGATGCGTGTTATGCCCCTTTTAATACTGTAATACCGTATATGCCTGTATTACGTCCTTGTAATACTGTATACCAGTGCTTATTTTGAGCCGGTGCTTTCCGGTGCTTAGCACCGGCACTTATTCATCAGGGCCGGGTCTACACTGCCCGTCTGTACGTGATATGGCATTGTGGCAAAGTACATATAATATCCTCACTGACTCACCGCAGAGAGTGTTGTTCCTCTCCCGAGTCCCCAGTGAAGAGCTGTCAGAGCCAATAATAGAAAGATTCACACCATATCCGTTATGCGAATTTTTCTTAGGCCCTTAGTTCAGTGTTGCCGGTGGGCGGGACACTGATTGGGCTGGACTTGAATCTGCGGGGGTAGGGGCTGTGCGTGAGCGTGCGTAGATTTTTTACAAACTGCCACGCCCTGGCCCACACGCACCCTACGAGTCCCCAGCAGTTCAGCTCGACGTGGAGGGAAGGCAGCAGCATGCCTATTAATAAAGGCAGTGCCGCCCACCAGTAACCATAAGTAGCCAAACCAACGCTGCTTACTATTAAACAGATTTACTTGGTATGAAGTGTGAAGTGAACCGAGTCGGAGGCCTGCCCTAAGCAATCATGCCTCCGGCGCCGGCACCGTTCTCGAATACAATGGCCCGGCCAGGAGGAGGCTGAAAAGGCAGGGCCATTAACCTAACCCCTATTGTTGATTCATAAAAATATGCTGTTTTTCTGTGCGTTTCATCATTTCTTTACTTCTCCCCGGTCTGCATTGCAATATGGCGGCAGGCGCCAGTTGAAAGTTTATTTCTATCCTACCATCGTCATCAAGCCTTGTGGTTGTTTGTGCATGCAGCAGTGGTCACTGGTTCCTGGTATCACATGGGGTACGGACCTGTCGGGCGGCGGGCTATTCCATCTGTTTCTGCGTGGCCTTTTTAACTTAGTTTGTGGGTGATGTTTAACTTGATTTCATTCATTGTGCACGATTAGCTTCAAACCTTCAGTGATGATCGCTGCCGGGCACGTTTTGTCTGTTTGTCTTGCTGGGTGGCCCGAGGCCCCAGGGGCCCGCTCTGGCAGAGTTAGCAGAGTGTGGCAGTACTGTGGCGACCAGATACTTTATGTCTGCGGTGCTGTGGGACCCTGGGGGTGCGCAATAGTTGTCGATGACTGCACAGCATTTTCATCTTTTTTGCGAGTCAATCAGAGCTCAGACTTTGAGTTTGGATTCCGAGCACACTAGGTGCTGTCATCCTGTGCTCTGCATGCCCTTGCAACGCTAATCAAAGGTCAGGAAATCTTATCACAATAGAAATACTCTAAGAACTCTCAGACCTGAAAGTAATTTTACGGGGTACCCGCAGATATTTACAGGAAATCTTATCAATCAGATGAAACTTCATCCTAAAACAAAATGTCAATTATTCAACATATCAATTAGTCTTTGTTTAACAAACTGAATTTCACATTTTAAGCCTCTGTTCTCATAGAAGGGCTTTGTCTCTATCCGGGAATATTGATGATTTAAATATTTGCTATTGATATAGAATGCGCAATTAAGGTGAAGACATTCCACCTAAAATTAAACAGTTTCACAAATGTTATCATTATTTCTTTATGCCTTAAAATCCACACACCGGACCAGGTCAAGCAGGAGTTAGAAAGAGTCATGTGTAACTAATCCGTTATTACCTAGCAATCTCTATGATACAGAAAACAAAAATCATAAATATAAATTAAAATATGCAAAACACATTCATATAAAAAAAAACATAGACAATACTGGCCCTTCCAACTCCCGATTCAAGGAACAAGCGGGTCTGTGTGAATATCAATTCAAAACCATAAAAACAAAGGGGCATATTAGCAAGAAGCTCGTTAAAATTATCGCCGTTTTAGCGGCAGGAAACTGCCGCTAAAGCGGCGATAATGGGCTTGATAATATGCGTTATAGAATTCCAATAGAAGCCCAGGTTAGATGTCCTGCACATCTAACCTGGGCTTCTATTAGAATTCTATAACGCATATTATCAAGCCCATTATCGCCGTTTTAGCGGCAGTTTCCTGCCGCTAAAACGGCGATAATTTTAACGAGCTTCTTGCTAATATGCCCCAAAGTTTTTTGCTCTATTGAATCAGAGGAAAAGCTTAAAATGATGATATACGTTAAACGTGGCCCCACTTAACTTCACTTGGACAATCACAGACAGACATCTCTGAAATGGTGTGAAAAGCACAGAAGTGAATCACACTCCGTGGGACACGCCAGTGTGATGTAGTTATGCTTTGAGAAAAATAATGCTCGAGTGGAGATCGATACTATATGAAGTCAGTAACAGACTTCAGAGTTCCAAGTCAACCACACTACCCCAGTGAGCTAATGCAGCATCACAAGTGACTCGAGAGAACACCACATCTCATATTCAACATATTGTTCACATACAGTGCTGCTCCCATCAGCCAATCAAGAACTAATTTATTAAAAGTATATTAAACAATATGGATTTCATTTTTCTTTCTGTATTCCTCACACTTGCCACACTCTTCTGGCCTGCATGTGATCGAATGAAAGGGGCAAGGAGCAGCTTGGTAATCTCGCAGCAGAGGCTGGGGATGAGTAAATAGGGAACAGCCAGGCCTAGAAGGAAGTGCTATTCTCTTGGCATCAGGGCTCACAGTGGAGAGTTTCATTTGCCAGGTAGTGAAGTCCTTCTGCTCTCGGTGCAGTGCACCTTTCGCCCAGTGACACTGACACCCGCCCCATAGCTGCCAGGGTTTCAGATTCCTATGAGTGCCATTATCATAATTTCACTCATTTCAGTGTAATTATGAGTGGCATTTCAAAGGCTGTGAATGCCAGTTTCTGGCGAGCAAAATCAAGCAATGAAGATGAGAGAAACATATAAATATCAGACATTGCGCCCATTTGTGCATCAAGATCGTCTGAATCATACGTTTTGAGCTGAATAATCACCCTTTATTAAAGCATTCACCACATTATGCTCCCAAACAGGGCGTTACACGTCCATGATTGTTCAACACCTTTGAGCAATGTTTGCAATTTTTAGGACAAGGTTATGCTGAAAATTTACTCTATTTTGCTCTGGAGCTAAAATATTTCTCTAGTGTAGCCTGCAACAAAACCTGAGTCCAAAATATCTATAATCCTTTAGGCCTCCGATTCTTAATCCCTAAATTCATTACACTGAAGTCTCTTTTTCAAATGTGTAGGTTTGGAACCTCCTATCAAAACCTTGCTATGAGGAAGGCTCCCTTGCTGAAATTCAGATCGGGTATTACATCTGACTTTTAGCAGTGCCAGTTGAGGATGTCGGTGGAGCCAATAGAGTAACAGAGTGGAGCCAGTGGAGGAAGTGGGTGGAGCCGGGAAAAGTAGTGTGGCCTCCGACAAACATTTGAGCACCTGGACTTCATATTTTACAAATTAAGCACTGCTGTATACGCCTATAATATGCCCCTAAAAGACTGTAATACCCTATGTGCCTGTACTACGACCAGTGCTTTAAATGGGCCGGTACTCACCGGTACTGAGTACCGGCACTTCTTAAATTTACCGAGTCGAGTACCGGCACTTCTCCACTGTCAAGGAGAGTACCGGTACTCAGGGTCAGATTAGAAGGTGGGCAGCTGCGTGCCGTTTGTTTGGCAGCATGTTGGCCGTTGCCTTATTTATTCAGGTTTGGCAAGCTGCCCGATGCGGCCTCTGCTCCCTTCCTACCCAGATGTAGGCTCTCCTTGTCCTCATCACCCCCTGCTAGGCATCGATGCTGGGTCCGTGGAACGCAGACACAAAGGGTCATTTTCAACCCTTGGCCTCCCACTGGGGTGTGACTTTCTTTGTCCGGACTCATTTGCCCTTGCGATTCCACCCACCCCGCGCGCTGGGACATTAAGTCCATGATGGGAGGTGATGATCGAGGTGGCGAAGAAGGCTTAAGCAGCCTCCCTGGTGCCCAGGTGAGGGGGAGTTCAACTGACCTTCCCATCGGAGGCCAGTACTGTCAATTATCTGAAACTGTTAAAGGTTACCTTCGAAAGGAAGCAACGTTGCTTTTCCATTTCCCGCATGAGGCCCGTACACTTCTCTTTATTTTAGCCTCTGCCAGATTTTGACACTAACAAAAGGGACAGTTCTACCCATGTCTGTACGCAGGGCCGGCTCTGCATGGCGTTCCTGATTGCTAGTTTATATTGTTTTTAAAAGCACCCGCTGCAGTGTTCCTGACCTGCAGCAATTTTTAGCCAACAATTAAAATGTCAAGTTAACTCCGGTGATTGACGCTGTTCCTGGAGAGAGAACGCAGTTTTTGTCTAGTGGAAGTTTTGACTGGGGGATGTTTTGATTCATCTTAAGGTAGTGCAGAGGGTTAATGTGCCTGGGCAAAGAATGTGTACCATGCAAAGCACGAAGTGAACATAACATAAATCTTTCAGTCAGAGACTTCCTTTTGTTACTTGCAGCTTATAAGTTAAAATGCTAAAAAAAAAACGGAGCTATTTACTGCCATCAAAGAACTGAAAAGCAGACTTCAAGTATAGATTAAAGCGTTTGATTTTTTCCCCCAGACTTTCAATATCCTATTGTTGTACAAAGTGTTGATTTGGGTGTAAATCAATTCCAATTATTAAAGATAATCGCCAACCATGGTCTTACATTTTAAATTCTGAGTTTGTGCTTCTCCAGACCAAGCACCCGTAACTATACTACCTACCAGTATGGATGACATATAAATCCTACCACTCTGTCATATGGAACTTTTCCTATACATTGATTTACACACATATGATTGAGGAATGTGTGTGCAATGTAAAGTGCTCGGACACCCTTCACTTTTATGAGTGACACTTTAAAACTAACTCGATACATCTGAGAGAGAGTGGTTATGGAGACTATTAAGGGGTGGTGGTAGTGCGGGAATCCGTTGCGCAGGAGGTCATTGGGGGGGAGCGCCAAAAACCATTGTCGCACTGAGCGCAACCAGTGCTAAAGCCGGCCCTGCCAGTATTGTTCTTCCCCTGCTGGACTCTGCACATACTCGGGACCCTCCAGTGCTCACTGCATGCCACTGCAAGCTCTACGGCTGTGGGGCCTCCTGCCGAGGGGAGAGGAGGGAAAATGGGGGTGAGTGAAGGTGAAGAGTGAGGGGGAAGGAGCAGAGTTTAAAGTAGGAAACGGTAGAGAGGCAGAAGGGGTAAGTGCAGACAGAGATATGGAAGGGATCCAGACGGCTGTGGAAAGAGGTAGAGAGGCGCGGAGAGGGCAGATTAGAAATAGAGTGATGAGACAGAGTGATAAGATGCAATAGGGGTAAAGAGAGTGAGACAGAATTAGCTACAAACGGGAGAGAGGTGAGTGCGAGAGGGATCTCGAGGTTAGAGATGTGAAAACAGAGAGTGTGTGTTTGAGAGGAACAGAATCAGGAGGTATTTGAAAAGAAATGCATGGAATGCTTGTTTGTATGTGTGCAATTTTAAATATTTAAGGATTGCGCCAAATGCAACCAAGTAGGAATATTAGAAATATTATGATATTAAGAAGCTGCAAATATTAGAAAACAAGGAAACATGAACATTTGGTGTTTCACCTTCATTTTGTATAACGAGTTAACACATTTTGTTTGGATTGATACATTTCTCACATGTTTTGTTCTGTCCCGCAACCGGTGTAAGTGCCAGAGTCTCTATCGTCCTAGAGTGCCTTGATTATTAGCCTTAAAGTGCTAAAAGTACAGTTGATGGCTTGGCTCATTCAGGGTTTTAGTTGTTAATCTGCACATATGGAAAGTTTGAGACCACTATCCAGGACAAAGCAAGGACAACATGAATACTCAATAGAAGTGTTTTTGTATCATGTCTAACTCCGCCTCTAACCCCGCCCACTAGCCACGCCCCTCGCTCAATTTAACGAGTACCTGCACTTATTTTTTCCCATTTAAAGCACTGACTACGACCCTGTAATACCGTGTATGCCTGTATTAAGCCCCTGTAATACTGTAATACCCTATATGCCTGTACTAAGATCCATTCCTGATAGCATGGTATATCAAAGCAACGAAGAGTCTGATCCATGAAATGGGGAAAGGGAACATCTACATGAAAAGATAGAGGGGCAGGGGAGATTTGGTTGGTGTGGTCCGACCCCAAAATATTTCTTTCAGTTAAGAGGGCGAAGACCACGGAATGTGTTTATGCGTCGTCTGTTTTGTTGATAAATACTTCAGAAATGTAAAAAGTGCCCTTCTAGTTAAAGATAGCAGAAAATCCAATGAAACACAATTTAGCATCATTATACAAAGTGGCCTCGTAGAGTCATTATGGCTGGGGATTGCCTTGTAATGACAGAGCGTGAACCCAGCTACAGGGCCATGTTGCCTGCACTAGGATGGGGGATGGGAAGGATGACGTCACAAGCGACAGACAGGGCTCCTCGCCTGCTGCCTGGCACTTCTCTCGCCCTTACATGTGGACGAGATGTTCCTTGAAAGGCTGTCAGACTCCTGGGAGTGAAGGGCGCTCCATATACGTGAACGAGAGAAAGGACGGCAGACTTCAGGCTCTATACATGTCCGGTGTGCTTCCGCTAACACACGTTGTCACCGTGTCAGCTGCTGTACGTGGTCGGGATTGGAATGTATGAGGAGGGGTTAAATATCCCTACAGGCAGCCTCCAATAAGAGGAGAGTAAACAATGGAAGCTAATGTTGAACGTAGTGAAGCTTTAATTTATATGTGTTTATAAAGTGCTCCATGATAAATAGTTGGCACTTTGTGTAACGATAGGGAATGTGCACATTGTTACTTTACAAAGCTATGAGCCCTGGGTTGACTTACCAGCTCATCCCAGGAGGCTGACCCTGACAGGCACATCATCTGTCGGGGAGCGATGAAAGCGCATCGGATGGATTTCCGCATCTCTTTGGCTGGACTTAAGCGCTTGGTTACCAAAGAGTGAGGTTCAGCGCTATGACAATATTTCAGAAACATAACGAAAGTTTCAATTCTGGTAGTCAAAATATGTTAAAACACAAATACAGATAGGGTTCCTTTGGTGCAGGCCAGGGCATGACACTGTTTCTGGTTTAGCCCAGCTGCCCTGCCAAGTCTTTGGAGCCACAAAAGCAACAAAAAGAGCTAAGAATGGTTGCGAAAACGTGAAATAGTACAGCTTTTTTAAAAAACATAGTAATAAAGGAATTTTAAAGAGGCTAACTTTGCAGGGCGGAATGAAAATTACGGTAAGCGATCTATGCTGCTCAGAGTACGGATGCACGGGAAATATGCGGGTCCTCAGCAGGGACATCTTATGCCGTTTTGGGGGCCCTGGGCCAAACATATTTTTGGGGCCCCTGTTCGGAACAGCTTTGAATTTATAATTCAATATTAGCTTCTTCATGCCCTCTTTGACCAGGGCACTTGCCGTGCACAGGCAAACTATTCCAATTCTACACGTTTACATCTAATATTCAGGGATAGTGATGTGTGTTTTCAATATCACTAATATTACTGCAAATAATCTCTGTGACACCCTCCCATTTCTCATATCTGGGGTCCTGTTTTGATCTAAAAGAAACTTTAATGGATGTTGCATAAAACACAAACACACTTTCTCTGCAAAATGTCTGTAATAGAGACTCTCACACATCACCCACATTAAAAATAAATGAAAGGAAAACGATATTTAAAACAATCTATCTAAGAATTATTAAAGGTCATCAGGGCAGGACTCTATGCAGAAGATAGCTGGCTCTCTCAGGGGCCCCCTGAAAGGCTGGGGCCCTGGGCCAGAGCCCACTTTGCCCATGCCTTAAAACGTCTCTGATACAGAAATGAAACCCGCCCCCCTGCTGTGAAAAGCAAGAGGGTGGCCGGGGCTGTAAAACAAAAGAAGAAATCCGGCTCAAAGGAGAAATAAATAACCCGTCCCCGGTACTGGATCGCTCTACTTTTTAGGCAGACGTGCACATGTAATGGGACAAAATGCCGTCACTCACGGCGCCACAAAGCCTATGGTGGAAGTGGGATGACAGATGACCCCATGCTGTATGCTGTGGTGGGCGGAAACACAATGTGAATGACACCTGAACCGGCCAATGTATGAAGAGGGTTGACCCAGCGCCCCTCTATGTATGTGTAATATTTATTATTATTTTTCTGAATTCTGTTGATGACAGTGGTCTGGCGAGACAACTAAACATCTAGGCCGACCTAAAAAACGAGGAAAAGAAAGACAGAAAAAAGTCACAAAAGGAGAAAGCAGGAACCTGCAAGAGTGAGTTAAATGAGCAGGGAGTGTTTGGTGGTGGCTAAAAGACGCCTGAGATGCAGTCTTGGTACCCGTCGTGCTGACAATCAATAGCGCCGGGCACCAGGCCTCATACTTTATAGTGTCTACATCCACCGCATAAAAACCAGCACTCACAGGGTGGTAGGAGCCAGCTAGTGTTGCACGCTGTGGGGTAGTGACAGTAGAATGGTAGAGTAGGTAACATAGGAATCTAAAGATAGCCTCTTCCAGCTCCACTACTACCAGACTCTACTCACGGTCGACCTTCGGTCCAACTGCAACTAGGATTAATAAAAATGTGTGACTCCAATGAAACAACATCATGTTTGTGCCCTTCTCCTCCCTAAACATTCCTCACTGTGTTTGGCAGATATCTCATTCTGCCACCCAAAAGGCTGGTAAGGATTCAAAGGATGGTTCTTATGAACTGCTGGTGGTCAGTAACTGAGAGTCAGCCCACTGCCATCACTGCTCATCAGCACAATCCTTCTAGAAGATAAATTTGCACAGTGTGTCCCAGCTGAGTTTCTTCATCCCAAATGCCGAGCCTTCCAGATCCAGTTTCACCCTGAGTCTCCAATGAGACTCCTCGGCTCCTTACTTGCAATCTTGAAGTTCTTGTAGCATTGGGCTCTGGTGAGCCCGAACCATCCAATAGGGGCATCCCCCATACAATCGTACTTCAGTCGGTCCCTTGCAATCAACTCCAGGATGACTTCATTCCCGCTGAGCAGAAGACAACTAAGTAGAGCACTGTCTTTTCCTCCTCAATCAGGCTCTGGATGCTAAAAGCTTTTTTAACAATCAACAACCTTGTGAAGACATCGAGGATCCTGTGTATTTTGGAAACTTTTGGTTCCTACTCAGATCTCCCCATTAATTGGCACAAACCTGTGGTGTTTTCCGTGGGGAGGGAGGGTCGGGACTAGAATTGGGAGAACCCGTTTCGGTGGGCGGAGGAGGGGATCCAATACCTGGGAATCTTTGTGACCCCGACTGCGATCTGTTTTTTAGAAGAACTTGGAAAGAGTCCTCGAAGCGTACCACCACGACGTAGGGAAATGACGGTAGCTTCCCCTGTCCCTACTGGGTCAGGCGGCCCTGTACAAAAGGATTTACCTGCCCAAGTTTCTATATGTATTGCAGAAGACCGCCTTCCTAGTCTCCAATAAATTCTTTCAGGCTACGGACAGGACCACTAGGGGACTGCTGTGTGATGGAGGGATCCAC
Source organism: Calotriton arnoldi (assembly GCA_963921515.1). Taxonomy (NCBI): domain Eukaryota; kingdom Metazoa; phylum Chordata; class Amphibia; order Caudata; family Salamandridae; genus Calotriton; species Calotriton arnoldi. Next base: position 1,161,589 of record CAWUFW010001546.1, read on the forward strand.
CGAATAGCTTTCCCTCTGCTGACTTTACGGCAGGCGGATGGGGGCATTGCTCTTTCGAACCTTCGGCACTACTATTGGGCCACCCAGCTGCAGGTGGTCAACAACTGGGGGATCAGCGGGAACTGTCACCACAGGCAGACAGGGTAGCGATGGCTCGAAACCCTATTTGAGGAGACTCTACAGTGGGAAGGGCTGCCTGCCCTGCCTTACCCCACGGAGACCGTGGGTACAATATGGAAGCGGGCCACTGGGAAGCTGGGATGGTGGGGTAAATTGATGATGGGGACTCCCCTGTTGAACTTGTATCTTCTCAGTGGTTTGCTCAAGATTGAGGAACACTGGAAAATGGGATCTCATTGGTATTAACAGGGGTGGGGCCCTCCGAGATACCATAGAAGAGGAATCCCCACTGGAATATAGAGTGCTTGGGCCCCTTTTACAGATCACGCAGTGTCCCGCATTTATTCTACCCTACTGAGTAAAAGCCTCCATTCGCTGGACTCCCTGAGGGAGAAAAGGGAGAGAGACTCAGGGAGGGTTGAGGACGATGATTGGAGTCAGGTGTGCAGATACCCTAGTGAAGTGGCCATTAGGGCGGGATTCCGGTTGATTCAGCTGAAGTTACTACGCAAAGCATACTCCACGAGGACTCAATTGTTTAGAATCTGCAGGGCAACTGACGATCTTTGCCTGCGCTGCCTGAGTATGAGGGGCACCCTGCTTCACACCTTGTGGGAGTGTCTGAACATTAGGGCATTATGGGAAAGGATTGATGAGCAATTGTCAGACATACTGGGGGGTAAGATACGACTTACGCCCCAGTTGGTTGTGCTGGGTATTTGAGGGGAACAGTCTCTGGACAGGTATGCCAGCTTTTTTGCAAACTTGGCTCTGATGGTGACATTTTCAAATATTGGGGTGCCAAGACATTGCCGACAAGGCAGGAATGGGAGGAAGGAATGGATTCGTGCATGGCGGCTGAGAGACAGATAAATCAGGCCTGGGAATGGCCCCAGAAATTCGACAAGGTGTGGGGACCATGGCTGGAATTGAGGGAAGGCATTGGGTTAAATGCCTGGGGAGGGTCAAGCTACACAGGGAGGGGAGCCTACCAGGAACCTGGCTCAGAAGATCAAGGGGGTGGATTCCACCAGAGAGACTATGGGGCTATTGTTGCGAACAGGAACCCAATGTGGTCATTTCAGGCTGTATCTGTACATTGTTGCACAAAATCCTGCCCACATGTCTCGTTGTTTGGGGTTTTATTATTGTTGTTTGTTTTGTCAAAATACAATAAAAAGATTTGTGTGAGAGGCTGGCTCAGTATGTGATGTACACTTATGTAAGTGGACACCCTGCACTGATCCAGACAACCCTTGTGGACGTTTAGTGGTCTTAGACAACCTTAGAAAGCTCTCTAAGTGGTAGCTCTGGAGAGCAGCCTTCAGGCTTAGTCCAGAAGGAGTGTAAAGCAGCTTGTTTCACCAGAACACAATCTTATTGGTATAGATTAAGTGAAAAAGAACCACATCGTGTATTTATAGAAATATGTATTTATTATAAGACACTCACTAACACATTTCGATATCTCCTAGGCGGAGATATACACAATACACACAATACTTTGCAATAGAAACAGGTAAGTAGCACAGAATGCACAGTGGTCCCCAGGGGGAGACCAAACCATATACTAAAATAGTGGTATGTGAACCACAACTCAAGTCAAGACAATACTCAGATGACGTTGAAGTGTTGGGGACCCAAGGAACCACCCAAGGTGAGTGTCTAGGAGCCCCACAGAGGTCGTGTGCAGTGTAGTGTAGTGAGTTCTCCGTACAAATCAATGTGTAAGTCGTGGTTGCAATTTTAAAGAAAGAGGACCCTTCCCAGTGGACCCTGAAGAAACCCAGTGGAGGACAAGAGGTTGGAGAGCCACCCCACCCGTGGATACTCTAGGAACCAGGTTACCTGCACCAGGGAAGCCGGGAATATAGGTGTGAAGTGGCATCGGAAACCACAGTCGAACTCAATGGGAGATTTCAGAAAGATGCCGCTGCTGGAGAAGGTGAAAGTGTCCGGTGGAACCCAAAGGTGGATTCAAGATGTGAAGAACCTGCAAGCAGAGGGGACAGAGTCTATGCCACTCAGGAGTGACCAGGAGGCACGGAAGACGAATGCCCATCGATGTCGGGTGTTGCAGGAGAGCCGACGGTGACCTTGGAACTGCAGCTGTGTGGACCAGGTGATCCATGCACAAGCTGTTCCAAGTTGGATATCGAGAGTTGAGAGGTCGGTGTCCGGCGGGAGCACCAACAAGCCGTGGCAACTGCAACCAATGTGGAAGTGGAAGAAGGTGCAATGTCGGGACCAGCGAGGTCCAGGAGACTCACCACAAACAGGGGAGTCAGGGCAGGCCTTGAGCAATTAGGGAGCCCAAAGAATTCAAAAGTGACCCTCAATAGGACCTACAGGCCGGAGGCACTGGAGTCGCAAGAGGAACTCGAGCAGCTCACCAAAGAAGCAGGCCCACGTTGCAAGTGATGTGGTGAGGACAAAGATCTTGGTCACTGGAGATGCTTGAGGTTAGGGCGACTTGGAGCTTGAAGATCTTGGTGGAAGGAAGCCAACAAGCCTTTGCAACTGCAAGTCAACACGTTGCAGAGGGGTTCGGTTCCTGCAACTCCAACAAGAGATAATGGCTTCAAACTTGGTGAGAGGACAGGGCAGGCCTCGAAGGATTTGATGAACCACCACCTGTGTTGCTGAGCCTTTCGGAGTCCGTAGGAGCCCAGGATCAGCAGACCGGTCAGCTTGGTTGCGGTGCCTGCAGATGCAGGGAAGTGACTCCTTCACTTCAAGGGAGATTCCTTCAGGTGTCTTGGATGCCCACAGGCCCTGGACAGGCTCCTGTGTGGAGCACAGGCATGGACGTTGTAGTAGACGAGCAGGGCGAAGAGATCAGGAGCAGCAGGAGTCTTCCCGGTTGCAGCCTTGATGCCCATTAGCGAAATCCAGCGAAGTCCAGAGTGCCCAGACAATCGAAGTTGAAGTGGTGTCGGAATGGCATCTTGTCCCACGACGAATCTAGGGACCCACCCACAGGTAAGCCCTTAAATACCCTAAGGAAAGGGTTGGGACGATACAGGGATCTCTCCCTAAGGAGGGGCTGGACAAGTGGCAGGATACTTCCCTGTCCTTTGTCCAATTTCGCGCCAGAGCGGGAGCCAACAGCTCCCTGAACTGGTTTGAGCTGGACTATGCAGGGAGGGCACCAAATGTGCCCTGCACGCAGACTATGTGGCGCTGGCAAGCGCTCCCACCCTTCCCCAATACACTAAACCCTGTCCAGTAGGTGGTCACACCTCCTTGTGACAGGATGCCTATTGTTCTGCCTTCCCCTGCTCGAGCTTGGCTCAGCAGCAGGATAGCAGATTTGTGTCTCTGGTCGGCAGCAGCCATATTGTGCTGTCCGGATCTAGAAGACTGGTACCGGGAGCACTGAGGGCCTAACGGAGGGCCTTTACAGTAGGGTATGATTCCAACATGTATGATACCAAACACGACAGGGTTCATTACAGGCAGTTTCGAGATGGTCATCGCATAATGACGCGGTGCCCCTCTATATGTTATATGGCTGTCTCACTTACAACCTGGGAGAATGGACTCCGAAGGCTGTAGGGCTGTCCTGCTCATGCAGGTGCACCCTCACACCTAGAAGCAAGCACCCTGCCTTCAGGATTGAAAAGGCCTGCTGTAGGGGTGACTTATAGGTTTTAAGTGCAGTGACCTTAGATATAGGGAAACCTATATCTTTCGTATTTGGTGGTAGCACCAGCTTACAGAGGCTGCAATGGCAGGCCTGTAGAGATAGTTTGAATGGTCTCCAATAGGTGGCATAATACATGCTTCAGCCTATAGGGGACCTCTGAGGTACCTTTGCCCTGGGTACCTTAGTACCATATGCTAGGGAGTGATAAGGGTACCCCAGTATCCAATCTGGGATGTACCTAAGTACTTACCATAACAATTTTGGGGAGAAAGCAGAGAGACTGGGGTCCTGATTAGCAGGATCCCAGTCAGACTAGTCAGAAACAGCATTACATCAAGCAAAAAGTGGGGGTAACCATAGAAGCAGATCCTACTTTCCTACAATTTATATAAAAAAAACCTTGTGAACACATCCACTCCACAGGTGCACTCCTAGGTCAAGAGAACCTTGTTCCCTCTGCGTGAATGTGGTTAATATATGGTTCTCTGCTAGTGGACTCGGTTTATGATATCCGCTGTTGGAAACGCACATGTCGGCCAGAGACTGCTGTACAGGGATAGGGTGGAGCAGCTTTCCAGCCATAGAGGGATTTTGTCCACACAGCGAGTACTGGCGGACATCTGTCTTTCTGTCTTGGTAAGGTGATGCTCTATAAGGTGACCAGGGGTGGGGCGTCTGGGAGGCGAAGGCCTCAAGCCACTTTTTTATTTTACCTGGCTCACTCTCCAGTTATGACCCGCTTTGTGAAATCTTGGGATCTTCCATTGCTTTAGGTACGTACTTGAAGATCTGCAGAGGGAATATGCTCTTCATCCTCACACTCCCATCACTGGGTCTCCATCACGAGCTCTGAGGGGTTTGGAGGGATCTTCACACGCTCCTCCATTCTCAGCAGCACCTATTTTGTCCTTCCTGGCGTCTTGCAATGATTGCTGCTCTCGAAGGTGGTCCAAACCTTTGGTTTCTGCAACCTTTTAGTTACACACTAACTGTAGCTCCTCTGCTGGTGACCCACTCTCATGGGCATCTCCAAGTACTGTTTGATAGTTGTGCCTTGGCAGCTGTAAGATTGTGATAGTCGTATCCCTTGCTGATGGATGCTCTTGACTACCTCTGGTCTCTTTCTCCATCCCCTTACTAAGTATTTCTATTCTTTCTCGAGATGGGTGGTACGATTAATTCAGCTTTGAAGTCTTCCTCCCATCATGGAACAGAGTCGCTCCATTAAAATATTACATGTATGTACATGGGATTTCTATAGCACCGACCTAGCCAAAATGCAGCGGAGAGCTGTACAGGGTCAAAGACAAGCGTAAAGTCAATGAGTTATACAAGAGGTAGCTATGATGTGGGGATGGTTAATTCATTGTAATGTAGCGTTCCTTAAAAAGGTGTGTCTTCAAGTCTTTCCTAATTTGGTGCAGCGTTGGGGTGACCCTGATGGTTACATGTCTGTGGTACAGGGATTCTAAACATTGGACTTTGTTCAGGTTGGAAAGGGTCTGACATCATCTAAGTGAGACTCAAAGGAGAGACTACATGTGCTCCCACATGAACAGGATGCTGGGTGCATTTTAACAGAAAGTTATGCCTCCAAAGCAAACGTGAATTTCAGGGTCGCCTGGTCAAGAAATTGAGGCCTGGCTCATGGGAGGTAGTGTGAAGGTTGGGTCAGATTCAGTGTAACACACTTATGGAAAAACAATGCACTTGAAGGTCCAGTTAGCATCATTAACTACAGTAAACATAGGAGCAATCTTGGCCCAAACCGTAGAGGCATAGCTAAGGAACCTGCCTTTAGTGCTAGACTCCATAATCCTTAAAGAGCCTCTCTAAGTAGCGTGTTGAAGTATTTTTAACACAGAAACAAGGGGGCAGATTTACAAGCCCCTTGCGACACTTTTACGCCGCCGTTGCATCACTTTTGTGACGCAGCGGCGTCGTAAACAATGCGCCACGTTGCGACACATTTACAACGTGACGCATCTATGGAGATGCGTCACGTTGTAAAGCCTTGCGTCACTCTATACCTGCGTCAGGTATAATGTATGCAGGGTGGGTGTTCCGACGCAAAAAAGCCTCGTAAAAGTGACGCAGTGAAATCTACAAGATTTCACTGAGTCACTTTTACGACGCCACTGCATTAAAACCTTACACCTGCTTGAAGCAGACGTAAGGAGTGACGCAGCATAATAGAAATAGGCATTCCGAAGCATTGCTGGAGTTGCGTCGTGCTTGCGACACTACTCCAGCAATGCGTTGCCTTTACGCCAATAGATGCGTCACGCATCTGTCAATCCTTGCACCACGGTGCGCCGCATTGTAAATGCGACGCATCCATAGTGGCGCAAGGGTTTTTTTGCGTGACGCAAATTAACTGATGCATCTCTGCTAATATGCAGAGATGCACCAGTTCTTGTAACTCTGCCCCGAGGTATTTGAAATCTAGTACCAGATGCATCAAAGAGTCAAGAATGGAGCTCACAGTCTAGTCCTTGAGCCCTGGATCTGGGGGCTCAAGTTCCAAATAGTTGCTGGACTTCTTCGTATCTCGGCATGAACCCTTGGGCTGAGCTAGCTCTTCGGCACTTATGATGTTGTCATTGCTCTCCACTGCCTCTGGTGATGGGACTTCAAAGCACTTTTGTGTTTGTGTATTGTGTGTCTGTTCCTAGGGTCTCTTGGGCTAACTGGGGGATTCTTGCAGGCAAATATTTGAAGTAGCAGGCCTGGCAGGACAGTATGGCCTTTGGCAGAACTTCCGTATTCCGGCCACGCCTGATAGGTCTGTGATGCTCTTCTTAGGCCGCATTTGAAGGACCAAATCACCCAGAATCCTAAGTACACCCGGCCGCTGCAGTGATCCTGAGGACTGGTACATATATCTGCCACACCTGGTGCCAGATACTAAGAATTCGGCAGTTGGCAGAGTCGTGGTTACTGCAGAATTAATGCAGCACAGAAACAACTGGGGCTTCAGAGTTACATTGCCTCACCAAGCACAGATCTCAGTCTTTGAACAGGTGGCAAGGAGTGAATGGGCGTTTCTGTGTCAGAAGCCTTTTCTACTTTTATAGATAGTGAAAGTGACCTCTTCTGGAACTTTCTTTTCTTCACATATGGACTTTTCATTGCTTTTGTGGACACTGAACTTTGGTTTTAGGTCTGGGCCTGAAAAGGAAACTCACCAGTATTATTACAAAGACATTCATCTGGGCCCAGATTTACCAAGTGTTGCCTCTGTGTAACATAAGGCGATGCAAGGCAACGCAAGTGCTTAAGTGATATTTACTAAGCCATGCAAAGCCACTTTGTGTAGCTCAGTGTGGCTTAGTAAATCCAGAGTAACGTAAGGCAGCACAAATCACTGCCTTGAGTTACTCTGTGTTAAAGTGTTCCATGGATGGAGTGTGGGCGTTCCCACACATCCAACCATGGATTTTGGCACATTCCCAGATTTACTAAGGGTAGTAAACCTGGGAATGCGTCAAAATGCTACGCCATCCTAGCAGAGGCATAATGAGGAGAAATATTTTATTTCTCCTTGTTATTTCTTCTATCTACGTGTGCTGCATTCTGCATTAACTAATAAGAGCATGTCATAGTTCTAGTAGAAGTAGCAGTACTTTGTGTGCAGCAACTAGAAGTAGAACCTGATGTAGTGGCTGGAGGTGAAGATGGGGTCCAACTGTGGTGTGCGTGGGGTCTTGGACGAGTTGGGTGGGTCCGATGTTGTTCAAGCTGCCGAGGAGGTTGGTAGTGTTGATGTCATTGTGGTCGTCGAGATGGAAGTTGAGGTCGCCGAGGAAAATGTAGTTGTTGGAGTGTATGGTGAGGGGGGCGATGAAGTCGGTGATGAAGTTGCAGAAGGCTGGAAGTGGTTGTGGAGGACAGTAGGCAAGAGTGCCACTGATGGTGGTTTTGCGGTCTGTTTGGAGTCGGAAATTGAGGTGTTCCATTAATGGGGTGATGTCATTTGTGGTGGTGCATTGGATGAATTCCTTGTGTATGATGGTGATCCCTTCACCAGACTTGTTGATGCGGTCACGGTGAGTGATATTGTATCCTTCAGGTATTGCGCTGGCGATGTCGGGCGCATAAGTGTGGTTTAACCAGGTCTCAGTGAGGAAGAAGCCGTCGAGTGTGAGCGTGGATATGAGGTCCCAAATCTCAGTGGTGTGTTTGCATAGTTTGCGTGTGTTGAGAAGGGTGCATGCAAGTTGGTGTTTGTGTTCAGGTAGTGTCTGTGGTGTGTTTGGGGTGGGGCAGTTGGTGGGGTGGTGGGTGGACTGTGTCAGGTGAAGTGGCATGGCATAGCATCAAAGACATGGCTTAGCATCAAAGACATGGCCCAGAGGAGGTAATGTTATGTGGAGGCTAATTTGTTCATTTGCAAATGGGCAGACCTGTAGGGGGCCACAAGACTCAAATTATGGCTGTATTAGTAGCAAAAAGTGGCTGGGATCCATTTTCCTTGCTTGCATTAGGGCCTAGGTCACCTTTGCTGTGCATGGAAAATTGCCCAAGCAACATGGGTTCAAATATGGGGCATTATCCCTCTTTTTTCTTTTTGCACAATGGAGCAGGTAGCCAGCCTGCTTTGGGCCTCAGGTCAAAGAGTGAAGGCCTAGTGGAATCGGCAGAGGAGACAGCCTGCTATGCAAGGCAGTAGGTAACATTGGTTCTGCAAGTGCAGTGCTACTGAGGCCCAGAGGTGTGAGGGGCCAACTAAACCACAATTGTGGCTATTTTACTATTCTTCCTTACTTGCATTATGGCCCAGTGCACCTTTGCTGTGTCAAGTTTGTTTTGAGCCTTGTAGCAATGGCCCAAGGGAGGGGAACATTGAAGCAGAAGAGACACCATAGCTGGGCCTCAAACAGACTGCAGAGTGAAGGGTGAAGCAAGATGGGGTCCTTGTTTTTAACAAATGGCAGAGGAGGCCGCCTTCTTTGTTAGGCAATAGCTAGTAGTGAGGTAGGTGCAGTAGCACTGGCGCCAGGGTTGTGAGGGGCCCACAGCATCACAATTGTGACTGTCTTACTCAGGGCTTCAATTAGGATGAAAAAGGTTGTGCGTTTCTAAAATGGGTGCGGTCTATGTAATTAAGGGAGTGGCTTAAACACGTAAACAATTGCTGTGATTCCCATGGTGTTGCACCCAACGGGCATTTTGGTTTCTCTCTGAGCTTTATGTTATTGCATCCAGATAATACAACAACGGACATACGCCTAAAGCAGCCAGGACTAAAGGCTCTATCTGTGGTTGTTAGCTGGTTTAGAAAAATGAGAAACAACAATGATTTTGTTGTAAATAATTAATATTCAAATATTGGTTTCAATTCCCAAATTGTGAGCCTGTGAATTAAACATTCCTGAGGTCTGTGGAACGGGTAGCAGTCTTCAGAGTTTCTCAGTCACTCCTGTTATGCTCACTCTATGTAAGAAGCGTATGCCTTTTTTCTCTCTACATCTCACCCATCTGTGTGTCTTGCACCTCATCTCTTTCTTCTTCAGTGCTGTCTATTCACTCCCTCATGAATGTACTTCCTGATATCTTCTTCGCTTCACCGTCCCCTATAAACACACCCATTCACCTGCAAGCACTGCATTTTCTTTTATTTTTGCCTTGTCAATATGTTGATAACTGTGTACCTCTTTCACCCACATGCACAGAATCACATTTGCAAATGGAATACAAGACCTCTGTGTGCTCTGCAGAGAGGACAATGATTGGATGACAATGTATTGGACAATGATTGGATGACAATGTATTCTGAACACCTTTTTTGATCCAATGACAGGCACAGTGAGAAACTCGAACAGCCTACAGCCTCAACTCCAGTGCTCTCAATCGTGGCCCTTTATAAACACCAGCATGCCACTCAGTTCAAAGTATGCACTATACAACCATAATATGCTACACTAAAACAAATACAGAAACACAAAATCCTGGAAATAGCTAATACTCTTAGAAAGACAAGATTCAGTAAAACATATTAAAAATAAGCTGGTACTCACTAATGTTTGTACATTCATTGCTTAGAAATAGATCAGTGTTTTTTACCCATAAAGTTAAGGACATGAATATAGGGCCCAATAGAGACCTGTTTCAACGTCTGTTTTTAATTACTGCCGGATATGAGATCTGGACAGACCAGGCCCAATCTAAGCCCTGGTTTTATCTTACAACAGTATCATGGGATCTCATTTTCCATTCGAGCATTAGGGGAGAGGGCACCCTTGCTGCAAAGAGGGGGCGACACAGAGGAGCTCATGTTTTTTTAAAATGGGACAGAGCGTCTGTATCAAGACTGGAGTAATGGTGAGGTGTGGTGGGGAAGACGTGAAAGAGGCAGAGGAGAGAGCCTGCTACTCAGGGCTGCAGCTATCATTAGTGCAGCAAGTGCAGTTGCATTGGGTCCCAGGAGAGTGACGGGTTCACAACACCCCAATTATGGGAAGTGGTAGTAGTGTTTTTGTTAAATTTCCATTTTTTTCCCTGAATATTTGTATTTCATAAGCCTCAGATTTAGTGTGGATTATGAGCCACAGAAAAGGTTCCCCTGAAAGGATCTTATAAGCCCCCACCCTCGCACTGAGCTCTTCCTCTCCCCCAATTCTTGCCATAAAATTTTGCAGGAGGGCTCAACTTCAAAACAATTTACTTAGGGGGGGCTAGAGCAAAGAAGTTTGAAGACCTCTGCCCTACAGAGTTTCCTGCTCTGCTCTTACCTCCATGCTATGTCTGACTTTCTCATCCTACCCTTTCATTCTGCCTCATACTCACTCTCTGCTCCTACCTCTTTTACTCTGCCAGTAGTCTAATTCACTAGCAGCCCTTTACATTTTGAGCAGCTGCAGCACCGAGCGGGGACTGCACAATGCCTAGTGTGTGCTGTGAGCTAGTATAAATCTTTCCACTACACAGAAGAACAAACAATTCACACTGCCAATGCTTAGTGTAATGTATGATGTAAGAGAGTGAACCCTTATGTTTTATGCATGAAATAACTAGCTTTTTAAATGGAGCAGATGACTTTGTAAAGTTTTAACACATCGATGACTAGTGGCTCCATGTCCTGTATTACACCTCCAGCCCATCCAGGCATTTTTGCCAACAACACTTTTCAGAGTGGCATTTTGAGCCCATGATGCAACTGTTAAAAGCAAAACTACGGCCTAGGAGCCGAACATGGCGGACGCGTCTCCGTAGAGCTCCGCTGTTCGCTCCTTCCAGGGACAGCATCCGCCATTATCCTGGTCCCCGACACTCGGGCTTGTGCTCACGGGCTGCTCACGGGCCCGCGGCGATCGCGCCGGGACATCTTGGTGGCGGCAGGGAGCTCAATTCGGCCGCTGCGGCCGCGGCTTGCAGGACCGGTGGAGACCACGCACGCATCGGCGGGCGGCTGCGGCTGAGCTGCGGCGGCCGCGATTCACTGGCGGCACGGCTGGGGACGCTATCATCCTGCCCGGCGGCCCCCCCCGGAAAGCTGCTGATCGGGCCCTGGCCCTGAGGAGACGGTAGGGAGTGCATCAAGATCGCGGTGCCCCTCTGCCGGCTGCGCCTACCTCCGGTCCCTTGCAGGAGGGGCTCTGGATTTGTGGGGCCTACCCTGGGCCTGGACGGCCGTTGACTGCGGCCCTGCCTGAGGACTCCGGTGCCATAGGGTGTTGCGGTGAGCTGGGCGGGGACCTGTGGGGCTGGACTCTGCTGCTACCCACGCGCCTGACCCCCTGGCGGGGGGCTCCGCCGGTCCCTCCCCCCCGGCTGGCCCGGGGCGGCCATACGGACAGTCCTGACTGCCCCGCAGCTGGGAGACCCCGGAGGCTCTTGACGGAGATACCTGTCGGCGCCGCCTGGGATCGGGCGCCTGCGCGGGGGACGCGGTCGTGGTGATCCGCCCCGCCCGGGGTGGGTGGTGAACTCTACCGATCCCCCCTTCCATCATTCTCTCTGGCTGCGGCACTGACTGCTCTGGAGCGGACCCTCCACGCCATCATGGGTAAGAGCAACCCCGGAGCGGCGGCGCCCAAACAACCTACCATGGACCAATACACCACGGCCACCCCAGCGAATAAAGGTGCCGCAGAGGGCGTCTCCTCAGATACGGCGACACTCCTGGAGGCCATCAATCAGTCACGAACCGCCCTCGAGGCCCAGATCGGTGCGGTGGGGTCCGAAGTGTCATTCCTCCGCCAGGACCTCCGGAAGGCGGTCGACCGAATCACCGAGGCCGAGACGAGGGTCTCCGCGGTTGAGGATACTGTCTCCACCCTCCAGAAGAAGGTTGACAAGCTGGCCATGGTATCTAGAGAGCTGGAAGCGAGGGCCGAAGACGCGGAGGGGCGGGCCCGCCGCAACAACATCCGCCTGGTGGGTTTTCCAGAAGGTTGCGAGGGATCCTCGATGGGTGGCTTCCTCTCCGAATGGCTCAAGGCGCGGCTACCCGCAGATGACATTTCTTCCTGCTTCATGATCGAGAGGGCCCATCGCGCCCTGACCAAGAAGCCGCCGCCGGGGAGCGCCCACGCCCGGTTGTTGCTCGCCTCCTAAATTATGCTGACCGCGATGCCATTCTTCGCTTTGCCAGGACGCACAAGGATGAAATGATCTTTGAGTCCCATCCCATCATGGCCTTCCCGGACTACACCCGGACGGTTCAGCAGCAACGCCAATCCTTTGTTGCGGCCAAGCGGCGGCTGCGGGACCTGAACCTATCCTATGCGCTCATGTTCCCGGCCCGTCTGAAGGTCATTTATGATTCCAAAACATATTTCTTTGATACGCCAGAGGAAGTATTTGCGTGGACAGATGAGCGCCGCAACTTGAAGCCGCATTCCCCACCCCCTTTAGACTCTGACTCTTCTCAAAGCTCGCATCGGGGTGGACGGCAGGGAGGCGACGCTACTCATCGACGACATCGATCCCGCTCAAACTGGCGCTCCCAGAACAAGAAGGACCCTGCGGACTGAGGCAGCCCGAGGCTGGGACATACGCTGGTGTATTGACTCTTCCCGGTTTCATGTGACGGCGGAGCCCGTTGGCTGCTGCTACTGGCCGGGATATCCTGCCACTAAGAGCCAGGGACTTTTGCTCTTTCCCTGGAGGGAGTGGGTTCTCCACGCCTTCCCTGTTGTGAGTTTTTATGGGTAATGTTGGGTGTGGGGGGATCCTTTGGAGGGTCCGCCGGGGCCTCCACGTTGGGGGGCCAGGACGAGATTCCGCCGCGACAGGTACTCCGTGTTCCAGGAAGTATAGGGGGTTGGGGGGCGGGGGGAGGGGCTGGGAGGGCGATTTGTTGTTAGTTCTACAGTTGTTTTTTAAGATATACGCACCACGATGTCCCATATGTCCACAATGTCCGCTGCTCTACACCTTACCGATAGCACATGACACATACAGCTAATGGCACTCCCCTAGGAGATCTCAATATCGTGTCTTGGAATGTACGGGGCCTGTTGAATAAGATTAAAAGAGGGCTGTACTACACATGGCAAAACGCTACTCAGCAGATGTCTTGCTGCTGCAAGAAACTCACATGCTAGGCAACAAGGCCCCGTGTCTGTCTCGCTATGGCTATGCCACGGTGTACCATTCTGGCTTCTCAAGGGGGGCACGAGGTACGGCCATCCTTATTCACCGCAGGGTCCCATTTCAAGTTACACAGCATTGGTTCGACCCGGGTGGCCGTTTTACGGCCGTTTCCGGCACCCTGGCTGGGGAACAGATTACAATTGGGAGCATATATGCACCACCTCCTCTAGGCCGGACGTTCATTGACAGACTGACGCAACTCTGGGGGAATTCCCCGACGGCCTGACTATCCTGGGTGGGGACTGGAACGACGTCATGGCTCCCCGGATAGGTGGCGGGCACGACCGCCGACCACCCCTCCTCCTAGGTCTAAACTCAACATCTTGGCCCATACATTGGGATGGGTGGACACATGGCGGGCTTATCATCCTTCCGAAAATGGATTTACATACGCATCATCCGTCCACCCCACCCGCTCACGTCTGGATTACATATTCCTCCCAGGCAGCTACCTGCATCGGGTGTCACATACTTCTATCTTCCCACGTGGCCTGTCTGATCACTCACCCATTCAGCTCAAACTCCGCCTGCAGACCAGTCGTCCCCCCTATCACTGGCGCATGTCTCCCTGGCTGCTTAGAGATCCCGGGTATCGGGAGATGCTCCATCGAGCCACGGCAGATTATTTTGCTTTCAACACCGGGTCCACTCAATCCCTGATAATATTGTGGGAGGCCTTTAAGCCGACTATTCGGGGGGCGGATATTAGCTATCGCACTGGGGAAAAGCGGCGCCGCCTGGCACAGATCCAAGATCTAGAAGATAGACAGCTCGCTCTCCAGGCCTCGTTAGTGGAAAGCTCCGACGCCGGTGCCCGCCGTAACCTGCTCCATGTCCAACAACAGCTGCACCAGCTGCTCACGGACACTGCCAGGGATGCTTGGCTGGCGACCCAGCACCGGATATATCACTGGGGCGATAAGTCTAGCCAGATGCTCCACCGACTGTGTCAGGCGAGGGCCTCCCCGACGCAGGTCCCTCTCTTGAGGTCCCCTGCCGGTGACATGTGCGTCACCCCGGGGCGGTGGTGCAGGCCTTTGCCGATTTTTATACGGCCTTGTACTGTGAGCGTGAGGAACTCGCGGCACCGCTTATCGATGCCTTCCTTGTAGATATCCCTCCAAAACGCCTCTCAGATGTGCAGCGAGCTGTTCTTGACGAGCCTATCTCGGTGGAGGAGCTGCGGGCGGCCCTCACCGATACCCACCCGGGCCGTGCACCAGGCCCCAACGGGTTCCCCTGCGACTTTTTGCGCTCCCAAATGGGGACCGTTGGTCCTCATCTTCTTGGCGCGCTGCATCAGGCGTTGGAGCAGAAGATCTTGCCCCTGGACTGGCGCCATGCCGAAATTGTGGTTTTTCTCAAACCGGGCCGCCCTCCGGAGGCCCCGGGCTCATACCGTCCCATATCCCTATTAAACTTCGAGCCGAAATTACTGGGGAAGGTGTTGGCTGCACGCCTCCGCACCTGTATTCTGGACCTTGTCCACCCGGACCAGTCAGGCTTTATGCCCCAACGCTCCACGAGGCATAACATACGGCGAGCGCACAACGCTGTTGCCGAGGCCCACCGGCTGGGACGCCCTGCGGCGGTCCTGCTAGCTGACATCGACAAGGCGTTCGACTCCTTGAGCTGGACCTACCTTTTTAAACTTTTGGAAGCTGTCAACCTGGGGCCCCGGTTCCGCGCGTATGTTAAATTGCTGTATACAGATCTTACGGCTTCGATCCGTGTGGCTGGCCACCGTTCCCTCCTTCCCCATCTGCAGGGGGACCAGACAGGGTTGCCCCCTCTCTCCGCTTCTGTTCGCTTTAGCGATAGAGCCACTGGCTGAGTGGGTACGCAGGGATGCGGTTTACCGGGGACTGGTCTGGTCACCCGAGTGTTCGGACAGGATAGCACTATACGCTGATGACGCGCTATTTTTCTTTTCTGACCCTTGGGTCACCGGACCGAGGGTGCTCCAGATCTTGCGGGTGTTCGGTGAGACGACAGGACTACACGCCAACCCGTCCAAGTCGATCCTCTTTCCCATATGCGGCGCACAGGGAAGTCAAACCTGGGCCTCACAGCTGGTCATTGCGGACGAAGGGTTTAGATACCTCGGCGTCCATATCTCTAGATGCCCCGTCGTGGCGTGGTCGCGCAACATAGCCCCCCTGCTTCCGGCAGTACGTGAGGAGACAACGGTATGGTCCCACCTTCCCTTATCCTTATACGGCCGGTCTGCAATATTCAAAATGGTGTCACTGCCACGCTTGCTTTATAGGTTGCAAAATTTCCCGTTCCCGATCCCTCCGTCGTGGTTTCTTCAAATCAATGCGCTCCTAAATAGATTCCTCTGGGGGGGTGGGGCGGTCCGGGTGGCTCTGGCGACCTGTATCCAATCCACCTATTGCGGTGGCATTGCAGCGGCGGACGTACGGGCGTATTATTGGGCGTCCCAGCTCTTAGTCATCAATGAATGGTGGTACAATCCTCAGACCGACCCGGCCTATGCGGTGGACCGGCTTTTCCTGGCGGCACATCCACTATTAGATCTCTTATACAGCAATTCGTCCTTGGAGGCTCTTCCCCCCGCCTGTAGTACCGTAGTCCAGATCTGGAGACGAGTGTCCCGGTCCATGGGTTGGTGGGATACGCTGACAGGCGCGACTCCCCTTTGGCGAGGCACGCGCCTTCGGCCCGTCTCTTTACTCTGGCCGGGTTCCGGGGCTGGGATACTATTGGAATCTCTACATTGGGTGATGTGATGCGAGGGACCACGCTTAAATCCTTTCAGAGTCTGCAGGAGGAGTTTGATCTACACAAGTCCCAGTTCCACAGGTATCTTCAGCTTCGCCATGCCCTGTCCCCCCTGATAAAGCACCTCACGTCCTTACCCGAATTCCATCCACTAGAGGGCAGACTGTTGATGGGGGATCTGGGAGGGCACAAAATCCGTCAAATATATCAGACCCTGACAACGCACTCCAAGACGCGCATACACCGGACTAGGGCAGCTTGGGAGGTGGACTTACCGGCCCTCACGGACGATGATTGGACTGAGGCCCTTGCCAGCCCCAGGTATGCTGCCGTCTCCTCTAGGTACAGGTTGATACAGTTTAAGTACCTTCATAGGGTATATTATACCCGCCTTCGCCTTTGGAAGATGGGGGCTATTCCGTCCCCGACCTGCCTCCGTTGTAATTCTGACGATGGGTCCTTCCTCCACACGGTTTGGAGTTGCACGGCACTACACCAATTTTGGTCGGGGGTGCTGTCCTGTCTGGGGCGGGTGTTGTGCTGGGACCTCCCGGAGGATCCTCGATTGATACTTCTTCATGGCACGGAGGACATCGGGGGAAACAGATATAAGAGGCACCTTCTATTCCTCGGTCTCACCTTAGCCAAGCGTGATATAGCGCAGAATTGGAAGTCTCCCTCTCCCCCGGGGTGGCGGCCTGGAAGACAGCCCTAGATACATGTATGTCGGCGGAGGTGGCGGTGTTTCAGGCCCGGGGTTGCCCGCAGAAACATGGGAGGATCTGGTCCAAGTGGGCAGAATACCGGGGCATTGACCTATCTATTCATACACAGTCAGCGAACCCGGACCCTATTGCAAGACTCATCATCAATGATTCCCCAATCTAAGGTGCTCAATGGCTGGGGCATTGGACATAGTGTTATGATCATGTATGTCTTTCTCATTTCAGGTGGGCAGAGTGGTGCAGGGGAAGGGGGAGGGGGGAGGGCTGGGATGTTGGACTGCATGTTTCGCAGATTCTTTGGTGAAACCTTCGTAGGTATCGGTTGTATATGCATATTGATATGTGTCTCTATATTGACTACAGGGGTTCACCCACTGGGTGTTGTAAACTCAATAAAATTTGTTGTTAAAAAAAAAGCAAAACTACAAGCCCAACAATGCAAAAAGCCTGGCCAAAAAAACAAAATTAGATGATTGTATCCTCTGTCATGATGCCAAAACACAGAGTCGTGAAAAGCAAACTAAAATGTAGTTCCTGGCTTTCTGCCTTTTGTTCTTGTAGGCACACACGGGTTAATGGCCTAATGGTTGAGAAGGAAGAGGTACTAATTCAGATGCAAATGCCAGCATGCTAATGGATTAGCCTTAACTGCCCAGAAAACCAAAGAAATTATTTACCAGAACAAGGCAAGAAACAGCAGTCAGACGTGTCTAGAAACACAGAGAAAGGAAAAATAATGACCTGCCACCCCCTCTTTCTTAGCAAGTCTAGCCCGCTGTCTTACTCTGCACACACCTTCTCACTCTGACCTAACATTTTACTCTGGCCATAGTTCATGGACTCCCCCAGTCTGCCTCGCCCACACACTTTACTCGCACCCTTCACCTGTCTTTGCCCTACCCCGTACACTTAACCATTACACTGCTGCTACCCTCGATTATGAGAGAGAGGTGGAGTCTGTGTGTGTGTGTATGTGTGTGCACGTTCGTACCTGTGTATTCAACATAGGGCCAGATGTATGAAGCATTTTTGCATTCGCAAACGGCCCAATTCGCAGAATCGTGACCGTAAAAATGCTTTTTTTTGTTGTACTAAGCCCAAATTGCGGTTTGGTAACTTGTTACTGAATCACAATTTGGGTTTTGCAATTCGATATTTGGAAGGGGCATGTTTAGGGCATTCCTCCCTAATACCGAATTGCAGTGTTATGTACAAATATTTTGTGACCAAAATGCGGTCACAAAACATTCGCAATTTACAGCCAACTCAAAGTTGGTGGTAACTTATTCGCAAATGGGAAGGGAGCCCTGCTTCTTTGAGAATGGTCCGAAAAATTTTTTTTTAAGAGCAGGCAAGGGACCACTGCCTAATGAAACTTCAACATTTATTTAATTTTTTTTTCTTTTTAAAGGCATCCAGTATTCTTTTAAGGAAAAAGGACTGCGTTTAAAAAAACATGCTTTATTTAAAAGCAATCACAGACATAGTGGTGATCCAGCGCGTCTAAAACAAAACTGTTACCCTCACGCCACTGACCCAGAAACACTTACTCTTCCCAAGCATAAAACCTGATGTCGGTGGGGCCCATAGCACCGCATACATACAATGACTCAATCCTCTGGATCAGGAGTGCTTCAAAAAGGATTTCGAGCAGCTGGATGAACGGGGTACCTTATTAATTTTGACAGAATTTTAACCTATACATTATAAACATTAACTGTGAATCCTGTCGGTTCTAAACATCAAGGCACTCCTCTTATTTGGTCGATGGACCAACTAGTAGGATTCAGGTGATGGTGATCAAGACCAGCTTAATCACAATTAGAACCTTTAACATTTTATAAATCACAAATCTATTTTAAAGAACCACAGACTCATTTTAGAGTTAGAATATTTTTATCTAAAATTACTTCAAGCAAAATAAGTAAACTTTTATTAAATCAAACATATAGAAAATTTAATAACATTCAAGGAAACTGATTTAAGAAAATTAGAAATACTCATTACCCTTGGCCTTAGGGCGATGACAAGAATAGTTCACCATAGAAAGATGAACCGCAGATCACAGGATAGGACTCCCAAACTGACTGACTGTCCCACTAATACCTCCTCGGACGCACCTCCCGGGAAATTCCCGCACCGATCTCGTTCCTTCCCCAGTCAAAGTTCAGAGTCGGAAATGACAGAGTCTCTCGCAGCATCCAGGTGGAAAATGAAAACAAGCTTTTTTCATAACGTAATAACAAGCTCTCTTATACCCTATTCTCTGGCTCACTACACCCAAAAGTTGCAATCCTTAGGGGCCAGAATCACGCTAATTGGTCCATTCGAGGGGTGGTGATGGTCACCTCATCGCTCTCCTTGTTCTTACCGGTTTGGGGGACAATAGCACACACATTTAGTCTCGTGTTTAACCTTCCGAACATAGTTCAATTTATTTGTCCTTTTTGTAAAACTGCGATGGTCACACATCGTTCCATTCCTTTTCTCACACGCTGTTCTCATCCGGTTCCCAGGCTGAACTTTTGGCGCAGTCCTTGTCACAGGTCAAGTTGTCCTTGACTCTTCTCACTCCAAATACAGGCTGCACCCACGTGACTTGGGATCTTTACACAGATTCTGCACAGAAGGCATCTTGGCTAGTTTCACGTGACCTCATCCTCTCTGGCAGCCATTTTCAAAGCACGGCCTAGCAGGCCCGAGCGAACTATCACAAGAACAAACACAACCAAAATTACAACAGAGAAATATAAGCCTTTCTGTTTACCACCCACCATTCTAAAACCCATGTTAGATGTTACCTAGCAGAAGCGACATTTAAAGCCAGTTTACTCACCATCCGGATTCTTTGCCACAATACAATTCTACTATGCAGCATAATCATGCATTTTATTCTATTTACTACGCAGACTGCAACACTAACATTAAACAATTTCACATTTGTAGGTAAATTAGATTTTTGCACAAATAAGCATGTTACCCTTAACTATTTTATAAGAAAAAGTGTATCTTGTTGGTTTAGTACATCCACAACAAACAGTTAGTATTATTATGGGTTATGAGGTCATTAATTTCCATGGGGTACAAACATTTTGTTTTCCCCTGCTCCATCAATTCCCCCCTTTGGTGATTTTTAATATCACCACTAAAACCCTTAACCCTACCAAATTAAATTTTTCAGAAAAATTGTTTCTTATCCATTTGCAGTTGTTAATTCAGACAACCGTGTTCTTTTCATCTTGTCTTTTAGACCTTTTATACATGTTCTCTTCAAACTCCTCCAACTCTATCTCTCCTATTTCTCGTTTCCTTTCTTCATTTTTCTCATTTTCTCTTTTTACTTTATTTTGTCTTTTTCTCCTTTTAATGCAAACATATGCTAATCTCAAAAATAATATTATTACTACTATTATAGTTACTGGAATTAGTATTTTCCCAATAAGGGAACTACTTATTTCTGTAAACCACTTCTTTATTGAGGAAAAACCCTTACCAAGTTTCTCCCAAGCACCTTCAACCTCCAGTGGGACAATTTCTTTATGCAAGTCAGTAATATTCGAGAATTTTGCTTAGAAGTGAAAGAACTAACATTAGACTATGCATTTAGACACAATCTCACTTGTAGATTAAGGAAAGAAGAAAAGGTTTTCTTAGACATGGTAGAAGACAGAAGGGTAAAATTTCAAAGAAAAGCAACAGAAGAAAAGGGAAAAACACCATCTTGGGCGTTTGAGGAGGAAAGTTATGATAAGAGTGAAAAAATTGCAGCCATGAGTTTAGATAGGCCCCAACGGGGAAAATTGTGTATTAGTAGAGATAACACTATGTATGATAACTATTTCGTGGGATCCAGTGAGTGTCAAGATACATACAAAGTTTTAGGTGGATGGGGATTCGAAGGAGGAAAAGATCCAGTATTTCCAGGGATCTACTATATTTGTGGGAATAGAGCATACTACAGGTTGCCGGACCATTGAGTACGGAACATGTTATTTAGGCCTGGTCTTTCCAAAGATTTTTCATGTGGAGAGAGGAATGAAAGGAATTCACGAGATAGGTAAAACATTAACCCGTAGGAGGAGGGAAAGCTTCTCAGAGATAATAGGTGATATTTTTGAAGCATTGATACCAGCAGTGGGTATATCTTTGAATGCATACAAGATTCGGAAATTGTCTACAGTAGTAGATCGTTTATCAACGAACACTGCTGGAGGGGTCTTGATGGTAAATACCGAAATGGTTGCCATGAGAGCTATGGTGATGCAAAACCGACTTGCCCTTGACATCCTTTTCGCAAAAGAGGGTGGAGTCTGTGAAATGCTGAAGGTACAACATTGTTGCACTTACATTCCAGACAAAAGTGAAAATATACAGAAGTATATAAGGAAAAAATGTCTGCATGTTTCACCTTATTTAGTTCAGGGACTACGGGAACTTTGGCAAAAACATCATCCATATTAGTATAATAATATTCTAATTTACCTGTTTTATAAAATAAGCTAGCTAAAACACTACATGTTATTCCATACGTCAAAGGAAAGTGATGATATGTTCTACCTTCTGTCACAGACGCAGGTAACTGCATACATACATAACAATCTCGGACATCCATGGTTTCTACATATTCATATAAAAGCTTTGTGAAAACATTCTTTGAAAAATCATTTATTGACTTGTCCCTGTGAAAATCAGTACTATCTATCATGGTTGCAGTGTTCTCTATGTTAGGTTTCTTGTCACTATTTGTCTTATTTGAAATTTCTGGTGTATCCTGTTCAATAAATCTAAGTGGAATTACTATTGTTAGAATAAACCAAATCAATATCAGAAAACCTGTACAGTAAAAACACATTCTACACCATCTACGGAAAGACTCACATCTAACTCTTCTACTCTCAGTGTCTACCATGTTCAAAGATAATCTATCTATATATATGTACAGGAAATGTGTCTCCACACCTCAGAATGACTTTTCAGCCGCTCTACCCTTTAATCAGTCTCTTTTGGTGCCTTTTCCAGTTCTTCTTAGAACTCTTCTTGTCTTTTCCAGTTTATGTGTCCAGTCCGGTTTTTCTTTTCACCTCCTCAAGATGGGTACAACCCACTTTCACCCACTTGTTCACAGTCTTTGTCTGGGTTTTCGTGGCTACTATCTACTTTGTTAATATCGGACAGTGCGATGTATACCCATTCAGGTGACTTGTATTTCAAGTTAGGTCTCTTCACTCTTTTTGGTCTCTGCAACAGTCTTTTATTTGTTTCTTTTTGTCTTCTCTGACTTGTTATCTCATTTACTTGCTCGGCATGATCTTGATTCAAATTTATTATCTTATATTTCAGTCTCTTGGTTTCGTTGGGCCAATTGTCTCCTTTCCTTGGCCTTTTCAGTTCACTTTCTTTTTCTTCTTGTTCCGTTCTCCAAGTTCTCTTTCTTGGTCCAATTCTTTGCTTTCTTTCCTCTTCTCTTTCTTCAGATTCTGTTTCAGATCTTACTTCACTTTCTCTAATTTAGAATTTTATGATTTCACTTTCTTTGTCTGAATCCGAATCTTCTTGCGATTCTTCTGTTTGAAAATTTGATTCTAACCCTCCTCGCGTATCTTCCGCACTTTCTCCAATCTCTCTATCTGAATCTAAATTTCCCTGTTTTTCTTCTGCTTGTAATTCTGACCCTACTACTCCTCGTTTTTCTTCCGCACTTTCTCTAATCTCTCTATCTAAATCTAATTTTTCTTCAGTTGCTTTAATGATCTCTGGAGGAATTTTTCCAAAGCTTGTCCTTGGCTGTTCACTGTCACTGTTTCTTAGTTCGGTTTCTCCAGTTTCAATGTCAATCCTTTTGTTTCTTGATTTTTCCCTTTGCCTTTCACTGGATTCAGATTGGTCTGTTTCAGATTCCGAACTAGTATCTGATATTTCCAGATGTTGACTTACAGGTCGAGCTTCAGGACCTGGAACTCTGATGGTATGACTGGCATGAACCCAATTTTTCACACCTGCACACTTTACAGCAGTCGTTGTCACCAGGATCACTTGACGTGGCTTATCCCAGCGAGGAACCAAGCAGTTTCTTCTTCTGTGGACTTTAATGCGGACCCAAGTCTCCTGGACTCAAATCATGAGCTGGTTTTCTTTCGAGAGTGGTCGCATCCGGCCCAACCTGATGAAACACAGAATGCACCACATCAGCTAATCCTTTGCAATAGTCCAATATGAGATCATCAGTTATAGTCATCAGTTTGTTGACAGGTACATGAGCTTGTCTCATTGCTCGTCCCATAATTATCTCATGTGGACTCAGACCTGTTTTCCTGTCCGGAATGCTTCTTATGGTCATTAACACCAATGGTAGGGCATCGGGCCATTTGAGTCCTGTGGCTTGACACATTTTCCCTAACCTATTTTTTATGGTACCATTTACTTTCTCTACCACTCCAGAAGCCTCTGGTCTGTAGGCACAATGCAGCTTTTGTTGAATGTCTAGTGCTTCACATATTAACTGAATGATTTCATTCTGAAAATGTGTTCCTCTATCTGTTTCAATCGTTACTGGAAAACCATACCTAGGAATTAACTCTCTCAATAGGAGCTTGGCTACAGTAACTCCATCATTCCTTCTTGTCGGATAGGCTTCCACCCAACGAGAAAACAAACAGACGACCACCAACACATACCTCAATCTGTTACTTGGGGGCATTTCTATAAAATCCAGTTGCATTCTAGTAAAAGGACCTCCTTCACGTCCTATAGTTCCCAAACTCACTACTGTTTTCCTTCCAGGATTTATCTGTTGGCATATAATACATCTTTGGCAAAGACTGTCAGCTATACCCTAAACTTTGGGTTATACCAGGTTTGTCTGAAAAGTCTGATCATGGCATCCCTACCAATGTGTGCCTGTCCATGGTACATCCATGCCATGTTAGAGATCATGCTATCAGGCATAACTGGTCTTTCATCTCTGTAAACCCACACTTCATCTTCCTCTCTTTGTCTGCAACCTGCTTTTATCCAACCATCTTTTTCTTCATTGTCTGCCTCTTCCTGCAACTGTCTCACTTCATCCCATGTTTCAACCACGTTAGTAAACAGCAATGGACATGAAACAACTTCTTTTTCCCTTCTTCTATTCAATGAAGCCATATTTCTAGCACAATATTGAGCCAATTCATTGGCGAATTTATTTCCTACGGAAATGTAGTCAGTTCCATTTTTGTGAGCAGTGCATTTTACCTCCGCAATCTGTCTAGGCAGCTGTATCACCTCAAGCAACTTCCTCACAAATTCACAATTTCTAATAGGAGACCCCGAAGAAGTCAGGAATTCCCTTTGGGACCAGATTTGTTCAAAATCGTGGACCACTCCGAAGCCATACTGGCTATCAGTGATCACAGTGATTCGGAAATTCTTTCCCAATTTGCACGCTCGAATCAAAGCAATCAGCTCAGCAACTTGGGCTGAACGTACTCCTTTCAAACAGGACGCTTCCATTATGGTAGCCACTGTACACACAGCATATGCAGCCCTTAAAACTCCTTCATCTGTTCACAAGCATGATCCGTCCACAAACATCACACAATCTGACTCTCTTAATGGCTCGTCCTTGATATTTGGGCGAGGCTTTGTACAAAATTCAAGCACATCCAAACACTTATGATCAACATCATCCTTGACTTCTGCATTTATTTCATCTGGCAGTGAAGTGGAAGGATTCACACTTGTACATCTGTCAATGGTTACATTGTCTGCACCCAAAATCACCTTTTCGTATCTAGTCAGCCGACTATGTGTCATGAATTGGGTTTTCGTTCTTGTTAAAAGAATCTCAACAGAATGTGGAATATATACTCTCAAAGGATATCCCATTACAATGCCCTCACTCTGTTCCAGACTCACACAAGTTGCAGCCACCGCTTTCAAACATCCTGGCAATGCCTTTGCTACCGGGTCTAAAACAGCTGAAAAATAGGCTATTGGTCGTCTCATTTTCCCATGCCTCTGCACCAATACAGAAAGTGCACATCCATCTCTCTTACTACAATACAGCTCAAATTCTTTCTCATAATCAGGCATTCCTAATGCTGGTGCCTCACACAAACTCGTTCTTAGTTGCTCAAAAGCTTTCATTTCTTCCTCATTCAACTCAATTGGATCTTTTACATCACTCTTGGTCAGTCGCTGTAAAGGTTTTGCAATTAGCGAAAATCCACTTATCCACTGTCGACAATATCCAACCATTCCAAGGAACATTCTCACTTCTCTTTGTGTCATTGGAGCTCTCATTCCTTTGATAATTCTTATCCTTTCTGTTGTCACTTTTCTCATCCCTTTCTCAATCTTATGACCTAGGTACTGTACTTCTTGTTGACAAAATTGCAGCTTTGATGGGGACACTTTATGCCCTCCTTCTGCTAAATGATTCAGCAAAGCAATTGTGTCCGCGACACATGCTTCTTGGGTCCTTGATGCCACCAGTAGGTCATCAATATATTGGACCATCACAGATTTTTCAGGCATTTTCAAACTTTCTAAAGACTTTTTCAGAATTTGATTAAATATAGAAGGACTTTCAGTATACCCTTGAGGAATACGACACCATGCTAAAATACGCTCTCCAAACCGGAACGCAAATAATGGCTGGCTATCAGGGTGCAATGGAATAGAAAAGAATGCATGGCACAAATCAATAACAGTGTACCATTCTACAGTGGCGGCTGGTGACATTTGAAAGCGGTAAGGCGTAAAAGTTGCGGGCAGCGTACTGTGGCGAGCGAGCGCGAACGCATCAAGAGGGGCTTGGGGGGTTCTCCCCCGAGAAAATTTTGAAAAAAGAGCGGCCAAATGGTGCATTTTCAAGGACATTTCAGAAAGCAAGAATGTTAATAAAGTAATTGGGAAAGTGTAGCAATTACATCAATATAGAGATTTTGTAAGATAATATAATGTAGGTTGCTGCTTATCAATATAACCACAGATCTTCAATACAGACTTAAAAGAATGGGTTCCTGTTGCCCACTCACATTCATTGTCGAGTGGCTTAATGCACATTCTTACTAATACTTCTGCTACTTTGATTGTGTGCTCCGTGTTCCCCTGCAAATGCCCTGTAAGTTCTTTTTCCGTAATTTATTTAATGATCTCAGAATAATAGCCTGAGGACAATATGGGTAAAACGTGCAAAGCAGAGTTTGGCAAGCACAGGAAAACAGCACTAAATGTGGAAACCCAGGAAGTAAACAGTCAAAGAGAGCTATGTGAACGCAGCACTAGAATACACACAAAGCAGAGAATAAGAATCAGAAGAACAAAACACCACCATATGGTACACTTTGGTATCATATTAGAGTATGTACAATGCACCAATTATTGCTGTATGCCTTAAGGTATCAAGACGAAGGTATCAGAGCGCATTACATGAGCACTAGTTGCATTACAGCGGTTCACTTCATTTGTTAGGCACGGGGAGATTGAGTGATTTGCCCAAACACGGTTAACTAACAAATATAAAATGACTCACTGCAGACACGCTTGGTTGGTCACTACAGACAGCCACTAACCACAGTCACTCACTGCAGACAACTACTCAACTCACCTCACACAACACCGCCCTCAGAGGTCTTTCACCGGGAGCAGTCTCATTCTATTTGTGTCTGTTGATCACATGCAGCCTCTATCAAGGCAGCAAGTAATCACTGACATTCCTTCACCTCAGATACAGTCACTGACGACTAACACTTGCAGGGGACGTAGTCACTGACATCAGTCATTCACCGGAGACCCAGGCACTAAGAAGTCATGCATTGAAGTCACTCTCTACCTATATTGTTACCGCAGACACATTCGCTTCAGATACTGGACTTCATTGCAGACTAAGTCACTTTCTGCAGAAACGCGCACTGAAGCAGAGATGGGTTTGCTGTAGATACGGTCACTCCGCAGACAGAATCACTCACCAGGCACACTGTCGATCACCAGAGTGCAGCGAACCTTGTCGGTGGGAATCTCCCGCATGCACAATAGAGGTCTCTGTCCATATTTTAAAGTTTCACATGTAAACTTACTGCTCCCGAATACGAAGGAGGGGACAGGGAGAGACCAACGCGGGAAAGGGAGGGGTAGGGACAGAAAGCAGATAGCGAGTCAGGAGGAATGAAGGGCAAAACAGGGGAAGCGTGGAAAACGGGATGTAGGCAGGGAGAACTCCTACTTTTAAGAAGCATAGTCGAGCGTAGGGTTATGAAAGTTGGAGACAGTAACATAAACGAGGAAGAAAGTCAACATCTTTTAAAAATTAGAGGTTAAGGTTCCGCTTTCCCATAACCCCCTCAGCAATGTTTAACCATGTTTAATCTGGCAAGAGCCGGCTACTGTTACACGAAGCTGCAGCCAACGCAGTGCAGTAACCGCTATACACAAATTGTTTCAGTTGCACAAAATCATCAATGCGCCAGTCGACCACTCCGCATTTTCACATCTCTGGGGCCCTTCTTCCTTGTAGCGCTTCAAAGAGCCTGTCCTCGAACGGTGTACGCACATAGGCGTCTTTACATCTTATCATTGCACTCATCCACCGAGACAAGCAGGCATTAGCTGCGGCCGGCATGCTCACGGGAGGGAGGTGGGGGAATAAAAATAAACAAATAATAAAGTCTTACTAATCAGACCGGGGGTCCCCGCTGGTGCCCGCCGGGCCGCTGCTGCAGGTCCGGTTCAGCCAGTTCCCATCACCCGTGGTAGCAGTGAACACTAGGTGTGTCTGTCTCCACGAGGAGGCTCTGAAGTCACGCTCGCTCCTGGCTGGCTGGCAAGTACCGCCTGCGTTTCAGCCAATCCAGACACTGCTCCAGCAGCAGCGCCAGGATTGGCTTGAGCAGTAGTGCGCATGTTCTGTTTAAGGCTTAAAAATGTTTGTGACCAGCCCGAACATGCGCACTAGGCTGCTCATTAGAAGAGCGGCATGGAACACCCCTCGCTCTTCTAATGAGCAGCCTAGTTCGCATGTTCGGGCTGATCGCAAAATCTTTAAGCCCTAAACAGAACATGCGCACTCTTGTTGTGCGCTCCGCCGACCACCTGATACATTCCTCAATGCACTTGCACTGAACTCCTGCTGCGGCTGCCCTGCCCCCTTCTGAGCCGACTGCCTTCGGTGAGAGAGTGAGACTGAGAGAGTGACGGCAGCAACGGCACGCACGCTTGTAACTCGACTCGTGCCTCAAATTAATTAGTGGGGCAACGCCCAAGCGCCCTAATGGACGCACCGCCCCTGCCATTCTGCATCATGAGGAATCTGATATAGTATTACTGCAGGGTTTGGCACAATTGGGCAACAAGGTATAACAATCTTGTTCACCTTTCTCAGATCTTGTACTATTCTAAATGGTCCATTTGGCTTTTTCAATCCCATGATAGGGGAATTACATGAACTGCTCATTATTTCTCTCAAAATTCCTTGTTCAATCATCGTATTAATTACTGCTGTTATACCCTCAATAATTTCTGGTGTCAATTTATACTGCGGGGTATTTGGGTAATTTACTCCTTCTTTTACAGTGATCTTCACAGGATCAACTCCTCTCATTAATCCAATGTCTTCACCCATAAAATCCCATACCTCAGACCTACTGTTTCTTTTAATTCAATAGGGATTTTCTCTACATCGAACACAGGAAACATTTCATTCATATCTGGTTCCAGTTCTGCCATTGTCATTTTATACAGAACATCCTCATCTGGTGTCTGGAAAGCAATACCATCCGGTGTAAAATAGATGGTACAATTCATTTTACAAAGCAGATCGCGTCCCAATAAATTTACTGGACTACAATCACACACTACAAAGCGATGCATGTCTTTGAATGGACCAATTTCCACCTCTATTGGTTTCGTAAGAGGGGTTTTAATTTGTCTGTTTGAAACACGTACCACTTGGATATATTCTCCTGAGAGAGGAAGTTTTGGAATTTCCACTGATCTAACAGTAGAACGGGTAGCAACAGTGTCCACTAAGAATGTATCATTTACACCATCCACAAATGGACCTGACTGATCTACCTCTAGAGTTGCGCCAAGCACGCACTCCTCTTCCTCTCCTAGGCACCGTCATAAACTCTCATCCGATTCATTTCCATCCTGCCGTAGCCAATACTGTGAAACAGCAGCTGCGCGCGGCAATTTCGTTACCTGCTCTCCTCCATAGAATCCTGTCTCTGCACTGTATCTTTGAGGATTTACACTCTGTGGAAGAGGTGGTTGCGGCACCTGACACTGTTGAGTAACTACCCGCGGTTGTTGCGGATGTTGGTAACTCACCTCATTCTGCACCTGTGGATTCAATGATTGATTGTCTGTGTTAACTTTCGGAGGAAATTTACACTAATTTCTCCAGTGCCCTAATTTTTCGCAATTATGACATGGCCATTTCTTTTTGGCCTCTTCTATACTCATTTGGCCTTTTCCCTTACCGATATTTGGCTTAGACTTAACCTGCCCCGCATCACTAGGCTGATTATTCAATTGAGCTTCTTGCTTTTCTGCAACCTTTACTTGTGCCCACATTGCCTTTTCTTTGAGTTTACGCTGTCTACATTCAATATCATCACTACAATATTTCGCATATCGTAATACCTCATCTACAGTACTATTCTGCCAACATAACATATGCTGCTTAATCATTTCACTTATCTCAGGTCTCAATCCATACACAAACCTATACACAAAATGACTCATGTCTTTTTCACTCAAATTTTCGAATCCACTATACTGCTTAAATACCAACAACAATCTCTCATAGTATGCGTGTACAGATTCTTTACTTTCCTGAGTCGTTCTATCAATTTTTACCCAGTCCGTTTCTTTTGGGGGAATCTTATTTTTCAAAAATATAATTGCCTGCTATTTCCTCATTACTTCGGGTCCTGGCGCTCCTGTTTTTGCATCTCTAGGATACTCTTCCTTCGGCCAATCAATCGTAATTTTACATTCCGTCCATAAATCTGCAGGAACAACAATTTCAAACAAACCATCCAAATCTTCCCATAATACTTTTGAAACCTTTACAAATCTTTCTACCTGTCGGTACCACTCTACAGGCTTTTCTCTCAACCTTGGAAATTCATTTGTAAATGACAATATATCTTGTCTGGACCATGGGACATGTACATAACTCCCTCCTGGAGTTTCTCTCATTGGATACTCCATTACTGTTGATTCTTTCTCTTCCACTGGAAAAGCCAATGATGCTTTATCAATTGTTCCTTCTTTTCTCCTTATCCACCTACTTCTCCACTTATCCACATCTCCCCATTTTCTCAATAACACAATCAGTTCCTTTATCTGAGTTAGGCGTCCTGAAGTGTTCAGATTTTCTATGTCTTTTTCACTGAAATCTACTCTGTATGGTTTCTGCAATCCTCTAATCTTTCCAAATTCTACTCCTAGTTCACTCGCTGGCTCTTCTAATTTTTCATGCAAGTTCCTAGCTCTCCAAGTTATGCTAATGCACATGAACATCAGTTCTTCATCTTGATAGGACTTTAATCGATCTGTACCAATAGTTCCTAGGATCAATTCCTCCATATCTATTTTTAATCTGATTACATCCAAAGGTTGTGGTTCAGTATCCTTCTTCTGCAGGTTCCTCACCCAATCATTTAATTCTTCTGCAGTCGGACCTACAGGAGTTTTATTTATTTCTGCCCAATTCACACTTCTCTCTGGAGTTTCGGTTGCTGACTCAGCTCCTATAGGAATCTTATTTGTCTGACTCTCATTAACTGTCAAATTTATAGGTGGACTTGACCTAAATGATCCAGCAGAATCTCTTGCTTCTCTATTTTCTGAAATTATCCCTTCTCTTACTTGTTGCATGCTGGAGTTTAATGGAATTGTCAGGGAATGTTCATTTATTCTTTGATTTTCAAATACTGGAATCACTGGCCCTATCGTCACTGGCACAGTCACAGCTTCCATATTCTTTGTTAGTTCTCTTATCTTTTCAGTCAATTCTCTTGTGGTTCTAGCTAATTCATTTGTATTACCGTTATCATGCTTCACAGCCTGCGGTGTTTCTAATCTTTCAATTGAACTATTTATTTAAAAAATCTGTTCAGGGCTTTGATTTCTAACAGTTTCCATTGGCGGTGCATTTGGAGTCACCACCGCAGAATTCTGTTGATACGGAGGCGGTCTTTTATTCAAAATGTCCTCCAACAACTCATCCTCTGTGTCGCTAACTCCATATCCATATCTCTCGGATATCACATGTTTCTGTTTCTCTGTACATTTTCTCCCTGTACTCTCTCCACCTGTTCTGGCCGGAAACATACCATCCGTCATGTTAGCATAACGCCATTGTCTCATCCTATCTTCATGATTCAATCCCCATACTCTTCCATGAACCAAACTATAATTCTTTGCACCTCTGTGTCTTTCTCTTTCATACATTTCGTCTTCCCATTCACCTAAAGCTTCGAACTGTGTCGGTCTAGGTTTCGGTTCAAGTTTCATCATTTTCTCTCTCAAATTTCGAATCACAGCCGTACTAAACGAACCATTTTCTGGAAAAGCCAATACTCCATCATTTTTGGTGTATTTCGCCCAATTTTCCAACCAAATGCAAGTATGATAGCCATATTTTAACATCATATAAGATGCTGGCGTTTTCGGTGGAAGAAGTAATTCTCCTTCTCTTATCACAACTTTCTTATCCTTCTTGAAAAAAATGTTAAGTTTTCCAAACCATGTTTGTTTCTTTCTATCACATTCATCATAATAATAAGCCATATTTCACTGTTCTTCTCCCAAATAAAATCACACACTTCTTTGCTACTTGATCCTTTCTACAGTTCGGCTATTCAACCTATCCCAGCGCGTCTCTCACCAGCACACCAATCAGAAAGCTCTATGTCACTCTCACATTAACCTATCTCAGCGCGTCTTACACCAACACACCAATCAGAAAGCTCTTCGTTTTCCCACAACTGACCAATACCAGCGCGGTTTTGTTGACGTCAGTTCTGCTCCTGCTTCTACTGACCCCTCCTTTACAAGAATTATCGGCACTTTTCTTAACCTTTCCTTTTCAACGAAATTGATTAGTTACAACGTAAAACACCTTTCCATTGTCTGTTTCTCTAAACAAAAGGACAGTTTTATTTCAATCTCACAAGAAATACGATTTTCGTTCGATAAGTGTAGCACTTCCCTCTACCTTACCCTTCTTTCAAGCAAGAAGTAAACCCGTTTCTTTGGGGATAAAACACATGTGGAGACTATACTGCTCCTGAGAATTATGGCCAAAGTTTCACAAGAAAATCTGTTGCTATATCACTCATATGCAATTCATACATGAAATTTCCCTAACATAGCATAGTCCTGTGTTATCACCAATGTGAAATCAGACAATGCACAATTCCGTGTGACTTCTCTTGCCACACGTGTCCACTTCCTACTTCCCGGAAGCTTCAAAATTTTCGACTACACATAACATAATACAAACTCAACATATAGTGTTAGACATATAAATCAATAATTAATATATATATAAATCACCAACCTAATCTATAGAAACCATATCTCTGCTACCAAGAAATCTGATCCAGCGCGGCTAAAACAAATCTGTTACCCTCACGCCACTGACCCAGAAACACTTACTCTTCCCTAGCATAAAACCTGATGTCGGTGGGGCCCATAGCACCGCATACATACAATGACTCAATCCTCTGGATCAGGAGCGCTTCAAAAAAGGATTTCGAGCAGCTGGATGAATGGGGTATCTTATTAATTTTGACAGAATTTTAACCTATACATTATATACATTAACTGTGAATCCTGTCGGT
This sequence comes from Calotriton arnoldi, assembly GCA_963921515.1. NCBI lineage: Eukaryota > Metazoa > Chordata > Amphibia > Caudata > Salamandridae > Calotriton > Calotriton arnoldi. The sequence continues at coordinate 1,194,267 of CAWUFW010001546.1, forward strand.
TCTAAACATCAAGGCACTCCGCTTATTTGGTCGATGGACCAACTAGTAGGATTCAGGTGATGGTGATCAAGACCAGCTTAATCACAATTAGAACCTTTAACATTTTATAAATCACAAATCTATTTTAAAGAACCACAGACTCATTTTAGAGTTAGAATATTTTTATCTAAAATTACTTCAAGCAAAATAAGTAAACTTTTATTAAATCAAACATATAGAAAATTTAATAACATTCAAGGAAAATGATTTAAGAAAATTTGAAATACTCATTACCCTTGGCCTTAGGGCGATGACAAGAATAGTTCACCATAGAAAGATGAACCGCAGATCACAGGATAGGACTCCCAAACTGACTGACTGTCCCGCTAATACCTCCTCGGACGCACCTCCCGGGAAATTCCCGCAACGATCTCGTTCCTTCCCCAGTCAAAGTTCAGAGTCGGAAATGACAGACTCTTTCGCAGCATCCAGGTGGAAAATGAAAACAAGCTTTTTTCATAACGTAATAACAAGCTCTCTTATACCCTATTCTCTGGCTCACTACACCCAAAAGTTGCACTCCTTAGGGGCAAGAATCACGCTAATTGGTCCATTCGAGGGGTGGTGATGGTCACCTCATCGCTCTCCTTGTTCTAACCGGTTTGGGGGACAATAGCACACACATTTAGTCTCGTGTTTAACCTTCCGAACATAGTTCAATTTATTTGTCCTTTTTGTAATGGTCACACATCGGTCCATTCCTTTTCTCACACGCTGTTCTCATCCGGTTCCCAGGCTGAACTCTTGGCGCAGTCCTTGTCACAGGTCAAGTTGTCCTTGACTCTTCTCACTCCAAATACAGGCTGCACCCACGTGACTTGGAATCTTTACACGGATTCTGCACAGAAGCCATCTTGGCTAGTTTCACGTGACCTCATCCTCTCTGGCAGCCATTTTCAAAGCACGGCCTAGCAGGCCCGAGCGAACTATCACAAGAACAAACACAACCAAAATTACAACAGAGAAATATAAGCCTTTCTGTTTACCACCCACCATTCTAAAACCCATGGTAGATGTTACCTAGCAGAAGCGACATTTAAAGCCAGTTTACTACCATCCGGATTCTTTGCCACAATACAATTCTACTATGCAGCATAATCATGCATTTTATTCTATTTACTACGCAGACTGCAACACTAACATTAAACAATTTCACATTTGTAAGTAAATTAGATTTTTGCACAAATAAGCATGTTACCCTTAACTATTTTATAAGAAAAACTGTATCTTGTTGGTTTAGTACATCCACAGCAAACAGTTAGTATTATTATGGGTTATGAGGTCATTAATTTCCAAGGGGTACAAAAATGTTGTTTTCCCCTGCTCCATCAGTGGTCAGCTGACTCCCTGCAGACCACCGTCCTTGTGATGGAAGCGAATCCCAGTGGGTCACAAATTGCGGCCTACTTTATTAATATTCATGAGGTAGGACTATTTGCGACCCAGTCTGAATCTCTAATGAAACTCAAAAGAGTTTCATGCATTAGGAATTGTGATTTCCTAATGCGAATCACAAAAAATTGCAATTAGGTAATCGCTATTCCTATTTTTGTACATCTGGCCCATAGTGCTTTTGCATTTCCCTACTTAAAAGTTTAATCTATTTCACAGCGCTTTACTCTGATGCAATGTAATTACTTTTCTGATGATGCACGTGCACGTGGAGATAGAACAGTACATGAACCCTCGATGGGAGTCAGTGTCAGGGTCCCACAGTATTGTGTAGACATGTCTGTGCCTGAGTGTGTCGATGGCAGTCCAGGCATGAAAAGGGGCAGTGGGGGGTAATGCGAGGAGCAGGGTACAATGACGGAGTAGGGTTCAATGGTACAAGACTGGGGTGCATGTCTCCTATAGGGCGCCTTCCATCAATGCACTGTCTTAACGCTGCCCTCGGTAGGTTACAGCCCTGCAGAGCTGAGCAGTGGTTCCCTGTGAGGGTGCAGCGCCTGCCTTCCCTCCCAGAGTCCTGCCAGGGCTTGTCTGAAAGATAAGGGCCCAGGGCTGGGGAACATCTTCAAGCGGGCTTCGAGGCTGAAGGAAAACAGCAATGTTGATGTCCTGGAGAGCAGCTCAGACTCATCGTGTGCAAACTGCCCTGGGGCGCAGAACTGTTAACAAGTGATTTACTTTAAAACACAAACATGACGTGTCCTGCCTTTTCTCAAGAACTGACCGAGTGAAAGGGATTGTATCAGGCATGACTGAATCCGTGTCAGGCTTCAGCAATATCGCATTCTTACTTTGCAACTAAATTAAGCAATAATTGGAACTTTTTATATAACATAACATGTATTTGTAAAGCGCAAGTTCACCCCAACGAGGTCTCTTGGCGCTCAATAACAGATGTTTATTGTTACCCAACGGTACTCATTTTATGGAACTCAGATGGATGAAAGGCTGAGTGGACCCGCCGGGATTTGAACCTGTGACCACGAGGTCGAACATAGGCCACTGCAGTGGATGCATTAGTCCACTGAGCCAGCAGACCCGGCTCAGTACAAAGTTGTGGAATAGAAAAAAACTCCCTTTGTTGACAGCTGGACTCATGACTTCTGTGGCTTTGTGATGCTCAACCCCCCTGTTGCACAGTAGGACTTGCTTGAGGATTCATGTGTGCTGGGACATTTGCACACATGAAAGTGAAAGGGGGATGCGGGAAGGAGGTAGTGAAAAGGGTGCGAAAGGGACAAGTGATAGAAGATAACTGGGCACCCAGAAATAAGTGAAATGAAAAACAAGAGAAGAAAGACGGCCAGATGGAGGAGAGATACTGGAGAAATTAGAAAAAACAGCAGGGAAGAGGAAGAGAGGGCACAAGAGGGGTGAGAAAAGAGATTAAGAAAGGGAGAGGACAGGAGAACAACAGGACAGGACAAATGTGAGGAACAGATCAAAAGAAGAGAGACAAGCGAGGCAGAATGTTGACAAGAGATGAAAGAGATTAAGAGAGACACAGGAAGAGGAAAAAGGCAAATGAGTATGAAAAGAAAGAGAAAAGTAAGCATGTTCTTGTATAAATGTAAGTTCCTAATCTGGTGTTATTCCATGGAGGATTTGTGTACTATGCTCACTGAAAAAAGTAAAAACAAAAAAAGATAATATTGATTCTATCCCTAGCTATAAGTTGTCTTGAAAAGCTGGAACTGAACAGCTTTTCCAAGCCTGTAATGATCCGCACTGGACTGGTTATCCAATATGTACCACAGGTGGACAAGAAGGCTCCGCCGGCATGCCTCTTGCAGTGTCTACGAGACATACGTCTCACCTGAGCTGATGATCTCAACTCTCTTTTAGGGCAGTATCTGCTAAAAACTTTGTAAGGCACAAATGGCCTTGGTTACAGGCACCCGTATGTGGCAGATATATTGACTTTAATACTAAGGGGCGCTGCATGAGGTGGTTTCTTCAGTCTGTGCACCAATCCCACAGCCCCGTATTGAACCACAGGGAATATGTACATCTACCCCAAAGGATAGGGTAATGGTAAGATGGTGGGAATGGGGCCTGACAACTACTTTCCCCTAGATGGACTATTACTTCGGTGTCATCCACTTAGAGCTAAAAGCTTAAGGGTTCTGAATAGTTTCAGTGGTGGCTGGCAAGTATTTAGAGTGGTAGGGCGGGTGGTATTAAAATAATAAATAAAAAAATGTCATTTACCTTCCTGGTTTGCTGCACGACGTCCTCCTTGTTTCTCCTCGTAGCTCCGGGACCCAGAAAACTGCACTACCCAATCCTAGTGCTGCTGTCACAGCATGAGAGAAGCATCAGGACTGGGGGAGGCGGCCTTTTTCTCAGGGCTCTTAAGATCGCTGGAGGCCTATGCTTTCTCTAAACCAGCTAGGTTAGAGAAGTTTAAAGTGCACAGCTCCCTGCAGCCACTCAGCAGCAATTGTCCTGCCCCATCCTGACACTCGGTTTAGGACCGGTTGCTGAAAAATAAACTGGTAATAAACTTTATTACCATTTTATTAGTCAGCTCCGGGGGACATTTTTTTAGGGGGCGACACTTCTCCGCTCTCGTGGAGGAGTCGCTTCTGAATAGTTTTGTCAAGGATGCCCTGTATCCATTAAAATGCAAGTAAGGAGGTAGCGAGGGGTGTGACCAAGATGGCGACCGCTTAAGTGGTTTCATGCGCTCCTCTACTCCCCAATGCCATAATGGCTGGCCATGCTAGACCCAGAATCAATTGCCGGGAAAGTGTGATCATCTCAGGAGCCTGCAGCCAAACTCCAGAATCAAGAAAGGCCTGCTTGCCGAACATCGGAGCCAGGCGTGATCGCGCTCCGGCAATGCAGGATTCAAGATGGCGGCTGTGATAAAGTATTCGGACCGGTGATGCGGCGAGAGCCTGTTGGACTTGGCCCTCTCTGCAAGGCATTCCTAAACTTTTTTGCCTTCACCCTCCTGTTTTCTAAACCCATTTGTGTTGGCTTTTAGGACTCCACGCAGTTTATAACTACTAACCAGTGCTAAAGTGCTTGTGCTTTCTCATCTAATCATGGTAAAAGTGGCCTACACCCAATTGGCACTGTTAATTTACTTGTAAGTGGGGTGGGCGGGACTCACTGAGTTTCACTCCGCGTAATTCCACAGAGTTACAGAAAAAGAGATCCAGCAGACTTCCGACAACTGTCGGAAAATATGACGCTTGTGCTGCTCGCGCTGCAATTTAGTGGCGGTAGTGTGAGCAGCTCTGAACTCAGCTCGAACTGCACCATGCGTTGTGCAAGAGTGCGCGTCCTTTCAAGCTGATTTTGCTGCCTCTCAAGTAGAAAATCTACTCGAGCAGCAGCAAATCTACTCATATGGCAGGCCTCTGACCGTGACCTCTCGTAGACGCCGGCTACCTCCCAGATTAGAAAATCGCACTAGGGGACTCCAAATCTCACTCACACTTGCATATTTTGGAGCCTTGCAGGAGAAAAAGTCCGCCACACGGCTATTGGCGGAATTTGGCCAGAACTTTGCGTTAAACGGTAATGCGGAGTGGCCAAATTTGGCCAATTCCGCAGGCGGAATGGAATATTTCGCCCACCCCTACTTGTAAGTACCTAGAAAAGTGGTCCTACATGTATCCGGGGCCTGTAAATTAAATGCTACTAGAGGGCCTGCAGCACTGATTGTGCCACCCAGTTAAGTAGACCTTTAAACATGTCTCGGGCCTGACACTGCCGTCTGTGTGTGCAGTTTTAAACTAACATTTTGACCTGGCAAAATAAATATTTGCCAGGCCCAAACCTTCTTCTTAATTAAGGCTCCCTGTTTTCCGTTTTTACTGATTTTTACAGATAAATACAGACAGAAAACCATTTATTTTCTTGTCTGTGTTTATTTTTAATTGTGGATAAAAACGGAAATTGGGTACTTTTTGACTGATTCTAAATACACTTCGCCTTGACTGCCAGGCCAATCACTGTGTGAATTGATAGGTAAGGGGATTAAAAAAGAAAGTAATTTTAGTAAAAAGGCTTAACAGCAGTAGCTATGCACAAGGCTGATACTGAAATGTGCATATTTTCATATAAGTGCATTGATTTATCTTCTGCGGGTGTTCATATCACTGAAACCTGGCAGGCATTCAAGCATGACTGCATATTTATTGGTTAAATAAATGTGGAAATATACCAGTTTCAGCTTTACTTTTTTCACAAAACCCATAATAAATATGGATAAATACAGATAAAGTTG